>CM053586.1:354852694-354868598 GCA_028646515.1 Pseudochirops corinnae
ATAGATCCAGGAGAGATAATTTAAAAATTATGGGACTACCTGAAAGCCATGATCAAAAATAGAGCCTAGAAAGCATCCTTCAAGAAATTCTCAAGGAAAATTGCCCTGATATTCTAGAACCAGAGGGCAAAGTAGAACTTGAAAGAATTCACCGATCACTCTTAAAAAAGATCCCCCCCAAAAAACTCCTAGGAATGTTATAGCCAGGTTCCAGAGTCTCCAGATCAAGGAGAAAATACTGTAAGCAGTTAGGAAGAAACAATTTGAGTACTGTGGAAACACAATCAGGATAACATAAGACCTATGATATTCCGGAGATCAAGGGAGCTAGTATTAAAACCAAGAATCACCTACCCAGCAAAACTGAGTGTAATGCTTCAGGGGAAAATATGGTAATTCAATGAAATAGAGGACTTTCAAGCATTCTTCAGGAAAAAACCAGAACTGAACAGAAAATTTGACTTTCAAATACAAGAAGCAAGAGAAGCATGAGAAGGTAAACAGGAAAGAGAAATCATAAGGAACTTATTAAAGTTGAACTATTTACATTCCTACATGGAAAAATGATCATTGTAACTCATGAGACTTTTCTCAGTATGAGAATAGTTGAAAGGAATATATATATGTATACATACATATATGTGTATGTATAGGAGGGTGTAGGTGTATATAAATATATATTTTAGTGTATGTATATGTGTGTACATGTATACATAGACAAAGGGCACAGGATGATTTGAACATGAAGGGATGATATCTTAAAAATAAAATTAAGAGGTGAGAGAGGAATACATTGGGAGAAGGAGAAAGGGAGAGATAAAATAGGATAAATTATCTCATATAAAAGAGGCAAGAGAAATCTGTTACAATGGAGGGGAAGAGGAGGAAGGTGAAAGGGAATGGGGTCAACCTTACTCACACTGGATTTGGCTTAAGGAGGGAATAACATACACACTCAATTGGGTATCTTATCCTACAGGAAAGTAGGGGGGGAAGGAATAAGAAAGGGGAATGATAGAAGAGAGGGAAGACTGGGCGGGAAGGGTAGTTAGAAGCAAACACTTTTGAAAAGGGACAGGGTCAAAGTAGAAAATAGAACAAGTGGGGGTGGGAAAGGATGGAGGGAAATATAGTTAGTCTTTCACTATATCACAACTATGGAAATGTTTTGTGTAACTACACATGTACAACCTATATTGAATTGCTTGTCTTCCTAGTGGGGGTGGGTGAGGAGAGGAAAAGGGAAAGAATCTGGAAATCAAAGTTTTAAAAACAAATGTTTAAAAAAATTATCTGTTTTTTTACATGCAACTGGGAAATAAGATATACAGGCACTGGGGTAGGGAGATCCATCTTGCCCTATTAGAAAGTTGGGGAGATGGGGGAGGATATTGGGGGAAGGGGTATTCAGTAAGCTCGCTGTATTGGGGTGGGAGTAGGGGAAAGATGGGGAGAAAATCTGTAGCACAAAATCTTGTGGGAATTAATGCTGAAAACTAAAAATAAATAAATGTATATATTTTGTAAAGATGTCTACTAAACATCTGGTCCAAGATGTCTGAAAGGCAGCTGGAGATGTGAGACAGGAGGCCAGGAGAAGGACTGGGGCAGAAGAGGCAGATCTGAGAATTATCAATGTAGAAACTGTAATTAAATCCAGGGGAGTTGTTGATAACACCAAGTGAAGGGCCCAGGACAGAATCCTAGGGGACTCCTATGGAGGAGAATCCAGCAAAAGGGACAGAGAAGGGGCACTCGGAGAGGGAGAAGGAGAGCCAGGAGAGAAGGCAAACTGAGAGAGAAGAGGGAATTGAGGAGGAGAGAGTGATGGGCAGTGGCAGAGGCTGAAGAGAGGGCAAGGAAAATGAGGATAGAAAAAAGGCCACTGGATTTAGCCATGAAGAGATCCTTTGGCAAGAGCAGGTTTGGCAGAATGATAAGGGCAGGAGCCAGACTGCAAAGGGTGAAGAAGGGAGGAAGAGGAGAGAAAGCAGAGGCCCTCTGGCAGACAGACTTTTCAAAGAGTTTAGCTGCAAAGGGCAGAAAAGAAGGAGAACGATAGTTAGGAGGAAGGATCAAGTGAGGGGCTTCTCAGAATGGGGGAGACGTGGACAAGTCTGTGAGCAGTAGGGAGAGATTGAAAATAAGGAAAAGCATGGGATGACTGAGGGGAAAATCTGTAGGAGGAGAAGGGATGCAATGGGCCAGCCTGGACAGACAGAGGGGCCAGCCGTGGTGAGCGGTGGGGCCACTGCATGACGGGATACAGGAGTGAAACGTCGGATACCCGTTTCCTCAACTATAAAATGAAGATCACAGCCCCTGCCTTAAAGGGCTATTGTGAGATCAAATGAGAGTATTTGTAAAGTGTCTGGCTCACAGTAAGCACCAATAAAGGCTTCTTCCCTTCCTTCCCTGACCATGGAGGCGATGACAGACACAGAGCAGAGTCCCCAGTGGCAAGCACAAAACCCTGGGCCAGGAACAAGAGGGCCCCTGGCTCTGCCACCTCCCGACATGACCTCTCTGGGCCACAGTTTCTCCCTCTGTAAAATGGGACTCAGTTATTCCTAAGGGCCAGTCCAGCTGGCTGAGTCTGTGACCATTAGTATAGAAAGCTATACAGAAGTATGTCCTTCCGGCCGCGGGGCCCCGCCATCCTGACTGGAGAGCTCCTCGCCAGGCCCACTAGGTTCTGAGGGGCCCCATCATCTCCCAGGGCATTTATTCCCTCCTCCCTGGCAATTATCTTGAACAGGCTGCTCCTTTAGGTATGTTACCTTCTATTATTATGGGATTTCTTAAGCCGGGGTTCATGTACTTTTAAAAAAATACATTTTGATGACTATCCTTTCAATATATCCTGTGTATTTCATTTTGTCCATTTAAAAACATGATTCAGAGACACTGTCCCCAGAATGACTGTCTGCGCCAGGGGTCAAGACAAAAAAAAGGGTAACGGCCCCTGAGGCTCCTTGGGGGCAGGTCCACCTCTGCCTTCGGACATACCCTTCATGCTTAGCACAGGGGGTGACCGGCAGTAAGCGTGATGATAATAAATGTTTTTTCTTTGTTCATTCATGTACTCAAGGACCTTATTGATTTCAGCCCTGATGAGAACTCCCCCCTGAGACATCCTTCTCCCGGCGATCCCCAAAGCTGCCAGAATTGGCAAGAATCCTGGCCACAGGGGCCACAATCTGAAATCTGGGGTGAGCCGGGGCCATGATTACAGAAAAAGCCCACAAAGGGCTTAGCTTGAGGTTTCTGCTCAGGCTGAATGTGGGCTCCAGTTCCCAAAGTGTCACATAACACAGTGAACCTGTGCACACCTACCCAGCTCAAAGGAATGTGGCATAATTAGCTGGCAAGCCGTGCCAGGCTGCCTTTGCCAGAGGCTGCCTGCATCTGCCTTCTGGCTTGGGGAGGGAGGGCACGGAGCCTTTTTGGACGAGGTAGACAAGGTAGGAGGAGGCCTTGCTTCTGCTGGGCACTGAGGCTGGGCTGGTTGTCGGAAGCATTTCCTCATCAGTGTAGGACATTGCCAAGGTATCTCTGAGCTGTGAGAGACGCTTTCAGACTTAGCGTATATTGGAAAAGAAAGGCAGCCTGCATGTAACAGATCAATGGCTCCAGCTACACCCTTCTGTTTTGTTCTACTGTGTGGAAATGCCCACTGTATTTGCTGTTGAATAAAATTTTTTCTTAAAAAAAGGTGTTTTAGTAAGTTTAAAATAAAGGTCTCTATGCTGACTCACTCCAAAGGGGGGCCCTAAGTATTTGGTCTTAAGAGTTAGGATTATGGGACTATATAGGTCACCTGGTCCAACCTCTTCATTTTACAGATTAGGAAACTGAGGCACATAGGAGTGACTTTCCCAAGGACACACAAGTAGCATCAGAAAGCAGAATCTGAATCCAAGTTTTCTGCCTCCAAATTGACTAGTTCTTGCCATCATAAAACGCTGCTGCCTAAGTGACTTGCCCTAAAGCCTATGGCCAAGATTCTTGCCAATTCTGGCTGCTTTCTGGAGCACAGAGAGAAGGGCATCTGTAGGAGTTTCCTTCTCAGGGCTGTCTCCAGAGGCATTGGGAGTCACAGTCCAGGTCCTTGGCCTCCCAAAGCAGAGCTATTTCCACTGCCCAGTCCTGTTTGGGATTCAAACCAAAATCTAACACATAGCTAAGCCTTTCTTCTCCCTGCAGCATTGACTCTGAGCTGGTTTTCTGTAAATCTAAAACTAAACCAGTCACCCTGTCTTTGAATGGGTGGAAAGAGGGAAAAAGTTTGAATGATAAGGGCACTTTGGACATTCTCTCACCATCCACCGAGAAAGGAACTGTATTCTAACCTGGACCCTGCAGTCTGACATCTTATAAATGTTAGAAAATTCTCTAAAGTCAACAGCCACAGGGCTTGGTATCGAAAGTTCTTAAACCTGTGCTCCTTCCCACCTTTCCAGAGTTTGACGCTTGACTCCTGGGCACCTTCACCGTTTGGAATTCCCAGCTCCCCTCAAGATGGAGTTCAAATCCCACCATGGTGACTCCCCGGCATTAATGCCTCCCCATTGAGATGACAGTCCCTCCACTGTGTATATATCCTGTTGGCTCGTTGTTGTTCTATTGGAAATGTGAACTCTGAGGGGGCAGAGACTGGTTTTTGCCTTTCTCCGTGTCCCCAGTGCACAGGGCCTGACACATAGCTTGTTTCCCCTTCCCCCTTTATCTTATGTGTAAAGAGTATTTCATTTTTTTTAAATTACAGGTAGAGCTTGTTTTCAACATTCATTTTTCACAAGACCTTGAGTTCCAACTTTTTATCCCTTGGCCCAAGACAGCAAGCAGTCTCAAGGTTATACAGATGCAGTCATGTTAAACATATTTCCACATTACTGACACATGGCTTGTTCACTGGCTGACCAACATGGTAAGCACTGAGTAACAGCAGCAGCACAGAGACAGTCTCACACCAATTTGGGAGTCAACGGTCCTGGATTCAAGTCATTAGAACAAAGGGCATGTACAATATCTAGGACTTTCCTCTGATCAGATCTGGTCCCTGATCCCTTCTCCCAACATCACTGGCAAGTGATCATTCAGCCTGAACCCCCCAGCAATGAGAAAGCCCCAGCCTGCCCAAGCAGTTCATCCCACTTTTAGGTGTCCTAACTTGCTAGCTTTTTACTTACACTGAGTGTGAATCTGCTTCCTTGAAATTCCTGTCCAAATTATTCTTCCTGCTTCTGCCTTCCAGGGCCATGCAGAGCTAATTCAATCCCTCTTCCTTCTGACAGTTCTCCATATGCTTACAACTATTAGCACCCCTCCCCCAGCACACAGACATCCAGGACTTTTTTTCTCCAGGTTAAATGTCCTTAGTTTCTTCATCTGATTGATGACCTCTGAGGATCTTCCAACTCTGAGATTTTATGATTTCAAAGCCCTCCCGCTACATAATTACCAGCTATTTGACCGTAGGCAAGTTGGGATAATAACAGAATTTTAGAGCTGGGAGGGACCTTAGGAACCCACACCTGGACTAGAATTACCCCCATAAAGTGCCCCACGATGGCCCTTCCAGCCTTTGTTGGAAGACCTTCAATGGGAGGGAACCTCTTCCCCTTAGGGTAGCCCGTCCCACTCTGGGCCAACTCTCTTTGTTAGGTAGTTTTTATATAACATTAAGTCTAAATCTGCTGATTTGTGACCTCAATTCACTGCTCAGTTCCAATGTGTAGGGACAAACCAAACCCTTCACAAAATTTAAGAAAGTCCCTAGCATGCCCTCTGAGTCTTCTCGAATGACCACAGGGCACAGTCTTGAGCCCCTTGGCCATCCTGGATGAGCTGACCCCTAAGGCCTCTCTGAACTCTAGCTCTGCCATGCTGGTGGCTCCATTTTGAAAGCTCTCTCCACCCCACTCTCCGCATCCTTCCTAAACTCTGCTAAGCAGAACTGAACCCACTGTTCCAGCCTTGGGGCAACAAGGGGATGGCTCCATCTCTCTTACTAAGGTCTCTTCCCGTTCTGAAGCTCCAGAGGTCTATTTGTGGAGCAGAATGACGGTGGAAGATCCAATGAGATTGTGTATGACAATGCCCTTTATAACATGAGCTCCTCCAGTTACTCCTCGGGGTCTCACCCTGGTGCCCCAAGCATCCCCACAAAGGTGGGTTTGGGTTCTTTCCCAGCTCTGAGAACATGAAGGTAGAAATACGGGGCACAATCTGGCTCTGGACCAATGTGGTTGATGATCACTATTATTCATAATAAGAGTTAACATTTAAATGGCTCGTTAAGGTTTGCTCACTGCTCACCCACTGTTATCTCATGGGCCTCATAACAGCCTTGGGAGGAAGGCGCTATTACTATCCCCACTTTACAGATGAGGAAACTGAGGGTGACAAAGGTGAAGTGACTCGGTCTCCTATATTGACATTTCCTGAACTGTAAATACTGTCAGAGTCGACTGAAACACAGGTCAGTTTTGCTGAATGGTTTTTCCTCCCTACTTCAAAAAAAAAAAAAAATCACTGTCACAATGGGTATGAGATAGGAGAAGCAGGAGGAGAATGCTCAGAAATGAAGGTGATATAAAAATACAAGATATTCATACAAATTTCAATTAAAAATGAACTGAATCACTGGATTGCATTTCCTTCCTCAAATTTAAAAGTAAACATAGATCTAGAAGCCTCAGAGAGTTTATTTTACAGCTGAATAGATAACTAGTTGGAGTCATCCAAAAGACTGCCGAATCATCAAAGGACAAGGGTCGGTTTACAATTTTGCTGTTATCAGATCAATCTAATTTATAGGCAAAAGAGACCCACATGCTCTGAGCCAGCCCTGGGCATAGGAGCTGAGAAAAGGTTTCAACAAACAAACCAAAAGCCCCTTCTTCCAGGCTGTCCTGGCAGCAGGAACACTCCTCATTTCTCTTAGTCACCAGAGCTTGGGAGGCACCCGCCAGGTATGGAATTCAGGCTGCGGCCAGTTCCCATAAAACTCATCCAAGCGGTGTCATTTATAAGGCTGTATAATGGAGACATTATCCCCTGCTGGCCGGCCACAGGGCGGCCCTTGTGCGGCCAGACAGATGGGCTCTGTTCTCCCATCGCTCCTGGAGAACACCTAGCCCAGCCCAGCCCGCTGGGAGCAGGCCCCGCCAACACAGCCCCTAAGCCTGTTGGGTGTCACTGGCTGTGTGCTCGAAGGTGACCCGGCAACAGCAGCTAATTGATTTCAATACAATCTGGACTAATTGACACTCAGCAAAGCTGTTTAGTGAACAGAGGTGCGCCCCACCTTTGTCAGCCTGGTGACTCAAGCAGCTTCTATTCCTTCCTAGTATAAAGCAGGCTGGCCTCTGCCTGACACCCGTGGACTAGAATGCAGAAAGAATGTTTTTATAAGTAGAAACTAAAGACAAATTCTATCACTTCTGGCAGGCCCAGGACGCCAGGAACCTGGAATCGAAAACTTGGTAAGAAGGAAGCCAATCGACCATGTGGATTTTGTTCTGTGCCCACTCCTGAGGACTCAGAAACCAGTGTGCCCATGTTCTTCTTCCTGCCCAGGGCTCCTTATCAGCTCCAGGGGCACCCAGCCCAGGAGCCCTCTGCGATTCCCCCAGGTATTAACGCATACCCCATCCACTGTATGGGGTCCACTGTTTCCCCTCAAAAAAAATATATCCTTGAGGGCAAGCCCTGTTTTAACTTTATCTTTGCAAGCCCAGCACCAAGCACTGGGCCTGGGGAGTTTTTTTCTTTGGCCATATCTCTGATTTCATTGGCAAAAAGGAACTCCCCGTAAGGAAAAGCCCTCCATTAGAACAGATCAGCAACAGTTGAGTCTTACAGAGCTGCCTGGGGCCGTGGATCCACTGAAACAGAAACTGAGGGAGGCAGGCTGACTTAGAAACCCCCTGTTCTCTTGCATTTTTACTCATTTTGCTAAACACTTCCCAGTTAGGTTTTAATCTGTCTCTGGCTGGATGCCTGGGTTTTGTACTGGGGTGATGAGTCTGACACCTCTGGCCTGGGGCACTGAGAGACTGAGAGCTGCTAGGACTGAGAGGCAGGATTAGAACCC
The DNA here is from genome assembly GCA_028646515.1 of Pseudochirops corinnae. NCBI lineage: Eukaryota > Metazoa > Chordata > Mammalia > Diprotodontia > Pseudocheiridae > Pseudochirops > Pseudochirops corinnae. The sequence goes on from CM053586.1 coordinate 354,860,796, forward strand.
AGATTTTCCTGCCTCACTCCTTCCCTCCTCTCTCGACTTCTCCTCCACTTCCCAGCGGTCTTCTGGCCCGGGAAGATTCTCATCTCTGGAATACACATCCTTTTCAGAGCCCTGGCAAGCGGGGTCTTTCCCCACTGGACTGTAAGCTCCCTGAGGGCAAGGGCTGTCATTCTGTTTGTATTCATACTCCCAGCACTTAGCCTGGTGCCTGGCATACATAAGGTGGCTAATAAATGCTTGCTGAATTGACTGGCGAAGATCCAGTCAGCCAAGTTCTTGCCTTCTTCAAAGAAAGAGCAGCTGTGCCAAGTCACGGGATCATCACTGCCAGTGAGACCTTGCTCAAGTCACTAGAGCCAGCTGGGCTTTGGCTTCTTCACCTATAAATGAGGGAGTCAGGCTAGATGACCCCTGAGGCCCCCTCCAGCTCAAATTCTAGGACCCTGCTACAGTTCTTCCAATTAGGTGACCTTTCAAAGGGATCAAGGTTGAAAGAGAGAGTGAGAGGCTGGGAGAGGAAGGAGGGGGCCTTGAGTCAGCCTAAAGCTATAGGTATGAGGGGGACCGGAGGGGAGCAGCAGAAGCAGCTGGGCCTCTCTCCAGCACAGACAGAAATCTGCTGCAGCCAGGACCCCAAGAGTCTAGAACTCGGCCATTCCAATGGCCGCTGGCTGAGGGACTAGCCGAAGGCCACTGAGCCCAGACCCCTTTCAGCCCCCTCTGTCAGAACAAAACACAAAAGCCCAGACCTTTTCTTTAGACTTCTAAGGCCCTGGGTCCATGTGGGCAAAGCAAGAAAATATAAATGTGGCAGGATGCAAGTACTGTATCGGAACCAGATCCCCCTGAGGATTTAACAGCTGCCTAGCACCCGTCAGAAGGTGTCGGCAGAATGACTCCGAGGGAAAGCTTTTTTGTTGTTCTTTTTTTTCTGGCAAAAAAGAGGGCTTTTTCCTTTTTTAAAAGTTAATATTTTTTTTATTCTTAATTTAAACAGCAGGGGAAAAAAATTTCCATGCACATGGCAGAAGAGAAAGGACTCCCTCTGGCAGGATCATGCCTCTTATTTCTCATGTTCTGTTCAGCACCACATGTCTCATAGACGTGGGATATTTTCTGGTTAACAAAATAGGTAATAGATTCTACACATCACTCTCAGAACTCTCTCACTCTCTCTCAAGCCGGGGCATGTTTTTCCCCAACCTAGTCCCTTAGTACTGAGAAAAGTAAACAGATGTGGAGTGGGAAGGTGCCAGGTTCACATAACATTCTGTTACTTATCACCTGAGCCAGTCCCATCAGCTGCCCCAATCAGAGGCCTCACTTTCTTCTTCCGTAAAGAGGAGAGGGCTGGACCAGATGGCTCCAAATCGATCATCTATAATCCTACGATTAAAAATCACGAGTGTTTGCTATGAGAGCCACAACTATTCCTCGCTAATAGATGATCAAACAGGACAACAGCACTGGGGAGCATTAATTATGTGCCAGGCTCCAAGCTACACCCTTTAGAAATATGCTCGTTTGAGCCTCACAACTGCGAGAGGCAGGAGGTTAAATGATTTGCCCAAGGCAACACATCTAGTGTGTCTCAGGCAGGATTTTAACTCAGGTCTTTCTGACTCTCAAGTTCAGTGATCTATGTCACCTTGCTGTCTATTACTACTGCTGCTGCTACTATTATTACTACTACCACTACCACTATCATTACTACTACTACTACTACCACTACCACCACTACCACTACTACTACTACCACTACCACTACTACTACTACTGCTGCTGCTGCTGCTGCTACTGCTGCTACTGCTACTGCTGTTACTACATACTAATATTGACATAGCACTTACTGTGTCCTAGGGCAGCTAGGGGGCGCCATAGTGCACAGAGCACCAGGACTGGGGTCAGGAAGACTCATCTCCTGAGTTCAAATCCAGTCTCAGATGCTTATTACCTGTGTGGCCCTGGACAAGTCACTTCACCCTGTTTGCCTCAGTTTCCCATCTGTAAACTGCACTAGAAAAGGAAATGGCCAACCACTGCAGTAGCTTAGCCAAAAAAACCAAACAAACCCACATGGGGCCATGAAGAGCTGGACGCGACTGAAATGACCGTACAGCAACAAACCCTCGGTGCCAGGCACAGCGCTGAGCACTTTACAAATACCTCATTGGACCCCCACAACGCTGGGAGGGAGGGGCTATTACTCCTCTTGACAAAGGAGGAAACAGAAGCAGGCCTTAAGGGGCGGCTGATGTTTAGAAAGCCTTTAAAGCAGTGGTTCTCAACCTGTGGGTCGCGACCCCTTTGGGGGTTGAAACACATATTTCTGATGGTCTTAGGAACTGAGACACTGCTCCTCAATCCGTCTCCAGGCGGGTCCACCCACATGCAGATACACCGGTGTAGAAGTATTAAAGGGTCGTGGCATTAGGAAGGTTGAGAACCATTGCTTTAAAGGAAGGATTTTTAACCTTTTGGGGGGGGAGGGGGGGCGACCTGGACTCTTGGCCATCTAGGGGGGGGCCTTTGGACGTTTCCCAGAATCATGTTTTTAAAGGCATAAAATACCTAGGATTACAAAGGAAACCAATTCTAATGAAATGCAATTGTTACACATATAATTAATAAATGGATGTATAATGAACAAATGTATATGTATATAATACATTTATGTATAATAAATCATTTTATGTTTACTAACTATGTAACAGGTAGATTTCTCTATAACAAGCAGATGTTTCTATATGTGTACAGATATATACAAGGTATAATAAAAGGGATGGGCCCCCCCATGGAGAGCCTGGCTACATTGTATCAGCCTAAGAGCCCTGTTTCCAGCATCTCCGGCTGAAAGCTGCCTGGCTCCTGCGGCCAGACCAGCCAGCGCCCAGCACCTGGTGGCTGGAACATCATCAGTCCTGCCTGCCCCCCTTTACACAAACAACCCATTGATTACTTTGTAACTGATGTCTCCCTCCCATGATTCCAGGACACCTCTCTTTGCACCCATTGTTTCCAGGCCATCCCTGAAGGCCCCAGCCAGGCCACACAGACCTAGATTTCCTGGTGCTTCTCGGGTCATTCTCGCCCCAGCCCCCTCAGACTCTACTTGGCAGGTGACCAAACCCAACTCCCAGCCCACACGTTTCCAGGAGGACCTTTCCACAGGATCCCAGGCCCTCGAACTCCACCCACAAAGTCCTTCTCCCAGAGTCTTGGTACAGAGGTAAATTTGGATCTCCAGATCTCAGCCAGAGGAGCTAGGAGGGCTTGAGGAAAGCATACAGGACAAGAAATCAAGTCGGCTTTCCAAGGAACAGGCCAGCAAAGGAGAGTGACTCAGCCCCAGTGGGGGGCCACCAGGGGACTGACTCACTGGCCACAGCACCCCAGGAAACAGAATTTACAAATTGTAAAAATTTGTACAAAACTCCTTTTGAGTTCACTCAGCCCCAGGTCGATGGACCTGGAATCAAGGTGTGTGTCCTTTGGACAAGGAGTTTCTAAAGAGAGAGAGCTCGAGGACTTCAGAGGGGACCTCCTCAGAGACTCCAGGGAATCCCCTTGGGGACTGATTTGTCTCCTGGTGCAGGCGGCTTTGCTCTGCTCTTATCTCCTAGTGGACTTTTAGCCAAGGCTTACTGAACATAAATAAACTATCTGAAGCTCCCAATGCCCCAGATATGAAACCATGACCAAGGCCAGTATGGAAAGCAAGGATTATTTCCAGGAGAGTCAAGCAAGTAGCCAGAAGCTGGTCAACAATCACTAAGACAAGTACCTGAAGAAGGCAGATAAAGGGGGGCAGTAATTCTGAGGGTGGCCTCAAGGAGAAGCCTGCCCCAAGCTGGGCTTCCAAGGCCAGGCTCCCAAGGATGCTTTAACCAAGGATTGGAGAGCTGTGATAGCTGCCACTTACGCCGCTGATTCCCAGACCTCCTTGTCCAGCCCTCTGACTCCAATCTGGAATCTCCAGCTGCCTCCTAGACATGGAAAACTCAGCACACGCAAAAGAAAACTCATTCTCCTTCCTCAAACCATTCACCTCTTCCTCATTTCGCTCCTACTGAGGAGGCAGCCTCATCCTCCCAGTCATCCAAGCTCACAACACCCAGTCATAATCCTCCACCCTCACTCTCACCCCCCATCTCCCATCCTCTGTCAGGCCCTGTTGATTCTGCCTTCGTAACACCTTTCCTACAAGCCCGCCTCTCTCCTCTGCTCCTGACAACCTCCCGTGCAGGCCCTGAACGCCTTGTGCCTGGGCTCTTTCCATGCTTGTGGGGGGAGGGTCTGCCTTCCTCCAGCCTCCCCTCTTTCCAATCCATCCTCTGCTCCAATAGGCCACCTTCCTAAAATCGAGGTCTGACTTTGTCACTGCCTATTCCATCAACTCCGATGGTTCTCTATTACCATCAGGATGAAAAATAAAATCCTCTGTTTGGCTTCCAAAATCTTCCCCAACCTGTCTGCCCCCACCTCACACCCCCCTGGCTGAAGTCTGCTCACACCTCCCTCTTCCATCCAGTGATCCTGGCTTCCTTGCTGTTCCTCACCCAAGACACTCTGTCTCTCAGCTCTGGGCATTTTCCCTGGCTGCCTCCATGCCCGGCACTCTGCCCTTCCTCACCTCCACCTCCCGGCTCCCTTCAGGTCTCAGTAAGCCCTTCTCAGTCCTTCTGAATCTCAGTGCCATCCCCCTGAGGTTACCACCCACAAACCCCTATGTGTCCATACGCTGCCTCTCCCCTTCAATTGTAAGTTCTGGGAGGGCAGGGACTATTTTTCTCTTTCTTTTCATCACCAGTGATTAGCATGATGCCTGGTATACAACAGGTGCTTAATAAATGCTTGTTGCCTGATTGACTACAAAGCACCTTTCCATCTGCCATCTCACTATTCATGTAGCAAACAAAGATTTCTATTTCTTTTTTACCCTGTGGCCTTTTAGCCCAGTAGACCTGGGAAATGCCAGCTGGACAGTCACTTTTGTGCCTGCCCTTTTCAACCTGAACAGGCAAACCCCAAGTTTTTGTGGCCCCCAGATATCTCAAGGGCTTGCCTCTCTAAGCCCCTCTTGCCACAGATCACTTGCAGGCTGGGAAAGCCACTCAATCCCTCTGAGACTTGGTTTCCACATCTACAAAATGGGTATAAGAACAGCCCTATCTCACAGGGGTTTTGTGAGCATCAAAGGATGTGATGTATGTAAAGTGCCTTTCCAACTTTAGCATGATACATCAACGTAAGCCCCAAATATTCTTTGTTCTACCAAATGGCCTTCTGGGAGGAGAGAGGGGAGGGAGGGGAAGGGGAGGGAGGCCAAGGGAATCAGAGGGGACAACAAAACCAAAGATCTGCATAAAAATGTGCTTTTCACAACAGTGAGTGGCTCGTGTGGTCTCCTCATGCCCACCCTGCAACCTCTACCCCCTAAGAAGGTCCAAGTGCTGCTGTCTCTGTTTCCTTGGCCAAAGAGCCCGGCTGTGGGCTGAGCCCTCCTTGTCTGGCCATCTTGGACAGCCAGGGCACTACCTGCAACAATGATTATTTCTGTGCCCCCAGATCTGCAGATGCCTCATCAAAGGGAGCCTTTGTTTAAGCACCACCTCCTCCCAGAAGCCCTCCAAGATCAGGCTCCAGCCTCCCCCAAATCCCCTGCATTTGTACTTCTATAGACCTACGGATACAGTTCTCATCCCCCGACGGGGACTTTTGTCCTTGTACCTGGCACACAGTAGGTTAGCGGTTCTCAATCTATGGGTCATGACCCCTTTGGGGGTGGAACGGGGTCGCCTAAGACCATGGGAAAACACATGCAGACACGCCCACATATGAGTATTAAAGGGTCCCGGCATTAGGAGGTTGAGAACCACTGCAGTAGGTGGTTTTAACAAATGCTTGTCAATTGACCGTCACTTGGTTGCGAAATTTAAGAAAGTCTGAAGAGAATTTTGTGACGGTTCTGTTAAAAAAGACAAAAGAAAAGTCTTTCCATGAACAACCTCCACATATGAGACATCCAGGCTTGGGAGCAGCTCCCACGGGTCTAAAGAGCAGTTTCTCTGAATACGGCACACAGTGGATGCTGAGCATGTGGTCTGTTTGTTTGCTTCAACAACCACTTAGCATGTCTACATCTACCGAGACATAAGGACTCTGAACCCCCCCCGGAGACAATGACAGTAAGGAGCCATGCAGGGGAAGGAGGAGGGAGGGGAAGGAGGGAATGAAGGAGGAAGAAGAAAAGGGGAGGGGGGAAAGGAGGAAGAGAAGAAGAAGGGAGAAAGGAGGAGGAAGAGAAAGCGGGGTGGGGGGGGAGGTGTGCAGGAAGGAAGAGAATAAAACCAGTAGACTACAGGTCTAGAAATTAGAACAATTCTAGAAGCCTGATGAACACAGAGGCCATCAGGTACTGTGGCGATGAGGCAGAACTGGGTCTTAGCCCAGGGGCCACTTAGGACCTGGGTACGCTTGGGCAGGTTCTCCCTTGGCTGGGACTGTTTCCTTCTCTGGCCCAGGTGACCTCTAAGGTCCCTTCCAGCTAGAAATTTATGGTTCCAGAGGAACCAATAGCCTTGGTCCTAGAGCAGAGATGATGAAATAGACTTGGGTCTTCTCTGTAGACAGATGGGAGGCCGTGGACATACATAGACCAGAATATACACAGAACAACCATATTTGCTAGTTTTGCTTAACTTAAAAAAAAAAGGAAGAGTCCATTATGAGGTAGAGAGAGGAAGGGGAGATGTATCTGGAAATGGCCTTAGTGTAAAACATGAGCCTGATCAATAAGGCAAAAGTCATTGGCAAAGCAGCCCCTCGGATTCCATCTCATCTTTGGATACCCCAGGACTCTCCCAGCACAGGGGACGTCTTTCCTGCCTCAGTGCAGGCTTGCCGTAAAGGCATGGCAGGGAGCCAATCAAACATCTGCAGAACCGGAACGAGGGTTATTAGGTCCTAAAAGTAAACCACTGGTGATGGCAGCTATCTGCTGGTTAGGTTGCCAGGACGCCGAGCAGGGCTCAGTCTCCAGAAACCACGCATGTTGGGCCAGCAGTCGAAACAGAAAATCAAGCGAAGGAGAAAGCGTGGGGCTCTGCTGGGGTCTAAAGAATCTCATGACTTCTAGATCACAGATCCAGAAGCAAAAGGGTCCCTGGAGGCCAGTTAGCTCAAATCCCTCATGTCACAGATGAAGGACCTGAGACATGGAAAAGTTCAGCGTGAATGCGTCCAGGACAGCATCCTTCTCCAGTCATTCTGGGCCTCTACCCAGAAATTTCTGCCTCTTCTCCTCCTTCCCCCCAAAGCGTCCTGGCTGGCAGGGTGCTATTTATGTTTCTAGCAACAGCTATTCTGAGGCTTTTTGGCACCGTCTCCCACAGAGGCACAGGCAAAGCATGCTGGGAAGGAAACTCTCTGCTCTGGCCACCTGATGGGCACATTCCTTGCTAGTAACATACAAGCCTCTCTTTTGGACCTGAAAAAAACAACCCTCTAAGAGCCTAGAGTGGGCGTGTGTCCATGAGTAACAAGGGAGCCTACCTTCTGTGCATCTCCTGTGAAGTAGGCGATGGCCATGGTGGGAAGAATCATGAACAGTGCGTTGTAGTACAGGAGGCCATACTTCCCCAGCTCCTAGGAAAGGAAACAGGCAGGTTTGAGCTTGGCCCCACCAAGCAGGAGCCGAGGACTTCACCCAGAGCACCCCCCAAAGCCAGGTCACTCTCACCATCTTACTGTCTGTGTCCACACACACACACACACACACACACACACACACTCTCTCTCTCT
>CM053586.1:354869098-354911598 GCA_028646515.1 Pseudochirops corinnae
CACACACACACACACACACTCAAATGTCTTTTTTTGTCAGTCTCCTGGCCTGGTACTTCATATACAAAGGGCTCTTAATGAATGCTCATTGAATTATAAGGAAATAAACAGCCCAGACTCTCTCAGTTGGGCTTCTGGGGATCCAGCTGAAGCAATTTCAGGGAAGAGCATATACTAACACTTGGAAGGATAAAAAAGGTGCCCCAAAAGGAGATGGCGGCTGAGTGTGCTCATTAAGCCTCCAAGCAGAAAAGAGATTTCTGTGAGGGAAAACTACCCCACCTCCCCCCAGGAATACCCCATAAATTACCCAGTTAATTTTGTACATATTCATATATGTATTTGTGGTCTCCCCTTTAAGAATATGAGGTCTCCAAGGGTAGGGATTGTGACTTTCCCCTTCTTTGCATGCCCAGGGCTCAACATGGTGCCTGCCACATGTAGGTGCTTAATAAATGCTTGTCACTTGAGACTGTTTGATTACTAATTAGCCTAAGGCCATGTCCCCGATTAATATGAACTGCCTGGCTGCTATTGCCCTTATCCCCAAATTAAAATTACCGTCGTAAACCGCAGCTACTTTCTGGTCCCAAATATGCCATCACATGAGACTTGCCATGTTATTACTCATCCTGGGATGGTCATTAAGTCACATGCAGCCTGGAAACCTGGTGTAGCTGCACTGGTCACACCAGCTCACAGTCCACGCAAAGGCTGTGGAGATGGGCTTTTGGGAGAGGGGACAAATCCTGTGCTTTCATTGGTAGAAGGAATCCCCTCAATTGACAAGCCTTAGGAGCTCTATCAAACAAGGTAAGAAGCTGAGCTAGCCCTAAACTGAGACCCTGTGGGGACACTCCTGTGGATGGTCTCAAAGCTTCCTACAGCCCTAACATTCTCTGACTCCATAGAGAAAGCCTGACATCGAGGAGACAGAGCAATCATCTGAGATTAATTTGAAGATTAACACCAGCCATGCTCCAGATCTGCTTGAGAAGTCCAAACTAGCTACGACTCCTCATTTATCAGGATCGTAGGATCACTCCAGGTCAGGGCTTGAATTTTAAGGATGAATAAATTGAGGCCCAGGGAGGGTAAGCAATTTACCCAAGGCTACATAAGCAGCAAACTGCAGAGGCAGGATTAAAACCCAGGTCTTCTGCCCTCTGATCCGGCACTGCTCCAACCATGATATCAGTGCCTGCTGAATTAAAAAGTCCCCCTAAAAGAGAGGCTCTTAAAGGCTTTTTTGTCACGGACTCCTTGGGTCATCTGGGGAAACCTATGGATCCCTTCTCAGAACATTTCTTAAAGTTCACATTTGAAGGATTAAAATTAAATTTTAATCTGGGGCTAATGAAAATAAAAAAGTAATTTTTCCCCATTGAAGGTCATGGATCCCCTGAAATCTATTCACAATCCATCAACTCATTTTGGGGCCCACTGACCCCACATTAAGGACTGACCCCTGCTTTAAGATTCCTGACAAACAAAATGAGCTAGAGATTCACACATGAATGCTCCAGGTAAGAAAAGTTTATTCCTTTAAGCACCAACATTTTGACCTTAAATAAAGGGTCCTGAATTTTTTTCTGAATGACACAGGGGTACCTTTCTGATCAAGGATAACTCTACAGAGTTATCAGTTCCCATTGAAACAAAAAGTGAGAACGACTTTGCCCCTTAACTAAATGTCCCCACACTGCTGTGATTTTGTGTGTCTTTCTGCCTGATCTAAAGAGGCAGCATAGGGAAATGGAGGGGAAGCCAGTCTCAAAACCAGAAAAGCCTGGGTTCAAGTCCCAGCTCTGATACACACAGGCTATGAGACCCTGGGATACGTCACTGTCTAGTCTAGTGTCGCAGGCAAATGAAGGTGCAGGGCTAGTGCCAACCTACATTGGAAGAGGGAGTTTTCTCACCTTGTAATTACCTAGATAAATGAAATCACAGGCTGGTGCCTATTTCTGTGTCTGATTTTATAGTGTACCTGCCTCTGCTCTCCCTAATAGCTGAACGAATCTTGCTGATGTCAGATGTCTGCAAGCACCCTCTTCACCCCCTCTGGCCCTCATCCCTTCCTAATGCACTATTTCTAACATCCTGGAGGCTCAGAAAGCAGGAAAGCATCCTGTTGGGGAATTTTATCTGAAATGAGAGTAAACTGGCCCGAGGGACTCTCCTACTAATTAAACTGTAAACAATGCAAGGATTTCAAGATACCTTTTTCAGCTTTTAAAAAACTCAAATGAGATAATACATAACATTCTGTGTCTCTCTGTTTCTCTCTCTCTCTCCATATATATAAATGTGTGTGTGTGTGTGTGTGTGCGTGTAGGCACACACACACATACACTTTGTAAACTAATTTTTTGTTCAGTCATTTTTTGGTCATGTTCTACTCTGTGACCCCATTTGGGGTTTTTTTGACAAAAATACTGGAGTGGTTTTGCCATTTCTTCTCCAGTTCATTTTACAGATGAGGAAACTAAGGCAAACAGGGTTAAGTGACTTGCCCAGGGTCACACAGTTATGAAGTATCTGAGGCCAAATTTGAACTCAGCTCTTCCCGATTCTGGGCCTGGTACTGTATCCACTGTGCCACCAATGTGATGTCTACTATGAGAATTATTCCCGATAGCTATGCTTGCTTGAGAAGTGAAAGGTCTACATTTAGTTCTTTTCTACCACTGATGACCAAAGAGATCAAAACACATCTTGCAGTCACCTTTCCCGAGTTCTCACCTTCTCCCTATGCTTTTAACTAGTAAAAAAAAAAAAAATCAAACTTTACAAATATCATGTCTCTTCCTGGCCCCCAGCACAGTACTAGCCACCCTGTCCTGATGCTTCTTAGATGCCTGATGCTTAGAATGACCAATAATAGGTCCTTGAGGAGGGAACTCCCTCTTCAGTGACAGGCTGCAACCCCTCCATGCCTTAGTAGATTCTCTTGAGGTTGCCCAAGGTTCCAAGTGGTCGAGCAGCTTGTCTATGGGCAGAGCTGCTAAGGGGCAGAGGCAGGATCTTTGCTCAGGTCTTTTTGACCTCAACCAATCAATCAGCATTATTAAGCTCCTACTATGTGCTAGGGACTGTAGTAACTAAGCAGTGGGGATTCAAAAAAGGGCAAAAGGCAGTCCCTGCCCTCAGGGAGCTCTCAATCCAATGGGAGACAAGATGCAAACAAATATATTCAAAACAAGCTTCATACAGTTAAAGAAGAAATTATCAATGAAGGGGAGGCACGAGGTGAGGCTGCCTCTATAAAGCATGCGGCATGCATGTGCCTTAACCACACCAAAGCGCGCTGCCTGCAGGAATCTCCTCCCTAATGACCCAGCAGGCCATTTTCACTCTGCAGAGTACCCATCAAGATCTTCCCCGTCTTCAGGCCGGCACTTGGAGTTGGGGACTGCTGGCATCCCATAAATCCGACGGGTCGGGAAGCCCCACGCCTGACCCAAGAAAGCCACGACTCCTGAGGCTCACAGGGGTTTTCTTTGGCTTCCAGGAGCAGGACAACAAAGCCACCTCTCCTCAGCTTCCTCTTCTTGAGACCCTCCTCACTTTCATCAGCTCTTCTTGCCACTCTTGGCTTCTCCAAAAGCCCTTTCCTTTCTGCGCCCATTCCTAGACTGACCCACTTCACCTCAGTTTCCTCACCTTTAAAATGGAGCCCTTGGGTTCAATCCCCCCCGTAGCTGCTTCTAGCTCTGAAATGATAATCCTCCACCTCCCTGTTTCTACTGAAACCACAATCTCTGGACACCTGGATCCACATGTTGCGCTCCCAATCAAGCACTTCATTCTCCCTGGAGAGAAGGGGGTGTGATACATGGAAAGAGCAGAAGGTCTGAGCTCAGAGGGCTCAGGTTCAAATTTCCATTCTGCTGCTTGTTTCCCTAGACAAGTCACTCGGCCTCAATTTCCCAGTCTGTCACGTGAGGGTAAACCAGATGGGCGGCTGGGTGGGGCAATGGCTAGCCCTGGAATAAGGAAGACTCAAGTTCGAACCTTGCTTTAGCTGTGTGAGCCTAAACAAGTTATTCATCTTGTCTGATTTTCCTCATCTGTAAAATGGGATGATAATAGCAGCTATCTCACAGTGCGGTGTGAGGATCAAATGAGATAACAAATGTGAAGTACTTCACAAGCCTTAAAGTGCGATGTGAATGTGAGCTATCAGTACTGTTATTGAGGAGGAAGGACAGGGGGAGGAGGAAGGAGAGGGGGAGGAGGGAGGAGAGGGGGAGGAGGGAGGGGGAAAGAGGAGGAAGGTGATGAAGAGGAGGAGGTGGAGAAGGAGGAGGAGGGGAAATAGAGGAGGGAGAGAAAAGAAGAAGAGGAGAAGGAAGATGAGCTCTAAGGCTCTTCCAGCTGTAAGTCTAATACTCAATGATACTCGAGCCCATGGAGACCCAAACCCTTCTGATTCCACCACCCCCTTATTGCCCCCATCTGCCCTAATCAAGGCCATGTGGAATAGATGGGACAAGGAGCTAGCTTGGCCCCAGCCCCTGTCTCTGACATATAACAAATATATGATTCTGGCCAAGTCCCTGACCCTGTTAACGCTCCAAGTCTCTCTACTTCAGAGGAGGGGCTGAGCTGCACTGGGAAAAGAAAGATTATTTCTCATCTGGGAGTTCTATATATCAGGGACATCCCAGGAGCAACCTCAGCCACCCCCATCCTACTCTGAATCCAACCTGATCCCACCGATAAACATTTATTAAGCACCTAATATATACCAAGTATTGTTCTCAGTATCAGGGAACACAAAGACACAATGAAGCCACCCCTGCCCTCAAGGAGCCTACATTCTATTCAGCTAATGAAGACTTACTTCTGTGCCAAGCTGCACCTTTTCCACCCCCCCAACTTTGCCCACTGCCCCACATGAATGTCCAGTGTTAGTAAACCCCTATCAAGAGGTTCATGGCGGGGGGTTACCAACCTTGGAATCGAGTTTCTGCTTCACGTACGCGCCATTGGCAGCTGTCAAGACATCATTCACCAGGATGAAAACATATCCTTCCAAGTCAAAGGCCAGGTCAGAGCTGAAAACATAAACAGCACCTTAGCAGGCAGGGCCTTCTCAGGGAATAAAATATGCTTCATGTTTCACTTGCCTGGAGCGTGGGCCTCAGAATCATCATAGAAGAGGGCACATTCCTATAACACTTAGTAAGTTTCTAAAGTTAGGGCCCTAGATGGGACAGGGGATGGCTGCTGGGCTGCAGTCAGGAAGATCTGAGTTAAATCCAGCCTCAAACACTTACTATTAGTGTGACCCTGGGCAAGTCACTTAACCTTGTTCGCCTCAGTTTCCTCATCTGTAAAATGACCTGGAGAATGAAATGGCAAACACCCCTCCAGTATCATTGCCAAGAAATTCCCAAACAGGTCACAAAGAGTTGACTGAACCACAAAAGTCCTTTGCACACCTGCTATCACTTGATCCTGAAAACTACCTTGGGAAGTGGGTGACATTATCATCCCTACTTTACAGATGTGGAGACTGAGGCTGAAAGAAGCTACCAACTCACAAAGGTCCCACAGATGGTGAATATCTCAGGCAGAACCAGGAGCGCAGTCTTCCTGCCTCTGCTTTCAGCCCTCAATCCATTATGACTCAATTAGCAAGCATTTATTAAGCAAATGATATGCTTCAGGCACCGTGCTGAATGCTGGGGGTACAAGGACAAAGGGAAGAGAATCTCTGACCACCAGGAACTTAACCTTTTCTTTTTAAAATTAAAATTTTAAATCTCATTTCATTTTAATTAAATTTAAATTTAAATTTTTCATTTTGCATAGATAGAGACTATTACAAGACATCCAGGATCTCTGATACACACAGCTTTGCTTGGGAGTGTCCATTCTAACGGTGGAACAACATACGTGCACATGTATAAGCACAGGTGAATACGTACGTACATCAATCAATGAACTTTCATTAAGGGAAAAGAAAGATTAGGCACCACGCTAAGCACTGGGGATACAAAGAGACAAAAGACCATGCCTGCCCTCAAGGAGCGTACGCTCTAACAGGAGGAAGCACCATGGAAACACCTCTGGACAAAGCAAGCTAAGGACAAGATAAATAGGAAATAATTAGGAGAGGGAAAGAAAGCTCTGGAATTAAGAGGGTTGGGGAAGCTTCCTATAGAAGGTAGGATTTGAGTTGGGGCTTAAAGGAAGCCAGGGAGGTCTGACACACACACACACACACACACACACACACACACACACACACACACCCCAGATAAAAACTAGGGTGAGGGTGAGAAGGGGCCACTGGAGATGGGTCTGGAAGGAAATCAGACGTTCCGAGAGGTGGAGGTGCATTCCAACTAGAGGACACAGCCAGTGCAAAGGCATGGTGGTGGGAGATCTGTGTGTGAGTAACAGTACAAAGTCCAGGATTGCTGGGGGTGCGGCCTCTACGTGTAAAAACTCTATGTGCCTTGTAATTCTCACTCTCAGCCTCACCAGTGAGTGGGAAGGGGGCTCAGGGAGGTAATACATGGGAGGATAAGGAGGGAAAAAGAGAGAATAAGCTTTCATACGGCTCCTGCTGTGAGCCAGGTGCTGTGCTAAGTGCTTTTTACAAATATTATCAGTGCATGAAAGATACTGAGATTTGGGGAAGTAAAGAGTTTACATCAGGCCAAACTGTAGCATTAATAACTGCACACATACAAATATGTTTCTTGGAAGGCCCCAAGTCATTCATTTTTAATGTTCCCATTTCTATAATTCACACTTTCTTCCCATATTTATAAACTACATTACAGTGCCAATGGCAAGTGGGTGAACCTTGGCGATAAACAGAATTTAGTAGGTGTAGTTACGAGAATCACCATGAATTTATTGAAATAGAAGAAAACCCTCTGGATTACCAATTCAGAGTGGAGCAGAGGCCTCAAGGGCCCTGGAATCCGACCCCTTCATTTTGCAGATGAGGAAACTGAGGCTTAAGAGAGTGTAACTGACTTGTCCAAGACCACATAGGCAGCAGAGCTGGGATCTGAACCCAGTCCCTGAAGTCTAAATCTGTGCACTGCCTCTAGAAGTTTGAAGAGCTCTGAGCCAAGTCAATCTGGATTTTTTGTGTACCTTGATCTCAAAGCATTCAACAAGATTTAGTCCTTGGAAAATGGTATGCATATGGTACTTAACAAAAACAGGATTCTCCTCCCTGTGAAAACTGGCAAGAAGCCTTTTTTCCAGAGATAATTTCCTATGTGCTAAACTCCAGAACTCAGTCCAGTGCTTGGCATACAGTAGGCACTTAATAAAGGTTTCTTGATCAACTGATTGATAGGCCAAGGACTAGAGGACCTTCCTTACCTGGCGGCTACAAATGCTCCAATGATCATCGCAAAAACAGTCATCTTAATACCCCAAGAAAAGGTCTTCCTGGAAATTAAAAAAAGTCATAGTCACATTTCCAAGACATTTGTATTGTTTTATGAAGACATTTTATTAGTTTTCTTAAGACAGACATATATACAGTGATATACATACACGCACCCATATATGTATATATATATATATATATATACATATATATATAATTACATCTTCATTTCAATATAATTGGTTTTCTTTGTAATCCTATTTTATGTATTTAGAAACATAATTCTCTGAAGGGGTTCAGAGGCTTCACCAGTCTGGCAAAGGGGTCCAGGAGACAAAAAAGATTAATAACTCTGTTCTGCATCTTCTTAGATCTGTTTTACTGTGATGAAATAAACACTATCCAAAAATCCCTCCTGCTTCCTGACTCCACCCCATGCCTTCCCTCAGCAGACCCACTTAACAAATACAGCAATTGCTACTGATGGCCTTAAAAATGACTTTTGGGCAAGTATGTCTGATAAAGGTCTTATGGAGGGCAGAACCAAATTTGTAAAAATACAAGTCACTCCCCAACTGATAAATGCTCAAAGGATACAAACAGGTAGTTTTCAGACAAAGAAATCAAAGCTATCTAAAGGCATATGAAAAATTCTCTAAATTACTATTGATCAGAGAAATGCAAATTAAAACAACTCTGAAGTATCACCTCACACTTCTCAGATTGGCTAATACGACAAAAAAGGAAAATGATAAATGTTGGAGGGGGTGTGGGAAAACTGGGACACTAAAGTGCTGTTGGTGGAGTTGTGAACTGATCCAACTATTCTGAAGAACAATAGGGAACTATCCCCAAAGGGCTATAAAACTGTGCATACCCTTGGATCCAGCAATATCACTGCTAGGTCTATATCCCAAAGACATAAAAAAAGGCAGAGAGAGAGAAAGGATCTATTTGTGCAACAATATTTATAGCAGCTCTTTCTGTGGTAGTTAAGAATTGGAAATCAAAGAGATGTCCATCAATTGGGGAACGGCTAAACAAACTGTAGTATAGGGTTATAATGGAATATTATTGTGCTACAAGAAAGTACAAGAAGAATGATTTCAGAAAAATCTGGAAAGGTTTACATGAACTGATGCAAAGTGAAGCGAACAGAACCAGGAAGACATTGCACACAGTAACAGCAACATTGTTCAATGAAGAGCTGTGAAGGACTTAGCTCTTCTCAGCAATACAGTGATCCAAGATAATCCCAAATAATGAATGACGAAGATACTATCTATCCTCCTGCAGAGAAAGAACCGATGTTGGCTGAATGCAGACTGAAGCGTGCTATTTTTTACTTTCTTTCTTTTATGTTTTTCTTTTATTCGAGTCTTCCCGTACAAAATAATTAACATGAAAATGTTTTATGCAACTGCACTTGTATAACCTATATCTGATTGTTTACTGTCTCAAGGAGGCAGGAGGGGAGAAGGAACAGAATTTAAACTCAAAATTTAAAATAAAAAGTTTAAAATTTTTGTTTTAACATGTAATTGGGGGGAAAATAAAATCATTTTTTAAGTATGTGTAAAAATTTTTTTAAAGTTTATTTTTAAAACTGACCATTGGGCCCATAAGGCCCTTCTGCCTCTGCAATGATGATGCCAGAGTGACAGAAATGGGGAGGTAGGAGGTGATGGTACTAAGAATTGTCCAGCTTTTTTCTGTGGTTTTCTGCAAACATTCCTGGCCATTGATAACCTCAGTGTGAGATTTCTCAAATAGCATCAAGTTGCAAGTCAGTGGAAGATGATTCACAGATTAGATACAGACATTTTTTCCTGTTTTTGTCCAGACCTGTGATTTTGTCATTCCCAATGAAGAAACTCTGACTGTGCTGACATCACATTGTTTTTTGTAACTTAAGAGTCTTAGAAGGAGTTGTCTAGAGTCACACAAGTGTGTGTGTGTGTGTGTGTGCGTGTGTGTGTATGTGTGTGCGTGCGCATGTGTGTGTGCATGTGTGTGTGCGTGTGCGTGTGTGTGTGTGTGTGTGTATGTGTTAAGAGGCAGGACCTGAGCCCTGATCCTCCTAACTTAAAGGTCAGCTTTCTTGCCAGAGCACCACAGCACCTCTCCATGACAGGAGATAACTTACAGAAATCACACTAAGTGCTTCACTTCAGTACCAATACTGGCTCCAACACTATCTGGGTAGCCCCTTTTGTCTTCAGGCCTCCCCTTCCTTATCTACAAAAGGAGGACTTGGTGGCCTCCCCGTTCTAAATCCACGATCCTAGAATCCTGTCTGGACTTCCTGCCCGGGGGGAGGCTGGAGCTGAGGAGACTGTGTTCTGTGTGCACGTGTTGTGTTCTAGAGAAGCAGTGCGCCAAGTGAGCTTTTATACGCTAAGTTATTTTATATATTTATTGGCTCCCTTATTTGATGCTCCTGATGGGCCAGGTATTTAAAGGCATTCTTGGGGTAAATCCTTCAGCAAAACGAATTCTTCTTGTAACACAAACACCTGAGTTATCCTCTCCCTTTTTTTGAAGGCAATGAGTTCAGATGTCTGTATATTAAATGTTCTTAAAATGGGATGCATTGACAGAAGGAAGAGGCCAAAATCACATTTTTAAGAAAAGGAACCAGAATCAAAAATGAGAACCAAAAATCAGAATATGGCCCTGTCTTCACCCAGGAGTTCTAGAAAGTAACTCCTGTTTTCTCAATATCTTCAATCCTAAATTTATTGTCTTCAACCAATAGCATTGGCTCTGAATGCCTAAACCTCATCTTTTTCTGATCTCAGGACCCCTTTATACTCTTTAAAAATCACTGAAGACCCCAAAAAGCTTTTGTATATATAGGTTATATATCTATAAATATTTATCACATTAGACATTAAACCTGATAATTTAAAAAATATTTTTCAGTTCATTTAAAAATAATAAACTCATTAAATGTTAATGTACTTTTTAAATGAAAAATAACTATATTTTTCAAAGCAAAAAAAATTAGTGAGAAAAGTAGCATTGTTTTACATATTTTTGCAAATCTCCTTAATGTCTGGCTTAGGAGAGGACAGCCAGATTCTCTTATCTGCTTCTGCCTTCAATCTATGGTATTCAATCTATCGCAATACGTTGGTTCAGTTGAAGAATAAGAAAATTTGTTCTCATAGATATGCAGTTAGAAAAGGGAAGAGTATTTTAACAGGCATATAATTCTTGATATCATTTTGAAAATTGTTTTGATCTCTTGGATCCTTCAAGGACTTCTACTTTGAAACCACAGGCCCAAACCATCGCATGGGTTAAAAAAAGAAGGAGGAACTACTCTACAGATAACTAGCAAGAGCTAGGAAAATGCTAAGTTTAGACACCATGGACTCATCTTCTACACTGATATGACACTAATGTTTCTGGAGCAGAGACGATAAAATACACTTCCCTGTTACCGCTAATAAGTGAGAAGCCACAGGAGCTGAATGTTGCATACACTGTCTAACGCTGGCCTGTACCATTGTTCTTTGTAACAAGGGGGAGGAGGAGTTTCTTTGTAACAAGGGGGAGGAGGAGTTTCTTTGTAACAAGGGGGAGGAGGAGTTTCTTTGTAACAAGGCTAACAGATAGGAGTGAGTGTTGGGAAAAGTCTGGGACCTGGGAAGCAAATGGCTTCGATAACATTTCCAAGACTTAAGACACAAAAAGATACATAGGAAATGTAACTTACTTGAGTAATACTCCTTCGGCAATCATTGTAAACAAAATGGAGAACCTCCGCAAGACTGTAAACATTGGCAAGCTATAAAGGAAAAGCCACAAGGCCAAATAAATGCAACGCTTTTCTTTTATGACTTACGGCAAAGCATCCTCTGCTTCTGCTAAACTGACTGGTTCCTTCCACATTAGGGATCTCAATCCCACTGACACCCAATGTATCCACCTGAGTACTGCTCCCCACCCCCACCCCACCCCGTCTGCAACTAAAATCTGAAAAATAAACTCAGTTTGCCTGCTCAAAAGCACTGGAAGTGGGAAGGGGACCCTTAATTCAACCTGGGCACATCTATTTCTGACATCCAACCTTCTGGTCATTATTTAAACTATCTGTTTCTTCAGTAACTGATGTTGGTCCCTTCACTTTCATCTGCTGAAATCCTATCTGTCTTTCTAGTCCCCAACTCACCTTCTCCAGCTAGGTGTCACAGTGGAGAGTGCTGGACTTAGGAGGCAGGAAGACTTTAGTTTGAATCCTAACTTAGATACCTACTAGTTGTGTAACCCTGAGCAAGTGACTTCCGGCCTCTGTAAAATGGGGGTAATCCCCGCAGCCACCTCTCAAGGTTGTTGCGAGGATCAAAAAAGATCATCTGTGTTAAGTACTTTGCAAAAAAAAAAAAATGCTCTTCCTATTCTGTAAAGCTCTATGTAAATAAATGTGGTCATGGTGACGATGCTGCAGCCTTCTGGAATTCTCTCCTGGTCAGGTGTAACCAGACCCTCCTCGGGATCCCCAGAGCCCTGCTTACACTTCTCTAGTACCCAACATTTTCCCATTCCTTTGTGTACTTTGGTTTCCAAAAGCCAGATCTCTTATCTCCTCCTAGACAGCAAGCTTCTGGAGGGAAGGGGCCAAGGTCTAAGGAGCCTTCATCTCTCTCTGTCTGTCTGACTATGCTTTACAGTCAGTGCTCAGGAGAAATCTCTGTGTGCAGGCCTCTCTTTGTGGCAGTCCTCCATCTATCTCTATGGAAACACCAACACTAGATTCAAACTCAGAAAACCAAGTCACTTCACTTTCATCAGCCCTGGATCTGTTTCTAGAAAAGAAGGGAATTGGACTGGAGGTATCATGAGGTCCTTCCAACTCTGGACCTGTGACCTGGGTTCAAATCCTGACTCTGCTATCTACTGTGCTGTTGCTCAATCATATCTGACTCTTTCTGATCCGATCTAAGGTTTTCTTAACAAGGATACTGGAGTGGTTTGCCATTTCCTTCTCTAGTTCATTTTACAGATGAGGAACTGAGGCCAACACGGTTAAGTGATTTGTCCAGGGTCACACAGATAGTAAGTGAGGCCAGATTTGAAAACAGGAAGAGGAATCTTCCTGCCTCCAGGCCCTGCACTATCCACTGTGCCAATTTACTTACCTTGGACAAATTATTTCACATCTCTTGGTCTCTTTTCCTCATCTCTGAAATGAGGGGTATGGACTAGATGGCCTCTGAGATGCCTACAGCTATGCTCCAACTCCCTTCAGCGCTCAGTTTCTCCCTCAGCAGTTTGAAAAGACACGATTAGATTAAACGTGTCAAATATGTGCCCACTGAGGCTCATAACACTCCCAAGCACAGGGCAGACCATATTAAAATGTACCTGGGAAATACTGAACAAAAGAAAGAAAAATACAGTACACTTAAATAATGTTAATGTGTGGTTTTCTAAATCAATTGGTACCCACAGTATCATATTTTTTGCTTTCTCAATGAGCAGGGGTGGGGTAGAGGGAGGGAGAGAATTTGGAGGTGAAAATAAAATATTTTTAAAATAATTAACTCCAACATGCATATGTAGGGAACCTTTCTCCATGAGCTTGACAAGTCTGAGTCTAGGAAAAGAGTGTTCTGCCATAATAATCTGGCTTCCATGGTCGCCCCGACCACCTCCTCCCTCCAAGCACCCTGAGATATGTCATTTCCTGACACTGTCTCTTCTGCCCAAGACAAGGTCAAGGGAGGATGCCAATGATCTGCCATAGCTAAATGTAACCTCTGTCACAGGCCCCTCTTGAAGGGTATTCCTTGTACTTGAATCTTTAAATCCACACAGAGCACTTCCAGTCAGAAGATGGGGAGGTGGGTGTGGCAGGCCTCCAGGGGTAACAGGGATAGGAGGACTGGCTGCCTTTGCCAACAGACTGACTGACAGTAAGGAGTAAATCAGCAATTAGGTATTTATATTAGGGCTTTGCTTGAGGCCATTTAAATCCTCATATAGAAGGAAAGAAGGGAGAACAGAGTTAGCCTTCACTAGCCTCTCCCCCAAATGTTATTTTTATACACTGATACAAGCAGCCAAAGCAAAAGGTCTGCTCTAAATAAGAATGTCTGCTTCATAAGAATGAAATGGAAAACACCTCAACTCCATTATCCCTGTACTTTGAGCACCTACTCTTTCCCTAAGACAGCCTTCAGTGCAGTTCGAGGGCACTGATTCCATAACATTGACAATAAAAACATCCAGCATTTAGATAGAGCCTGCCATGTGCCAGGCACTTTTTTAGGTGCTTTATAAATCTTGCCTCATTTGATCCTCACAACAACCCAGGAAGGCAGGAGCTGCTGTTAGCCTCATTTTACAGATGAGGAAACTGAGGCTAAGGTTAAGTGACTTGCTCAAGGTCACTCAGCTAATACGTGTCTGAGGTTGGATTTGAATTCAAGTCTTTCGGATTTCAGGCCCAGCACTAGTTCAAACACCACCTTTTTCCTTTGGACGTAGGGAAAGTTACTTTGCATCCCTGGGTGTTTCCTCATCAATAAATAAGGGGGTTGGACTATATAGCCTTTGAAATTCCTGTAGCTCTAGCTCTAGGACCAGCTAGCACCCCAGTTGCCTGGTTTGTAACAAGGTGGAGTTGAATTAGACGGCCTCCATGGGCCCTTCCAGGCCTCAATTTCCATATCTGTGGAAGAAGGAGGTTTGTCTCAGGATGGTCTCTGGGATCCCAAAGCTCTATCTTTATGATCTATGATCAAGTCAACCCTTCCTCACAGCCTTGAGATGTGAAAAAATAACCAGGAAATCCTTTCTAAATAATGGTACCTCCAAGAACCATCCAGTCCTATCTCTATCACAGTATCTGTTGGCATGCTAGCCACTCCCACAGAATCTTAAGAGCATACACTATATTAATCTCACTAGGAAAATAGGGGAGAAAATTCAGTCATACTTCAGTTTCTTTGTGCTGAACAGTCCTGTGATTTGGTTCCCAAAATACAGTAGAGGTAGTGGAAATGTCTAGAAAAAAATGTCAAAGGAATAACAACACTCAATCAGTAAAGACAGCTGAAGTCCTGGGAGCCTTTCAAAAGACCAGCATGTTTGTTTATGCAATCAGCCTCTTCCAGCTTGGCCCAAGAGGTTAGTGTGCAGAAATCATTCCAGCCTCTTCCCACCCCCAGCCACCAAATCAACACCAAGCCCCCTCCCCCTTTTCTGTGCTAACCCCAAGAAAAAGTAGAATATTGCAAAATGGTAAAATATAAAAATACTGATATATATATAACATAAAAACCCCTCAATCTCATCACTTGCTTAAAATACAATTTGTGCTTATATATCAAGAGAAACTGGGATGCTATCCCATCTGCATGAGGAAACAGAGAAAGGCAAAATTAAGAAAACTGAGACTATAATGAAGGCATAAAACATCTGATAAGCTGGCTAGAGGAACTTAAAAGCTGATTGCCTTCCCTGATAAAGACAACAAATTAATTAAAAACAGAACCAAACTTCCCATTTTGTTTTGTCTTCATCAAAAAAGAAAGCTCGATTCCTTTTTGAAATGCTATTAAATAAATTCTTCACCTTGATCAAAACTGACTTTAAATTAAGAAGTGTTCTAAGCTAACTGTTTTCAAGATGCAAACAGGAATAATGGTTCTTCCAATAAGGTCGACAGTACTCTTCATTCATTTACTGGTTTCATTTACCTTCCGAGGTATATTTCTGTCAAAGTCAGGAAACTTTACTACCCTGAGCGCCTTTCCCACCCAGAGGACGATCACAGTCGCCAGCGTCTGTGCAAAGAACAAACATTCACTGTTCAACAAGAAAGACCTATCCAGGGTGTGAAACACTACAAACCACTTAATTCTTGAGATTCCAACTAACCTGGCCAAGTCCAACACATAGTGAGGAAGGAAATCTATGCAGATGGTGGGGAAGAGAAGAAAAAAGAACAAAAAACAAGGTCAACAAGCAAACAGAACCATTTGGGAGCATTAGAATTACAATGGAGACCCTGGACCATCATAAGGAGAAGTCTTGCCCTTCAGCTAAGGACCAACATCGAATTTCCTGCTGAAACACTTGCCTGGGCCAAGGGGCAAAGCAACACCCAGAATTTGGTAGCTTTGGGTGGCAACCTGCCTGGGCTTGTGTGGTTGCAACGTCTGTTGGTGCCCTCAGGAAGTTAAGATATTCCACTACTGGTTTAGCGCTTTTCCAACCCCAATAAATATACCTGCCTAAGTACCAGGAAACAAGATTAAACTCATTGGACAATTAATCTACTAACGCAACCTCGGTCTCATAACGTCTGCTCCTTGTGAAGGCAAAGACGAGCTCGAGAACGAGAATGGCCGGGTTGTTGTGGTTGTGGCTGCGGCTGTTGTCGGTTGCAGTTCTAAGCCTTCTGGACTTCAATCAGCCCTTCCCAGCGCCAGGCAAAGACAGAACGTTGAGTAGCAAGTTTGCCCAGTAGTTGGTAACTGATCGCTTTCACTGCCATTGATCAGTTTCCAGTTTAAAGGGCTCTGCAGGGGAAGCACCGGGGGGTGATCGTTCCCAACCGCTGCAAATGAAAATTTCACTCCTTCCTTCTCCTCCCCACCCCTCGTCCCCACTCCACCTCGGTTAAAGAAACTCAGGCCCGGGGGATGAGGTGACATTTGCAGAGCAGGAGCCAAGGGGAGTCAGGGTTACCCCCTGCCCACACACGCCAGCGCAAACACGGGCACCAGCAAGCACAACTCGGAGATGCCATGGCAGACAGGCTGCCTCCGCCGCCGCCGCCGCCGCAGTAGAGGAGGGGGTGGGCGGCCGACGGCCGCGGCTGCTGCTGCGGCAGCGTCCAGGCAGCGCACGAGTTAAGGCACAATCCGCCTGCCTGGCTCCGGCTGAACTTTGTTAATCTTCAACTTTGGCAGCGGCGGCGCAAAGTCCACGGCTCCCCGCCCGCCCCGCCGCCCGCTGCCCGCCCGCCCCGCAGCTCCAGGCAGCCTCCGCCGGGCCGCGGGCTACCTGTAGCTGGTGAGCACGCTCTTGTTCACCACGACGATGAGAAAGGAGCTCACGCCGTAAAAGCCGGCGGCCAGCAGCTTCAGGAACAAGGTCAGCGTTTCGGCCGACGCCATCCCCAGCTCCTCCTCATCTCTGGCAGTGGAGGATCTAGCGGGGGCTTCTCCTTTAACCCGAGCATGCTGACGTCTATGAACTTCCGCCATGGCTGGGGCTGCTGCCGCTGCTGCTGCTGCCGCTGCTGCTGCTGCCGCTGCTGCTGCCGGAGCTGCTGCTGCTCTCGCTAAGGCAGCTGCTGCTGCTGCTGCTGCCGCTGCTGCTGCTACGGAGACCGCCGCTGCTGAGAGGCTAGCAGAGGAGGGGAGGCAAAGGCACCTCCGCTGGGAGGCGCGCGCTCCTGGGCGGGCCGGGAGGGCTGGAGCGAGGGGAGGGGCGGGGGAGGGAGAGCGGAGGGGAGGAGGGAGGAGGAAGAGAAGGAGGAGGAGGGGGCGGGGACGGACGCGCTCCAGCCCCGCGGCCGGCTCCGCCCCCGCCTCTCCAGCCGGGCAAGGCCGGAGCCCAGGCACCGTGCTCGGGATGGGGGCACCTGGGCGCCCCAGCTGGAGCTGCCCCCCGCTTCATCGCGGACCGGGGTCAGGCTCCTCCGCCCCTCTTCGGCGAAGGTGCAACCGTTCATTTGCAGAGAGACGGGAAAGGGGGAGCCTCTGGACCAATCTCCGATGGGAAGCTAACCCTGGAGAAGGGAGGATAGCAAGTTTATGATTGGAGCATACTCGTTCTCCCTTCTGCATCCCTCCTCCCACGTACCCAAACACACTCTTCTCTTCTCCCCCTGTCCCCCCTCCTCTTCCGTACCCAAACACTCCTCCTCCTCCCCCCTCCCTGTCCTTTCCCTCCCCATCCTTCCCTTCCTCCTCCCTCTCCTCCTCATCCTCCTCCTCCTCCTCGAAGGGAGGGGCCTTAGAGGCCTTCTGGTCTAACCCCTTCAATCCATTAACAAGCAGCACGCCAACCCCCGATAAGTGCAAATCCTCTCTTCGTAGATAAGGAAACTGAAGCCCGAGAGGTGGCAGGACTTAGCCCGGGCACTCAGGAGGCAGGTGGCAGCGCTGGGGCTTGAAGCCAGTCCCACCCTCTGCAGGAAGCAGTGCCTTCTCTCAGAACATCTCCAGTTTAGCTGAAGCTCGTGTCTTTTTTGTACATAGTTCTTCGGATCGTCTTCCCTGTTGGATCGTAAGCTCCGGGAGGTCAGGCACTGATTTTTGTCTTCCTTTGTGTCCCCAGTCTTAGTACAGTACCTGGCACAGAGAGCAAGTGATGCCTTAGTGTTTGTTGATTAATTTATTGCCTGAACAAGTTGGATTAGACCTCCCTGGGTCTTAGTTTCCATGTTTGTAAAGAGGAGGGGGATTCCATTCCAACTCCAAACCAAGATTCTATGTTACCGTCCCCTCCCTGCCAGGCTCATGCACTTTAATTCTGAGAGACTGGCAATTATTAAGTGCCTACTGGGTGTCAGGCAATGTGTTAAGCTATTGCTCTACAAAGAAAGAAGTAAAGTAAGACCTGTTCTCAAGGACCTTACTCCAACAGAGAAACAACAGGACCCAGGAGGTTGTAAGCGGGTGGTGTCCAAGTCAAAGAGAAAGGGATCCCTGCTGGTCAAGTATTGACTTAGAAAACCACAAATTAATATTATCTCTGTTGTGTTGTATTTTTATGTCATTAAGCACTTCCCAATTACATTTTAATTTGGTTCTGGAAACACTGACCAAGTCTGAAACCTCTGGTGTAGTAGGTTAGGCAATGGACCCAAAGTCTGAAGAGATGGGTTCAAATCCTTCCTGGAAACGCTTACTGGCTGCATGACCTTGGGCAAGTCACCTGAACTCTGTGCTTCTACTTTCCTCATCTTTAAAAGAGATGGTCTGTGTTTGCTTCTCAGGTCCCTTCTGCCTCTTGAGCTATGAGCTCTTGTCCATATATGTAGCTCTGTCTATACAAAGCCTATAAAAGTACCCTTGGAAGGGAAGCTACGAACAATTCCTGTCAAATTGCTTGACCTGTCAGGCACCAGAAAGCTTAAGGTTCCCTCTGGGAGGACTCCTGTACCTAAAAACCAAAGCCCTAAGCTCCACAATCACCAACTTACACTCCTATGAGAAATGTCATCAGTCTGACTCCTTAAAAGGGGACAAACTCTATATGAAAAAAGTAACTAGATGTTACATTTGAGGAGATCTCTCTAACATCAGACTGCAGTCTTGCTGGGAGAGGTAACGTACAGATACAGGAGAGGTATGTCAGATAGATACACGGTCATTTGGAGGAGGGAACTAGACCCTGGTGGAATCAGGAAAGGCTTCATGTAGCAAGGTGGGAGGTGCCAAATAAAGTCACAAAGCCCCGAGTTCAAATCCAGTTTCAAATATTTCCTAGCTGTGTGACCCTGAGCAAACCACAGAACCTCTGTTTGCCTCAGTTTCCTAATCTGAAAAGCAGAGATAGCACCTACCTCCCAAAATTGTTGTGAGGATAAAATAGCTGTAAAGGACTTTGCACACTTTAGTGTTAATAAATGTGCACTGTTGGCCTTTTTATTGTTATCTAATTGATTCTTAAAGAAAACTCGAGATTTTAAAAAGTAGAGGTGAGGAGTATTTTTCCACACATGGGGACAGTTGGAACAATGGCATAGAGGGGGGGAGATCAGTATTGTGTATGGAGAACAGTTTGATTGGATGCTGAAAGGAGGTAATGTTTAATAAGGCTAGGAAAGTAGGTCGGGGGTTAATTGTGACGGACTTTAAATGCCATTACAATTTATTGACTAGAGTAGTGATGTGATCAGATCTACCTTTTAGCAAAATAATTTTGGCAACTGTGTGAAGGGTGACAATTCAGTGAGGTCCAAAGTACAGAGAGCAATGAGGAGGCTGTTGTGATTATCCAGGTCACAGGTGAGGCCAAGGCAGAGGCAAGCATGGAGGCTACGTGGGTGAAAAGAAGGAGACAAATGCTCTGGGTGGGGTGTAGGTAAAATTGTCAAGATTTGCCTTAGGTTGCACATGTGGGATGAATGATGAGGACGATCCTAAGGTTTGGGAAACTGGCTGCCAGGAAAGATGGTGCTGTCCTCAATAGAAACAGGGGAGTTTGGAAGAAGGGTGAGTTGGGGGAAAGATAATGCTCTCTGGCTTTGGACATGTTGAATTTGGGATGAATGTGAGAAATAATTCTTTTGGATTCCTACTCTATTCCAATCAGCTTGGTATATTACATAAATCACATAGAGATAGATAGGTTCTTATAATGGGTCTCAAACTGTAATGTAATGTTCACTACTTGTTTACTAAGTTATAAGGCTCACTTGTGCAACCACAAGAATACTGACAAAGATATCTCCATCTTGCTTTACCCAAATTTCATGTCCAAACCTAGCATGGGTGGGATGCCTTGGGGAGTCCCCCAATTTATTTTTGTACCTCTGGATCATTCTCTCTTGTCCAGCACTAGTAGGTGACGACCTTATGACCACTTAGTCAGTGGCGATGCCCTGTGTCACCCAGCCTGTGACTGCCCCCCCCTTGCTAATATGTCATTTTTAGTCCTCAAGAGCAAGGTCTATCAGCCAATTAGATTCCACATTTCACTGTGTCTCCTTCACATATTTGGAAACTCTCTAAAAACAAGGTCCTAGGAGAAGGGGGCATCTCAAATCATGGGATTCACTTCATTAGAGGAGACCATGGGTCCTTTAATGAAGTGCCACTGGCTCAGAGTTCTGCCTCAGTCTTTTATTGTAGGTGGGACAATTTTAATCCCCACGTAATACCTTCAGAAATGCTTATTAGTTATGTTATCATAGGGATTCTTTTTAATAATTAGTAAAAATGATGATAAGCAGCATCTATTATGTTTCAAGTACTGTGCTAAGCTTTGGCTCTGCAGTCATAATAGCCAGCATTTATGAAGAGCCTACTATGTGCCAGCACTTTACAAATATTATCTTATTTGGTCCCCACAACAAACCTGGGAAGTAGGGGCTATTATTCCCCCCATTTTACAGATGGGGAACCTGAGGTAAACAGAAGTTAAGTGACATGCCCAGGGTCACACAGCTGGTAAGTATCTGAGACTAGATCTGAACTCAGGTCTCCCTGACTCTAGACCCAGCACCTTATCCATTGCTCTTCCTAGCTTCCTCTGACAGGCATAAATCAGACTAGAGGTCCTTTCAAACTTCAGTTCTATGAGTCAGTGAACTGAATGATCCAGCCTGGGTCTGACCGTAGGAGGGGAAGTTTTGGCCAGTTGATCCAAAGGAAAGACTATTGGATTTGGAGTAAGAGAACTTGGCTTCCAGTTCTGGCTCAACTACTTACTCCTTATGTCACCCTGGGCAAGTGTCTTAGCTTCTCAGGGTATCAGTTTCCTCAGTTTTTGTGACAGGTCACAGAAGTTGCTGGAAGAGACCTCATCAATCTGGTCCAACCCAGACTTCAGAGAAACCCCCCAAGGACCAGGAACCTCCTGCCTCTAGAGACCACATATTCCACCTTGGACAGTTCTCATCATTCCATCTGTGGTTCAGTCATCTGTGGTGCTGACTCTCCCTGACCCCATTTGGGGTTTTCTTAGCCAAGATACTGGAGTGGTTTGCCATTTCCTTCTCCAGCTCATTTTACATATGAGGAAACTGAGGCAAGCAGGGTTAAGTGACTTGCCCAGGGTCACACAGCTACTAAGTGTCTGAGACTGGATTAGAACTCAGGTCTTCCTGACTGCCGACTTGGTGCCCCTCATTGTTATATATCACTATAATATCAAGAACCACTCATCATTCCTGGTTGTACCTTTTGGGTTCAAGGAGAACAAGGTTCATCCCTCCTTGAAGATGCCAGGTTCCCTCTTGAGTCTTCACTTCTCCAGATTAATCAGTCCCACTTCTTATAGTCCATCCTCAAATATCATGGAACCAAAGCTCCTCACTATCCTGGTTGTGCCTCTCTGGACATTGTGCAGCCCAGCAGCGTCCTTACCCCAAAAATGCCAGCCATGAGAACTGTCTCAAGACGTAAGAACGATTGTGTTGTGGGCCAACCCCTTTCCTCTATATAAGTGGCCCCAGCATCAGCAGTGTTAAGCCCTCCTTCTCAGGAGGGGAAGGCTTCTGTTTGTAAATGCCATTTCTTCGTTCTGAAATTAATTCAACTTCTGTTTCTGGCCTGACTTCCCTGCTCTAGCCTGATTTGTAGGCTCCAGCCACCCACAGGTTAGAGGCCAGTTCCAGTCTAGATGACATTATATACACATGTGTATATGTGTGTATGTGTATATATAACACACATATTGTATATATACATATATGCACACACATATGTATACATACACACACTTGCACACACACATATAACCATGGCAGGAAGTATGGAATAAGCTTATATTTGTAGTCACACAAAAATAGGAGAAAAGGTCAGAGATATCAGGGAGAACAGAGAGAAAATAGTTTTAAAATTGAATTGAATTGAACAAGAGTGAAAAAAGAGGACAACGGAAGAGAAAGAGTCAGGTAAGGGGGAAGGAACCAGAAGCAAGCTAACCCTCAGAGCCACGGATTTGCTAAGAGCAGACTTTTCCAATGAACACATGGAAATGAAGACAGAAACTGGCTGTATTTTTCTCTTTTTTCTACCCAAAAGTTTTGTGTTTTTCTATTTGGATTAAACTAATTGTTGACTCTACTTAAGTGTATCAAGAGGCATATAAATCCTGATACCCTGGAGATGATAAGCCTTTTGCATTACTGTTTTGCCAGTCTTTTCTTTCTTCCTCTGTTTCTCACTCCTAATGACACAGCCAACAATCAGAAGTGCAATAATGACAGTTCTTTAAAGGGGTGGGGGTGGGGGGGCGCTGACACCAAACATCAAGACAACAGCAACTAAAATCCTTGCTTTTTAATTATTTGCTTTGAATACTTTGAGGAACGTTCCCAGTTATTTGATCAAAGTTTGTTTTTGTAACTTTTATCATGAACTCACTTGCTCCTTCCGTCCCAGCTAACCTCCATCTTTGTTTTCTTCTGCCCTTTGAGGCCAAACTCCTTGACAAGGCCATCTGCAGTAGGAGCCTCCACTGTTGCCCCAAATTCTCTTCTCAGCCCCTTAGAATCTGCCCTCCTCAAAGTCACTAGTTAACTCTTAGTGGCCAAGTCAAGTGGCCTTTCTCCAGCCTCATTCTCCTGGATCTCTCTGCAGCCTGAGTCACTATTTCTCCTCCTCCTCAGTCTCTTTAGGTTTTTAGGACACCTGGCTCTTCTGACTCTCCTTCTCCATCTCCTTAGCTGGATCTTCCCCCAGATCACGCCCTCTGACCATAGGTGTCCCTCAGGGCTCTGCCCTGGGTCCTTTTCTCTTCTCCCTCTATTCTGCTTCCCTTGGGGATCTCATCAGTTTCCCTGAATTTAATGACCATTTTCTATGCTGATGATTCTCAGATCTACCTGTTCTGCCCTAAAGTCTCTGCTGACCTTCAATCTTGCATCTTCCAATGCCCTCTAGACATCTTAAACTGGATGTCCAGTAGACATCTTTTTTTTTCCAGTAGACATCTTAAGCTCAATGTTCTGAAGCTGAACTCATCTTTCCCCCTTCCTACCTATCCTATTATGGTAGAGGGAAACGACATCCTCCCTCCATCCCTCAGGCTCACACCGAAGGAATCATCCTGGTCTCCTCACTTCCCCCCCCCCCATACCCAAGATGGTGCCAAGATGGATGTAAATTTCACCTTTAAAATCCCTTTCAAGTAAACCCCTTTCTCTCCTCTCATACTGACACCACTCCTCAGTGCTAAGTACAGTGCCTGGCAGATAGTAGGTGTTTAATTAATGTTTACTGATTGAATAATTGATTACCACCAAATTGCTTGTCAAAAAGATTTTACAAGCTTGCAGTAACATCAGCAATAAATGAATGTAGGATCAGATACAACTGAACACCTCCACCCACTTGCTTAGCCACAATATGCTGGCCTTGAGTTTCATTGATTTTGATCCTTTTTTTCCTCCCAATTTGACGGGTGGGGGCATGAATACCACACCTTTGAGGAGCATTGAAAACAAGAAATGAACTTTCTCCTATAAGAAAACCAAGAGAAAATAGTATTTGTGCAACAGCTTGCCCCTTCTACAATTACTAATTACAGGTTTTGAATCTATACTTTTAATGCAGGTGGAAAGAAACTTCATTCCTTCTGAGACTGAACTAACAAAAGCAGGATTTCCAGAACAAAGGACGGGGAAGAGTATCATTATGTTCTTCTCTCATCAGACATTTAGGGCATGGTATTTACTTATAGTCCCACATTTCAGGAAGGACATTAACAAGTTGGAATTGGTCTGGAGGAGAATGAGCAGGGTGGTGAGGGTACTTGAGACTGCTACAATAATGAGGATTAGTTGAAGCAATTAAGGCTGTTTAGTTGGGAAAAGAGAAGGCTGGGGATAGGAAGGAACATAAAAGTGATAGTTAAGTATCTGAACAGGAATTAGACTGTGCCCAAAGGGTAGAACTAGCATTAGGAGGTGGAGGTCACCTAGAGGTAGATTTGTGCTTGATGTAAAGAAAATGTTCTGACATTAAGACCTGTCAATGCCAAGACCTGACCTAAACTGGAATGGACCACAGCAGGAGAAAATATACCCCTGCCCTAGTTGTCTCAAAATGATTGCTGGATGGCCACCCCTTGGCTATGTGGAGGAAATAATTCCTCTTCAGACGCAGATTGGATTAGATGCCTCAGCAGTCCTTTCCAGCTCTGAGATTGTAGGGGTTGGTGAAGAAGACCCTCTCAGACTTTAGCTAGACTGGTTCTAGGACTGATGAGAGGTGGGCAATGTTGGGCTATAATTCATTCATAGTTTGTGCTCTGCTGTCCAACTTTTGATTGAAGCCACATAGAGATTGGACCAGATGGTCTCAGAAGTCCCTTCCAACTCTGGTGTTGTGAAAGCCTCCCCACCATGATGAACCCTCCAAGTTGGACTTTGCAGAGGAAAGGCTTTTTGTAAACACTGGCTGAGAGCCTACAATATTCTCCTGTGGTGTGAGAGCTGGAATCATGCTCTTTAGGAAGGATGGGCTAAATACATTGTGGGAGCAATGATCTGGAAACAAAGTTGATGCCCATTGATTGGGGAATGAATGGATAAGTAATTCTGGTACATGAATACAACTGAATATTACTGCATCATAAGAAATAATGAAGAATTCAAAGAAGCCTGGAAAGACATACATAAACTGAAACAGAATAAAGTAAGCATAATCCAGGAAATTAGCATGCATGGAGATTGTAATCATAAAGGGAAAGAAGAAACAAAGTGAACACTATGTAATCAGGATCACCACATCCGGCACCAGAAGAGAATTGATGAAGTATACCATAGCCGAAAGATACAGGTTTACAACCAAGAGTGACTTGCCCAGCAGGTTATTCATTAAAATGCTGGATCTTTAATGAAACAGAGGACTTCCAAGCATTCCTAATGAAAAGACCAGAGCTATGTAGAAACTTTGAAACACAAATGCAGGAATCAAGAGAAATTTTAAAAGTAAATATAAATAAGCAATTAAAAGGGATTAAATAAAGGTAACTTGCTTATACTCTAATACAAGGAGGGGATACTTCAGGAACATAATATTATCTGGTATCATAAAGAGAATTAAATAAAACAGAGGGCTTGGGACCTGAATTTTTTTTAATTAATTTATTTATTTTTAGCTTTCAACATTGACTTCTATAAGATTTTGACTTCTAAGTTTTCCCTCTTCCCTACCCTTCCCCCTTCCCAAGACAGAATGCAATCTGATATAGGTCATACATGTACAATCATATTAAATACATTTCCACATTAGTCACGTTGTGAAAGAAAAGTCAGAAGAAAAGGGGAAAACACAAAAAGGAAAACAAACAGAAAAAGAAAAAAGATGTTATGTGTCGATCTGAATTTAGACTTCATAGTTCTTTCTCTGGATGTGAATAGCATTTTCCATCATGAGTCTTTTGGAATTGTCTTAGACCATTGCATTGCTAAGAAGAGCCAAGTCCATCAAAGTTGATCATCCTACATTGTTGCTCTTGCTGTGTACAGGGTTCATGCAAGTCTTCCTAGGTTTTTCTGAAGTCCACCTGCTCATCCGTTCTTATGGAACAATAGTATTCCACTACATTTATATATCACAACTTGTTTAGCCATTCCCCAGTTGATGGGCATCCCCTCAATTTCCAATTCTTGGACACCATGGAAATAGTTGCTACATTGTGCAATGACTAACTTTGATTGACTAAGCTCTTATAGACCTTAGCAATGCAAGGGTCTAAGACAATTCCAAAAGACTCATGATGGAAAATGCTATCCACATCCAGAGAAAGAACTGTGGAATCTGAATGCAGATCGAAACAGACTATTGGCTCTCTTTTGTTTTTATTTTTTCTTTCTCATGGTTCCTCACATTGGTTCTAATTTTTCTTTACAACATGCCTGATGTGAAAATATGTTTAATATGAATATATATGTAGAGTCTATATCAGATTGCATGCTGTCTTGGTGAGGGTGGAAGGAAGGGAGGAGGAAAAAATTTAGAACTCAAAATCTCATAGAAATGAATGTTGAAAACTAAAAATAAATTTTAAAAAATAAGTGATATTCACTCTAAAAAAGAGCCGCTATAAATATTTTTGCGCATGTGGGTCCTTTACCTTTTTTGTTATCTCTTTAGAATACAGACCTAGTCGTGGTATTAATGGATTAAAGGGTATACATAGTTTTATAGCCCTTTGGACATAGCTTGGGGAACTGAATTGTTAGGTATTAATGATTTTAAAAGAAGAATGGGAAGGGAGCAAGGAAGACCCTAGGTAGAAAGGAGTGGGGAAGGCAAGGGAAATTATCTCACATAATTGGGGTGCACAAGAAGAAGACTACATAAACAAGAAGGAAAGTGAGAGAGGCATTTGAATACCACTTTTATTGGAACTTGTCATAGGAGAATAGAATACACACAGAGAGTTCCCTGTAGAAACACATTGCCCTCAACATGAAAATAGAAGGAAATAGAGACAAAAGCAAATGGATGAAGACTAGATTTGTGAAGGGATTATCATAGACAACACAAAACCTAAGCACAAAAGGTAGATCCCAAAGAAAGGTTTAAAAGAAAAGAAAGGGTAAGAACCTGTGACTCTACTCTGGGTAAGGGAAAGAAAAAAGAGATACAAAAACAGAAGTAGATAGTATCAACACAAAGTATTAATGCTGAGCATACTTCTCATTTACTGACCTCTTCTTTTTTGTAAAGAGTTGATAAGAAGCAAAAAACACAAATTAATAGGATGGAGGGAAATATATAATAAATAATCATAACTATGAATTAGTGGGATGAACTCACCCATAAAATGGAAGAGGACAACAGGATAGAATAGAAGCAGAATCCAACAATATGATGTTTACAAGAAACATACTTAAAACAAAGATTTCACACAGGGTCGAAAGAAGGGGCTTGAGCAAAATCTATTATGGTTTCTCTCAGTCAATAATGCAGAAGTAACAATCTTGATCATAGATTGTTATCATAGATCAACAGCAAAAACTATCTTAATTAAAAGAGATTTTAGGAAAATTACATTATGCTGAAAAAACCACAGACAATGAATTAATATCAATACTTCACATACACATATATAATGAGTGGCTTTAATAAAATCTAATAAATTTAATAAAATAAAAAAATCTCTAAATACTTAAAGGAAAAACTAAATGACTTACATGGTTAAATAGATAGCAAAACTAATAGTAGAGGATTTCAATTGACTACTTTCGAATCTAGTTAAATCTAACCAAAAAACATCGAAGGACCTGAATAGAATTTGGAGAAGTTAGACATGATAGACTCCAGGAAATCACAGAATAGAAATGAAATACTTCTGAGAGGTTTCAGCATGTTTTACAAAAACTAGAAATTGTATTGGGTCATAAAATTTGTCACAAAGAAATGAATAAAAACATAAATATTAAATAAATCTCTTAATTGACCACAAAGTAATAAAAATTATATTTAGCAAAGGACTATTGTAGAAACAATTTAAAATTAATTGGAAAGTGGGTAACTCAAACTTAAAGAATTGATGAGTCAAAGAACAAATCACAGAAATAATTAATAATTTCATTAAATATGACAGCAATGAGACAACATAACAACAGTTTTGGAATGCCATGAAAGCAGTCCATAGGAGAAAATTTATATCTCTAAGCATGCTCATCAACAAAAGAAAAAACAAGTCAATCAATTCAGCATGCAACTAAATATATATGTATACACACACATACATATACATATATATACATATATATATATATTTTTTAAAATTCAATTAAATACCAAAATAGACATTTTGAAAACCAAAGAAGAAATAAGCAAAATTGAAAGCTGAAACCCCATTGAATTCATGAAATTAAAAACCATTCTAAAATGAATAATAAAATAAATAATTAATTTGATTTTCTAAGAAGAAATCTAAATTCTCAGTTTAAAAACAAAAAAGGAAATTATTAGATAGTATTTTGCTCAATTATGTGTCAATAAAACTGACAACCTAAATGAAATTAATTAATATTTATCAAAATGTAAAATGCTCAGATTAACAAACCAAGAAATGAGTAAATTAAGTTCAACCTCAGAAATAGAAATTGAATAATCTATAAATGAGCTCCCAAAGAGAAAAAAAAAACCAACCCTGAAACCAGATGGATTCATAAGAAAATTTTGTCAAATATTACATGAAAAGTTATTTTTAATATTACACAAACTGTTTGAAAAATGGAAAAAATAAAGTCTTATCAAATTCTTTCCATGATAAAAACATGATCTTGCCATTTAAACTACAGAGAAAGTAAACTATAGGTCAATGTGCCTGAAGAATATTGTTATGAATTTTTGACTTATTTTTACTGGAATAATATTTTATTATTTCCCAATTACATGTAAAAATAATTTTAGTTTTAGTTTTTAAAAAAATTTCGAGTTCCAAATAATCTCTCTCCCTTTGCCTCCTTCTTGACACAAGAAGCAATTTGATATAAGTTATACATGTGCAATAATGGAAAACATTTCCATATTAGTCAAGCTGTGAAAGAAAATACAGACCAAAAAAAAAAAACCACAGGAAAAAAATGTTTTGATCTGCATTCAGATTCCATCAGTTCTTTCCCTGAAGATGGATAGCAGTTTTCATCATGAGTCCTTTAGAATTGTCTTGGATCATTATATTGCTGAGAATAGCTTAGTCCTTCACAGTTGATCATTGTACAATGTTGCTGTTACTGTATACAATATTCTTCTGGTTCTGCCCACTTCACTTTGCATCAGTTCATGTAAGTCTTTCCAAGTTTTTCTAAAATCATAATAGTATTCCATCACAATCATATGCCATTACCCATTCAGTCATTCCCCAACTGATTGACATCACTTCAATTTTCAATTCTTTGACACCCCAAGAAGACCAAAATAATTGGAGAAATAGTAATTGCTCATGGATAGGCCAAGCTAATATAATAAAAAATCACCATACTGACTTAGCTAATCCTTTTGCAGTGCAATACTGATCAAATTACCAAAAGATTACCTTATAGAGATAGAAGATACAATAATGAAATTCACCTGGAAGAACAAAATGTCAAGAATCTCATAGAAAATTTTTTAAAAAGAGAAGGAAGAGGGACTAGAAGTACCAGATCTCAAACTAGACTATAAAATGGGAATCACCAAAAAGAATTGGTACTAGTTAAGAAATATAAAAATCGATCAGTGGCACAGATTAGGCTTATGACATACTGAAGTAAACAAACCTTGTCACCTAGTATTTGATAAATTTAAAGACCTAGAACTCATTATTCTACAAAAACTGTTAGGAAAACTGGAAAGCAGTTTGGCAGAAGCTAGATGTAGGCAAACATCTCATACCATATGCCAAGATAAACACCAAATTGATGCTTGTCTTAGACATTAAGGCTGACATCATAAACAAATTAGGGAGCAATATAGAAAATTCCTTTCAGATATATGCATAGGAAAATAGTTCAAGATGAACATAGGGATAGAGAGGCTCACAGAGGATAAAATGGATAATTTTGATTACCTGAAACTGAAAGGCTTTTGCAGAAACAAAAAAACAATGTAGCTAAAATTTGAAAGGAAATAGGTAACTGGGGGAAAAAAATCTTTGCCTCAAGTTTCTCTGATAAATGTCTCATTTACAAGATTCAAATCTATGAGAATAAGAGCTATTCCCCAATAAATAAATAATCAAAAATATGAACAATTAATTTTCTATCTTATATAATCCAAGCTATCAATAGCCATATTTGTAAAAATGCTCCAAATAGTGATGATTATGCACAAATTAAAGCTGCTCTAAGGTTCCCTTCATATTGGCTAAGATGGCATAAAAGGAAAGTTACAAATGTTGAAGGCACTGTGGTAGAACAGGTACATTAATATACTCATGGTGGAGCTGGGAAGTGATCCAGTAATTCTGGAAAATGACTTGGAAACATGCTCCCCTTCAAGTTCATAAACTGTGCATACCTTTTGACTTGGAGATAATGCTACTAGGTCTATACCCCAAAGAGATTGAGGAAGGAGGAAAATAATCCCTATCTAAACATACAGGTTTTCCCATTTGAGGCACCCCATATTTATAACAGCTCTTTTTGTGATGGTGAAGACCTGTAAACAATGTGAAGTGAGCAAAACCAGGAGGATAATTGACATAGAACAACACCGTAAAGAGAACAACTTTGAGAGACCTGAGAATTCTAATCAATGAAATGACCAGCCATGATATCGTAAGGCTGATGACGAAACATGCTGCCTATCTTCTAAGATAAAGGTGATGTACTCAGGGTGCAGATCGAAACCTGGCCGATGTGGGAATTTGTTTCACTTCCTATGAATATTTGTTACGATGGATTTTTTTTTTCTTTTTCTAATTGAGAGGATAGACAGGGAGAAAGGTAAATTAGATTTTTATTAATTAAAAAAATAAATTTTACAACATAAAATGGTTACAAATGTACCTCCTTTCCTTCTTTGCTATACTGTAGGACTGTGGGTATGATAGATCTCATTATTCTTCCCACCAAATATGGGGAGCCTTTATCTAAATGAAATCAAAGCTTCCCCTGTGCCTGATTGACCCTGGCTTCCCTGAAATGGTTTTCTGGTCATCTGGGGGCACAAAATGTCCCAGCCATGTAGAGTCTAGGCCTCTCTTATTTAGTGGGTGCAATGTGAATCTGCCAAACCTTGATGCCTTGCTGATCAGAAGGTGAAGAGGGGAGGGAGGCTGCCACTAAATTCTTGCTGCACATCCTTGCTGTATCAGGACAAAGTAAACATCACTTTGTTAAAATGTTCAGTGACTTATAAGGGCATCATTCCATCCCCAGATCCAAAAGGGACTAAGAAAATGCTAGCCTTCCACCAGCACCTCGGACAAGGGGTGGAGAACATTGCTCTCCACCATCTGAATCGGTTGTTAAACTGGTTATTCCTTGCTGGGACTTATGGATCA
Organism: Pseudochirops corinnae; assembly: GCA_028646515.1. Taxonomy (NCBI): domain Eukaryota; kingdom Metazoa; phylum Chordata; class Mammalia; order Diprotodontia; family Pseudocheiridae; genus Pseudochirops; species Pseudochirops corinnae. The sequence goes on from CM053586.1 coordinate 354,900,123, forward strand.
CAAGGCAGGGCAGGGTAGGGAAAGGAATATATTTGGAAAAGATCACATAACAATAAAATACATCAGTAAAAAGTAAAAGGAAAGGAGAGCTTAACCAAGAACTGTAAATATTGGCTAAATAAGCTACAAACCTGCATTCTTATGGAGAGCATGCTTCATGTGTCTGCAGTTTGGCAAGAATCACAAGCAATGTATGAAATCTTCTAGAATCCTTCTCCTTTTTAAACTTGGATTTGTTCTCTTTTCTGCATCTAGAGGAAGGCAGCCAGGATGGGGAAGAGCCTCAAGCTGATGCTATATAGAGTTGAAAGAATTAAGTTTAGCCAGATGTGTAGCTAAAGTTACAGCTGGGGCTGACATCTTGACAGCATCTTATAGGACTTATTTCTTGTTGGGGTCTGAAAGCCACCATTGGCATCCTCTATCTGCTTATGAGATCTTAGGGGTGATGGGGTGAGGTTCTCCAACAAAGGCAGCTGGTTCCAGAGGTTGAGGGAGGAGAAGACAGGGAGGAAAACAGGAGCAGCTTGGGGAACAGGCATTGGGCTTTCTAATGAAGGCAGAAAAGCTTATTTAGACCAGGTGGTCCCCAAAGAGAAGGCTGACACAGCTCCCAGATGGCCTGGAGTCAGGAAGCAGACTGGGTCACAGTGCTTTAGGGAGGGAGGCAGCCTAGTGATCAGTTACTACATGGAAAATATTCTCCTGATCACAATTAGCCCACAGAGAGGGGGTCCTTCAGGGCCTGCCTCCTCATAGCATGTTCTATCCCTGGAGAGGTCTCTGTCCAAGATGAGCTTAGGAAGAGGTGGGCCACGAGTGAGAAGGAAGGATATCAGATGGCCTCTGCACCCATGAAATAGGACAGCTAGATGGCGTAGTGGATAAAGGGCAGGGACTGGAATCAGGATGACTCATTTACCTGAGGCTGAATCTGTCCTCGGAAACTCACTAACTGTGTGACCCTGGGTAAGTCACTTAACTTCTGTTTACCTCAGTTTCCTCATCTGTAAAATGAGCTGGAGAAGGAAATGTCAAACCGCTCCAGTATCTCTGCCAAGAAAACCCCAAATGGCTCACAAAGAGTTGAACATGGCTGAAACAACTGAACAACACATTTCTCTGGGTATAAGGAAAGTGAGCTTAATGCCTCTAATTTGAGGCATGCTTCCTCTAGGATTAAACCTAACTGAGCACCACACCTCCTTACAAAACCCTGGCCACCGTGAGCTCAGTTGAGTGGTTCATCAATGTTAGAATGGGAATCTCCTTTAGTGAATTCAGCAGTGATTTTACAGATAAGGAAACCGAGACCCAGAGAGGAGAAGTGGCTTTTCTGAGGTCACACTGGTCCTAAGTAGGAGAGTCGAGATTTAAACTCTAACTAAACTCAAACTTAAACTCTTTCATTCTAAAGCCGGGAGTTTTCAGGGTGAAATACCCCACCACGGCACATTCCCCTTCTTGCATTAAACTTCAAAGTTGTGTTTGTAGATGCGATTGTCCTCAGAAAAGTTTTGCAAATCTTAAAGCATTACACAAATACGGCTTCTTCCTCTTCTTCCTCTTTCACCCTCCTCCTTCATCATCATTTTTGTCATCATCACCATCACCATCTTCTTCTTCTCCTTCTTCTCCTTTTTCTTCTTCTTCTTCTTCTTCTTCTTCTTCTTCTTCTCCTCCTTCTTCTTCTTCTTCTTCTTCTTCTTCTTCTTCTCCTCCTTCTTCTTCTTCTTCTTCTTCTTCTTCTTTTCCTTCTCCTCCTCCTCTCCTTCCTCTTCCTCCACCACCACTGCCCCTCATCATCATCCCCATCCTCTTCCTCCTGATTATTACTATTGTTGTTGTTGTTGGATATGTCCTATAATGCACCAAAATAAGATTTTGTCTGATCTCCTGGTCAACCTAATGGTCCCAAACTCTCCAAATGAGATGGGGTAATAGAAAGGACGTTGGACCTAATGGAGGAAGCAAAGTAGGTTCAAATTCTGTGTGACTTTGGGAAAGTCATCTCCCCTCTCCAGGCCTCAGTTTCCCCATTTGTGAAAGGAGGGCTTGGACTTGGGGTCCTCTTAGGTTTCTTCCAGCTCTAAATTGATTAGCCTCTGGTCCTTCCTACTTCACAAGGTTGTTGGGAGGAAGTACTATAGATATGTGACTCATTATTCTTAATTATAGCCCGCTACTTAGAGTTTTCAGAAACCACTTTCCCTGAGGAATTCATGACCTTATTTCTATTTCAGGAAAAGTACAAGTCATTAAAGCAGAACTGAATACCAATAATGCAGCTGCCCTTTGCAGAATTCATTCAGCAGCTGTGTGGAACAGGTCTTTGGCCTTCAGCAGCTAAAATGAGCTCATTTCTCTTTTTTCACCTGAAGAAAATGCCCCAGGAAGCTGAATGCTCCCCCATGCTTGTCACTAGTGCCATTGACAAGCTTTGCTCTCCTCCCAAAAAAGTGGTGAAAGCCATTTGTTCCCAGTAGAATTCAGGTCTTTGCCCCTCAGTCTGTAAAATGGGGGGAAAACATGATTCCTGTACCAACTCCCCAATCCATATTTGTTGTAAGGAGAGGGATTTATAAACCTTCAAGGATTATAAAAATATCCCCTTTCCCAGAGCAGGAGTGGGAGTGGGAGCTTCCCAGAAAAGGATCCATCTCTGGGCTCTGGTAGGTCAAGATTAAGTCCTGAGGAAGTCTGAGTACAAGGAAAAGGGTACAGGCTTTTCCTCTCACTCCCTGATTCATTATGTTCCCACCCTAGAACAGAACTCCGGAGGAAAAATCTGTTAAATAAATGTAGGTCACGTCTAAGGTCTCCTCCAAAGGGACCGACAGGGTTCCTTCTAGAATGGACTCAGTGAAAAACTCATGGCTATCAGGTATAGAACAACTATTTACTGGGCAATGAGCCCTAACTCAGGAACCCCAGACCTCTTGAGTTCATGAAGCAGTAGCTGCTGAAGCTGGGAACATTGATCTCTCAAGAGAGATCATCTCTGTCTCAAGATAGCTGTTGGGCCACCTGTGCTCAGGGCAGGAAATAGGAAATATAAGAGGTGGTCAAGTCTCTGAGGCCCTGAATCACCCTCTCCTTGGCATGTACAAAATAATGGCCATTTCTGTGTGATCAACCACCATGGCCATTTGGGGAGTAAGGGCAGGGGCAGAGGGAGAAATCTCCTCCTCCCCTTGTTAGACATCCAAGAGAGAGCCTGACAGGGCCCAAATGATATGCACAGAAGAGTTGATACAGTAGTCAATCATGTGTGACAGCCTCCCCCTGGGGTCACAGGGACCAATAAGAGGTTCCTCCAGCATAGTGAAGGGCCATCATTCAGTGCAGAGCCAGAGCATTTCCATTTATTCACTGGATACATGCCCAGTCCCATTGGAGGTACTGCAGTCCATTGCTTCAAAGGGTATACCACCCCCATTATGTAAACAAGTTGTTATTCATCACAGCTCAGTCACTATTTGATATCCAACTTCCTACCCTCAAAAAAACCAGTTATAGAAAATACTACAATTTTTACAGTGGTTTTTAAAAGTGTTTTTTAAAATGCCAGAACTTCTGACATTATCAACCAACCAATATTGTTCCAGGATTAGAAAGGCCATCTTCCTGCTCTAATCTTTCCTGTTCAGGCCACATCTGAAGAGCTTTGTTCTATTTAAAAGGATGTTGAGAAGCTGGAGCATTTTCATGAGAGAACAACTAGTTTGGTAGAGAGTCTCCAAGTCGTGCTGAGGAGGAGGAGGAGAAGGAAAAGGGACTGGGGGTGTTTAGCTTAGAAAAGGGAGGACTTGGAAGGCTGAGTGACTTGCCCAAGGTCAGTAAATGGCAGAGGTAGGATTTCAACCCAGGTCCTGAGTAATTGGAAGGATGCCAGTGGAGCTCATGGATTGTCACTTGGTTTTTCTTCACTCTCACCAGGTGAGCACTCTTTATTTATTTTGGAGCATTCATTTTTCTGATGACAAATTAACATAAGGGAAAACATTTTCTAACAGTTGGAGATATTCCAAAATGGAGTGGACTGCTTTGGAGGTTATCCGGTTTCCTTCAGTAGGGAGAATTGTGGAGAGGATTCCTGAAATCAATCAATCATTCAGTCAACATTTATTATGTTGTATGTAAGGCACTGTGCTAGGTACTGAAAGCTAAATAGTCCCTGCCTTCAAGGACCTTGCATTCTAACAGGAGGCAACATGCGCTTCTATAGGAAAATACGAGACAAGGTAAAATAGATACCAGGGGCCTTGGGGAGGATGACACTGGGCGGGGGACTGATGGCCACCTGCAGAAGGCAGCACTCAGGTTGGATTTTGAAAGGGAATCAGGAATTCCAGAACGTGGAGGTGAGGAGAGTGAGTATTTCAAGTATGAGGGCAGCCAATCGGTCAATAAGCTTTTATTAAGCACCTTTTATATACCAGACACTGCTGGAGATACAAAGAAAGACGAAACAGTCCCTGCTTTCAAGTATTCCATAGTCTGATGGGAGAGAAGACACATGAACAAGTAAGTACAAGTCAGATACAGAGAAGAGAAATTGGTGATCATCTCAGAGAGAAGACCCTAGGATTTAGGCACAGTTGGAAAGGAGCCTCGAATAAATGTAGGATTTGAGCTGAGATGTGAAGGCAGCCAGGGAGCCCTGGAGGCAGAGAGGAGGAGGGAGAGAATTCCAGGCTTGAGGCACAGCCAGAGGAAATGCCCAGAGGTGGGAGGGGTCAGGAAAAACCAGGAAGCCTGCGCCCCTGGATGGAAGAGTATGGGGGCAGGGAGAGTGCGAAGGAAGGTAAGGGATGAGAAGTCTGGAAAGGTAGGAAGAGTTCGGGATAGAGCAGTGGACAGCTGAATTGGAGTGAAGGCGGCAGAAGGTGGAAGTAATCCAAGACTAAGATTTGGAAGGGCAAGATCCTTGACAGGATAAAAGGCACAAGGGACTTGAGAGAAGACAGGGCAGAGCTGAACTGGTTCAGCAAGGGGTTGAGTTGGGGAGCGGAGGAGAGTATAGCTAGCACAGAGGGGATGGCCTGGGCCCGGGAGAGAAGTGAGGGATGGAAGGCCTGGAGGTCATGAAGAATGGCGAACAGTTTCAATTCGCAAGGCAAGGGAAGAGGTGGATAGACTACAGAGATTATGATCAGATAAAGGAATTTCAGTGTGCATGAGCACAGAACAGGAACCCTCGTGGGTGATGGCCAGATCAAGGGGATGACCATCTCTGCAGCAGTGGTGTGGTGGAGCAGTGGGTCATCGTGGGTAATCTGAAGAGCTGGGAGCTTAGGATGTTTGAGTGAATATCAATATGTCAAAGTCCTCTAGTACAAGGGCAGGAGATGGTGAGCTAAAGATGAGACTATCTAGAGGCTGGCAGACCCAGCCACCAGAATCTTGATTGGGTGATAAATGTGGCTCTTTCCCAGAGAGCCATCCCATATACCTAATAGTATTTTTTAAAGGCAAAAAGAAAAAAAGGAGGAAAAAGTCTGCAAAGTGGTGCCATGTGTAACTCTTGTTGACCTCCCACTTCCTTGAACAGGAGCATTGCAGGGAGCAGGACGTCTCCTTGAGTCTCTTCATTCCAGTCCTACTGGGTCTTTATAATTTTGCTACCCTAGCTTCTGGCTGTATCAGTGAGGGCTTGTTCTTCCCATGTACATCTCTACAAGTTGCTCGATATTTATCCCCATCACCATTTCTTACGGCGCAGTAATATTCCATTACATCCATGTGTCATGGCTTGTTGAGTCACTCCCCAATCAGGACAGTTTTTGGTTTTGTATCACCTTCACTTCTCACAATATCCCTCCTCTCCTCTAACTAACAAGCTATGTCTTGTAACAAAGATGAAAAAAGAGAGAAAAAGTCACTTTAACAAAACCAGCCTATTTATGTATCAGCTATGCCTAGTAGTAGAGGAGACAGTACTTTTTAGAAGGCAATTTTTAAAAATCTAACTGGAAGATCAATTATAGAAAAAAATTTAAGATTCAGAAATTCTATTTAAGACTCAGGATGTTATTAGAGTAATGCAGGTTTTCCAGGCACTAAGAGGCACTTGGGATCCCTGGTGAATGGTAAGTAAATCACAGACATCGATTGTTAGGGGGAAAATCATCATGTGTTCTTAAAAGCCTTTCCTCAGCATGGAGGTAAGTACAGTATACAAAGTATATTCATATTAAACACAATATACTCAATGTAAGTTTTTTATGGAAACTCGTATACAGACCACAGGGAGAAAGAGCTCATGGAAGAGAATGTGAGAGACAAAGGAAACGCAAAATGGTTGGTTTTCAATTTTGTTGTTTTTAAAGAGCACACACTACTGATTCTTTTTTAAAATATCACCATCATGGAGTGAATAGAGCACCAGCTCTAGAGTCAGGAGGACCTGAGTTCAAATCCAGCCTCAGACACTTGACACTTACTAGCTGTGTGACCTTGAGCAAGTCACTTAGCCCCAATTGCCTTGTCTTCCCCCCTCCAAAAATAAGTCACCATCTTTACCAGCACCTTCTACCCCCTCCCAATAGAACCTGGTCTTATAACAAAAGATAGTTAAGCAAAACAGACGAATCCATTTATTATCTGAGACAACACATGGCACACTCTGCCCCTGTAGTCCACCATGTTTCTGACGAAGAGATTTGCAGCTGCTACCGACACTTACTGGCATTTTACAGGTTGCCAAGCACTTTCCAGACACCATTTACCTGGAACCTCAGAACAACCCTGCAAAAAGACTCCTAATTGCAGACATTATCTTCTTTTACTTGAGACTTGAAAAGGTTGTAACTTGCTCCTCATCCTACGTACCTTGAGCATTGGGAGTAGGCTTTTAAACCAGCTTATCCTGACTGCACGCTCACCACCACGGGACACCCCATCCTTAGAGGTCTTCAGGCAGAGGACGGGCAACTACCGTTGGGCCTGCCAAAGTGGGGATTTCTTCCATGTGGGGGTTGGACAATATGGCCACTCGTGTCTCTTCTGACTCTCAAATTCTGGGATTCTGGCCCTTGATCCTAAGGCGGCTCACTCCACTTTGGGACAGCTCTGATCATTCGAGCCAAAATTTCCCTCCTTGTAGCTCCCACCCGTAGTCCTGGTTCTGCCTAAAGAACAAGTCTCCCCCTCCCCCAATGACAGTGAAACCTGCCACTATCTTCCTCCTTCTTTAATCTTCTCTTCCCTGGGGGTTAAAATAGTCCCAATATTTTCCACAGATTCTCCAGTGATAAAGTTCTTTCTGGCTGTGGAGGGCAAGACCAGGAGGAGTGGGTGGAGTTACTCGCGGCAGTCGGTCCTGACCCAGTACTTCCTTCCTATCAGTCAGGTCTGACTCTTCCTGACTCCATTTGGGGTTCTCTTGGCAAAGATCCTGGAGGGTCTGTCATTGCCTTCTCTACAATACAATATAATGTTAATTTGTGACTTTCTAAGGTCACTATGTGACCTGATGAGTTTCTGTTAAATTTTGACACCGTTGGTTTGGATTAGAAGATGAAAACCAGGCCAGGGAACAGATGATAAATTTACCCCCTGAATGAATCTGTAAAAACAGTGTCAGAAATGCTGAGGCTCAGGATGAACTAAGGTTTCCTAATGAAGCTAAGGTTGTGGGTTTGCTGTGTGTATGTGTTTAAAAGCACAATTATGGCGAAGAAGAAGGGAAGGCAGTCACAGGAAGGCTGCTTGGGGTGGATGGAATGGTGCTGACTGACAGCAGAGAAAAGGTATCACTGCTCCCTTCTTACTAAAGGGGAAGGATGTTTGAACTGGAGATTACCTATTGGAAAGGGTCATCAGTGAGTTCAGATTTAAGGCAACTGAGAAGTTAGTAAGAAATCACCCCTGGCTGCATTCAAGTCACACAGCTGGCTTTTCCTTGGGTATTCAAAGAACTGATGGAGGTGATGACTGAGTGATACGTGAAGAGATTCAAAAGGGACAGTACAGAATCAGAGTTGGAAGAGCTCTCAGGGGTCATCTTGGGTCATCAACCTATAATTTCTTTTTGGACTCCACCTGTAATTTCACTACATACAAATAAGTACTATGCCTACCACTGCACCTGTTGTACAATTTAGGGAGTTGCCTGTGGCCCTGAGAAATCAAGTCATTTATTCAAGGTGACAACTGTCCTCTGGACAAGAACCCCCCTGTCCCCTCCAGCCTATCTCACAAGCAGCCAGTCAGCCTTGGTTTGAAGATGCTGAGGAAGAGACAACACCCGAAACAGTGCAATTCACTTTGGGATCAAGCCCACTGTTAGGAGGTATGGTATAAGGGGAAGAGTGGGCCTGGGGCCTGGGCTCAAATCTTGCCTCTGACTCTTCTACTAGTCATGTGGCTCTAGACGATGGAATTATGCTCAGTTTGTGCCCCCATTTTAGAAATGGGAGTAATCATAGTGGTGATCCCTACATTTACTTTGAAGAGTGAGGGGACTATGAGAGGTTGCCTCTCAGGCTGAATGAGGCTCATCCCTTCCCCAAACGCTGAAACACAGTTAGCATGTTTTCCCCAACCTTTGCTAGGCTAGACATTCCCAGTTCCTTCATCGGGTTCTCCAATGGCACGCCCTCAGGGCCCTTCCCCATCTAGACTGCCTTCCTCCATAGGATCTCCAGCTCATTCATGTGGTCTGATAAGGGCAAGAGTACAGCAACACAGTGTCCTCAGTGATTAATCAATTAACGTGCACTGACTAATGCCCCTGCTTTTATTAAGTGTTCTCTTCGTGCTAAGCACTGGCGCCCATTAGTCCTGGTCTCTCTTAAGGAAGCCTAAGACTATATCTGCTTTAGCTTTGGCTTCTGTATCATGTAACATATTGAGCTCGCAATCCACTAACACCTTGAGATCATTTTCAAACTCTCCATTAGCTTCTTTGGCACCACAATTGACATGGTAATAAAAGAATTGATGTGATCTCAGGAGACATGAAGAAAATTTCAGCTTCTAGGAATAAGAAAGGCTAGTCTTAGTTTTGTTGCAGATAGATCCTAACTAGAGAATTGTGCTAAGTTTTGGGAAGCATTTTAGGAAGGAGAAATTCAGGGGTGGGGCAGCGAGGGTCAGATGAGGACCTGGGGATGTTAAATGCCTGAGAAGTAGTTGTGTAGAATTAGGGTTGTTTTGTTGGGCCCCAGAAACAGCAAGTGTAAGAGGCAAAGGGACAGCTTTAGTCTTGAGGTGAAGTGATTGTTCAAACACCAGAGGAAAGGGCTGCCTCGGCAGAGGCTGGAGCTCTTCACGGAGGAGTTTTCTTTAACACGGACAGAATTATCATTTGTCCTCAGATTAGTTGGAGCACTAGGTCTCTCCGGACCTTCCAACTCTGACATTCAGTGATTCTGCAATTCATTTTTTCTCTCACAAAAGTCTTAGCCTTTAAAAAAAAGTCTCCTACAGAGTCTAATATCCTGAGGGTGGGCGGCTGTTTTAGCCCTGGCCTAGCACAATGCCCTGCATCGAGGAAACGCCTCATTTGTTTGTTGAACTTCACTTTTAAAGCCGTGAAAGGGCTGAGAAATCTCTTCTGAGATTTTCCAACACTTTTATCTGCTTTCAAGCTTTCTTCCAATGAAAACCTGCTTTTTCTTTAGCATCAACATTCAGACTCATTAAGACTCTCTGTGACCCCATTTGGGGTTTTTTTTTTGGCAAAGATACTGGAGTGGTTTGTCATTTCCTTCTCCAGCTCATTTTACAGATGAAGAAACTGAGGCAAACAGGGTTAAGTGACTTGCTCAGAGTCACATGGCTAGTAAAGTGTCCGAGACTGGATTTGAATTCAGGTCTTCCTGACTTTAGATGTGATGCTCTATCTACTGCACCATAAAGCTGCCCCTTAAAAGTTCTGACTATGGTATCATTTTTACTATTTTGCACTGAAAATGAATAGTATTTTAACTACATTATGGGTTAAATAAGCTTCTGAGGATGGGTTTGGGAACCCAAGCACCATTTATTATATTGATTTTATGGAAAAATGTCTTCCTAACTTCCAAAGCAATTGAGTTCCATATGAACTTTTGGAACACAACTACATCATTACGTGTTCTGTAAGAATAACTATATTGTCACATAGCTGAAAGAAACACAGACCACTGTACTAAAGCTAAAAGGTGAGTAGCAGAGTAGGAATTCAAATCCTGCTCCTCTGATCCCAAAGCCAATGTCCCACTACACCGGGCTGCCTCCCCCTCACGATATAACAGCCATTTCTTTATCAACATTTTAGTTACGTACTCGGAAATTTCTCAGTGATCCGTACAAATCACCAACAGCAAACAATTTCTTAAGAGATGATTTCATTACTGATAAGGCACCTTTGAACACGCTTTGACATCTAATTAACAAGGCCATTTTATAGTCACACAGTTCAAAATCTGGTTTTGTAGTCACATTTATAAAAAGCCTTTAGTAATCTGACAAAGTGGAAAATCCTTCAGTTTTGTTCCATGATCCATGAGGGGCTGGGTTACTCAATGCTGTCCTTTGGGCGTGGGAGGCAGGCACTCAGGAAGCATCCAGCCTTTACCCACTGCCGGTGCTCATGGCGCTACGGAAGTCTGGATGATTGGCTGTTGAAGACAGCCCTGGCACCGCTGCCTTTTCTCTCATCCAATTCTTGGCATTGTCGAAAGATGTCAAAAATAAGGGCTTCTCAAAGATGGGGGCCTGCTCCTCTTCTGCCCTGAGGTTTACAACTTTTTCGACTGTCTCCATCCCTGGCCTTTGGACTCAAAAGCTGGACCTGGAAACTCCTCAGTGTGTTTGAATGTGCCAGGGCTCTGGGGCCCATTTCTCATATCTTCTATCCCAGAGGCTACTTTACCCATCTGAAATACTTTAGGAGGCTTTCTGGTCAAAAGATTATCCAAGTGACTCATTCTTGCGGTGTTGCGGACTGTGCTAAAGTTTTGCAGGTACTTTGAATGCCTGGCATTTGAAGAGTACTGAAATTGGGAAGGTTTTGGAGTCAGATCTTCAGAGCTGTTTTCAGATTCCGGACTGGCTCTGTGCCTCAGAAAGTCATCACCAAGCACTTGGACCGATGGGAAATCTGTTTTTTTCTGTGTTTCTTCTTTCATCAAGTTTTCTGTCTCAGGAGGCACTGTGTCAGCATATATTTGCCATTCCTCTAAGAGTGTTCCCTTTGGACTGAAAGTTGCAGTCAGTGGATCACTAATTAAGGTTTTTATGATTTCATTGTTTTTTTTCAAAACAAGATTTGTTTTCCCACTCACTGGTTTTTCTTTATTTTTCAGGTAATACCTGTTTCTGGTCAAAAGAAACATTTGTATATATCCCGTATCATGAAAAATTATGGGATTAGTTCTACTTAGTATCTGTGGAGTAAAAAAGAAAAAAAAAGACGTTTAGACTTCCTTCTAGATATAAGCTGGCCGTCTTATCTACAAATATGCAAATTACCTCGCTGCCATAA
>CM053586.1:354914098-354951898 GCA_028646515.1 Pseudochirops corinnae
TATTGACTGCCTCCTATGGCTAGAACAGACCAAGGTGCTATGGGGAATGGAAAGATAAGCAAATAGTGGTCCCTGCCCTCAAGAAGCTTCTGTTCGGATGTGTATCCAGCATTTTAATGTAGTACAGGATGCAGGGAGTATGGTAGCATTTAGTTCCAAAGGGTCCACAATTAGGAAGATCATGGGGCCCCCTAAATGGATACAAGGTCCTAGTCGATGGCCACCCAAAGCTGACCTGAGAACCAGCATCTATTTGGAGATCTCCTTCCTTGCCCAGAGTTACGGTCATAGGCACCAAAGACCCACATCTGTAAATGACTTCAGAGGTCATTGATTTCAATCATCTACTTTTATAGATAAGAAAAATGAGACCCAATGGAATTCAGTGACTTCCCAGCATCAGAAATAGGATTTGAACTCAGGTCTTTCGACTCCATAGCTAATGCTCTTTCCCCTGTACTGTGCTGATGACAGATGTGAAAAAAATCCTCTTTACTAACGGCCATCCTATGACCCAACTTTCTCAGCAACCTTCCTTATCAGAATGGCCTGACAGTAGGATAGACGCCAACGGGCAGAACCTTCTCAGACCCAGTGACTTAAGCAGGGTGGCTGAGACCTGAAACCTGGGCCCGCTCCACCCACTTCTTTCTTAGCTCTAGGTGGAAGGATCAGCAGGAAACAGAGGCTGAAGTCTTGGAGGAAAGTGGATCATTTCCACAATCCTGGGGGCAGAAACACTTCATAAGCATTTAATAAGCAGTTACTATGTCAGTCATCCAACCCCTACTGTGTGCCAAGCTCTGGGGATACATAGAAAAGACAGTCCACGCTGTTATACAAACAACTTCGTACAAACAAAACACACACAGAGCAGAAGGGAGGCATTCTTGTGGGGAAGGTACTAATAAGTGGAAGGAATAGGAGAGTCCTCCCATAAAACGTGGGCTCGGACTGAACCTTGAAGAAAGCCAGTTACTAGAGGTGGAGGGGGGAGGCAGAGCTTATAGGTAGAGGGGAACTAGCAAAGGCTGGATTGGGGTGTCTGAGAAATGGCAGGCAGCCCAAGGTGCCAGGATTGTATGGAGAGTGTGTGGGTGGAAGCATTGCATGAGAGGTGTAACATGAGGGCATTGGACTAGATGGCCTCTGATGGCCCTTCCATCTTCAGATCTAGGGTCTTGGGGACTCCTGCTCCTGACACTGAGGAGTCATGGGATTCGGGTTCTGTGGCCCAGAGACATAACTGCTAGTTATTGTTTTTGAAGAGCTCTGACTACTCTCTGGGATTATATTATAAACTCTCAATTTACCCAGTCTTTTCACCACTTCCTAAGGCATAACTGTCCATCTGGGCCTATCATGTGTGTTTCCTATACATCAAGATTTCTTCTCCTTCTCCTTGCTGACAATCTTGACAGCCAGCCTGAGAATCATGTTATCCCTCCTATCAGAGCATTCCTGAGCTGAGGCCATAATGAGATGGTACGAGCTTTTCCACCTGAGAGATGTGGTAGTGGGTTTTGATATCTCCCCCATCTTCTGAGACTCCAAAGCCCATGTGGAGAGTCAAGTACAGCTTGTGGCATCATTGGGTGTAGCCTTATATGTGCGCAATGGAAACGCCCCAGGTTGATTCTACTGTGCTATACCTCCATGAATGTGCCCTGACAATCCACTTTTCCACATATGTTTCCCTTGTGTGTGACTCCTCTGTGTTCTCACCCTTGCCATACACTATGTGTAGATTTAGGGGTATTTGTCTCATGGGGGGGGATACGTTCTGCTGCCAATTTTCTTGCTGTGCTATTCCATGAAATGTCTTTTCTTTTAACTGATTGTGTCCTCTGACTGATCAAGGGACAATTCAGAAGAAAGTTAGATGGGATTCCAATAGATTAAGCTTCTATAGAGGCAGTCAACCCAGGAGGAATGGGAAATTCTTAAAAATTAAATTGTGAAGATTCAAAAAAAGAAAAGCATTCCAAGGAAGAGGAAAAATCAAAATAATCTGAAGAGACATATGGCTGCACAGCAAATTCATCAAGCAACGTAGATTTCTAAAATGTATTCAGAAGACGGAAGCAGAGTAAGGCAGCAGAAGGTGAACACAAAAGTATGGCATGTTACCCTAAGGTTGCTATTACTGGTGTGGAAGCCCCAGATTAACCCAGAAAGGCAAGGAAAGCTGAGAACAGCAACAGGGTTTAAAAAAAAAAAACATTTTAACTGTATTCTTTCTCTCTTTTTCTTGCTTTCTTGTTTTTGTATTTTGCAACATGGTGAACTTGGAAAGGTCTTGTATAATTTCCCATGCATAGCTATCATATTGCTTGCCTTCTCAGTGGGTGAGGGAGGGGCTGAGGGAGGGAGAGAATTTGGAAATCAAGACAAGAATGAAAAAAAAATACCAGAAAAGATTTAGCTGCATTGAGGAAAAGAGGAAGACCAGACAAGAGGTAGGAGCCCATGTGGGCAGATGGAACAATGACGGCGGAAGAAAGGAGAAAGCAGGGCTGCCGGGTCCTCAGCTGGCTTCTCTTTTCTCTGCCAAGCTATTCTGAATGGCTTCACAATAGAAGTAAAGGAGCAAAGATGGCTAACGAGAATATGTTGTATATCATATTACAATATCCTATCATATATCATGTGAACAAAAACAGATAATAAGGAATGAATACCTAAGATAAATGACTGAAGCACTTTGGTGCTCTTGGAAAAATCACCCCGTTCAGCCAAGAAAAATTGCATCATGGCATTCTGAAAGAACTGGCAGAGGGGATTGCTGCATGACTGAGGATGATGTACATAAATGGGAGAGGTGCCTGGCCTACAGAAGGCTGAATCTCATCCTGATTGGCCAAAAAAAAAAGCAAAGAGAATGGAGTTTAAGAACCAGTGGACTTGATTTTGAGTGAATATCAAATGCTTTGGCTGAAGATCACGGTGGCTATTGCTTTTGAGTGTCAGTGGAAGTGCCTTTCACCTCAAAAATCCTGAAACACCAGAAAGGTCTCTCCTCGACATGACCGCCTGGTAGCCTCTCAGATTCTCCATGAGGCTCCTGATATCACATGAGATCAAGATCCTTGACTCCCCCGGCTGCCCTCCTTTGGACAGTCTCCAGAGATGACCAAGGTCCTGCAATCATGGCACCAGAACTGAACCCCATACTCCAAAGAAGGTCTGACCAGGGCAAGGTGCATTCTGGCTTTGTTAATGAGACCTAGCCAGCTAGAGGCCATCATAGTGCACAGAGTGCTGGGCTTGGAATCGGGAAGACTCACCTGCCTGAGTTCAAAGGCAGCCTCAGACACTTCATAGCCGAGTGACTCTGGGCAAGTCACTTAACCTTATTTGCTTTAGTTTCATCATCTGTAAAATGATCTGGGGGAGAAAATGGCAAACCAGCATCTTTGCCAAGAAAACCCCAAATGAGGTCATAAAGAGTTGGATGGGACTGAAAAAAAATGATTTAACAACAACAAAAAAGGGCAACATTAGTTTTGTCATGTTGCAGCTCACGGGATCCTCTAGCATTGGAACTGTCGCTCAACTTGCTGAATATTCCTCCCCCCTTTGGGCAATGCACACATTTCTTCGGACTGTGATTCCTGTTGTGACAAAATGTATACTGGACAGATCATAGTCTTAGTAGAATGATAATGAGTTGTCACAAAAGACAAAAACTTTACCGAAACTTTATTGCAAAGACTGTGAGAGGGCTGCAGGCCTTGAGGGCTTCCTGTGAAAAGAGGCCCGTCTCACCTTGGTCTGATCTCCTGCAGTGCACGGCTGGAGAGCAGGGGCCGCTGGGAGCTCAACCTACTTCAGAAGCCTTATGGAAGAACAGCCATTAGCAATGGGGCAGCAGCTCATCTGAACACAGAGGTTTTCACTTGAAGTCTCTTAGTTGTTTTAGTTAGTGAGATAAACTACAGGACATCATACTTCCATGTATGTGTATGCACACATATATGTCCATACACGTGCACATACGTGTGCCAGATCCAGTGACCAGTAAACCTGGGAGTGTGGGACCCAACACCCCTTTGACCATGAAGTCTTCCATCGTGGATCTGACATAGAAGGTAGGTTGAAGGGAGGAGATCTTTCCAGTCCACTGAGCATCACATTATAGAAGAAAGAGCATTGAATCTGTAGCCAGAGGACCTGGGTTCAAATCTTGGCCCTGTCACTTACTGTCTTGTCCAAGTCTCTTCTTCTCTTTGGGCCTCACTTCCCTCATGTCTGAAGTAGCGACTTGAACCAGGTGGTGCCTAAGGTCCCTTCCAGAGCTAGAGCCCTGGTCCTCTGTTCCTGTGGTCACATGAGCTGTTGTCGGTCCTTCATTCTCCAAGAGGACCATGACATCGGGAAGGTGATGCTGTGACATGCAAGTGGATTGGATCTAAGTGAGGCAGGGCTGTGCAGTCACCAGCCTCAATCTCTCCTCAGGAGCCATCTGCGTCCAGTGGCCAGATATAGATCAGGACGACTGGGCATGGCCCTGATGTGGTGGGAGACCTTGGCCTTTCTCAGCTGTGGTCTTTCCCAGGCCTCAGTCTGACTGAGACAACACCCATTCAGTGATTAAGCCTAGGTAAGAAGTGAGGCAGAGAATGGCCTTTTTTACCAGCCTGTGAGTGGAAGACCCTCAGGTTTTCTGGCCCAAACAGAAACAGTTGCTATTTACATTCACTCTGAACCAATCAGGCCCAAATAATAACCAAATGGGCTCGGCCTGGGACTTATTATAGACCAGTCAGTGAGAGCCAGGGTGATGTGAGTTAAAGGCACGTCCTTAAGGAAAATAAATCTAGCCCATAAACCCCAAGATATATTGTAAGGTTTCATCAATCAAAATCTGCATTCTCTTGGGCAGAGCAACAGCAGGTAAGGATATGAGACCTTTTGTGGACAGAGGGGGAGGAGGGAAGGAAGGAAGGGAAGAAGAGAAGGAGGAAAGGAAGGAAAGAAGGAAGGAAGGAAGGGAGGGAGGAAGGAAGGGACGGAGGAAGGGAGGGAGGGAGGGAGGAAGGAAGGAAGGAAGGAAGGAAGGAAGGAAGGAAGGAAGGAAGGAAGGAAGGAAGGGAGGGAGGGAGGAAGGAAGGAAAGAAGGAAAAGAAAATAGTAGCAACAGCGCCCAAGGCAGGATTTGAACTCCAAGCCAGTGCTCTGTCCTCTGCTGCCTTCTCCCAGTAATAACTGAGAAGGGATCGGAGGGCATTGTTCCTAAGGGCCAAGGAGGCAGGATCCCACTTCAGGCTGTGCCCCAAGGCTCCCGTAGACTGAGGGCCGTTGGTTCCCTTTTCCTTCAGCAGGACAAGAGCACATAACACACAAAATGCGGCCGTCAGAGCAGTTACCTTCCTCTCGTGCTGTCCTTTGGGGAGATGCCCGTTGTGTCCGGGATTTTTCCAAATTTCTGACAAAGAATTCTATTTTTACCTGGAACGAGAAAAGGTTTTTGTGGGAGATTTGAGAGCTGGGTCACTTAGAAGACAGTTGGGAGGGAAGTGGGGACAAGGGTCCAAGACATTTTGTGGCCCTGCAGTGCAGAATGAAGGGCCCTGGTTCTGGGTTCAAATTCCACTTCTGAGATTTACTGCCTGTGTGACCTGGAGTCACTTTAACACTGTAGGCCTCAATTTCCTCACATGCATAATGACAAAGTCGGACCAGGTGGCTCAGTCCTAGCACACTGTCTGGCATGTAGTATGCACTTCATAAATGTTTGTTGCCTTGACTACGAGGTCCCTCCCCATTTTAGACAGAAGAAGTGGTGGGTTTGGAATCTGGAAGACCAGAGTTCAAATCCTCCCTCAGACATAAGCTGCTTGACTCCTGGCAAGTCACTCAACTACCCTTAGCCTCAGTGTCCTCGGTTACCTCCCAGGGTTGTTGTGAGGAGATAGCACATGTAAAGCATGTTGTAAACCTCAAAGTGCTTTATAAATGCTAGCTCTCATTATCATAATAATTATTATAATTATTAAGATCTTATGACCTTAGAAGTAGAAATCAAAAGAATAAATGATTCAAGTTTTAAGAGCCAGCAGAGCTGGGTTTCAGTATTTTTGTGGAGAGTTAATCAGCCAAACTCTGTTATGCCAATTAGATTGGAGAATATAATGGCCCCTCTAGTCCACAATATCCTGTCCTCTGTTGCTCTTTGGAGTTTAAATTGAATGAAAAGTTAGGAGAACAATCATAATAGGTCTGAGCCCCTAGTTAGGAAAAGAGAGGTTTCTCTCTTGGATTTAACTTAAATTTAGGCTTAAGTTTAGCTAACTCCTAGCTTCTTTATATTTGAGACAAAATTCACCATGCGAGAAAGATTTAACAGAGGATATTACAGGGCATGGGGTTACCAGACAGGCCCGGGCAGAGAAGGCTGGGGAATGACTGGACCTTCTTTCTAAACTTCTTTCTTTCACTTTCACTTTAGAACTTCTCTCAGTCTATTAAAAGATGGGTACAATTAGTAGCTTGGGTTTCATGCTCTGAGATGCCTGTAGGGGACTGATGGCCCTCCTCAGTCTCTCACTTTGTGCTCTGCTCTCAGTCTCTCAGCTTCTCTTATTTTTCTGTTGCTTCTGTCTTGCACATTCTTTCTGGCTCAGGGGCTGGGGAGAGCGTCCTCTAAACTGTTGCTGCTCATCTCTGGAGGTCCCAATTCTTCTTCCTCTCAATTTGTATCTTGCAGACTATCTGTCCCAGGTACGATTCAATTCTACATTCTGGCTTCAAGACCATCACAGGTCAAGTGAACGCAGATTAAACATAAACTACAAGGCAGTCACTTTGTTTAGTGATGGAGACAAATAAAGGTTCTGCTCTCAAGAAACTCACAGTATAATGGGGAAAACAACATGGAAACCTTTATATACAAACAAGATTTATAGAGGATAAATTGGAGATAATCTCAGAGAGAAGAAACTAGCTTTAAGGGAGACTGGGCAAGGCAACTTGTGGAAAGTGGGAAGCCAGGGAATCCAAGAGATGGAGATGAGAAGGGAGAGGATTCCAGATATGGGGGACAGTCAATGAAAAAGGCATTAAATCAGGAGATGCAGTGTATTGTGCACAGAATAGCAAGGAAGCCAATGTTACTGGATGATATACTACATGAAGGGGGGAAAAGAGTAAGAAGAAGACTGGAATGGTAAAAAAGGGTCAGATTGTGAAAGGTTTTCAAAGCCATTTAATCCTGGAGGTGATGGGGAGTCACTGGAGTTTATTGAGTAGGGAGGTGACACGGTTGGATCTACATTTTAGTAAAAATCACTTTAGTAGCTGAGTGGAGGATGGACTGAGTGGGGAAAGACTGAAGCAGGTAGATCCCCCATCCCACCCAGCAGCTGCTGCAATAGGCCAGGTTGGGATGATGAGGGTCTGCAACCAAGGAGGGGGGGGCAGTGTCAGAAAGAGACAGTGGTGAAATCGACAAGAGGTGCTGCAAGGTGAAATCGACAAGAGGTGCTGCAGAGGTGAAATCGACAAGAGGTGCTACAGAGGTGAAATCGACAAGAGGTGCTGCAGAGGTGAAATCGACAAGAGGTGCTACAGAGGTGAAATCGACAAGAGGTGCTGCAGAGGTGAAATCAACAAGATATGTTCTGCCCCAAGCTTCTTGTTGACCTCAAATTTTGCATCTCCTATTGTCTTTCAGATACTGTGAAGAAGTTCCATAGACATCTGAAACTCAATATATCCAAAACCAAACTCTTCTCCCACTAAAATTTCCACCATCCTCCCAGAATCTCAGGCTCTAACCTAGGAGTCATCCTGGATTCCTAGCTATCTCTCACCCCCAAATCCAAGTCTGCCCATCATACCTTTGCAACATCTCTCCTCAATTACACCCTGAAGCATCTTTTAAATGCCCCATCCTCTTCTCTGATACAGTCCCTGCTCTGATGCAAGTTTCAACTCATTCCTGCACTATTGTGATATCTGCTGGTGGGTCTATCTGCCTCGTGTCTCTCCCCACTTCAATCCATGCTTCATTCAACCACTAAAGTGATTTTCCCAAAGAACAGGTCCAATCATATCATACACACCTTATCTACCCATCCCTACTCAATAAATTCCAGTGATCCCTGTTGCCTTCAGGATCAAATACAAAATGCTCTATCTGACATTAAAAACCCTTCATAACCTGAGGCCTTTCTACTTTCTAGTCTTCTTACACCTTATTCGCTCACCATGTATTCTTCAGTCCACTGACGTTGGCCTCCAACTGTTCCACAAACAATGGAGTATATATCTCTATCCTGTGGTTATTTTCTCTGGCTGTCTCCTAGGCCTAAAATGTTCTCCCTCTTCTTCCATTCTAACTAATGACCTCTCTGGTTTCCCTTAAGACCAACTAAAATTCCACCTCCTACAGGAAACCTTTCCCAGCCCCTCTCAATTCTAGTGCCTTCCCTCTGTTAATTCTTTTCTATTTATCTTGTATGGAGCTTGTTCACACATATTTATTTGCACGTTGTCTCTTCTATTAGATTTTAAGCTCCTTAAGGGCAGGGACTGCCTTTAGCCTCTTTAATTTATCCCTAGTGCTTAGCATAGTACCTGGCACATAGTAATAAATAAATAGTAATAAATATTTATTGATTAATAATGTTTATTGACTCATAAAAAGTATGAACACAATTACAAAACACTTCACACAAATAAAGATGGATCTAAACAATTGGAGAAATATTAATTGCTGATGGGTAGGCTAAACCAATACAATCAAAATGACAGTTCAACCTAAGTTAATTTAATTATTCAGTGCCACACCCATCAGATTGTCAAAAATTTATTTTAAAGTGCAGTAACAGCAAAAATAATAACAAGTAATAACAAAATAACAAAATTCATCTGGAAGAATAATAAGGGAATCGATGAAAAAAATGTAAAGGAAGATGACCTAGCAGGACTCAATTTTAAACTGTTTTTCTAAGTGGTAATCATCAAAACAAGCTGGTACCGGCTAAGAAGTAAGAGTGGTGGATCAGTGGAATAAATTAAGTACACAAAACAAAGTAGTAAATGACCTTAGTAATCTAGTGTTTGAGAAACCCAGAGGTCCCAGCTTTGGGGACAGGAGCTCACTATTCAACAAAAATTGTTGGGAAAAATGAAATGCAGCTGGGCAGAAACTAAGTATAGACTAATATTTCATACTGTGTACCAAGATAAGGTCAAAATTGGTACATGATTTAGACACAGAGGATGATATCACAAGCAATTTAGGGGAGCCTGGAAAAAAATTTACCTGTCAGTTCTATGGATGCATGAGGAGTTCATGATGGAACAAGAGACAAAGAGGATCAGGGGAGGTAAAATTGATAATTTTGGCTACATAAATTAAAAATGTTTTGCACAAAAAGTACAATGTAGTCAAAATGAGAAGGAAAGCAAGAAAGTGGAGGAAATTTTTATAGCAAGTTTCTTTGATAAAAGTCTCATTATTTGTAAAAACAGGAGTCATTCCTCACTAATAAATGGCCAAAGGATATGAACAGGTGAAGAAATTAATAGTCAAATGAAGAAAATGCTCTAAATTACCAATAATTAGAGAAATTCAAATTAAAATCTATCAATTGGCTATCATAAAATAAAAGGAAAATTATAAATGCTGAAAGTGATATGGAACAATAAGTACACTAAAGGACTGTTGGTGGAGTTGCGAACTGATCCAGCCATGTTGAAGAACAATTTGGAACTATGCTCACAGGGATACAAAACTGTACATACCTTTCAATCTAGCAATACCATTACTGGGTCTGTATCCCAAAGAGAACAAAGAAAAAGGAGAAGGACCTAATTTTTTTTTTTACTTTTTAACTTTTAAAAAATTGTATACAGTATTTTCTTCCAATTACATGTAAAGACAATTTTAACATTCATTAAAAAAAATTAAGTCCCAAATTTTCTCCTTCCCTTTCTCATCTCCATCCTCCCTAAGATGGTAATTTAAGTTATATATGTATAATCATGTAAAACATATTCCTATATTAGTCATGCTGTGAAAGAAGAAATAGACCAAAAGAAAATACTATGAAAAAATAAAGTGAAAAATGGTATATCTCAATTAGCATTCAGACTCCATCAGCTCTTTGTCTGAGTATAGATAGCATTTTTTATCATGTAATTGTCTTGGATAATTTCTGAAAATAGCTAAGTCATTCATAGTTGACTGCTGTACACTATTGCTGTTACTGTGTACAATGTTCTCCTGGTTTTGCTTACTTCACTGTGCATCAGTTCATGTAAGTCTTTCCAGGTTTTTCTGAAATTGTCCTGTTCATAATTTCTTAAAGTACAATGATATTCCATTACATTTATATACCACAGCTTGTTCAGTCATTCCCCAATTAAGGGGCATCCCCTCAGTTTCCAATTCTCTGACACCACAAAAAGAGCTGCTATAAATAATTTTTGTATAAATAGGTACTTTTCTTTTTCTCTCTTTTTTTTCCGTCTCTTTATGATACGGACCTAGTAGTGGTATTGCTGAGTCAAAGGGTATGCACAGTTTGATTGCCCTTTGGGCATATTCCAAATTGCTCTCCAAAATGGTTGAATCAGTTCACAATGCCACCAGCAGTGCATTAGTGTCCCAATTTTTCCACATCATCTCCAATATTTATCATTTTCCTTTTCTGTCATATTAGCTAATCTGATAAGTGGGAGGTGGTACTTCAGAGTTGTCTTAATTTGCATTTCTCTAATCAATAGTGATTTAGAGAACATTTTTCATATGATTATAGATAGCTTTGATTTCACCTGAAAACTGCCCTGTCCTTATCCTTTGACCATTTTTCAATTGGTGAATGATTTGTATTCTTGTGAATTTGACTCAGTTCCCTGTGTATTTGAGAAATGAGGCCTTTATCAGAGATACTTGCTATAAAAATTGCTTCCCATCTTTCTGCTATCCTTCTAATATTTGTTGCATTGGTTTTGTTTGTGTAAAACTTTTAAAATTTAATATAATCAAAATTTTCCATTTCATATGTTGTAATGCTCTCTATCTCTTTTTAGGTCCTAAATTCTTCCCTTATCCATAGATCTGATAGGCAAACTATTCCTACTCTCTTTATTTGCTTATGGTATCACTCTTTATGCCTAAATCATGCATTAATTTTGACCTTTTCTTGGTATATGGTGTAAGATGTTAGTCTATACTGCCATAATATTTTCCAGTTTTCTCAGCAGTTTTTGTCAAATAATGAGTTCTAGTCCCAGATCCTGGAGTTTTTTGGTTTATCAAACACTAGATTACTATGGTCACTTGCTACCATGTATTATGTATGCAATCTATTCCACTCATCCACCACTATTTTCTAGCCAATACCAAATAGTTTTGATGACTACCACTTCATAATATAGTTTGAGATCTGGTTAGGCCATCTTCCTTCACATTTTTCCCATTAATTCTGATAAGGACCTATTTGCACAAAAATATTACTAGCAGCTCTTTTTTATAGTGGCAAAGAATTGGAAATTGAGGGGATGTGGGATGAGGGAATGGTTAAACAAGTTGCGTTATATGATTGCAATGGAATACTACTGTATTATAAGAAATGATGATCAAGATGCCTTCAGAAAAACCTGGGAAGACTTATATGAATTGATGCAAGGTGACACGAGCAGAACCAGGAAAACACTGTGCATGGTAAAAGCAATATTGCAAGGACTATTGACGGTGGAAGGCTTATCTACTGTGATCAATACAATGATGCAAGACAAATTTTAAAGGACTCATGATGAAAAATGCTGATGAACTCAGAGTCCAAATCGAAACATATCTTTTTCGTTTTATTTTTCTTGCTTCAATTTTTTTGGTCACATGGCTCATATGTACATGTTTTGCTACTTCACATCTGTAATGGATGTCATGTTGCTTGCCTTCCCAATAGGTGGGGGGGGCCTGGAGGGAGAGAACATAAAATTCTAAAAAACTTTAAAAAATATTTATTGATTGACAACCTCTCTTAGTCTCAGTTTCCTCATTTGTAAAACAGTGCCCAAACCTGCCTCTCAAGGCTGTTGTGAGGATCACACGAGATAGTATATGCAAAGCGCCTTGAAATCCTTTAAGTACTACATAGATGCTCACTATTAAGACTATCTTAAAAAAAAGATTATCCTTTAGATTTCATTAAACTAAACAATCCATGCATGCTTGTATCAGTAAGCCTTCTGTCACACTTTCTCCTCGACTGTCTTTCTGATATCTAAATTCAGAGAGTTTAAATAATTCCAGACCAATGGTGATATAACTTACATACCTGAGAAATTTGCATATTTCCTCTCCTTTTCCCTATAACTGGATTGATAACATGGAACAGAGAGTTCCGTGGAGCCCAAAGCAGGTACTTTTAATGATAATGTAATCGGTTGGGATATTCTGACCCATGGCATCATGTGTCCTGTCTAAACAAAGAAGATCAAGTGAGTTTTTAAGTTCTCCCTTTTTCTGGACCTCTAGTACAAAAAATATTTAAGTATTTATAGCAGCTCTTTTTGTGGTGGCAAAGAATTGGAAATTGAGGGGATGCCCATCACCTGGGGAATGGTTGAACGACTTGCGATATATGATTGTAATAGAATACTATTGTGCTATAAGAAATGATGAGCAGGATGATTTCAGAAAAACTGAGAAAGATTTACATGAACTGCTACAAAGTGAAATGAGCAGAATCAGGAGAACCTCGTACCCAGTAACAGCAATGTTGTCTGGTGATCAACTGTGAATGACAGCTACTTTCAGCAATACAAAGATCTTAGACAATTCCAAAGGACTTTTGAGGAAAAATGCTATCCACATCTAGAGAAAGAACTAACGAAATCTGAATGCAGAATTGAACCATACTATTTTTAAAATTTTCTTTATTTTTCATGTTTGTTTAGGGCTTGTATTTTTTTTTTGGTCTATGTTTTCTCTTGCAATATGGCTAATATGTAAATATGTTTTGCCTGATTGCACATATATAATCTATTTCAAATTTCTTACCTTCTCAAGGATGGGTGAATGGAAGAAGAGACTTTGGAACTCAAAATTTTTTTAAAAATGAATGTTAAAAATTATTACGTGTAATTGAAAAAAATTAATTTTTAAAAATTTTAAAAATTAAATTATCTCCTTTTCTCCTCTCTCCATCATGAACACTCTTTAAATCTTGGGTTATCATTGGGATGTTAAATTTCGTAGAGTTATATGGAATTTTCATTGATTGGGTCAAATCCTAAGTCTGGGAATAAAACCTACCTCAATTTTGTCCTTGCTTTTTGAATAAAGAAAAGGCTTAACAGACTTCAACTGTGCGGGTGCCTCTGAAAGTTGTGGTTTCTCTTCTAATGGAAAAAAGAAGTTAGGTCTAACTGTTATTGCTTATTATAAATCCCTTCATTTACTGTGCTTCAGAGACCTTAAAGCACCATATTAACTCTAGCTATTGTCGTAATTTTCTAAAGCCACTGGCACTAAGTTAAACCTTTCAAATTGTTGTGATAGTTTTTCTCCAATCCGTATTGCTTGTGTGCTTTTCAGAATTGATCTTTCATAATAATAACAATAATAATAATAATAATAATAGTAACAGCTGTATTTGTATTCTGCTTTAAAGGTTTCAAAATATTTTATGTCCATGATAGCTGTGGATGGCATGGCTGAGGTGGTAAATGGAAGGCTGAATTTCCCATGATGCCTGGGTCCAGAGCGATTGTTCGTTGGTAGACGTTTCCTAGGACTCCATTTCCCATATCTGTGAGTTCCTGTAATGCCGGGTGATCGATATAGGAGGCATGGAAATTGACTAGTGCAAGAAGATTAAATGAACCTTTGAACATTGAACAGGATGAACAGTTCAATGCAGGTCCCCAGGGGAGTCTCTAGAGACCTGGGTTTGGCCCTGCCTGGGCTGTTAACTAAACAATAGTAGAATCAGATGGATTTGGAACTGGTTGAATGACTAGATTCAAAGAGTAGCCATTAATGGTTCTCTTAGCAGACATTCTCCATTGGAGTGCCCTAGAGATCCATGCTTGGCCCTAAGCTTTTAATCATTTTTATTAATGATGGCATGCTTATGAAAGCGGTCCAAAATTCAAAATAAGATAGGATAAATAACACACTGGTTGATAGAGATAGGCTAGAGTATTGAGCTAAGCTTAATTGGATGAAATTTAGTACAGACAAATATAAAGTCTTATACTTGGGTTAAAAATTTGACATCCCAAGTATAAAATGAAGGAGTCATGCATGGTAAGATGGTTGTCTATCTGAAAAAGACCTGGCGATGTTAATGGGTTGCAGGCTCAATATAAGTCAGCCTCGTGATATATGGCAGACAAACCTAGAGCTGCAATGAGGGGTTCAGCTTCCCAGAAGAAGGAGGTGATAATCCCACTGTCCTCTACCTTCCCCAGTCCTCCACTGGAGTATCGTGCTCAGCTCTGTGCACCACAGTTGAAGAAGGACATTGATAATATTGAGTCCATTCACAGGAGGGCAACCAAGATAGGGAAGGGTCTTGCATTCATGTCATATGAAAATCCTATGAAGGAATATTCCCCCTAATAAAAATAATAATCCCCCTAAGTCTTCTTTTCTCTAGGCTAAACATCCCCAGCTCCTTCAATGGATTCTTATATGGTCTAATCCTGAGGCCCATCACTATCTTGTTACCTTCTTCTAGACACTCTCCAGAGCTCCCAAAATCATAGTCTAGGTCAGATCTCTAGGAAAGAGTGGAGGAGACCATCAAGTCCTTCATTCTGGACACTGGTCCTATGAATCCAGCCTAGGTCTCTTGGCCTTATTATCACCTCATGACTCATAATGAGCTTTCAATCCATGAGAATGCCCAGATATTCTGGGTAACTGCTCTCCAGACACATCAGTCAGTCAGTCAACAAGGTATGTGCTATGCTAAGCCCTGGAAATAGAGCTAAAGGCAAAAATCTTCCTTCCCATTGTACTCGTGGGCTCATCTTGCTCTTGTAAAAGTGGGCTGAATAGTCCAAGTAGAAGGCTTTCCATGTTACCTCATTAAACTTCATTTTAGCCCATTCAGTCTGAGGCTCATGATCCTGGCTATCATTTCTCCATGCTTTGTGTTAGCTGTAAACGGGATTGGATTGTGGTCTTTACCACATGGAGGAGTTGGTGCAGTGAGTAGAGCTTAACCTGTGAGTTATGAGAATTGTGTGCTCAAATCTCTCCTCAGATCCTTACTAGCTCTTGCACTTAACCTCTGTCCACCTCAGTTTCCTCAAATATAAAATGGAGATATTATATCTATAGTACTTAGCTTATGGAGGTATTGTAAGAATCAAATGAGATGATACAGAAAGTGTTTTTAAAACCTTAATAGTCTAACAATCAACTAATATTATTGTTGTTAATAATAATCTATATTCTTGATTAAAAAAAAACCAACACTAAGCCTGTTAGAGAGAATCCCATTGGGATGTCTCATCAGCCTGCTTTATCTTTTTGTTCTTCAGTGGGGAGAGACTCCCAAACCTCTCAAGAGTGTTTCAGAGATAAAGGAGGCTTATGGCTACATGACTTCCAAAATCCAAGTAAACTTTATATTTCATAAGGAATTACCTGAAGGTTGATACTTCAAGTTGCCTGGAACAGAATAAGGCCTTATATTTGCCTTCCCAAAGTGATGCTTTCTGGGCAAAAGTCCAGATGTTAGAAGTTTGGGTTTCCATAGGTTTAAACCACTGTAAATTAAGAAAAATAAACAATTAATAAATTAGAGATAACTTATTAAAGATGCATTTGTTAAAGGACAGGGTAGGAATTTTGAGGAAGAAAAAAACATATTCAGTCAATAACTTCAAAGGATCCCAGAAACTCAACATTGGAAGGGACCTCAGACTCTATCTAATCCATGCCTTACCTGACCCAGAATCCAAGCTCCAGTTCTGGCAGATGGTCGTTCAATCTCGACATAAAGATCCCCTTTGCGGGGGAGTCCACAGTCTCCTGAGGTGGCCAATTTCACTTTTGGACAGCTCCATTAAGGAGGTTTTAGTGTGTTCCAGTGTGTGAGGCTTTCATGGCTAAACCTGCATCTTCCACCCACTGGAGCCAGGCAGAAGAAAGCTAAGCACTCTTTTGGGATCTCAACTATGATTCAGTGTACAAAACTATCCATGAGAGCTCTGCATCAGTAGCATATCTCGTGCACGTGCTTTCTTTGTTTTTATCTAAATCATACATTAAAAATGTTTATTAGCAGAGGAGCAGGCACAGACTTCTGGGTCCTCCCTGACACACTGACCCGGAGTCATCATTGACCCATCTCTGAGTGCTGCCATTCCGTCACTTCTAAGCCCACTTAACTGTATCATTGTTTAACCAACACCCGTCTTCTTCACAGGAGTAACATGCACTTTCATAATAATCACCAACATTTATAAAGTTCTTCTAGGCTTACGAAGCGTATTTTGCACATTTCTGGAGGTACCAGGGTCCTCTTGTTCTGGATGAAACTGGACTGGCTCTGGGGATTCTCCACTTGTCTCTTCCAGACATTCACCGACCAGCTCCTTAATGATGTATTCTAGAATTTCTCTGGAATAAGAGTTCAGCTCCCTGGCCTTTAGTCTGCGGACTCTGTTCTCTTCCCTGTTTCACAAACAGAGGAAATAACTGGCCTTCCCACATCTGGGTATGTCTTCTGTCTTTCCTGATCTCTGGGACGACCGCCAACACTGGCTCAGCCACTGACTCGGGTTCATTCTGGGCAGCTTACGCACTTTCTCCCTCCTTCCTGATCTTGAGTGTTGGTGTCTTATTAGTGATTTCTCTCCATGCCACGGTCCTTGCCAGGGAACCCAGAAATAAGACTTGAGTAGCTCCACACTCTCTCCAAGGTGAGTTCTCACTGTCCCATCCACCCTCAGAACATCTTTTAATCTTCTTCAATTTTTCCTGTGCTTCTATCACAGCTAAAAATACTCTTTTCCACCCTAACCATTGCTTCTCATTTTACCCTCTTGGGCCAAGGTTCTTAACCTGGGTGTCTGGGAGCTTAAAAAACTGGGAATTGTACTTCAAAATAATTGTGATCTTACCTATTTGATTTTATGCTTATGAGAAGCTGACTGAGAAGGGTCCACAGGCTTCACTAGGCACTACCCAAGGGAGCCGAGGCAAAAGAACCCCAGCTTGACATCTGAGCAGAACGCTTCTCAGCCCTTGTGCAGGGGATGGTCCCTGGCAGGCTTCCACTGCCATCTGCTCCACAGGCTCTGCACCCCCTTGCTCTAACAGGCTTCTCTACGGTCCATTTTCTCATCCCCTGGTTCACCATCTCCAGCTTATCTCCCTAGTCTGAAGGGCATTGCCCATACTCCTAAGAGGAGAGTGCAATAATCCTGATATAGTCTGGTCAAGGAGTGACTGGAGCCTCTCACCCTGGTTCCATGCCCCTCTCTCTTACAGTCCCTAACACATGGATTTCATTTTGGTCCTCTTTGAGCACAAAGGACAACGATCAATCAACCATGTGCCAGGTGCCATGCTAAGCGCTATATACACATTATCTCAGTTGATCCACGACTCTGTGAGGGAGATGCTGTTATGAGCTCTTTTTTACAGTTGAGGAAACAGAGGCAGGCAGAGGGGAAGTGACTTGCCCAGGATCACACAGCCACAATGTATCTCAGAGCTCAGGACACCCTGACTCCAGGCCCCTGGCTCTATGCATGCACCACCAGAGATCCATTCTCAGGCATGCCAGAGCGCAGACGAAGTCCCAAGGCAGGTGCAGAAAGCCTGGCTGGAGATGCCCACTCAGATGGGAGTCCCTGGACTTGGAGTCAGGAGACCTGAATTTGAATTCTGCCTCAGATATTTACCAGCTGTGTGACTCTGGGCAAGTCATTTGACAAACCTCAGCCTTAGTCTTCTCAATCTGGAAAAAGCAGATGATAATCATATGAGACAATGTAAAGTACTTTGCAAACCTTTTTGTTGTTGTCTAGCCATTTCAGACTCTCTGTGACCCCACTGGGGCTTTCCTTGGCAGAGATCCTGGACTGGTTTGCCATTTCCTTCTCCAGCTCATTTTACAGATGAGGAAGCCAAGGCAAAGAAGGTTAAGCAACTTGCCCAGAGTCACCCAGCTAGCAAGTGTCTGAGGCTGGATTTGAAAAGAGGAAACGTCCTGATCCTGGGGTCAGCAGTCTGCTCTATAGCACCACCTAACTGCCCTTGTAAACCTTAAATTACCTAAATATTCTAGTTATTATTTTTAAACACATTTTTACATGAAATTTCTCTATTTTATTAAAGTTGATTTTAATTGACACCGATATTTCTACAGATGTTTTATTTTGGTCTGGACCTGTGGGTTCATCTGTGTAAGGAACTTGTGATGTGGAAATTCTCTCCACACCCATAGAATGAGAAGTCATCAGGACCCTGGGTTAACAGGCAGAAGGAATCTCCGGGAGCATTTAGGTCAAACCTCTTGCTTGATAAGCAAGCAGATCAAGGGCACAAGATGGTCTTGCAGGGTTCCTTTTCTTTCCTGTCTCATTTTTCGGTTGGGGGAAAGTCCTTTTTGCAAGCTGGGTGGCACATTAAAACATTATAAATATGATACTCGGTTAATGATACCCCAACTAGTATCACTCGTGTATACAATCACATGTATTTGAAAGTACAGAATGATGTTATCAGTGGATAAAAGGTCTGGGCTCGGAGTCAGGAAGACCCAGCTTCAGCTCCCACCTTCGACACATCCTGGCTGGGTGACTCTGGGAACTTCTCAGAGCCTCAGTGATGACATCTGTGAAATGGGGATAGGAGGGTCATGGTAGCAGGGCACGTAGAGTGCCTGCTTCAGAGTTAGGAAGACCCAATCCAAGCGCCGGCTACACTAGCTTTGTGACCATGGGCAACACCCTTGATTTGCCTCACCTGTAAAATGAAGGGGCTGGATCTGACGGTCTGGACTGGCTCTCCCAGCTTGAAATCTGTGATCCCTTGAGAAGTCCCTGGAGGGAGGTGAGTGACCCAAATATCGGGACGGGTCTTTGGGACTCAGAGCACAATGGGCTTGGCCATCCCCATGCCCACTTACCTGCCTTGCTTGGTGTCTGTCTTTTGGCCATCCGCCGAAGACTGCTCCTTTTGGGAGGATTGTTTGAGTTTGGCAGCAAGGCTTTTGGGACAGGGCTTCTCAAAGCCCGTGTGGAAGTCAAAGGTCAGAGGGATGTGCAAGCTCTTCTTCATGCTGATATTTTGTATCCCACATTTCTGTGACAAAGGGGCGACAAAAACTGGTCTTAGTGGAGTTGCCACTTTGTTACTGGAAAGCACAAGTGAGGCTTCACTTGTGTCCGACCTAAGCAGCATGCATTAAGTACCTATTGCATGCCAGGCACTGGGGAAAACAGAGACAACAGACAAGCATTGCCCTCAGGGGGTGTTCGTTCTACTGGAAGGCTCACAGCCCAGCCATACTGGAGGAGTGAGGAAAGAGCGCCAGATTAGAAGTCAAAAGCTTTGGGTTCAAATTCCACCCTGATGCTCCTTTACTTGTGACCCTGGCCAAGGTGTTCCCCTTCTCTGGGCTTCAGTTTTCTCATAGGAAAGGGTTGAACCAAAATGTCTCTGGGATCTAAAGGTATGATCCTGTGAGGCAGCTCAGTGGTTCAGTGAAGAGAGTGCTGACTTTGGAATCACTTCTCACCTCTCAGAGCCTCAACAGCTCCCTTGGATTTATCTAGTAAGTCACAGATGGATGGAGATCTGAACTGATGGAGAGATTCCTCACATTAGAGTTCCCCAGGCTAATCAAATCAGAACTGCAAATAGAGGGATTAATACTTGTATAAAATGCTGCTCAATTTTGTTTGAGGTCTATTGTGGTCTAAAATATGTGTAGTTACACTGGTAAATACTTGTAACCCAATTATAAATCTAGAGATATAAGAGACCTCAGAGGCTATCTCATTTAACCCTCTTGCTTTAGAGATGAGGAAACTGGGGTCCAAGGAGGCAAAAATGATTTGGCGAAAGTATTAAGTGTCAGAGGCAGGATTTGAACACAGAGCTTCTGATTTCAGAGTAAGTACTTTTCCCATGGTGCTTGTGACTATGAATAGCCTATGAATCAAAGCAATCTGATTTTATAAATTAAAATTATTTCAGTCCCAGTCACACAAAAGCCCCATTAATAAAGAAAAGAGGGGGCAAGTTCCTCAGATCAGAGTGTTTGTTTTTATTCACGTTAAATTTATTTTCCCCATGACCTAATACTAACCAGTGTTTGTACATCCATCATCTTCTCTGAACATTTGTCCAAGACTGTTAGCTTCTCTAAGAGTCTTTCGGTCATTTTTGTTTAATAATTTCTTAACTGAAAGAAAAACATAGAAAAATTCAGAAAAAAACCCAGCAAAAACAATGTCAGCTCATGAGTTTTGTCCCATCACTCCCCAGCCCTTCCTTTTTCCCCAACACTGCCCAAGGCAAGAAAAATTCCTCATTACAGGATGTTGAAGGGAAGCTTACAGGTCACATCTGCCCCATTTTACAGATAAGGAAAGTCACACCCAGAGGGGTGAAGCTGTCTGTCCAAAGGCATGCAGTTTTGGATCAGAGCTCCCTTGAAATGGTAGAGCTCAAATTTGTGTCCAGATTCTGTGCACCAAGTCAGCATGTGGCCTCCCCTTGTCTGCCTCCAAATCCACCTGTGTTTCCATTCAGTGGAGCTGAGGACACTGCAAGAATGGCGGTCTCCAGGCAGAGTCTGGCCATGACCATGTCCACTGGACCTGCCTTGGCACTTGGCTTTGTAAGCTTGTGAAGCACTTTCCATATAACGATGTGAATGCATTAGCACTATGTTCTTATCCCTATGTGACTGCTCCTTCTTAGCCTCCTTTGTGGGATCACCATTCATCTCCACTCACTAATGAGGGGCAAGACTTTGTCCTGGTCCTTCTTTCTCTTCATTCATTCTTGAGGTGACCTCATCAGCTGGAAGGATCATAACATCATAAATCTAGGGCCGGAAGGTCATCAAGCCCAGCCCCCTCTTTTTACCAATAAAGAAACCATGGCTCAGAAAGGTCAATGAATTTGTCCAGGGTTAGACAGCTAGTATTGCCTGAGACAGGATCCCAATACTCTACTTGTGCGCTATATAAAACACTATGGAAACACTAGCTCTTATTATTTTTAGAACACACTGCCTTCCGTGGATTCAATGATCTTCCCTAGGCAGATGATTCCACAATCTCCATAAATCAATGTAAAATCTCTCCTGAAAATCGAATCCCATATCACTTCTACTGCAGGACACCTCCACCTAAATAGCCCATAGATCTCACACTCAGCGTGTCCAAAACAGAACTCACTACTTCCTCCTTCCAGCCTTTCTGATTCTGGTTAAAAGCATCACAATCCGTCTAGTTACCCGGGTTTGAGATGCCAGAGTCATCCTTGCCCTGCTCACCTTCCCTCACCCCTTATAAAAAAGCAGGTCTCACCCGTCAAGACCTGCTCAATATTTGTCACCACTAGACGTGTCTCTTCTGTCCTGGTTCTGCTCTTTATCATCTCTGCCCAGAACTATAATGGTAGCCTTCTAACGGGTCCTCTGCTTCCAGCATCTTCTCTCTCCCATTCAGTCTCTGCACAATAATAAAGCTTACATTTAATTTTCCTAAAGGGCAGGTTTCACTGTGCTTCCCTTTCTCCCCACTCAAAAATCTTCGGTGGCTCCCTTTTTCCTCCAAGACAGTGGTTTTCAACCTTCCTAGTGCTGTGACCCTTTAATACAATTCCTCATGTTGTGGTGAACCCCAACCATGAAATTATTTTCGTTGCTACTTCATAACCGTAATTTTGCTCCTGTTATGAATTGTAATGTAAATATCTGATATGCAGGATGTATTTTCATTGTTACAAATTGAACATAACCCACAGGTTGAGAACTGCTGCTCTAAGATGAAACCAGCATCTTCAGCCTGATATTTAAAGCCCACTTTAAAGCCCACCACAGTGTGGGCACCTCCCATCCACCTCAGCAGTCATTTCCCACCCTCACCTATATGCCAAAGCCAGCTACTCCCTGGGGCGCCATCTTCCTCCTCCATGCCCCAGCACTGGTGATGGAAGGTGCTCCGTCCCGCCCTCACCCTCCCACTTAGAACACCCGGCTTCCTTCAAGTCCCAGCTCCTAAGGTTAAAGCCCATACCCTCTCAAGATTATCTTACAGATCTTCTCTACTCCCTTATCTCTGGGCACTTTGGTAACCTGGAAGACAGAAGGTTTCTTCTTCACCTTTGCACCCCCAGCTCCTCCCATAATGCCCCTCCAAAGCACACAACTGGGCTCCCCCACACTCTTCTCTGTATCCGTTCACTGCTTTCACCATCTCTACTTTATTTCCAAGTTGTCTCACCCATTTGAATGTGAGCTCCTTGAGGGCAGGCACCTTGTTTTGGCCTTTCTTTGTATCCCCAGAATGGAACGCTAGGTGGCGCCATAGGGCATAGAGCACTGGGCTGGAGCTGGGGAACACTCATCTTTGTGAATTCAAATCAGCCACTTACTAGCTGTGTGACCCTGGGCAAGTCACTTAACTCTGTTTGCCTCAGTTTCCTTACCTGCAAAATAAGTTTGAGAAGGAAATGGCAAACCACTCCCGTATCTTTTCCAAGAAAACTCCAAATGGGGTCACGGAGAGTCAGACACAACTGAAAAATGATTGAACAATGAAAGTGCCCCCAGTGCCTGGTAAACAGCAGGTGCTTAATAAGTGTCTGCTGTGGATAATGATACAGTAACGAACTCTCTTCATATGTCTAAGTTCCTGACAAAGTGATTTTCTTACTTTCATTAAAAGATATTTCTTCCACTGAAGTATACATACGAATGTAGATCTCAGAAAAGCAGCCAGCATCGACGCAGCCAAATGGGGCCATCTGCCATGGCTTCCACACAGCGCCAGCTGGCCGCCACCTCTCCTAGCGTCCCTCCTTGGGTTTGCTATTTGGAGTCCCTGTGTTGGCGCTGTGCATTGAGTTTCTATTCTGAGGCCAAAGGACACAGGCTGAGGTTGATAACAAGAGTCAGCATTTACACACTGCTTTCAGGTTCGTAAAGCACTTCACATTCGGCTCTCCTTTGATTCTCGCAACAACCCTGGGAGGGAGGCACTATTATTAGCTATTAAAACTACTAGAAACTGAGGCAGAGGTGAAGTGACTTGTTTCAAGGTTACCCAGTCAGTATGGGTCAAAGGAGGGACTTGAACCCAGGTCTTTGGAATTCCAAACCCTACACCCACTAGGCCAGGCTGCCTCTTGCACCAGGTATCATCATCCCCATTTACAAAAAGAGGAAACTGAGGCTCAGGTGGGCGTACATGCAGTCGGATTGATTGCTGCTAACGAGACTGAG
The DNA here is from genome assembly GCA_028646515.1 of Pseudochirops corinnae. Lineage (NCBI taxonomy): Eukaryota > Metazoa > Chordata > Mammalia > Diprotodontia > Pseudocheiridae > Pseudochirops > Pseudochirops corinnae. The sequence goes on from CM053586.1 coordinate 354,937,549, forward strand.
GGTTCCATGTCTGTATGAGCTAGCTTTGTTCTGTCAACCAACAACTGCGGGAGTCCCTAATCAAGAGTGTGGTGCCTGTGTACCCTTGGCCATAGGGATAACCCAGCTAGAAAAGGGATGGGTCAGTGCGTAGGGTCATTGAGACTTACGGTAACACCCATTTCCTTTCTCTGCTGCTATGGGATTAGCTTTGTTCTCTTCATAGATGCTTGGCAGCCCATGGTAACTCTGCTCATCTTGAAAGTTTGTGTGTGTGTGTGTGTGTGCATGTGTGCACGCTCACATGTGTGTAAGGAGGAAACAAAGTATTAGACTTTGAAATGACCCAAGGGCATCTTAACTTGTTAGGAGATTGGAAGGTGGAACAGGAGGAGGGAGAAGAGAAAGACCAGTGAACATGTGTAACTAAGTAACAGCATATGTGATTCTCTTCCCTTAGGGGGCACATGATTCTAAGGTAAAGCAGCTTTGTCAGGAACTTAGACATAATGCCATGTTGAGCCATCATTGCTCAGTCACTGATTGCTGTCTTCAAACAGGTCCTCTCAGCATATTCAGATGAGGGCATTTCTCTCATGGCTCCTAGAAAGAGTCCATGTCTCTCCTCAGGAGTTTATCTTAGAATCTGTATTTCTTTGCAAATTGATTTTTACTAACTTTCTTTACATGAAAGCTCTTTTTCTGCTCCTCTAGGCAAACTGTTCACATACAAAAGCAGCAGCACCTTATGTATGTATATATGTGTGTGTGTGTGTGTTTGTGTGTGTGTATACGCACACAAACACACACACACATATATGTCATTTACCAATTATAGTGCAATCTCTCTGAGGACAGGGACTAGTTTTTTTGTCCTTGCATTCCCAACACCTACCACGGTGCCTGTCATACACTAAGTGTTTAATAAATGTTTTTTGATTCATTTATTGATCAAGAGATAAAACACATGCATGACTGGTTCTTGACCAGGGATGGAGTGAACCTAACAAGGGCTAATTAAAATATATTTGCTTAGAACATTGGAAATCTTATCAAGAGGACTTTCAGCTGAAATCAGAGGAGAAAGGAGAAAACTGCCCATTTATCTTCAAAGCTCAATCCCCCAGAGACTAGCATGCAAATATAAGAAAAAGAGATTCAGGAGAAAAGACCAGTAATTTACAGGTGATGAAATTCAAGAAGAAAGCCAGTAATAAAACCTATGGACTCAGATATAAAAGAATAAAGTACAGGTAATTTTTTTGGTTGTTTTTGCTTTTTGGAGGGGGGTAAGGCAGGGCAACCGGGGTTAAGTGACTTGCCCAAGGTCACATGGTTAATTTTTGTGTTAAGTGTCTGAGGCTAGATTTAAACTCAGGTCCTCCTGACTCCAGGGCCAGTGCTCTACTTACTGAGCCACCTAACCATCCCAAGGTAATTTTTTTTTAAATTGGAATTGTAGATTTTAATGCACAGAGGTAAATTCAACCTCATTAAGGTTTGGTAGGGCCAGGCCTCTTGAGGGGAATGAGATTGAGAAGGATATACCATATTTTAAAGGAACAGAATAAATAGAAGGGACGGGGAAGTTGAGCAGCATTGCATATTGAGAAGATATTCTCCTGTGAGGAAATTCAGGGAACATAGTGAGTAAGCGTGGTGTAAAACAGGGAGGATTAACCAAGGACAGAAGCAGCATTGTCCAGCATGTGTATTCTATAGACCGCCTTGACAGCAGGAGGAAACAGATCCCAAACCTGCCACACAGCACGATGGAATAGTTATGAGGGACTTCAGTAATCTGGGCATCTGCTGGAGCTCCCTGCCTCTGTCAAAAGCAAAGAAGCTAACGCATTTCTGACTCCCCTTAATGATAATTCCTCCATAGAGTAAAGGATCAAGAACAAGGATAACTGAAATTCTGAACCTCATTCCCATCCACAAAGAATTGCTGAGAGGAAATGATCGTTCCAAGAGCTCTTGATAGGGAAAAGAAAAGGAGGCATTTTTAAACAGACATCATGGGTGTTGGGAGAGAAGATTACAGAATTTAGAGAAAGGAGAAGAAGAATCACCTAGCTACCCTGTTGTCTCCTTGTTAGTGTTCACCATCCTCTCAATCCCTCAGGTTCACAGTCTATGAGTTATCCGGGATTCCTCCCTCCCTTTTACTCTCTCTCTCTCTGCCTCTCTGTCTCTGTCTCTGTCTCTCTCTGTCTCTCTCTGTCTCTGTCTCCCTCTCTGTCTCTGTCTCTATGTCTCTGTCTAGCTCTCTGTCTCTGTCTCTCTGTCTCTGTGTCTCTGTCTCTCTCTCTCTCTCTGTCTCTGTGTCTCTGTCTCTATGTCTCTGTCTCTCTCTGTCTCTCTCTCCCTCCCTCCCTTCCCCAATCTCTCTCCTACACATACTCCAACAATGAGAAGATGGAAAGAAGAGCAGATTAACAGGAAATAAATACAAAAGAGTAATGGGACTCAGTACAAATACTATGAATGACCTAAGGCTGTAACCAACAAAAATTCCATTTTCAGCTACGTTTGAGGCAAGAGAAATATGAAGGAAGGACCAGGCCTGCAGAGGTGACAAAGCTGAAGGGCAGTCAGATGGCACAGGTGCTCTGCTTTCTCTTCAAGGAAGGACAGAACAAAAGTGGCCAAGAGGAAGCTGGCACTCCCAAGGTGTGGAGAGGTGGTGAGGGCCCTGGGTACCCTCAGTGAGTTCATTCACCAGGGATTGATCACATGCCAGAAGACTAAAGGAGGTGGGAGCTCTGATGGCTCACACTCATCTATGGTGGTGGGGGATGATTGTGAGTGGAGGAGGCGTCATAGGTGCTGGACTAAGGATGCAGTGAGAATGAACAGCCACAGACAGACAGCCTAAACATTACCACATCATCCCTGAAATATTTAAAGGGAGATCATGGGGTGCAATAAATAGTCCATCTTGCCTCCGAAACATATGATCTGTTTGACCTTGGGCAGGTCACTTAACTTCTCAGGGCCCCTCTAAGGGAATAAGCTACAGGAAAGCTAACAAGGAAAAGGACAATAAGAGAGAAAGAGAAAAGGAAAGTCTTGAGGTTTAAGTTAAAGGTCCTAGGAGCATTTATAGCAAAATACAGGGGGAAAAGTCACACAAGATAAGTAAGTTTGTAGAGGCTGTGACCTATATCTGCGGGGACTATTAAAAATGCCTTTAGACACAGGTGGTTATAAAGTCAACCTCCGCAGGGACCTTCCCTTTTTCTGCCAATAGACTCGCCCACGATGAGTCCCTGCAACAGAATGGATTGAAAGCTTGGTGTCTCTCTGTCTCTCCTCTCTCTCTCATTACCAAGAACGCTCTGAACCACTATCTGACCCGAGGATTTCCTCTTTGCTGTCACTTCTGGCCTCCAGTTTTAATCATCTGCCAGTGTTCATTAACCTCTCCCATGTTAGAGGTCCTCTGGTCCCATAATTTTGGAATTCTTTTCTCTGGGTTATCATGTCTAATAAAAGGGTGTTGCTATATCACAGTTCACCAGGAGATGGCCCCCTAACTGACACAACATTTCCTCCACTTCTAATAGCTTTGTGTCACCAAGTTTTCTGCTTTTCTAAAATGAGTCGATTACTCGCTTCAAATTCTATAAGCTCAAAACACAACATGTTTATTGAAAATGAAGGATAGCTTTGTCATGAAGTGCATACATTCTTGTTAAATGTGTTTATGTATTTTGTTGTGTTGTGTAGCTGTTTTCACTCATATCCTACTCTTCCATGACCTCATTTGGGGTTTTCTTGGCAGAGATACTGGAGTGGCTTACTATTTCCTTCTCCAGCTCATTTTACAGATGAGGAAACTGAGGCAAACAGGGTGAAGTGACATACTCAGGGTCACATAGCTAGGAAATGTCTGAGGCCAGGTTGGAACTCAGGAAGATGACTTTCAGATGACTCTTATTGAGTTTTAAGCTTTGTCCTAAAAATCTAGAGATTTATTTGATTTCTCCTCCCCCCCACTACATTTCTCCCCTCTCTTTTCTCCACTTACTCAGCCTCTACTCTATCTCCATGTCTCTAACACCTCTCTACTAAATTTCTACAACGTTAAAATCCCACAAATGGTTTTCCTGTTTCCAGTCTATTCTTTCTTCAATCCATCTTCTCCAGAGCAAACTGATATTCCTAAAACATAAATCTTATCATGCCACCTTCCTACTCCAAAACTTTGGATGGATTTCTATGGTTTCCTTATCAGGCAATTAAAGCCATACCTAATCCACTCCCTCCCTACCTTCCCAATCTGATTTCCTATAATGTGCCTTTGTACAGATTTACTGATTGAAGCTAGTCAAACTGAATTGCTCCCTGTTCTCCATACATTCCAGTCTGTTTCATAAATCCCACATCCCACATACATCTTCTCTTCATTCCCCTCTCATCTCTGCTTCATAGAATCTTTAACTTCCTTCGAGATGACTCAGGAACCACTCCCAACACAAGAACTTTCCTGATCCCCACAGTTATTAATGCTCTCTCTCTCGAAATTACTTTGCATTGTTTTACACATAATTTGTATTAATTTGATTGCAAACATATTCTGTCTCCTTAATAAATTGTAAGCTCCAAGGGGCAGGGACTTCCTTTTTTGTCTCTGAATCCCTAGCATCTTGAACAGCAGCTCTCATTTGGCAGACAATAAATGTTGAATTGAATATGAAGATTAAATTATTTAGGGCTAGCAAACTGGATGAGATCTTCTCATTTCTGGGTCACTGCCTAGCCAAATAATGGCCAAAATCTCTCTATCAAAAGTATCTAGTGAGAAAGTCAAGGCAAGCTTTAAGTGAAGCCATGTGAACAAAAGAGCTTTGTCAGAAGCGAAGTTCTGGGACATATTCCTTATTGTCCTTGAAATCCTGTTTTCTTTCTTTCTAAATTCTCGGTACATCAGAATTGCCCCAATCTTTTCTTCCTATGTCCCCATTTTGGCAATAAAAATAAATGAGACAGACCCATGACAAGATACAAATTCATTCCTTTTAAAACAAGACTAGATAACATAGGAATGAATGAATATTTTCTCAATATGATAAATAGTATCTCTCTAAAAGAAAAAGCCAGGGGCAGCTAGGTAGCACAGTAACTAGAGCGCTGGCTATGGAGTCAGAAGGACCTGAGTTCAAATCCAGACTCAGACACTTAACACACTCACTAGCCATGTGACCTTAGGCAAGTCACTTAATCCCAATTGCCTTGCCTTCCCCCCTCCAAAAAAACAAAAAACAGCCAGAATTATGGGCAATTGGGATAAAATAGAAGCCTTTCCAATGAGATCAGGGAAAAGCAAGGATGTTCATTATCACAACTATTACTTACTATAGTGCTAGATGGTAAGAAAAAAAAGAAAGAAAGAAGAAAAAAGGAAGAAAGAAGGATGGAAAGAAAAAGAAACTGAGGTAATAAGCATTGGAAAAGAGGGGGAAATGATCACTTTTGCAGATAATATTATGATGTACTTAGAGAACCCAAGAGAACTAAAAATGAATTGAAACAATAACTTCAACAAGATCCTAGACGTTAGCATCAGAATAAAGGTAAACTGAGGCACAAAGTTCCAAGCACTATAAATTTATTGATGAAGAGCAAATTTGCCAATAAACAGGGTCTCAGCCCCCTCAGACAAGCTAAGATACTGAATCAATGGGACAGCTTTCTTTTATGGACAAAAGGGGGAACATCTAGAAGAGAAGGCAGAGTCATAGATGGAGAAAACAGTGTGATTGGTTATAAAGTTTGTAGTATCATTAACATGAAGAACAATGATTGGCTGGAGATTGGGAATAAGAGACTAGTGACAACCCTTCCTTCCATCCTATGGCTAAGAAATGTTCGTTGTTTGAGTCCACCTGCAAGTGCCAGACTCCCTGGCATCCACCTGCGTCCTTCAAGGATAACAAATTTCTTCAAAGCAAGAATAAAACAGTGATTAGCAGGAGAACTGAACTTCTCAACATAACTCAGAGACAATAAGAAATTTACAGGAGAGCTGGATTTCCAAACTTAATTCTGAGATCAATAAAACATTACTTGGAAAGTTACAAAAATGTCAGTGATACAGGATCAAGTCAATAACAAAGTAAAATCAATTTTATTTTCCTAGTTCTCACAGCATATAACAGAAATTTGTCTAAATTATTAGCATTTCTATATATTATCAATGAAACCCAAAAGGAAAATATAGAAATACAATGCCCATTTAAAATAACTACAGAAGGGAATTTATATATCAATAAACACACAGGAAGTATGTGAATACAACTAATACAACTATACAACATTCTTTACATGTGTAAGGACAGACCTAAATAATTAGAAAAACATCAATTATTCTGGATAGGCTGAACCACCAATATAATTTAAATGATAATATTATTTAAATTAATTGTCTTAGTACTACAATAATCAAATTACCAAAAGATTACTTTATAGAGTCAGAAAAAAAAATAATAATGAAATTCATCTGGAGGAAGAAAAGGTCAAGAGTCATAAGGGAAATGATGAAAAAAGTGGCAAGGAAGGAGATTTTATAGCCCCAGATCTCAAACCATATTACAATGCAATAATTATAAAAGTAATTTAGTACTGGTTAAGAAATAGGCTGATCAGTGGAATAGATTAGGTAAAAATTATACAGAAACAAATGAGCATAAGCAGCATAGTGTCTGATAAACCCAAAGACCCCAAGCTACTGTAATAAGAACTCACTATCCACCAAAAACTTCATGAAAACTAGAAAGCAGTTGGGCAGAAACTAGGAATAAACCAACATTTAACCCATTTGGCAAGATAAGTTCCAATCGGATATATGACTTAGACATAAAGGGTGACATCATAAAGAAATTATGGAATAGTTCACAATCAAACAAAAGGTAGAGAGGATGATAGAAGGTAAAATCGATAACTTTGATTACATAAAATTAAAAAGTTTTGCATGAACAAAACCAATGCAGCTAAAATTAGAAGAGAAAAAGGTGCGTGGGAAAAAATCCTAGCAGTTTCTTTCACTGATAAAGGTTTTATTTCTAACATATCTAAGAAATTGACTTGAATCTATCTGAACAAGAGTCATTCCCCAATTGATAAATGGTCAAAGGCTATATGAGCAGATAGTTTTTAGAGGAAAATATCCAAGCTATCAATAGCCATGTGAAAAAATGTTCCAAATCTCTAATAATTAGATAAATTTAAATTAAAACTACTCTGAGATTCTACCTCACACCTACTGGATTGGCAAAGTTGATAAAAAAAAATTAAAATGACAAATGTTGGAAGAGCTGTGGGAAAACAGACCCACTGTTAGTGGAGCTATGACCTGGTTTCTCAAAAGAAATTTGTAAGTGTGTCTCCAAAAGTTACTAAAATGTGCATACTCTTTAACTAAGTGATACCATCACTAGATCTATGGCACAAGGAAGTCTTTCCCCAAGGAAAGGGGAAAAGGACACTTGTGTACAAAAATATTTATAGCAGCTCTTTTTATGGTGGCAAAAAAACTAGAACTCAAGTAGTGCCCATCAATTTGAGAATGGATGAACAAATTATGGTATATGGATGTAATGGAACAGTATCACATCACAAGAAATTATGAAAGGGTTGGTTTTGGAGAATTATGAATACTATTTATTGCACCATAAGAAATTATGAAGGGGATAGTTTTAGCGAAACTTGGGAATACTTGTGGGGAGTGCTTCAGAGTGAAATCAGTAGAACAAAGAGGGCAACTTGTATAGTAACTACAGCGCTCTAAAGAAGGAACTTGAAAAGACCACAATTCCATGTGACCAGTGATAAAACACAATACCCGGCTCTTGTCAGAGAGGCAACAGGAGTCAGGGTACAGACTAATGAGTATGTTTTGTAGACATGGCCTATGTGGGCATAAGGATTGCTTGACTAATGTATACTTCTTGCAAGACTTTTGTTTTTTAATGTGGAAGGGAAGGTTACAGGTGGGAGAGAGAGAAAATAGATTTCTTTATTTTAAAAAATGTAATTTAAGAAAAAGAAAATACCGGGGCAGCTAGGTGGCACAGCAAACAGAGCACCGGCCCTGGAGTCAGGAGGACATGAGTTCAAATCCAGCCTTAGACACTTAACACTTACTAGCCACGTGACCTTGAGCAAGTCACTTAACTGCAATTGCCCCCCCTCCCCCCTCCAAAAAAACAAAAAAGAAAGAAAATATAATTAGATAGCTTAGCACAAATCCAACCCCTGGATTTCCTTTCCTATTCTTATACGTATCATGAAAATAGTAATTAAAATGATATTAACAAAAGCAATACATAATCCTTTAAGGTTTGCACAATGTTTTATAATAACCTCTATCTGAGCTAGGCTGTGTATTATTATCCCCATTTTACAAATGAAGAAACCAAGACTCAGAAAAGTTAAAGGATGTACCCTACCATCGCTTATCTAGTAAATTTCCTAGACAGGATCTAAACTCAAGATCCTGAATCTGCTTCTGGTACTCTATGTTTTAATAAAAATTCATTTATTCAATCTTCTTATTAAGCATGATATATTAATTTTTGCCTCAAATCCATCTAGGATAGAGGTTCTTAATGGAGGATATGTTAATGTATTTTTAAAATGATTTTGTAACTGAATTTAACAATTTTTCAATCTTACATATAATATATATTTGTATATGTATGTGTGTGTATATATACCTAAATGTGTGTGTGTATGTGTATGCAGCTAGATGGCTCAGTGAATAGAGCTCCAGTCTTGGAGTTAGGAAGACCTGAGTTAAAATCTGGTCTCAGACTCTTACTAGCTATGTAACTTTGGGTAAGTCACTTAACTTTGTTTGCCTCAATTTCCTCATCTGTAAAATGAGCTGCAGAAGGGAATGGTAAATCACTCCAGTATCTCTGCCAACAAAAAGCCAAATGGGTTCATGAAGAAGCAGATACAACTGAAAAATGATCGAACAACAAAATATATTCTATTTTCTGAATTTGAAAGCATTATTCTGAGTGGTCTACATATGTCATTTTCCAAGGAGTCCAGGGCATGCATACACACACACACACACACACACACACACACGCACGCACATACACTCAGACACACATACACATGCACACACACACACCCCATAGGTTAAGAAACCCTAATCTAGGGTATTCAACTAGTCATCTCTCTCTCCCCTTCCTTAAAAAGAATGATCATAGACATATGTCACAGGCAAGTTTTTTTTTTAAAGTAAAAGAAAAAAAGACTTAGACAATTTTCAGTGTAGTGTGACAGAAAAAGGATTAGATTTGGAGTCTGAAATCCTGGGTTAGGAATCTGGCTCTGCCACTTACTACTGGTGTGACCTCAGACAAGTTAATGTAGAAAATGATGAGGTCTCACTTATCCCTCTAAGGTCCTTTCCAGATCTGAATCCATAATCCTATATACCAGAATATTCATAGTAGTACCCTATGTGATAGAAAGAATTAGATTGGGGAAGGGCTAAAAAATTGTGTCATATGAATGTAATGGGAGATGATTTTGAAGCATTTTCCTCTTGGAATACTTTCTTAATTCCCACTCAAATAAAGAGTCAGTCTTCAGATGACAACTGCTTTCTTATTCTCATAGTTCTATATGAAACCCAGAGGGTCACTGGTGTTTTTAGTAGTCTTTCCTGAGCCCCCACCAATGTGCTCCCATTGATTACCAGCTTGACTTTATTACTAAAAAGGTATTTACTGTTCAGGTATAGCAAGGACAGTTGTTACAGAAAAATCATCCCAAACTGGGGAATAAATTCCCCTTTGGAATTCCCCAGGTCTCTGAGAAGAATGAGTTCAAACTTAGAGAACACATGTGGTCAAACAGTAAACTCTAATTCTTTTCATTCCTTTGTGGAATCCGCATGAAGTGCCCCTTAGGTTTTGCTTTCTGCGGGGCTCTGAGGGTTGATGCCTTTGTAGAGTTCTAAATCTGTCTTTTCTCAGTGTTTTTAGTTTATTCTCAGTGTTCCTCTCAGTTCCCAAGGGAGATGCTGCCATCTGCCACTGCAACTCAAGGGACAGTGTTACTGGTTCTGATAAATATGGCTACTGACACCAGTGGAAGTCAATGCCAGAGAGTCTGAAGTTCACAAAGTTGTCAATGTGGGGGTGGAGGGTGGTGGAAGGAGTTAGGAGGGAAACTCCATCCTCCCTCCCTAAGGTAAATTTGCTTTTGAGAGATAATTGGCTGTTTTATCCAAAGCACCACAAATCATGAGGGATTCTCTTTAAACAAACACAAGATGTTTTCTGTGTGGTGTCATATACATTCATCAAAAGGCTCACAGCCCCTACAGTCCTTTCGGTTCTGTTAAGGACATCTTCATATCCTGTTTACTTTTGATTGATTGATTTGATCAAGATATATGAGTAATCTGGGATGATTAATTGGAGTAGTAATGCAGTCTCGCCCTTAAAATTGTATCAAAAAGAAGAATATGAGGGAAGAAAAGAGGGGAGTGGGAAGCCTTTTATGTACTGATTCTGAGAAAAATAAACAGAACCAGAGAATAATATCATTGTTCAGGCCTGTCTGACTCCAAGTAACGCCATTTGGGTTTTCTTGGCAAAGATGCTGGAGTGGCTTGATGGGTCTTCCTGACTCCAGGTCCACCACTCTATGCCCTATGGCGCCACCTAGCCGCCTCGCAGAGAATAATACGTACAACTTTAATCTTATAAATGGAAAAGACCACCAAAAAGAAGTTGAAACCTGAGTAATGGAAAAGTTATAGAAACTGGAGGAGGAGGAGGAGGTTTTAGGAAGGGTATTTGCCAGGAGAGGTGGGGGGACAACTGGAACAAAATGGCATATACATTGTCAGACTAGGTTTTCGTATCAGATGTTTGGAGGATTTTTTTATTTTTTACGTTGGTACAAGGCAGAGGTCATTCTGGAAAGGATGAGTGGGAAATTACTGTGGTGTAAAGCCTGAAGGAGTCAACAAAATGTAAAAAGACACGTTCAACTCTTTTTCCTTCTAAGTTATAATATTGAGCTAAAATTTGCTTTGGAAGGAACGTTGAGTCTGAAAGACTATCCTTAATGCCCAATCATTGTATTTTCCTCTTCAGCACTTGAGTACCCAACATTTCCCTCTTTGTATTATCAAAAATGATTAAAATCAGCAAATAATGTGTGTCTAAGATGCCAGGTGGGGAGAGGAATACAAAGAATTATGTGGTTCCCACCATCAAGTAGCTTTTAATATAGTTGATGAGTAGATAAAATGCTTATAAATTTACCCGTCCTGTGTCCTTTGACCTTGAGTCTTTGCTTAATCTGGGAAGCCCAATTGTCTCATGTGCCAGTGGGGGAATGTAGCTCAGTTATGTACTATACTCCTGTCCCACATCAGCATGTGGCTACTCAATGGCAGAGACTGTTATTTTTCCCTTTATTCTCAATGTACAACACGGTGCTTGGCCCAAAAATGTTGCTTCATAAATGCTTTGGGGATGGATTAGAAAGAACATTGCACTTGTCCCCGAAGAGGCCTGGGTTTGAATCCTGCCTCTAACATTTGTTTGTGTGGTGTTGGGCTAGTCACTCACCTCTCTGAAACTCACCTTCCTTATCTGTAAAATGGGGATGAATAAATCCTGTTTTCAAACCTCAAAATGTTACATAATTGTGAGTTGGTATTATCATCATTTTCATGATTATTATTACTCTGTTCTTGGAGACTTTAACTGAGAAGAATAAAACTGATCCTGTATCATGTTCTTACTGAACCGACTCACAAGTCATTGATTTTGTCCTGTGACTGCTGAAGTCGTGACTCTTTGCCTCTGAACTTGGTTCACAGCTCAGCTGGCCAGTAATGGGTTAAGCTTTAAATCCAGCTCCCCTGTCTTAAGGATTCTGACTGGCCTTGGAGAATGTGGGAGAAATCAAGGGAGTTTGGGCCCGACATCTTTATTCCACCAAGTATCCTTCAAGGATGTCTGGTTGGCTGTCCAGAAGTCTGGGCCTCTATCGCACTTGCACTCAGACAATGAGCACTCCTTAGGCTCGTGGAGAAGGGAGATGGTTGCTAGCTCCCATGATCATGTTGCCCTTTCTTCCATGATATCATCAGCCCTGCTCTGTTCTTTGTCCTGTACTTCCCCAGACTCTATATAAGGGGTATTGCCCTCTTGCTTGGGATCTTTGGCATTAATGGAGGCAAGCCACAGATCCATTTATTGACAGGCAGCATGCCCCTGTTAATAAATATTATCTTGCTTGGAATTGTGTCTCAGTTTACCCTTTTGTTAGAATCTCAATCAAGACCAATGGTGGCAGAGATGACATAGAGAAGCACTTTCCTACCCAGATATTTATCAGAACCTCCCCCTGTTCCATTGGGCCCAAGTGGAACAAATTTTCCACAAAGGGAGAGTTTCTGTTAGGGACTCTGGGGGTAGATTGACTCTCTCCTTATTCACAACAGTTTCAGATCTTTTCCAGGCAAAAAGGATAAGTGTTGTATGATTTATGTCTGTTCTTGGTGTTTCTTTTTGTGTGCACTGCAGATTTTGAATCTGAACTTAATTGGCTATAAACAGAGAGTGAAGGCATTGCCAGAATTTGACTTCTGTTGGTGGGGAGGTGAAGGGGGATGGTATAGCTTTCAGTGACCAAATCGGGTAAAGAAATATGTAAAGACCATCAGTAGCATTTGATTAAATTATAACGGTCAAAGATACCTTTGAGAAGAGGCGATAAGTGATCAGAAGAAGGAACTATTTGGAAGTCTGGCGAGTACAGCCTCGCCAGGAAGGAAATCATTGGGTCACAATCTCCCAGAGCGGTATCTAGCTCTCTGTCTGTGGGTGTTTGTGTACCTACAACTGCATCTGTATATGGTATGTCTACCCCATTTTATTAAGATTGCTGTTAGAAAATTGTGTACATGAAGCGTAGAAGGAAAAACCTCTCTGTGTTTTGTAAATTGGATTTTGTTTGTTTGTTTTTGAATTCTTTAAGCCTTCCCAGCAAGTCTTTCTTGCAGTCTGAGGATGCTCCATGGGAGTTCTAGGGGAGAGATAGAGAAGAATTTCTCATTCTCAAACCACAGAAATTTATAGAAAGGCTGAGTGAACGAATATGGGTGTTCTGTTTCTTATCTGTCTTGTGTCTTAGTTCGTGTTAGAAGGTTGCAACCTATAAGATTTGGAAATTGTTGGCAATATTTAAAACCCAGGCATATTTCCTGGACAAGTCCCTTCAAGGAAGATCCCTCCAAACAGGATTGAAAGATCACTTTTGAAAGTAATTGGGCTTAGCCTTCAAGGAAGACTTCAGTTTGTTGAAGATGGTGAGAGGGTGCATCAGTCAGGTGTCCTAGATCATGAAGGACTGTCCTATCTTCCTACCAATGTGGGCACTGAGCTGTTCCTTTAATATGGAATTTTCCATAATCTTTTTTGGAGAGATGAGAAAATAATATAAAATTATCTTTATATATATATAATTTTATATATATATATATAAAGATAATTTTATATTATTTTATATTTTATATTTTATATTATTATATATATATATATATATTATATATATATATTATTATATATATATATATATATTTCACAGCATATATATATGCTGTGAAACTTGGCAGTTGTGTTCTTGGTGATTTTCTTGTTCCAAGGATTGAGGGACCCAGTGACATATGGTACCTGGCACCCTAGTCAGTAAGGTCCTAAAGGGATGTGATATCAAAAAGCAAATTTGATTTTAAAAAAATAAGTAATTGTGTATATGAGTCTTTTAGCTTGGGAAGCGTAATAGTGCAGTCTCAGGCAACATCTAATAGATCACCATGCTGTGGTATAAAGCTACATGCTTGTGAATTCTGCCTATTTTTTTTTAGGTGAAGTTTGTCAGTGGGGCTTAAAAACCTTCTCCAAACTGGAGGGGTGATTTAGTAGACAAGGAGGGTAAAATATTCAGGAGGCTGGAAGCTGTAGCCTCACATTATCATTACTGTCTCATGTACCTTTGAATGCTTTTCTGTGCTTGTCTGTGAATTTCTTCTGAGACTGTGTTTGCATTTGTTTGTTTTTAATATAATGGAGCTAAAATTAGTTATATTTACTTGTTAAAGGGATCTTTTCCTTGAGAATGAATCTCTCTCTCTCTCTCTCTCTCTCTCTCTCTCTCTGTCTTTTCTTCCCTCTCTCTCCCCCCAAGATTTCAATCACAGTGTAAGGGACAGAACACAAGAAATCTAGATGAGTCTCTATTATATGGTGTTTTAAATTAATTAGAAACTAAATTTATGATTGAAATGTAAGTTCACTACTATGCATCTCCAGATTTT
>CM053586.1:354952398-354967883 GCA_028646515.1 Pseudochirops corinnae
ACTAAATTTATGATTGAAATGTAAGTTCACTACTATGCATCTCCAGATTTTTGTTTTATAAATGCTGAAATATTATAGTGAGTTTTGGATTTCATTTTTTTTTTTTTTTACTTCTCTCCCCATGACAGACTTATTGATTTACAGCCCAGAAAGGAAGGTCATTTTTATGATTAGAGAAAAACTTGTAAAGAATAACGGTGAAGTAAAAAAATAAAATTAAACAAACTGCAAGTTCATGTGAATTGTGCATCTCAATGTTATTTGAATAAACCAAGTTTTGTTTTTTTTTTTTTATAAGCTGTTAAAGACTTCTAATTGCCAAGCCCATCTGAAAGGATTTTTGGTGCTTCCATCTACTGGCGAATGTCAGAATTGCCAATAATTCAACAGTTCTGTTACAGGCACATCAAAAGTCAATATTGCACCTCCAGGATAAAAGTCCTTAATAAGTCATTAGCTTTGTTTAACAACTATGTATGCACAACTTTTAAAGGAGAAATTCAGTGAAGTCAAGATTAATGAGCTAGTCTGAGGTACTATTGGAATAAGAAGGAAGGGAAAAATTTGGAAGTAATGAGAAAAGGTGCGGGTTTTCTGACCACAGGAAGATGCATACCAAGGATAAGGTTTGACTATTTTGAAAGAAACGTTGGAGGGGCGTTTTACTTTGCTTAAGTGGGAAGGTTGTAAGAAACATTACGCATGCATTTTATAGGGAGCTGTGGTAATAAACAATTGCACTTTGAAAGCAAACAGAGAAAAGTTATAGAAGACTAGGAATATATTGATAGGCAATGGGTTCTTTCTGAGATTGCAGGACCAGATTTGGATAAATTTACAATGTGCTCTTAAGTGTGATAACTGGGGTAGATCAAAACCTAATATCAGACTGCCACTTTTAAAATCTTTGGGAGTGGAATGGCTGCAAATACTGGATCCCAAATACGAAATGCTGGGAATAAATGACCCCTTTGAAATATAATGCTAAATAATTGAAATTATAAATTGAGATTCTATGTGATAGCATTTGGAAAATGGATCCAGGTACAACTGAATTTATTCTGGTCTTCTTTAAAGGGAAATGTGTCTCTACTAATAAGATGCTTATGATAAGTCAGAATTTATTCTATTATTTGACATTAAGACAAGTTGGGAAAATAAATGAATCTGGAAATTTGTTAATTGTGTGATGTCAAATAAGATATCTCAGTTTACCCATTTGTAACATGAATAAAGAAAGTGCCTAACATAAATGTGATCATTTATTTTAATGGAATGATTGTTAAAAATGATAAACTCTGGATTCTTTCAGGTTATAGATTAAATTGTTTTTAAAATGATGTAAATTGCTTGAAACTATTCATTTGGAAATGTGATAGATGATAATGTATTTACTGTGATTTTTATATAGCAGAAAGTTCTTCAGGATTTGAAATGTAGACTCCTGAGATCTTATAAAATAAGGTTGTTGTTTTTTTAAATGACAATGGTTTATCCTATTTGGCCCAGCATATTCTGAGTTAACCTAACACTGAATTTAAACAGGTAAAACCTTTTTGTCTTATGTGATTTCATTTGGTCTGTGTAATGTGTTACTATTTGCTAACTGGGTTTTCAATGAACTGTGTTTTGTGCTGATAACTTTCCAGACTTTGAGGATTATAGATTTAAAAGCCACTTGTGGTAGTTTGAATGTTTTCTTGTATGAAGGTGATTTTTGACATGCATTTCACTGAATCAATTATCATTTGATTTGTTTCATTTTTTAAATTCATGTATCATGTTTTTAAATTTTCTTGTATTGTGAATTCTGAGAAATCACTGTATATATCAAATGCTCTTAAAGGGAGGGTAATTTTATGTTAATGGATATTTTAACTCCTTTTAATTTGAATTACTGTGGAATTACTTGTTAGGTTATTAGAGACTATTGTCATAATGTTAAAACCCTATCAAGTATTTAATATATTTTAAAAGAGAAGAAGAAGAGGAGGCTAAGTGGCACAGTGAATAGAGCACTGGCCCTGGAGTCAGGAGGACCTGAGTTCAAATCCAGCCTCAGACACTTAACACACAAACTAGCTGTGTGACCCTGGGCAAGTCACTTAACCCCAATTGCCCTCCAAAAAGCAAAAAAAATAAGTAAAAAATTTTATAAAAAAGAAAAGAAGAAGAAGAAGAATTGTTCACTTTATGGAAAAGAAAAAGGGAATGGAAGCAAGACCTTGATTGAAAAAACAAACCCACCTTATTTATAAACCTGCTAGCTTTGGCAAGGTCACGAATTATCATCAGCCTTGGGAAAGGCGAGGGAAAGGGATCTTCCTTCCCCATTACAAAACTCCTTAAGTAAGCGGGGACATTTTTAGTTGTCTTTGCAGTATAGAAACAATTTGTGGTTGTAAGTAGAAGTTACACTTGGAATGGTCTGTACCGAAGTTACATCCTTAACCAGTCTATTCTTGATAGGTTCCAGTATTAGAAATACTTTTGCTTTAAAGAGGTTACTAAGTTCCCATATAGTCACTCTCTACGTGCATTTGCAGAACGTGATCCCTTTATTAAATTCCAGGGACTGCCTTTTTGCTTCAGGATGAACTTTAAGCTATGTTTGAGAAGGAGAAATGCGAGAAGGGGGGATGCCAACTCAAACCTTTTGTGTGATTTTTGAGAAGGCCTGATAAGTTTTTATTTGCTAGCAACTGTCACAACTCGAGAGTGTGGATGACAACAGTATCCAGCCCCGCTGCAGTTAGTGAGACTTTGCTGTTTGAAGTGGAACCTTTTGGGACCCTGAATTTTCTCTTTGGGTTTCTTTTTCAGATTTGTTGTGTCCTTGAACTGATGTTTCTTTGTTTCAAGAAAAAACGCCCGTAGCTCAGTGGGACTGACATCCGAGATGGCCAGTAGATACCTATCCCTGGGAAGTAGGTTGGGAGGGAGACCTGGGGAAGGCTAAGAGAAGACCCTCTTAATTTAGTTCCCATGTAAGAAATCTTCCCACCTGGTTCACGCTAACCCTGGCTATGGGATCCTGCCATATACTTGGCTGCTTATACTATTCTTACCTGAAATCCAGTGAAACTGAGGATACTTTACCCTGACTTACACATGCTCAGTCATTCTGTACCCTTGAACTTGGGCCTGGAGGACTGTACTGATGCTGTTATGATCATGTCCCTGCTTCTTCCTCTCATGGTAAATATTTCTAACCAAGTGTAATGGGAATGGGAGTTTGAAGACCTCCCCTGCTTTGAAAGTAAACTCTGCCCCCTAATAGGCTGAATGTAATTGCATGGAGCCTGTGATGGAGGGAATTTGCTGAAGGGAAACAGAGCCCACAGGAAGCTGGTCAGAGCTAGCGAGATGGTGGGGGAGAGAGGATGCTCATTAAGGAGATGGGTCCATGAGTAAATATTGATCTTGTATTGGTTTGTGGGAAGCCTAAAGGATGACATGGATCTCAGCATTATTATGGCTTCTGAATATCTTTGATACTATGATGGAATTGGCTTACTGGTTTTGGGGTTTTCTGGTATCTAAATAAATGCTTCAGTTCTATCCTCTGTATGGAGAGTTTGGTATATTTTGCCATCAAACATCATGCGATACTTATAGTCACAGTCTTTATCGTGATTGTGGGGGCTGTAAATATTGCATTGGCATTACATTAGAGCAAGGCAAGCTGTGATTTTATGACGAATTTTGTTGCTGCAATACCTTAGCAACTCTTACTGTTTTCAGTCTGAGACTATAGTCAATACCATATCTAGAACAACTAAGTAAAAGAGTATTTGGCCTTGTCATCTGCCTATATATGGCTATCTATGTTTTTGTGTTGGAAAAAGTCCTTAAGGTTTTTGTAGAACAATTAGACTATGTTATAAGAATATATGGGACCAAAATATGATGCCTAATTAGCTCACAATGATATCAGAAACACCTTCAGATGTGTTTTAAAGAAAAGAATTTCAGTGCAGTCAGTTTTCTTAAAAAGAGAGTAACTTGTGAAATATCTTGTGTTACCTCAAAGACAAAGTCAATTTTATTTGGGTTTATTATTTAATTGGAATTAAAACCTTTTTTTTGTAGAGCATGTCTTATGGTACGAGTATGTTTTACCATAGACAACTTATTTGATATACACTGTTTTAAAATTAATCGCTTAGTGAATTTACACATTCTATCCCAAGACTTTTTGTTATGACTGGAGTTAAGTCATTAACCTTTAAGTAAATTTATTTGTGTAGTAGAGGTCATCTTCTTATAAAAAGTGTTGTTACCTGTGTTTTCCTGTAAGAATTAGATCCTTATCAGTTTCTATTTCTCCAAAGCGAGAAACTGAAATTGAATTGAATTGAAATAACTTGCAATTGAGTGGTATTTAAAGTTGGAGTCCTAAATCATTCATTATTAAAGTAAAAAACTGAGTGAAATTTTTGAGAAAACAACAAGATCATATATATGTATATATACATGTATATATGTATATATTTATGCAATTTGGAAGGTTTTAAGAGTTTTACCTTTTTAAAAATCTAGCTTTTGATTTTTCAGTTTGTATTTGAATTTCTTAAATATATTAATGTAAAAGTTTTCCAACTTGCATCTTAGAAAGTTAAGTGATAATGGAATCAATGCTAATTTTAAAAAGCACTCAACCCTAGTTTATATGTCTTCTTTGGTAAATATTAAATCTTTAACCAGAAGGACTCATTTACAAGTCAGATTCTCATAGATTTTTTAAAAAGATTCTTCCTTTAGCCTGTTGCTAGCTGTGTTTATATCAAATACAAAGTTTAGATAAAGATAGAAACACCAAAGGGTATTTAAAACTGAAATTCTCTAAAGTTTCCAGAGAACTAGGTTCTTATTTAATGTTATCAGACCACAAGATTTGAACTGTGGACCACAAGGTTTGAACTGGTTTTAACTAATTATTGGAGAAGTAATGTTTAAGAGGCTGCACTAAGTTGTGTTGAGACCTGTTTTGTAAAAGATTTTAGTGGTAACATCTAAGAATCTAAAAGCAATATGGAACCAGAGAAGCAAATCTACAAAGAGGAAGCCACTTCAGAGCTGCCATGAGGACCTGTAAAACATGGAAGAACTTACAAGACCTGATGACAACATGGGATGTCTGAGACTCAAGATGACACGTGCTGATAAAATGGACATTGGGCATGGGTTACTGGGATGCTAGGAGACTTGATGTTAGTTAACGTTAATGATCACCAGAGGTTCCTAAACTTATCTGGCCTACCTCCCCCCTTAAAAAATTACTCAGTGCCCCCCCCGAAATCTTTCTTTAATCCTTTAATGCTTTTTTAAAAAATTGCACCATTTCAAAAAATATATATATATTTTTTTAAAATGATGCCTCTTAAATTTAATAATTTATTGCAAATTTATAATTTTTCCTGCATTGAAATTTCAATGATGCAATGTCATGTGTCATGTGACCAAATGGTATCATATTGTAAACAAGTCATTACACACATATATTCCTGCTGATGCATGCTGGACTTCTGGACAATGCACGATGCTCCTTCACTTGTCAACACTTGCTTGTTAAGACCTATTAGCAGCCTTAACCACTGATCTGTTACGACTTGCATTTTGTGCATTTATTTGGAAAATAATGTAATCACTATGACATTAACTCCATTACACAACAGATGAAACATGTATGAACATTTTTTCAAAATGTTCTTATCTTCTCTTTTTTCCCTATGCTTCCACTGCCCCCTTATTTTTATGCAACACCCACCAACTGTACCCAAGACTACTCCCTCTCACCCCCTGGATCTTTCCAGTGCCCCTAGGGGACAGAATAGCCCACTTCATCGTTATATTTCTTCGGCTTTCTGCTTCACAAGCATCTATGATTGCAGAGCATTCTCAGTTATCTTGCAGACATGGAAATCTCCCTTCCAAATTCAGTCCGTTGTTTTACATATTTTTACTATGATTTGTGCTATGATTAATCAGTCTTGTTATTTTTTTTCAACTTTGCATTAAAACCTGTTCAGAATTTCCATCTGATAAATCTGTGTTTGTGTATCCTACTGTTGCTAATGATTATGTTAAAGATCTTATGGACTAAACTGTAGATAAGTGATCAATAAGAGACATGTTCTCTCATGATCAAATGGCAGGAATTGAGAAGATTAAAATTGATCCTGGATCATTGTCTTATTTATCTTATTCACAAGTAATCAATTTTGACCTGTAACTGCTTAAGTCATGATTCTTTTTCTCTGAACTTGGTCCTGCTAGCTTTAAGATTCCACCAAATATCCTTCAAGGATGTCTGGTTGACCAGAAGTCTGAGTCACTATCTCACACCTGAACTCAACAACAAGAATTTCTTACTTGCACAAGAGAAGGGGGGGGGGGGTGTCATTCCTAGCCCCCATTACCAAACTTTTTTTGCTTTTTTAAAAATTTAGTACTTTATTTTTCCCTGGTTGAATGTAAAAATAATTTTTAATATCTCTTTTTAAAACTCTGAGTTCCAAATTCTCTCCCTTCCTCCCTCCCTGCCACACACGGAGAAGGAAAGTAATTCAATATAGGTTATACCTGTCATTACCAAACCTCCAACCAATCACGTTACCCTTTCTTCCATGAAATCTCTGTCATCCACCGTGCTCTGTTCTTTGTCCTGTACTCCCCCAAACTCTACATAAGGGGTATTGCCCTCTTGTTTGGGGTCTTTGGCATTAATGGAGGCAAACCATGGACCCCTTTATTGACAGGCAGCATACCCTGGCTAATAAATGTTATCTTGTGTAGAGATCTGCCTCAGTTTACCCCTTTGTTATGATACAACTAAGGTTGGCAATAGGACAATATTTTGTTGTTGTTTGTCCTTCATTCTTGAAGAGGATCAAGACATTAAGAAGCTGATGCCATAGCTTACAAGTGAATTGGATTTGAGCGAGGAGAACTGTGCAAGGTCACTAGCCTCATTTTCTCCTCCAGAGCCATCTGGGTCCAGTGGCAAGATATAGATTGGGATGACTGGCGATGGCTCCCAAGATGGACTGTATTTTCACTCAGAAGGAAAAACTAATGCTAATTATTTCCAGCACTCTGATGCCCCATGAGAATGACTTAAAGCCCTTCCCACACATATAGAATCCTATTCAGAGGCACAGTCTAATACAAGTCAACCCTTAGTTATCATTTTCAATGCTCATCTTTCACCCTCAATGTTGTACATGCAGAAAATGTCCTTGACCACAAGTGTCCTTTTCCTTATCTTATAGCATGAAACAATGAGAAAGTTCAATAAATTAGCCTATTTTAAGAAATGTTGATTCAGGCCCTCACTAAATTATATACGTCTGACTTTTTAATATCATGTACATTAAAAAAAAATCTAATCCATTCCCTGATTCAAGAAAGCAGCAATGAAGGAAAATGGTCCTAAGCTGGTAACTGGTATAGACAATTTGTTAGTCCGCTCTCTCTTCCCTATCACGTCCATTCTTCCTCTTTGGAGACTTAACAAGAGCCTCCTCCTCTTTGTCTTGTACCGATGATCCATTAATTCTGCCTCATACAATCTCCTTTTTGTTTTTCTTCCAAAGTTATGTCAGGAAAATTGTCTTCCTTTTCTCTTTTTCTATTCCATCTTTGAACCAAAAAAACCCAAAACTTTAAATATGGCGAATGAGTTTAATTCTAGAGCTTGTGATATACCTTTATCCAAGAAGAGGAAAGCCATAAATTATGAAGTGAAATAACATTTAAGGATGAATACTATCAATCTTTAAAGCTGTTGAAAGTACCTCGAAGACTTTCTGGTCACCCTCAGCTTTCTCATTCTTTTCTAATTAAATGTGAGTAACTTAAATATCACCATTGTTGGTGAGATGGATAGATAGAATCACAAACACGAATTTGGACAGACTCTGAGAGATGGGGAAATGGTCTTTGGGATCATTTAACAGACACTTAACACTTACTAGCCATGTGACCTTGGGCAAGTCACTTAACCTCAATTGCCCTACATTCCCCCCTCCAAAAAGAAAATTAAAAGAATAATATTCAAAAGAAACTAGAATTTTATTCTCACTCATTGGACCCTAACTTTTTAAAGGTAATAGAAATAGAACATGAAAAACAAAATTCTCTAACAGCTCTAGAAGAAAATCCTTTGTCATAAATATCCATAGGGCTATGGACTGAACTGATGATTTCATGGGTATAGGGAGCTCCCACATGAAGAAACTCTCTCTACTGATGTAGATCTACACCTGCCCTGAAACTTTTGTCCCAAGAGTCATGTGGGGCCCTGAGAGTTTCAAGTGACTTGCCAGGATCACACAGTCAATATGTGTCAGAGGTGAGACCTGAACTCAGGTCTTCCTTACTCTAAGGTCAGCTCCCTGTCCACTACGCTGTTGCTGTTGTTGTCTCTCCATACTCACAAATACTCACCTTTCAGCTCTGTCACCCAGGAAAGTACCTTTCTGGAAAGTACCAATCACACTGAAAAATTATAATTTCATTTCTTCAGCTTTATAGTCCTTGATGGAGTGAAGGTTGAATCAGTACTAAAATGACCAAAGCAAAACACTATATTGTCTCTCTCTACTCACAAATACTCACATTTCAGCTCTATCTGTCATCCAGGAAAGTACCTTGTTGGAAAGTACCAGTCACACTGAATAATTATAATTTCAGGTCTTCAATTTTGTAGTCCTTGATGTATTGAAGGCTCAATCAGTACTAAAATGACCAAAGCAAAAGCTAGTGTTTCCGTGCTCATTCTGTGGCTTCATTGGAATACTCTAACACCTTTGAGACAAAAAACAACAGCAAGAACTTCCACACCCACAATGTACCTCTATGAAGTCACCATTCATAGAAGAGGTTCTGAGCATGGGACACTGACACAGAATCAATCAAGGTCTTTGACATTCTCCCAATGAATTAAACTGAGGCAAAATTCAGACCACAAATAAAATTTGTCTCAATTAAGTGAGACTTCAGGTCAAAGTATACTCAAAGTAATTTTAAGTGGAAGTGACCAATCAACTGGGGAGCTAGGAATTTTAAGAAGACAGGAGGAGGGAGGGCATTCTAGGCATGGGGGACTGTGCCTGCAAAGTCTTGGAGGTAAGAGATGTCATATTAATTTCAAATGTGATAGACAGCTTAGGGGGAAGTATTATGAAATGAGATAACATAGGGAAGGCCGAATGGACTTGTGATATCACTGGCACAGGGAAAGTTTGGATGAAGAAACTCCTTCTAACTTTGTGTCTGAGAATTGCCCAGAGCACTGAGAGTCAAGTAAGTCAGTATGTGTTAGGGGCTGAAGAGCTGGATCTCAGCTCTTCCTCACTCCAAAGCCTGCTCTTTCTCCACTACACCAGGCATCAGGTTCATGCCCTGAGAGCCTAACACCACCCCCCCCCCCAAACTCCCCAGTTCAGCCCAACCAGATGAAAATGTAATTGGGAAACAAAATAAATTAAAAATACAATAAAACGCAGATACTGTTAATGTGTGGTTTTCTAAGTCAATCCGTGCTCTGCAGGAATACATTACGAAGTATGAGTGCTCCTCAGTCTTCTTTTTTCTTCATTGTTGATCTTGCTCCATTCCCAAATGCACATTTGTAGCCCTGAAAACTCCCATAATACTTCGTTTCCAACCCAGAGCCCCTGCCAACATTTCAAACCCAACACATTCCAAACTAAATTTACCCTTCCCCACAAACCTGCCCAACTTATTTATTTTCAGTTGATGGTACCCCATCCTTCCTCCTAATCACCCTGAGTCAAAATATGTTTAACCCCTTCCCTAAACTCCCACCTCCAGTCAAGCCCAATCAGCCTATTCCCACTGTCACTCTTGAATCCAATTCGTCCCCACCACTAAGCCTGCAACAAGTTCTTCTCATTTCTCCCCTGGAGAATTTGACAGGGCCTTGCACATAATAGGGACTTAATATTGTTTGGCTGACTTAAGTTGACCAGCCTAAGTACTTTCTGCCACTCCAGACTCTCCCCTCTCTAATTTATCCTTTGCGCAGTTGATATAGTAATCCTTTTAAAGCATAGGTCTGACTGTGTTGGACTAGGAAAGACCTTAATCCCACTCTGACTTTACGAGCTATGTGATCCTGGCCAAGTCACTTAAATGCTGTCTGCCTCAGTTTCCTCAAATGTAAAATGGGATAGTAATAGTGCCTACTTCTCAGAGCTGTGAGGTTCAGATAAGCTAGTGTGTGTGTGTGTGTGTGTGTGTGTGTGTGTGTGTGTGTGTGTGTGCGCTCGCGCGCGCTATTAGTATCAGCATGTGCAAGAGGAATTAGACTTTTTCTACTTGGCCAAAGAGAGAAACACTAGAGGCACTGGATGGAGGAAGTTGCTCAGAGTAGTTAGCAGGAAAAGCTTCCAAAGTCAAGTTAACAGGCATTTTTCAAGAATCCACCACCTGCCCCAGGCACTGTGCTAATAACAGCTTGGAGTAATAAGCAAGGCAAAATTAATCCCTGCCTTTAGGAGCTCACAGTCTAAGGCCTAAGGAGAGAAGCTGTCCAAAAGTGGTATGGGACCCCTCAGCAGGCAGTGGGGGCTTCAAGAAAAGACTGGGCTACCACTTACTGGGAAGGTTGTACAGGAGATCCTTTTCAGAGAGAGATTGTACTAGATGGTTACGCTTGGAAACATCCAGTGGCCCGCCATTGCTGCCAATGCTCAGGTACCATCTCCCACCCCAGTCCCTGGGGCTTAAGGCATATGTGCCTGGCATATAGTAGGAAGCACTTAGGACATGCTTGTTGATTGACTGATTACTAGCATAAAATGCAAGCATCTGAACATCTGACTCCAACCTGCCTTTACAATCTTAGTTCGCTGCTTCTCCTCACAAAGGCTATATATGAGGTAAACGGGAGGAAAGAGCTAGTCTCCAATCTCGTTCTGCCACTTCCTGCCTGCTGTCTCCTACCTCCCTTTTTCCAGGAGCTCAGCCTGGCAGCGCCCTCCACCCCCACCCCCACCCCCCACGCCTCCCCAAGCCTCAAACAGTTCGAATTCTTCACCTTTGAAGCTCCGAGCTAGGATTTGAACTCAGATTCTGTAACCCCCAAAGCCGGTCTTTCCACACTGCTGACTCTGCTTTGTTTTACCCCACGGTAAGCTGCTCCTCGGAGGGATGAGCTCGTGACAGTAAAAGTTTTATTCAAACGGAATTCCTGGGTGCCCCCTCCCCCAAGTTTTATTTATTTTTTCTTCGAGGGTTTGGCAGCCTCCGCCCCCTTCTCCCCAGCCTCTCTCGGAACCGGGCTTTCTGCCTGCGCCTCCCCCGTGGCCCCTGAGCCCAATCTCCCCCAATCTCCCGTTCCACCTGCCCCGCGGAAAGAAGAAGGCGAGGGCTGAGAGCAAAGGGCGCACCGGGGCTGGCAGATCTTGCCCTTTGTTAGCTAGGCGGGGGTGGGGCGGGATGAGAGCTTCGGGCGGCGGGGAAGGGAAGGGGGTCACTGCAGAATCTTAGAGTTCGGAGGCCGAGCGTTTGAATTAGAACCCTCAAGACCATAAAGCCACCGAGGGCGTCGCGCCTTTGTCTGAAGACCCCCAATGACAGGCTCTCTACCTTCCCAAAGCGGCGGTTCTATTTGTAGACAGCTCCAGAGGTTCCCACTTCCCTGACGGCTAGTCTCATTTTGCCTCTTGGCATCTCAGACCCATAGCTTCTGGTCCTTACCATGTAGGGCCAAGAAACAAGAGAAAGATGAGGGGAGGGTGGAGGATGAGGACGAGAGGGAAAAGACAAGAAAGGAGGGGAAGGGAGGGAAGGAGAAAGGGGAAGAACGGGGGAACAAAAAGGGGGGCATTCGTCTTTCTCCAGTTATCTGCTGGTGGGGCTGGGGACAGCAGCCACCGCCCAGCAGCGGCAGCAGAGTGCTGGACCCCTCAAAGTGCTTTCAGTCTCGTCCTCCGACCTGATCCCTTCCAGTGACCCAGCTATGGGACGCCCCTCCCTGGGTCTCAGGGGAGATTGACATGTCAAGTAGCCTACGTTCTTCCCTACAGACCTCCAGCCTTTACAATATCCTTCACACCCCCAGCCCATTCCGTCCCCTCCAGGAACAATAAACGCAGCCCTCTCTAGTCTATGTGACCCCGTCTGGTGTGTGCTCAGTTCGGTTCAGCACCAAGAACTTACCAAGAGGGCTAGCGTCTGCCAGCCCCATAGAAAGGGACCCTGGGCTCCTCCACACGGTGGTTTGTGGTGAAGGGAAGGGACTGCTTATCCCAGCCACAGTCAGTCCTCCAGGCCTCAGGCCCGGAAAGTGATCTCCCTCCCCCACCACATGCTTTTAGACCAGGGGTTCTTAGCCTGGAGGCCATAGACCTTTTCCACCCTGAGAGTTTGGGGGGGGTTGTGGACTTGGATGGAAAGAAATTGTAGCTTTCTTCGCACTGATCTCTAAGTGAAATTTAGCATTTTCTTTAATTATTTAAAGTGATGATTCTGAGAAGGCTTCTCTGGGTATCTCCGACCCTCTCCCAAACACTTCCTTCACTCAAGTTTGGCTTCTGAATCCTCTAGAGGGACGCAGGACACACAAAAGAGTCCCTGCCTTAGACACCGTCTAAAGCCCCAACACTAGCATAAGGGAAATGGGCTAATTAAAGAAGGCTGAAGATGGAGGAACCAGCGAAAGGGTAGTACGCAATTTTTAAAAGAAATGAAAAAGCATCTGTGCCTGAGGGCTGGATGGTGGCTTTTTCCCCCTTCTGCCCCCTGACACTTGTAGACAAGCCTGCAGAATCAATCAGGAAGCAGTGGTTGTGTCAGCTAGGTGACGGCACTCTACTGGGCTCTCCCCCCCACCGTCCCCCCCAAATGAAAGGATCCTCACTGCCAAGGATATGTTAGGGGTGTATGCTCCTACCTATACCATACTGACCAATCTACTGGTGAGAGCCTCCAGAACAGAATGACGCTGCCCATTCTCCATCATAGCTGGAATGTTAATTAGGAAGCTTTTCCAGGCACCAAACTTCAATTTGTCTCATCAAGGTACACCCTTTGTTCTTGGTCCTGGCCTCCTATGATGAGCAGAATCAAGCTAATTTTTCTTCTGTGAGGGTCCTCCAAATACTTGGAAACAGAGATGATCTAGTTTCTAGCAGAGTTTCTGCCCCTGGGCTCTTCAACTGACTCTCATAGGGAACATCTCTGTTCCTTTGAGTTTCATGCTATCCAGACTTACCATCCAATCTAGACATTTTCTTTCTCAATGAATTCAATGTCTGACTCTCAGTCTTTTCACCCTAACCCCAGCTGTCATACAGGATTTCAACATGCTTATAGATACCCTTCCCCTCCCCCCCAACTTCCCTTCTTGCAAGGGTCTCTTCCTGCCAGTAGGGGATCAGAAAGAAGTCATTCCTTCCTGCTCCTTCCACCTGTCTCCTGGGGGGCCTGCCTGCGGGGCAAAGATAGAAACACTATTCCAACAGCTACCTGCCCCCCACTGATCTCCTTCCATGAGTTCTCTCACAACTTGGAAGGACATCATTTTGAGTCTGAATGCCCAAAGATGCTAATAAGCCTCCTGAACTCATTCAAAATATTAATAAACTCCCTCTCAGTCATTATACTCCCCATCCCAGTGATCCTAAATCCCTAGCTGTCTTCATACAAATCCCATTCTCCATCCCTCACTGCTCCCTTATTCCATCCCCTTCAAACACATAGCTCATCCCATGTCTAAAGCTCCCCACCTCTGCTTCTGTGCTCTTGAGAATACATACTCTGTAAGCAATAAACTTGTTTTTACTTTAAATCTTCTCTATTCACTCTCGTTTCACCTCCTAGTTCTTACTGAGACATGGCTCTCTCCTAATGAAACCACCTCCCTGGCCAAACTTTCCAGCACAGTGTGCAATTTGTTATTCTCCCCATCCAGTGGCTGGGGTAGAGGAGTTGGAGTACTCAACTGACACTTCCAGCCTCTTCCTCATCACTCAGTAATCTCTTTAAAGGTTCACTCAATCCTGGTCTAAATCCTGGTAGCTGTGGTCTAGTGACCATTAGGACACTTCCCTTCTTTCCTCAATGAATTCAATACCTAGCTCACAGTGTGCCTTTATGTGAGGGGACTTCAAAATAGATATTGGTACTTCCTTAAACATCCTCATTTAGTTCCTTAACTTATTCATTCCCCATGGCAAGTTACTCCTCCATCCCACCTCAGCTACACATAGAGATAAAGACCTAAGGTTTAATTTCCATTGGAATAATATGGCATAAAAACTGTATTTGGATAGGCTGAGAAAACTTGACTATGCCCCTATAAATTATGAAAATGGTTGAGAAGAGACTTGTTTGAAAGGAGGGAGGAAGCATAACATCATAGCACATCCCTGAGGAGGAAAGGTGTGACTGTGGAAGAGAAGAGAGATAATGATCAGGACCATTGGCTCAATAGGTATCTTGGAGCAGAAGACCTAGTCTGAGGAAGTCCTGTGAAAAAGCTGGCTCTTTGCTCAACTTTCCCTCCCAATGCTTATTTATCCACAGACACTACATGATAATCTACTATTTCACTGTCCAAATGGTTTTCACTAAGTTGAATTTTTGCTTGAACCTCAAAGGGACCAAGAATTAACAAGAAATACATATGCATATACACTAATATGTATATAACATATATAATGTATATAATGTAAAATTGGTCACAGAGCACAACTTCTGTCTAAATGTTAGGAATTTTCCTACCTGGGGGCTTGGAGCAATGGTAATTGAGTTAATAATTTTTGGTCTAAAGTAAATTTCCTAATGATGAAAAGGAGGGAATCACACAGTCCTTAAGAGCTATTATATTGTCTCTCGATTTAAAATTAGCTGATTATAGCAGATTAAGAAAAATGCCTTATTCATCACTACAAATCAGAGAAGTGCAAATTAAAGTAATTCTGAGATTCAACCTTATACCCCTTATGTCAGTAAACAAAAAAGGTAAATGATAAATGTTGGAGGGGTTTGGGGGGAGAGGTAGGAGAAAACACATTGATGCACTGTTGGTGGACCTGTGAATGGTTACAAGCATTCTGGAAAGCAATTTGGAATTATACACAGAAAGTTATAGTCATATCCATACCTGGAAGAGATCAAAGAAAGAGGGAAAAGTCCTTTCTGTACAAAGTTATTTATAGCAACTCTTTGGGATCGCAAAAAACTGGAAGCCAAGATGTCTCACAACTGAGGAATGGCTGCATAAGTTGTGATATATAAATAAAGTAGAGGACTTTTGCGTTGTAAGAAGTGAGTGTGTAACAGCAAGCACCCTAGCATACCTAGGGTGGCTGCTAGCACAGGTTCTTAGATCTGCTTTTCTAAAGGAAAGCAACTCAAAATGGGTTAACAATCTTACTTTAATCAAACATATCATTTACCTAGTTCAGGGGGAAAAGTCAGCACCCTGAACTTCAGAGAATACAAACAGA
>CM053586.1:354976720-355059152 GCA_028646515.1 Pseudochirops corinnae
CCTCACCCTTCTACTCTCTTCTCTCTTATCTCCTCTCCCTTCTCCCCTCCTCTCCTCTCCTCTCTCCTCTCCTCTCCTCTCCTCTCCCCTCCTCTCTCCTCACCCTTCTACTCTCTTCTCTCTTATCTCCTCTCCCTTCTCCCCTCCTCTCCTCTCTTCTCTCCTCTCCTCTCCCCTCCTCTCCTGTCCTGTCCTGTCCTGTCCTCTCCTCTCCTCTCCTACCCTCCTCTCCCCTCTTCTCTCCTCACCCTTCTTCTCTCTTCTCTCTTATCTCCTCTCCCATCTCCTCTCCCTTCTCCTCTCCTGGCCTTTCCTTTCTATCCCTTGCCTTTCTTGTATTTCCTTCTCTTTTCTTATCTTCTTCCTCCTCTACCTTCTTTTCTTTTATCTTCTATTTAGCTTCTAAGCAATTTGTGCAGAAAAGAAAGGACGGGATTAACAAGATGAATCCCACTAGACAAAACGTCAGAGGTCCAAGGGTCCACATCCCATTTGTGACATCTCGTGCGTCTGTGACAAGTCACTGACCATCCCTGGGTGCCAGTTCGCCACCCAGTCAACTAAGGACTGGGACACAGTGGCATCTGAGGCCCTTCCCACCTGTCGAGCAATGGCCCTCAGAGCCTGCTAATGACAGCAGGAATGATAATAATAGAAAGATATTTCGATAGATTTCTGACTCATTTCTTAACTAAGCTTTGTGAGCCTGGAGACTTCACTTTCTCTGCCCAAGTCAGATCAAAGTCAAAGGGTTTTTGCTTTTTCAAACTGGGTGACGTCATCATAGCTGGTCACACAACCAGGACAGACGTGGCCAAAGCTGTAGTGCAGTGATTAAAAAGTGGCTAAGGACATCACACTGAGTGCTTTGTCTAAGAGGGTGGGCAGGATGGTGATCATCACTTTGTTTTGTGTGTTCTCTGAGGAGCCGGTTCTTTTTCCATCCATACAAAGGAGCACTTCACTTGGAAGGAGGCGGGCAGGGCAGCACAGTGGGCAGAGCACCAGCCTCTGATTGGGGAGACGTGGGGTGATCATACCTTGGACACACACTGGGCAAAGGGCTCAGCCTCAGTGCCCTAGCAAGACTGCGACAGTTACAGACCTTCATTGGAGGAAGGGGTTTCCCTGATGGGAGTTCCCTAAATAAATTAAATATTTTAAAAATGCTGGTATTTATAAAGCACTTTAAGTTTGTGAAGCACTTTACAAAAGTTTCCTCGTGACCCTCACAACAACCCTGTCTGGTAGGTTGTATTATTCTCCCCCTTTCACATGTGGAAACTGAGGCTGAGACCAGTAGAATGATCTGCCAGGATCCCACAGCTGTAAGTATCTGAAGCGGGATTTGAACTCAGATCTTCCTGACTCAAAGTCCAGTTCTCTCCATTGACCACCTAACTATCTATTAATTAGATCACAGGACTGGTCTTAAGACATATTAAGTAGTGCTTCACTAGAGGTAGTCATAGTTTACTAGTAAGAGCAATAGACTCTGACTCAGAAGCTCTGGGTTTGAATGCTACACAGGCAGCCACGTGCTCCAGTGGATAGAGTGCCAGTAAAATGGGAATAGTGATACTTGTATCACCCTCCTCAGAAAGCTGTGGCAATAACCCAATGAGGTCATAGGTGTGTGATTTATCAACCTCAAACTGCTGCACAAAACCATCCACTCACAATAATGCTAATTCTGTCCCTCAAGACATCCTCTCTTTAGGGCTTCAGACATTCTAGTCTCCAGCACAGCCTAACAGCCTTGCACCACTCCAGTGACTCTGTGCCCTATGCTCTTGCAGCGGATCTCAACCTTACGGTTCCTCATGTTGTGGTGACCCCCAGCCATAAAATTATTTTCGTTGCTACTTCATAACTGTAATTTTGCTACTGTTATGAATCGTAATGTAAATATCTGATATGTAGGATGTATTTTCATTGTTACAACCTGAACATAAGCCACACATTGAGAACCACTGCTCTAGAGGGAGTACCTTTCACGCAGGGGTTGGATAGGATGGCTCCTTCTAGCTCTGAGATGCTGGGCTTCTGAGATCCTTCCTAATGCCAGTCACTCTGCTTGGGCTCATCTCCTCTTTCCTCACTCTACTCTATCTGACCAACTGATCAATGGGAATTTAGTGACCACTGTTAGGTACCAAGTGGGATGCTGGGCGATGGTGATACAGAGGCAAAACCAAGACAGTCCCTGCTTTCAGGGAGCTTATACTCCATCTTGCGGAGGGGGAAGATAACATACAAAATACGTACTCAGTCCACTAAGTGGTGCCATAGAGTGCTTTTGAGGGATAGCAATGCCCTCATGACAAATCCTGCCCCAGGCATTTACTGAATGACTTTGGGTGAGTCATTTCATATCCTTCAACTCAGCGTCCTCATCTGTCAAATGGGACTGATAATAGCACCTATGCCCAAGGGCTGTTGTGATGAACAAATGGAACAACGTATGTAAATCACTTTGTGAAATGAAATGTTCTATATAAAAGTAATTTTGGAGAGAAGGGTGGGCTCTAGAAGAAGGAGGGGGCAGAGAAAGGCCTCTTGGAGGTAACACTTGCGCTGAATTTACTTATGTACATTTTGTGGTATCGATAGAATGGAAGCTCCTTGAGGGCAGGACCAATTTTGTTTTTGCCCTTGTATCTCCAGCAGTGAGGACAGTGCCTGGTACAGAGCTGGCACTTAATGTTTGCTTACCGATTTATTGATGGAGCTAAAGAAAGAGGTGGAGGTGAAAAGGGAGGGCATTCCAGGTTGGGGGACAGCCTGGGCAAAGACGTGGAGATAGGAAATGGAATGTCTGTATACAAAGAACAAGCTGGCCAGGTTAGACTAGGATGGGGAGTGGCCACTCTTTCCAGCGGTCTGTGGTACTCCTGGGTAAAGAAACTTAGCACTTTCTTCTGTGCAATTTAAAATCTTAGGGAGTTTGCTAGTACTCCGAATGTTTTTGCCCAGGGCAAAAATCCCAGTTTGGACGCGAGTCCGCACCTTCTCCACAATTTACATCTCTGGGGGTTGCCAGGATCTGGCGATGTAAAGATAATTGTTGCTGCCCTCAAAGGAATCGGCATTCTGCTTGGGAGGTGGCGGGTGGAGGAGCAACAGCACATTCACCAATGCTGCACAAGAAATAAAAAGTATTTTGATGCTTGTGTGAGGATCGCTAACAGCTTTTGGGCCATGAGGAAGGAAAGAGCTCTTGCAAGAATCGGTCCATGGGCTGAGCCTCGGACCTGGGGAGGGCTTCTAAGCAGGAATTCTAATTCTAAGGAATTGGGCTTCTAAGCAGGAATTCTAATTCTAAGGAATTAGGCTTCTAAGCAGGAATTCTCCTCCTCATTTCCCACCCCACCGACCTCCTGGATTTCACCATCTCCAGAAACACACCATACTGCGGGTCTCCAAGCGCAGAGGTAGACATCTAGAAGACTCTCCCAGACCTTCTGCTGGAGGAGGCAGGCCGGGAATTCTTGTCATTTCCCACCCAGCTGATCTCTTGGATTTCATGATTTCCAGAAACTCGTTATTCTTTAAGAGAAATTCCACTCCATAACTCACACCTAGTTAGATCATTTTCTACCCAGGCTGCAGGACTCCATCACAGGGTAAACTCTCTCCCCATTCTACACCCCTTTTCAGTATCTCTTCATAAGTTATCTTCTCTGATAGACTGGGAGCTCCCTGAGGATAGGAATGGTCTGAAGACTTTCTTTGTATCCCCGGTACTTTGCACAGTGTCTGGAATGCAGGAGGCCCATAATAAATGCTCTAACTCTGAGCAATTGATTAAATTATTCTGCTTTGGGAGAATATGAAAGTTTCCCTTTCTTTTTCAGGGGAGAATTCATGGCGACTTACCACTTTCCGACATGAGGAAAGCCCTCAGACAATGGGAAGTAGTGACAGCACTCTGTTTACTCGTTGATTGGAGTTCTGGAGGTATTTTGCTTCAGCTGTCTGTCTTTATTAGGGGGTGAAAACAGTGTAATGGAATCCAAAAGTTAAAGCCCAGTCTGCTGCCAAAGCCAGGAATCCCTGCTGCAATAACCTTGAAGGATAGATTTCCCATCTTTGCCTGAACACTTTCCTACAGTGTGGTCCCGCGGCAAGAGCACTTGGGTTCACATCCTGCTTTTGATACTCCCCACCTGTGTAACTTGAAGCAAATCACTTTATTTCACTGGGCTTCAGTTCCCATATCTGTAAAATCGGAGGGATGACCTCTGGGGTCCTTTCCAGCTTCTTCTTTCCTTCTCCAGATTCCTTACAGATGAGGAAACTGAGTCACTCGCCCTGGGTCACACAGCTAGGAAATGTCTGAGGTCACATTTGAACTCAGGTCTTCCTAAGTCCAAGTCCAGCGCCCTATTCACCCTGGCACCACCCAGCCACCCATTCTATTTTCTACACTTAAGTAGATATTACCTACAAAGTAACGTGTCTTGAAACATTGTCCTAGAAACATAGCAAAGAATTATTATCAAGCAATTGGAAAGTATTTATTGCTCCTGGTACCATTTTAGACACTGCACTCCAAAATGCTACTTTCGAACTTCCAAAGTAGGAACCAAACACTGAGCCGCACTCGGGCCTTCTAAAGCGACATTTTCCACTTTGTCAGCAAGATTCTTTCCTCTCTTCTTCTCAGGAATAACAACTATCATTTGCTCGGGCCGGGTCTGGGTGGAGCCGGCGCCAGTCTTTGAGAGGGGACTGAACATCTCCATCATTTGTCAGTCAGCCCTACAGAACTGCCAGCCAAGGAAGTTTCATCTCTACAAAAATAGTCGAGACATCCAGGACAAGCTTCGCATGACGAAAATCAACCAGACGACAGCTCGGCTACAGCTTAGCAACTTCCGAGAGCCGAGAGCCCACCTAATCTGTAGGGTGGAATGTCCCGGGCGAGATGGAGAGAAGCTGATCTGCGGGGAAGACATCGCTTCTGGCTGTAAGTACCGGAAGCTAACTAGGGAGCGGATGCACTGGGAGAACCACACGGGAATCAGACGTGGGCAGGCAGATGGTAATAATTGCTAGTGTTTGAAGGTTTGCAAAGCACTTATCGTGGGCTATTTCACTGAAACCTCCTGACACTTCTAGGACGAAAGTGCTATAATTAGCTGTATTTGATTATGATGAGTCTCTTGTCCGGGTTCACTCAGAATTTGAACTCAGATCTGGCTCCACGTTCAGTGCTCCGTCCGCTGCATCCCTTAACTGCCTCTCCCTATCAGTGTTTCTTCCTGCAAATACTGGGTAGGACAATGAAAAGCTCATTGGAGTTGACTTAACAGCTTTTCTGGGTTTTAAAGTCTCTACTCTCGTGGATCGGGGATCTGGGCGGGGGGGGAGCCTCTCTGTCCATTGGTGGCAATCTCAGTGCACCCACACGTTCTTTTCCAATGTGACTCCCATCCATTCTCTTCCTAGAAATCTTCCAAAGGGGATTTTTCTAAGTGTTTCTATTAGCTCAATAGCAATATTTGCTGGCTTTTATACCAAAGGAAAATATTATGAGGTGTGGCCCGGGCATCTACGTGGTCCAGTTCATAGAGTACTGGCTGTGGAGTGAGACCTGGGTTCAAATTCAGTTTCGGATACTTCCTAGTTAGCTATATGACCCTGGTCAAGTCGCCTAACCTCTCTCTAACTTTCCTCAACTATAAAATGGTTATGATAGGAGAGATAATATTTGTAGCGCACTTGGCAGAGTCTGGTATACAGTAGGTGCTTAATAAATGTTTGTTTCTTTCCTATAATGGAAAAGGTGACAAACGTGTAATCAAAGGACCGTGCTTGTAACACTTAATAGCTGTGTAACCAGGGGCAAGAGATTAAATCCTTTGAGCCTCAGTTTCCTGATCTGTCAAATGGCTGAGATCCTTACTCAGAGGGACAGCAAAGATGAAATGATACACTATATCAGAAGAACTTTGGAAACCTCAAAGTCCTATGTCCAGGTTAACTCCCAATCCTCCAGTGTCCATCCAGTTTTCTCTTCTGGGATGTTATAAGAGAGCTGGCTTGATCACCAGGGGATCTAAGTTCAAATCCTGGCTTGGTCACTTATTACTGCCTGTGTGACCTTACCTGTTTAAATCACTTCGCTTCTCTCTGACTCTGTTTCCCCAAGGGCAGAATGAGGGGGCTGGATCCCATGACCCAGGAGGTCCCCTCCCCCTTGAGATTTAGAAGCCAAGATCCTCATTTGGGTCCCTCCCGGTCTACGTTTATGACTTTAAGGATTGTAACCGTATAGGGGTCAACACAGAACACGGCAACCTATAGAATGTAAACCCTCCGCGCAGGGACTCTCTTTGCTTGGTCTTTATATCTCTAACGCCTGTAGCGCGTATGTAATAAAGTAGGTGTTTAATGCATGCAGGTGGTATCAGTCATCTCCCCCCCATACACACAAGCACACACACACACACACACACACACACACAAACACTCACCACAGTCACGCCTGGCTCTCCAGAGCTGATGATCAGAGCTCATTACCAAGGCCCAGCCAGAAGAACAACAGCTGACCACTGGCTGCCCCTCCTGTTGAGAAGGCTCCAACCTTGGCTCCACTAGCTTATCTTTGTGACACTGAGGACATCGCTAAATATCTCTGGGTATCGGTTTCCTGCCTCCTAGAATGAGAAGACTGGACTCTATGAGTGCTGGGGCCCTTCCAGCTCGAGGATTTACAATCATCTGCTCTAAGACCAGCGTTTTACAAACAAGGAAACTGAGGCCCTACTCTCTGCCTTCCCCCACTCAGCTCTAGGCATTCTTCCAGACACTGGAAAATTGAGTTTGTGTATGTGCTTTGTCAAGTGTGGGAAGGGTAGGAAGGCACTGTTTCAGATGCAAACGATGAAGAAAATGCCTTGTACTTTTGACCAATGTTCTCACTTAATTAGCAATATCGAGAGGAGCAAAAGGTTTTCACATATGATTGAAACAAATCTGCAAAGTCTGAATATTCTCGAATTCTCTGAATTCTCGAAGTGGAAAGCTCAGAGAGGTATCACAGAACAGGTGGATGTGTGAGGTCTGTGCAGATTCATTCATCTTCTCCACATCCTCAGGAAGCATCAGATACCAGACCTCTGCGAGAATGAAAAAAAATATAGTACCCACCGTTTTTCCCTTAGAGAGAAGACTGGAGCCATATTCCTCAGAAAAGCTCAGGGATAACTTTATCAAGGCATAAAACAAACTTGGTTTTGTTTTTAAAATCAGAACAGAGTTGGATATGAGGCAAAAGAAGTGCTTTGGCTCCACATCCCATAGGGCTAGATTTGGTATCACTAAGATAGCAAGATATGACATCGTTCCTTAGTCATTAGCCACATAAATCTGGCCACTCACGGAGCCTCTCTGGGCCTCAGTTTCCTCTTCAGTAGAATTAGGGGTTTGGATAAGATCATCAAGGGAACTTTCTTTTCCTATTTTTTGCAAACAGTTTATGTAGTATTGGAATTAATTTTTCTTTGGATGCTAGAATTATCTTGTAAATCTATCTTGTCTTAAATTGCAAGTTCCTTCATGGTTTATTCAATATTATTTTTCTGAGATGGAGCCATTTAAATTCTTTATTTCTATCAAGCTAGACATCTTACATTTTTGTAAATATTTATCCATTTCATTTAAGTTGTCATTTTATTGGTGTAGAATTAAGCAAAATAGTTTATAATAATTCCCTTTATTTCATCTTCACTTCTTGAGAATTTTTTCATCAATTTGCTTTTCATCTTTCTTTTTAAAATCAGATGAGCTATATGTTTAATCAATTTTACGATTCTTTTCAAAAATCAGTTCTTAATTTAATTTCAAGTCAATGTGCTCTCACTGTTGTTAATCTGATATTTTATTTTAGTAATAACAACAATAATAACTATCATTTATATAATAACTGCTATGTGCCAGGCCCTGTGCTAAGCACTTTTTACAAATATGATCTCATTTGATCCTCACAACAACTCTGGGAGGTAGATGTTATCTTTATTTTTCAGCTGAGGAAACTGGGGTGGACATTGGGTAAGTGACTTGCCCAGTGTCACACAGCTAGGTGGTGTCTGAGTCTAGATTTGAACTCAAGTGTTCCTGACTTCAGGTCCAGAGCTCCCTCCACTAAGCCACCTTGCTGCCCCAGAATTTCTATTTTTATGTTTAATTGGGGTTAGTTACTTCACTGATTTTCTAGTTTGTTTCAGGTTTCTGATGTATTTGTTTGTTTGTTTTGGAGGGGGAGGGCAGGACAATTGGGGTTAAGTGACTTGCCCAAGGCCACAAGGCTAATAAGCGTTAAGTGTCGGAGGCCACATTTGAACTCAGGTCCTCCTGACTCCAGGGCCGGTGCTCTACTCACTGTGCCACCTAGCCGCTGCTGTCTGATGAATTTGTTGAGGAAAGTATTTAGATAGATAAAAGTATTTAGATATATAAAATAAAAAACATATATTTAAAAATATATATTTTACATATAAAATACATATGTTTAATATATAAATATATATTTAAAATATACATATATATAGAAGTATTTAGATATATAAAAATTTAAAAGTATTTAGATATAGAAAATTTCCCTAAGGACTGCTTTGTCCGCATCTTTAAATTTTTGGTATGTTGTCTTATCTGACCCTGGGCATTGTCTAGTCACTGCCCTCTTGGGCTGAGCTTTGTAGGTTTCTGATCACGGTTTGGGTCTGAACAGCACACCTAGAGGTAGCCCCTGGTCAGAGCTCCAGTGGAGGTCTAGTTGTGCTGAGCTCTGCTAGTAACTGTGAGGTTCGGTGATTTTCCACACTGATAATTCTCCACTCTAATAAAATGACAGGACTGGACTAAATACATACATAGTGCTTTAAGTAGTTCAAGGAAGAATCATTTTTTAAATGTATCCCAGGAAATCCCAAGACTTTCACTATACACTATGCTGGTTATGTTACCGTGTATTCATTGCCGTGCCAACTTCTGCATCACCATTTCGAAAAAAATTACTCCCAATTCTTATCTAGCTTTTAAACCAACCAGGACCATCTTACTGTCGTTCCACATTCTCTTGGGAATCCGCAAAGTTCTCTGCTCCTCAAGTGTTGGTTCATTTTTAAAAATTGATTTGTTTCTTGACTTTTAGTTTACAAGATTCACTTCCACAATCCCTTGAGTTTCAAGTTTTCTCTTCTACCTACCCCCCCCCCCCACCATGGTGGCATGCAGTCAAGTATAGGATCTGCAAATACTTCCACACTGGACATTAGTCTGGTTGTATAGAAGGGTTGTAACCAATGGAGGGAACAATGGGAAAAAAGAAAGAGAACCAAACATGGAAAAGGACGATGGTATGTATTGCTTCAGTCTCCATTTAAACTCTGTTCTTTTGAGATCTTTCTCTGAATGTAGCTCTCTCCTTCCATCCTGAGACTTATAGAGTTGTCTCATAACTGTGCGTTGCTGAGAAGAGTCCAATTTATCAAAGTTGGTCATCACACGTACGATGTGTCTGTGATTGTGTACAAATTTGTCCTGGTTCTGCTCTTCTCACTCAGCATCAATTTGTATAATCCTCTCCAGGGATATGAAGTCCATCTGCTTCTCATTTCTTATAGCACAATAGTATTCCATTCCATTCATATACCACAACTTGTTTAGCCATTCCCCAATTGATGGACATCCCCTTGATTTCCAGTTTTTTGCCACCACAAAGAGAGCTGCAATAAATATTTTTGTACATATGGGTCTTCCTCCCACTTCTGTGATCTCTTTGGGATACAACTCCAGAAGTGGTGTTACTGGGTCAAAGGGTACGCAATTATTTATAACCCTTTGGGCACAGTTCCAGATTGCTCTCTAAAATGGTTGAATCAGTTCACAACTCCACCAACAATACATTAGTGTTCCAATTTTTCCACATCCTCTCCAGCATTTATCATTTTCCTGTTTTGTCATCTTAGCCAATCTGACT
This sequence comes from Pseudochirops corinnae, assembly GCA_028646515.1. NCBI lineage: Eukaryota > Metazoa > Chordata > Mammalia > Diprotodontia > Pseudocheiridae > Pseudochirops > Pseudochirops corinnae. Next base: position 354,986,709 of record CM053586.1, read on the forward strand.
GGTGAGATGTGGTACCTCAAAGTTGTTTTGACTTGCATTTCTTGAATCAAGAGTGATTTAGAGCATTTTTTCATATGCTTATAGATATCTTTAATTTCTATCTCTGAAAATTGCCTGTCCATATCCTTTGACCATTTATCAACTGAGGAATGACTTGTATTCTTAAAGATTTGACTCAGATCCCTGTATATTTTAGAAATGAGGCCTTTATCAGAGACACTGGTTGTAAAAATTCTTTCCCAGTTTCCCACCTCCCTCTTAATCTTGGTTACATTGGCTTTGTTTGTCAGAAACTTTTCAATTTAATGTAATCAAGGTTATCCATTTTGCATTTTATAATGCTCTCCAACTCTTCTTTGGTCAAAAAGTCTTCCCTACTCCATAAATCTGACAGGTAAACTATTCCTTGCTTCCCCAGATTGCTTACAGTATCAGCCTTTATACCTAGATCATGCACCCATTTAGACTTGACTTTGGTATACGGCATGGGATAATGGTCTAGGTTCATTTTTTTTCATCTTGAAATATTTGTTCATGGATGTCTGGACTCATTTAGGCAACCTGGAAGCAATATTCCTTTCTGTTATTATATCTCCCATGTTGATTTATCTGTTTATACTCAAGGTCTTTAATCAAGTTTTCTTCCTGAAATCTTTGGTAATTTTAGTCTCTTTTCCTTATTATGCCTTTATTTCTCACTTTCTGATTCCTTCCTCTTTGAATGTAATTTCCCAGTAGACCTAAACCTCAGCCTCCTCCCACACTGGGCAATTTATATTTCACCAGCCTCGGTTTCTGCCCTTACTCACTTCTGGAGGAAACAAAACTGGCTCCCATTATCCAGTCCCATTTCCTCAGGTCTAGTGAACAAGTCTACAGTCTAGTATCTTGCCCCAGTACCTTTTTTTTCTTCAGTTTTCTGGCTACTTATTGTTTCAGAATGGCCATGCTAGAGTCCCAGGCAGAGCAGATTTCTACCTTTTAGTTTTCCTTAGCACAGTGAGGATGGGAGAGAGAGTTGGGCTCTGCTACAAGACTATGAGTCAGCTTGTGAATTCCTGCTGAAGTGTGGTGGCTGACAGGGAAAGGGGTTCTGAGTGAATGTCAGGGGTTCAGAATTAGCTTCCTGTGCTGTTAGTTTATCAGGATCCTACCTCATTAGGGTTCTCGGTATCTTATCCCATGGAGGCAAGTGAAAGTACTTTTATCTCTTATACGTGATTCCTATTTTGGAGAGGTTTATGAGGCCATGAGGATCAGAGAAAGTGTCCACTCTTCCATCTTGTTGGCCATGTGATCAGGAACTATCTGAACAATGGTTAAACAGCACTTCTACTGTCATAGTAAAATGTGTGTGTGTGTGTGTGTGTGTGTGTGTGTGTGTGATGAGGATGAGTACTAACTGTGCAACTTTGGGCAAGTCAATTAGCCCCAATTGCCTTACCTCCTCCCCCCTCCAAAACAAACAAACAAACAAAAGCAAGTATAATAAGGATGAGAAGAATACATTGAATCAGTCATTGTGTCCTTATCCAGGTTACCTGATCCCCTCTCCCCCCGTTGTTAATGCCCCCCTTTTCACTATGCCTTTATTTTGTACATGTTCTCTGTTTACTTATCTGTGAACCTGTTGTATCCTCCTAATATAGGGCCTGGTAGAATGTAAACTCCCCCTAGGGCAGGGGCTGTTCTTCACTTTTGCATCCCACAGTAGCTAACTGTGGCTAACTAAGTCTTGGCATATACTAGTAGATGCTTAATGAAGACTGGCTGATTGATAATATAATTATAGAGAAGAAACTGGAATTTTTTCTATACATATGACTATCTGAAGATTATGTTTTCACAGTTTCTGTTTTTAGTCACAACGTGAAACAGTAGTCATTGAATTCCTTAGAACCAAGAATGGACATATTATTGTAGATTGATTCAGTCATGTGAGAAGACCAGTTTACTGAAGCCTCAGTTTACCCATCTGTAAAACAGAGTTTCAATGGCCTCTGAAGTCCTTTCCAGACCTAGGATCCTAGGATCCAATTTTACAATGGAGGAAGCTGAGACAGACTGGTTTTGTGACTTGCCCAGGGTCCATACCTAGTGCCAAAAGAAGTTTATGAACCCAAGTCTTCCTGACTCTGAGTCCAGAGCTTTGCCCAATGTGCCTTGTTACCTCTCAGTAGTGAGAGATGGAGGGGAGGGAGCTTCAGTCCTAATCTACCAGGCCAGGGGCAGTGACTTTACATTTGTTTAGACTTCTCTGTATTTTCTTCATCTTGCCCATGATGTTGCTCCTCAGCAGATTTATATTCTAGGGGATTGAGCAACCCAGGAATTCATTATTTTCTCCTTTTTACTGTTTCACAAACACATTTCCCCATGATGTGTAACCCTGACCTTACAGTAAATTCTATTTCCTAACAGTTGTTTGTTCAAGCACCACAGAATTTTATAATGACAATTTTTTGTTCTTATTTCACCTTCATTGACAAATATACCTCTCTTCTCCCCCACATTGAGCCATCCTTTTAACAAAGTATTAAAAAAGAATTTTTAAAAAGAGAAGAGAAAGAAGAAATTCAGCAAAATTAACCAATATATCAATTAAGTCTGACAATATAGGCAATGATCCATATCCATCATCCCCTAGTTCTCTACAGAAAGGAAAGAGGTACAGGGCCAGACTTAGTCATGTTAATGACAACCATTCAGGTTCTTTTACTGTTCTTCCCATGTGCATTGTTGTCATTATATATAGTGTTTTTCTGGTTCTGCTCATTTCACTCTGTAGCATTTCATGTAAGTCTTTCCGATGCTTCTCTGTCTTCATAGTCATTTTTTCTTATGGTATATTATATCCTCTTGTACTGAGATGTGGATTCTAGGGTGGGTGAGGCATGCAGTAGTGCACAGCCCTGAAACTGGGAAAACCTTGGTTCAAATTTTACCTCTGATACACACTGATTGTGTAACCCTTGGCAAGTTCATTAATTCATTAAGTTCAGTGGTCTAGGCAGTTCTCCAAGACTCTAAATTAAAGAGAAGGTGCAGACCTATACTGGAGCTAGAGATTCTTTACCTTGGGAGTTCCTTATACCAAACCAATCACAGATGCAGGCTCCATCTGCATCTTCTAAGCATACCCCCCCCCCCAACATATACACACTCCATTCTCTTATGGTGTTTGTGTGTTTCTGGGTGTCTATATTCCTCCCAATGGTCCATCAGGAAGCCTTTAGTAAAGACCTCTTCATGTACCATTTAACTTGTCATCATGTACAAATGTCACAGCTCCATCAATTCATCAACACATCAAGTGCTCCATAGAGTCCTTTTGTGTGTCTGCCCAGACCCTCTTGTCACACACAGATCTCGCAACGTTGTCCTAAAGCCTCGACTGCTCTGTATCTGCTATTTCTTCCCATTTTGAGAAGGGGAGAAGCTTCAGAAGAATTGAAATTAGAGTGGCAGAGTTTTCCATTACAAGCATTACAATGGCAGTTCTCAAATCTTGGGGGGGGGGGGAGAGAGAGACAGAGAGACAGAGACAGAGAAAGGAGAGAGACAGAGACAGAGACAGAGAGACAGAGACAGACAGAGACAGAGAGAGGAGAGAGACATAGAGAGACAGAGACAAAGAGAGGAGAGAGACAAAGAGACAGAGACAAAGAGAGGAGAGAGACATAGAGAGACAGAGAAAGGAGAGAGACAGAGAGAGACAGAGGAGGAGAGACAGAGAGATAGAGACAGACAGAGACAGAGACAAAGAGAGAGAGGAGAGAGACATAGAGGGACAGAGACAGAGAAAGGAGAGAGAGAGACAGAGACAAAGAGAGGAGAGAGACATAGAGAGACAGAGAAAGGAGAGACAGAGACAGAGAGAGACAGAGGAGGAGAGAGAAAGACAGAGACAGAGACAAAGAGAGAGAGGAGAGAGACATAGAGAGACAGAGACAGAGAAAGGAGAGAGACAGAGACAGAGACAAAGAGAGGAGAGAGACAGAGATACAGAGAGACAGAAACAGAGACAAAGAGAGGAGAGGGACATAGAGAAAGGAGAGAGAGAGACAGAGAGAGACAGAGGAGGAGAGAGAGAGAGAGACAGAGAAAACCAGAGAGAGACAGAGAGGAGAGAGAGGGAGACAGGGAGAGAGGAAGAGGAGCAGCACTGGGGGCAACAGACAGAGCGCTATACGGTGCCTTCTACCGGACTGCTGCAGGGGCACGTGGACCTCTAAGAGCCCTCCTTCCTCCACTACAACTCAGGCCTGCTTTGGGTTTCTCCTCCCTCCCCTCCCTGCATCTGGGTTTATTACCAGAAGCAGTGATGCTCTTTCCTGGGTTCTTTGCCCCAATATTTCCTGTACCTTGGCCAGGGGCCAGCTAGAGATGAACATAGATTTATATTAAGACAAAGAGCCAAACTTCTGGCAGCAAAGAATGTTCTACATCTGAAGAGCCCCACTTTCTCATTGAAATGAAGGTGGTGGTGTTTCATCTGTTCTCTGGCACAAGAGGACTTGCCATTCCTCTGAATTCAGCTGCCTATTCATCAAACCCCCATATTTTACAGAGGAGGACACTGAGGCTCAGAGTGAAGTGAGGTGCCCACGGCTCACACAGCTAGCTAGTGCAGAGCTGGGCTCAGCACCTTGATGTCCTCATGTCTACATCAGGGGCTTTTCCCCCATACCGCCTTACCCTTATGAATAAACTAGCTCTTGATATGGGCAATGGAACCCCAAACATTACTTGACTTTGACCAGACTATGGAATGATATCACATTTTCATCCATTCCATGGGTCATCTCACAAAGATATGAAGTTCTTAATTCTGCCCCCTGAACTGCCCAAGGGATGTTTCTTATTGCAGATCCTCCAACTGTTCCTGCCAATTTAACATGCCTCATTTATGAACATTCCGGCAACATGACATGTACTTGGGATACAGGGTCGCCCACCTACCTGGACACCAAATACACTGTGCACGTGAAGAGGTGAGTCCTCGCCCAAAATCACTTCCTGAGTCACCCCCTTCTTCATTCTTTGAGAACTGAACAAGTGCCTACCATGAGCCCTTGGAGTTTTGAGTTCAGCTGTGCACATGATGCTTCAGGATGGAAATCAATAAGCTGGTGAGTGTCCAAAGGAAGGCAACCAGGATGGGGAAGAGTCTAGAGTTCATGAAAGTGTTCTGTCTACACCTGCCACATGAGTCCTCCTAGGCTATCTCAGAGCAGGATCCCTGTCAAAACTCTGAATGGGATGAAATTGTCTGTTATTTCAATGTCAAGAAATCAGCATTTATTAAGTGCCTATGGTGTACCAGGCATTGGCTAGGTCCTGTGGGGGGTGGGGGAAGATGCTTATGTTCTTTTTTTTTTTTTTTGGAGGAGGGAGGGCAGGGCAATTGGGGTTAAGTGACTTGCCCAAGGTCACATGGCTAGTAAGTGTTAAGTGTCTGAGGTCAGATTTGAACTCAGGTCCTCCTGACTCCAGGGCTAGTGCTCTATTCACTGCACCACCTAGATGCCCTGATACTTACATTCTAATAGAGAAGACAATATATACACATGGAGATACACAGAGAAAGGGATTGGACCTGCCATTTCATTAGCATAATATGTATTATTTATTATTTATGGATTAGTATAGTACAACTCGCTGGGTGGAGAAAGTCCCTCCACCAGTGCAGGTCAGCACCCTCTTTGCAACTCTTAGGCTCAGAGGGGGCTTAGGGCAGACAGAAGTCTACTGACTTGCCCAGGTCACACAGCCAAGAATGTGTCCGAGCCAGGACTGAGGACCGCTCTTCCTGGTGCTGAGGTTGGTTCTCTCTCCGCTTGGCCGGTGTCTACAAAATGAATTCATGGCCGTTCTCAGAATCCTTCCCCTTGTCCCTTCTCAGGAGCTCGCTCACTGACTTCACATTGTCCCCACCAGGGCAGAGAGCTGGCCCTGCCCACCGGTGACACCACCACTGCTCTCTTCCCACCAGAACACACTCCACTCTTCAGGGCGCAGTCACGGGACGCCAAGTGGTCGTGGGTCCTCTAGATACAACAGCAGGACTTTAAGGCACTTTCCATGCCATCTCCCTTGGTCCCCACAACAGCCCTGCGAGGCCTGCACTGCTTTTCTTTCCCATTAGAAAGGCAGGAAACAAACATTTGCTATGTAGGTACCATTTAGTAGGAAACAAATACCTACTGTGGAATATCTACTATATGCTAAACACTTACAAATATTATCTCATTCAAATCTCAGTATGGCCCTAGAGGGAGGCACTACTGTGACCTCTATTTTACAGCTAAAGACACTGAGGCAGGCAGGGGTTAAGTGCCTTGCTCAGCATTACACGGGTAGTGAGGATCTGAAGCTACATTTGAACTCAAGTCTTCCCGATGCCAGGTCTAGGCTCTACCCACTGCACCACCTACCTGGTCCTATTTTTGCAGTATCTTGGGAACCAGCTGTCTAATGCCCTTGAGACCATGCCACCCATGCCCCAGATTTCTGATGTGTCTATTGGTTTTGTTCCTCCTGTCTTCATCTTCTTCAGCACCATTTCCTCTTCTCCCTATAGCTTATCCAGGAGCGGATTATTGTGTCCTAATATGGTCATCCCATCATCACTGATGGTAAAAATGGTTCGTTTTATAGAAATGCTGACACATCTGTTTCATTTTTCATCTGTTTTTCTCCTTCCAGTTTCATACTGAAAAACACTTAGGATAATCTGACTTAATTGGGCCTCATGCCCTGTTTTCTGTACACTTATTTCCCCTCTATGAGAGAGAGAGAGAGAGAGAGAGAGAGAGAGAGAGAGAGAGAAAGAGAGAGAGAGAGAGAGAGAGAAAAGTGCTGTTGTTTAGTCACTTGCTGCTCATACACATGGAACATTATTAGGTGGGGCTGAGGTGCTAATGGAGGGGAAGGTTTGCTTTTTTAAGAAGCAGAACTCTTTAATTGGTGGTTATGGTTAACACAACTGTGTTCAGAGCCTGTTTCAGTTCTGTCTTGTGGTCACAGTGTATGTGGTCAAAGAAGTACAAGCCACAAACCAATTCAGGGCACATCTTAGCTCTAGTCTGTGAAATGGGGGAAACATTCAGAGGTGCCCTACTTTGCCTTCCATGTGGTCTTCCATGTTCCTGTTCTCGCACAAGATATCTCACTGAGCAGCAGACAAAGAGCCCAAGTTAGAGCCTATTAGATTGGAAAGCCAAACTTTGGGCTTTGAAATGAACACAATTAAAATTAAATTTCGTGTGTTAGAATAGAACTATGAAAGCAACAGTGCTCTCTGTTATTAAAGTCAACCAATCCATGTGCGTTCATTAATGCATTTCTTGTTGGGTTGTTGTATTTTCCAGAGCCTAACACAGTACACAGCACATAGTATGAGCTTGTCAATTAACAAATATTTATTAACCAATATCCAATGGACTGACCTGAGTCAGGAAAGGCCAGATTTCTGGATGTTGTTGTGGGGTGGTGCTGTGTAGTGTGGCTATTTCTCACCTGGCCAGGTTAAGAAAACTCAAGTCTGGGGAAAGAGAAGTTGTGGGGGGTTGGTATTAACCAGAATAAGGATTCTATAGTCTTAGAACTCAGAAAGCAGAAGGGAAAATTCCAAGAAGGGCATGGCCAACAGTACCAAATGCAATGGAGAGGTTGGGGAAGATGAGATGGGACCAAAGGCCCCTCCCTGGCTTTGGCTGAGAGAAGGTTGTTGGCAACCTTTGAATGGTTTCAGCAGAATGGGAAGAAAATCAGCTCTCAAGGGCTTCGGGAAATCGTGGGTGGTGAGAAATGGGGGTGGTGGTGATGAGTTCTCATTCAAAAGTTGAGCTGTGAAATGTAGGGGAGAAATAACTGGAAGAGTAGCAGGGTCGAGTAAAGGGTAAACCTTTAGGGAAACCCAATGAGACCTCTTCCTATAATATAACTGACTGACCTTATCACAAACAAGGTCACACTCTTCTTTTCAGGGCAGAATTTTTAGAAGAAGATTCAAGTTTTCCTCCTAATCCCAACAACTTCAAGTGTCAACAAATGTCATTAATACTTTTAAATTTAATCATTTTCAGAAAGATGAAAAATTGGCAAACCTGTCTTGCCTAGTTTAATTAGTTGGTTCTAGTTCTTTGGTCAGGTATCCCTATGTCTAAGCTCTAGTAAAAGGCTGGGCTGACTTATATAGCATAGAGCTTTAAAATAATACTCATGGTGGATGGGAACAGCAGCTGTTTGTGTAGACATACATATAATTAGCAATAATCAGACTAGGTTTGAGATGACCGAGATGTTTCCAATTTTCTTGAACAGTGTAGTGGAATTCTAAAAATAATTGAACCACTCTTGGTGTGAAATTAATTTTAATTTTAAAAAATATGCCATGCAATGTTTCTAAGAGGAAAAAGGTGCCCATAGAATTTTATATGTATATATATGTATATATATATATACACACACACACGTATATATATATATATATATATATATATATATATATAAATTATATAGTTTGGGAAGAGGATGGAGAAATGAAAATGAGAAGCACGACAGAAAGATGGCAGACAGAAAGTCTTAGGGAGGTAGCTGCAGGACAACCAAAGAACTAGGAGATAGATCAGAGGATCATAGATTCAGAGGTGGAAGGGCAGCTAGTCCAATTTATTCATTTGGAGTTGAGGAAATTAAAACTCAGATGGGTTAAACAAGTTGACTAAGATCACCCTGGTGGCCAGTGGCAGAGCCCACATTCGAACACAGGACCTCTGACTCTAGACCTAGCCTCTTTCTCTTGTACCAACCACATGGAAGTTCATTCTCCCAGGAAGAATGTGCATCTCCAACACATGTTGAGACCTTGGAGCTGAGCCCCACTGGTCTCACGGTTATAGATCTGGATGTCTCCAGTGAGGACTAGGAGCCAGAAACAGTAAGATGTTCACCATTTAAACCCCACTTATTGAGCTCATTGTCTTATTTCAGCTTGCAGACAGGAGAAGAACAGCTCTATCTTACTTCAAGTTATATCAACATTCCGACCAACACACTACGCAGTGGCAAAATGTATTCCGTTTGGGTCCAAGCAGCAAATGCTCTAGGAAAGGAAGAGTCGGACCACCTGCAACTTAACCTCGATGACATAGGTAAAGAATTCAAATTGTGATCATGGCATTGGTAAAAACCCAATTTGACAAATACCTGTTAAACACCTAGTGTGTGTGACATTGGAGACGCAAAGACAAAGACGAGGCAGTCCCCACCTTGACGGAGCTTCTGAACCGACCTGTGCAAATATAACCTAAGAAAGACTGGCTGAGATGAAGGCTGGCATTAAATAAAATGAGAGTCTGGAAGGAGGCTCACAGAAAAGGCAATGAAGCTCCTCAGTATTTTTCTGTGATCGTTATAGCATTGAAGCACGTGCAGAAATTAAAGTTAATTTCCCTCAGCCTACAGAACAACCTTTTAGGGTTTGCTTTCATGTCTCTGTTAAAGGTAGAGGGACCTGTGGAGGAAAGCAAAGTTAGAAGGTCATTACTAAGCTGCCATATGGAAATAGAACTGTGCTGCAATTCTCCTCTCCGGTTACTATATTTCCCCAGCCTCCTGTCTAGACACCTTAATAGTGTTTGAGCCTCTTTATGATGTCATAGGATCATAGAGCTGAAATGGAGAGGTCATTGAGTCTAACTTCTTCATTATACAGATGAGGAAACTGAGTTCCAAGGAAGTGAATTGACTTGCTTATGGGCACAAAAACAATGAGAGACAGAGACAGACAGACAGACAGACACAGAGGGAGAGAGAGACAGACAGACAGAGACAGAGAGACAGAGACAGAGACAGACACATAAGAGATTCAAACCCAGTTCGTCTGACTCTCCACATCTGTGCTCTTTTCATTAAATAGTCCAGTTGTTTTTTTCTCTTCCCCATCTTTCTTTTCTTCAGAATTTTTCCGTACATAAGAGACGGGGAGATTAGAATCTAACGTGTTAGCTCTGCTGTCCTTGATGGTGAAATGATTTTTTTTTAAAACTGCAGATCTTTTCCATTCTTCATCTGTTTCTTTTGCTCCATCCAGTTTCATCCTTAAATGTCACTAGCATAACAACTTAATTGGGTCTTTTCATACACTTTCCTTCTACTGTTTGTGTTCTATGAAGTGATGCTGCTCAATCTTCCACCATCTTTTGACATAAGAGTTTACAAACGCATTCATATTTTAAATTGGCTGCTGTATCTCTCTATTTGGCTAAACAATCATTTTACTGACCAAGGTGGTTTTTAGCTGCTTGTTTTAGCAGTGGATTTTTATCAGTTAAACTTTGTTATGAAATTGTTGCGATCTATTTCATTGTCCTTTCCCTCCTATTTTCTATATCTGCGTATGTCTGTCAGTCATTTGAGTTAGCTTCAGTTTTTAAAAATCGCATATAGTATCTTTTTCTCATGTCTATTTTTATTAATTTCCATTTTCTAACAAGTTGGTGATCTGTCTATGCACATTTATCTGATCCAGAAATGTCTCCCATGCCACTCATCAATTGTTTTCTGTCTACTAAAATATAATCAATTTCATTTTTCATGATGTTATTTGGAGCTCCCCATGTCCAGTGTCTTTTGATAGTTTTCTTGAAGAATGCATTAATTTGTCTAGGCATCAAATTTCTATGTAGCTATACTTTCAGAACTATATTTTCTTTTCTTTTTAAACTATATTTTCTAACCTATTTCTTGGTTGTCCTCACCTATATCCACCTTTACATTGAAGTTACTGGGTATATGTTGATTTTTTGGAAGTGCATTTGGAGTTCTTCCAAGTCTTTCTCTGTCTCTTCACCCTCTGAAAGATGTTGGCATATAAACTGGAATTACTTTCATGGTGGCCTTTTGGCAAATCTTTATCATGAGTACTGAAGTGGATAATCAAATACCTTATGAAATTGTATTGCTTGTTTCTATTGGACAAATCATAAAACCCACCTCAACAACTCCTTTATTTGCCTCCACAAAGAGATGCTAGAAACTATACATCCAATTATCTGGGACACTTCCTTCTGTGCTCTGGCTTCATTCAGAACAAGTTTCAAATTTAGTTCACTGTATTCAAGCCAGAGCTAAACACTATGGAATTCTAGAACTATAAAAGCTACATATGAAATATGGATAGAATGTAGGTATATGTATATGAAGTGCTTTGCAAAACTTAAAGTACTATATCAATCTTAGTTATCACTACTATTATTTTCATTATTGGAGTTTAGAATGAGCAAAGTGCTGACATGCATTATCTCATGAGCTCCTTATACCAGCCTTGGGAGGGACAGCAGGCACGATTATTCAAGCCTTCATCTTGTGACACTCCCCCTCTGACTTCCTACTTCTGAAATCATAATTGAATCAGTTACATCATTAATTCTGGAAAAGTTGCATCAACCTATTCCCCTCTAGCTCCAGTCCTCATGCCTGAGACTTCCCAAGTCCGAAGAGCCCAGCTCGGCCAATTTCTCCCTTGTATGTTTTTTCTTTTTTTTTCAGAAAGGCAGCTTCTTGAAGGCAGAGACTGTGCTTAGTGTATCCTTAGCATATAGTAAATACCTACTAAATATTTTTCTTTGTTTTTTCCCCATTCATTCATATGCACTTCTTTTCTGGATGAGCCTAACCTATGCCTATTATTGTTTTATTTCCAGTGATTCCTGTCCTCCCAGTCATTACAAGAGCTGAGGATTTAAATACATCAGTGCCCACAACTGTTATCCACTGGAAAATCCAAACATCCATGGATGGAGTTTTCTGTGAGATGAGACACAAGGCAGCCACAAGGCCAGCTTGGAATGTGAGCCAAACTTTGTTTTTCCTTTAGTGTGTGGTCAATTTAAAGAAAGCAGATGGGCTGAAAGTGGTCCTGGAAGTATTTCAATCTTGGGTTCTTAGCCCCAGACCCATAAACTCCTGAGGGGTGTGTCCTGGAATAGATTCCAGGGTGCTGTGAATGGGGATGAAAAAAAAAATGACGCATTTATTTCAGCACAACTGGTTTCCTTTATAATCCTATTCATTTAAAAATCTTATTCCAAGAAGAGGTCCACAGACTTCACCCAACTGCCAAAGGGGCCCAAAGAAGAAGACCCCCAGCATAAGTGGTGAATTCTGTTACATGCATTTCTATCAGATGAGCACCACAAGAATCCACCAACAGTCTCTTGCCACAATGGTCCAGTGATTAAGCTTTCAATTCAGGGCCAACATGGTACAAAATTGGTCACTTCCCAGGAGCAATGAGCCCTTTGTTGAGTGGCAGTTGTATAGACTGAAAGCTGAAGGGGACCTTGAATGTCATTTAGTGCAACCCCCCTCAATTTATTGATGAGTTATAAAATGGCAGGCTCATAGCTTTTGAGCTGGAAAAGACCATTTTGGTCCAACCCTCTACCTTATCAGATGAAGAGCCTGAGGTTTTTAAGTGACTTGCCTAGTGCTTGTGTGAGTGGTGACAAAATCAGGATCTGAATTCAGGTCCTTGGAGTCAGGTTCCTTTGTTCTCTCCACTGTGTAAGGAGGGGCCCAAGATGGCAGACCTCCACCTGTGGTCATAATACTAACAATAATAGACTTTTATATAACACTTTAAGGTTAGTGTTCTTAACTTTCTTTGGTCATGCCCCTCCCCCCCCCTTTGGCTCCCTGCTGAGTCCTATGGACTTCTTCCCAGGAAAATGTTTTTAAAGCATCATATAAAATGCATGGGGTTATGAAGGAGACCAATTACATTGAAATGCAATTATCCAAACTTTTTAAAAAGTTCAGGCTTCCCTCCCCAGATTAAGTCTCCCCACTCCCTTTAGAGATGACAAAGCATTTTACTTCCACCGGGTACATTTGAGCCTCACAACAACACCATAAAAGAAGTAATAAGGATTTATTATCACTAGTTTATGGACGAGGAAAAGGACGCCAAAGCCTTTTGTGACAAGGTCATCACACAGCAAGGAAGATGTATCTGGGTCTTCCTGATTCCGAGCCCCAGCCCCAATCCCTTCTGGTGCCCAGCGATGACACTGAAGCACATGTACGATGTATTTAAATATTCCTGGCTGCTGGGAAACCTGAAATGAAGGCCTCAAAAGGTCTCTCTGTTTCTGGCACTCTCTAATCAAAGCACCAACCTCAGAATGTAAAATTCAGTTGGGTTTATGTCTGCTTCACCTTGTTCTCAATAAAGTTTTATCAGTAGGTGCACACAAGGTGGCAAACCTGAGTGTCTGTGCCCTGATCCAGACTCTGTGTGGCCTGGAGGGAATCACTCTCAATTCTTGGGCTTTTTGCCACGATCTAAATTCAGAGCCTTGAGGCAAAGCCCTGACCACAGTACCTTAGCTAAAGCTCTGACTTCAAAAGAAACGCAGATTTTTTTTTTTTAACTTTCATTGATTGTAAACTCCTATTCCTCTAAAATGACTGAGGAACATTTCAAATGTTCTAGTCGAAGTGACTAGGGCTCTTGGCTTGGAATCTGGAAGCCTGGATTCAAGTCCCACCACAAACACTACCAGCTGTGGGAGCCAGAGTAAGTCATTGACCTCTAAGGCTCTAGGTTGTAGAGAAGATGCTAATTTTCATGGGAACCAATGAAATCACAGGTCTGACTAAAATATAGAGAGCAAAAACTACACTGAGCAAAAGTGGCATTTCATCTTTCTTTGGGGTTCAGGGGTACTTTGGCTCCTCAACACCATCACTGCACCATAACTAAACAATGCATAGAAGACTGGGCTAAAGTAGGCTGAACTTATGAGGCACCCTAGCTAAGGGGCGCCATGGTGCCTAGAGCACACCATGGTGGAGAGTCAGGAAGATGCCTCATCTTCCTGAGTTCAAATCTGGTCTCAGATACTTCCTAGCTGTATGACCCTAGGCAAGTCACTTAACCCTGATTGCCTCAGTTTCCTCATCTGTAAAATGGGCTGGAGAAGGAAATGGCAAACAGCTCCAGTATCTTGGCCAAGAAAGCCCCAAATGGGGTCCTGGAGAGTCAGACCAGTTGAAAAACAGCCGAACAAGAGATCCGTGATAGCTGATCTGGGGGATCCCCCACCCAAAGAGCTCAAAGTCTCCATCCCAGTCATTTTTTTCCCCTCTACTACTAATAGATTTATAGTCAGACAACACAGGTTCCAATCTTTTTCCTGCCCGTTACTAAGTGTATGACCTTAGACAAGTCATAGGAGTTCCCTGACCCTGGACTAGATGCCCTCTAAGACCCCTTCCAGATCTAAATCTTAGAAACCTACCATTGAGGGCACACAACAAAGGGAGTCGTCATGGAATTCGGGAATCATCCTTTCTCGAAAGAATTCCTGGTGTCTCATCTGTTATTTAACAGGTATCTGACCTGTTGGTTTGCAGAGATGCAACGTTGGGGGAGATTCCAGTTACTTGAATAATCTAGACCTAAATCTCTATATTCTCCAGGTCCAATCCTTCCGAGTGAGTAGAATGTGAAGGCATTCTTGTAATTCCGTCTCCACCTAGTGGTGCCGAGAACCTTTCTGTGGTCTGGGTTTATATGAGACGTGGAGAAAGACATTGATGCTAGGGATCTCCAAGGGACCTTGAGACTATCCATCACGGACCTTCTTTTACAGATGAAAAACCCAAGGCTCCGAGTGACTGACCTCAGATCACACAGTTAAGATGATGTTAGGACTAGAACTGAGGATTCCCAGGTCCTGCTCTGTGCGTGTGCACACACACACGCACACACACACTTATTACAAGGTTCTGAGCATCAGATTCTGAAGTTTGTTCCTTGCCTGTTGGTTGAAAGTCCTTCCCTCTCTGGCTTTCTCCTTCCCAGTTACTATAGTATCAATAACTAGCATCATTTTGAGTTTTAAATTTCACAGTTTAATTATATATTATCTCATTTGATCCTCACAACAACTTGGGAGAGTAAAATGGTGTTCATTTTACTGATGAGGAAACTGAGGTAGGCAGAAGTTAAGTGACTTTCCCAGGATCACACAGCTCGTAAGTGTCTGAGGTGAGATTTGAACTCAAGGTTTCCTGACTTTAGGTCCAGTACTCTAGCTAGTTCCCGCAAAATCACTCTGCCAGAGACAGGACTTGAACCCACATTTTGCTGAGGCCAGCTTTCTATCTACTATGCTAAGCTTCCTTGCATATACCAGGAACTTAATAAATGTTTGTTGGATTAGTGAATGATTGAATGACCTCTCATAAGGTCATTTTAAGAATAGAATATTTTTAAAATAACTTTTGTTAGCAGAGGATAATATTGACTTCAGCCAATTGGCAAGAACCAAACTTCAGAATCCTACCTTCTGCCGGAAGCCTTGCCCACGTGTCCCCTATTGCTAGCACTTTTCCTCTGAAATTACCCTTCACTGTGTAGATTACTCGTGCCCGGTTATTCACACGTTGTTCTCCCCATTCGAATATGAGCTCTTTGAGGGAAGGAAATAGGTTTCCACCTCTCTTTGTATCTGCAGCGCCCGGTACACAGTAGGTCCTTAATAAAGACTCCTTCAGCCCATCTTTCCCAGAGAAGCGCTCCCTCGTGTGGCTTCCCACACACGCGTGGCTTCCCGCACACAGACTGGGTTTCAGCAAACTGGCCTGATGACTTTTCCTCATGCGTGGCGCCCCATCTCCACCGCTGCCTTTGTACAGACGCTTCCCCCTCCTTGGGATTCTGCGCTCCCTGCGAGGCTGCGCTCGCGCCCTGCCTCCTACACTTAGAGCTCTTCTTTCCCCTTGAAATGACCCGGGACTCACTTTCTAGGTATCTATTCGTGTACCTGCTGTTTCCTTCCCTGAGAATGTAAGCTCCCTGAGGGCAGGAAATATTCCGGTTTCTGAATCCCTACTGCCCAGTACACAGTAAGCACATAATAAATGCTTACGGAATGGAATTGCATCTCCTTGTTTTTACAGATGGGCAACCTGAAGCCCACTGAAGTAAAGTATTTTGCCCAAAGTCACACATATTACTAGTAAAAGATGGGACCGGAAGCCAATGGCCACTCCTGTCCATGACCTCTGCCTCCAGCGTAGGCTTCAATTGGACGTTTGCTTTCCAGCGGTCCGAGATTTGGACGGATCCAGTTTGGCACTTTTAGTGACATTAGACTTCCTTGCTCCCTTCCGAGCTTCTGGCCAGAGCTGTACAAAGCAGGATCTGGTGTCTAGGGGTGGCTAGGAGATTAAATGGGCTGAGTGGGCTAGGTGACACATCACAAATCAGAGGAGCACCTACTAAGTGCCAGGCATGGTTCTATGTGCTGGGGACCCCACATATACAAACAAAACGATCCCCAGATGCTTGGTAATGGATTCTACAGGAGGGAAACAGGACAGATAAAAATATATGTACTATAAATACAATGTGATTTCAGTGATAGGGGAATGGAGAGAGCCATTGAGCAGTAGAACTAGGCACTCGCCTTAGGGGAGGTGGGAAGAATTACACTTTAGGAAATAAGAGTCAAGTCATCAAGTCAACAGGAACTTATGAAGCGCCTACTGTGTGCCTAGCACTGTGCTAAGTTCTAGGGATACAAAGAAAGGCAAAAACCAGCCCAGTCCTCACGGAGCTCCCAGTCAAATGAGAGGGACATCGATGTACAGCTGAGATTTCTGTGGGATAAACGGGACCGGGAGATCGTCTCAGAGAAAGACTAAGAGCCAATAATTTCTGTGCTTCCCAGACTTGTGTAATCATGGGAGAACCTTAGTCTGTTTCCTTCTCTGTAAAACAGGATGGAAATAATCATAGAGCCACCTCTCAGGGGTCTGTGAGGGCTAATGAGAAAAATGGCACAAAGGGCTTTGTAAGACTTAAAGTGATTTTTTAAAAAAGTTAGCTATTTTACTTTATTTATTTTTAACATTCATTGTTAAAAATTTTGAGTTCCAAATTCTCTCCTTCCTCCCCCCCCCCCCCCCCCCCAGCCATTGAGAAGACAAGCAGTGTGGTAGCGATTATCCATGTAGAGTCAGGCAAAACGTATTTCCACTTAATATGTTTTCTAAGAATGAAACACCTAGTTCAAAAAACAATCAGTCCTTACTATGGGGGAGGGGGAAGAGCTGATGAGCCCCTCCCCGATAAAGCATGGCTGAACTCTTGAACTTGTACTCTAACTTGTCGATCTCATCTCAGATTTCTCAGTAAATCAGTAGGGCTAATTTAATTTCATTTCCTGTGTGAGCCTGGCATTTCTTATCTCCCTATTGATCCAGACACCTTGGTTACTTTCCCTACATCACAGTCAAACATGCTGCCTGGAGAAGTGCCTTGGAAGGTTTCAGCTGCTTTCTCTGGCCTCTTCAGGTGCGTTTTTCCAATTTCCCCCTTTGATCTTTAGTACTGACTTTTTTTCCTCCTTCACTCCAAGGTTCGATCTATTTGCCTTTCATAAGGATAGGGATTTGTGATTTTACTGGTATCAGGAAGGTCCAGGATGAAGAAACCTCCCTTGCCGCTTAGTACCTTCTTGCAAACTTATATTTAGAGGGTTTCTGGGTCCCTGAAAAGTCAGATGACGTGGCCAGAGTGACACTGACCATATGGGTCAGAGGTAGGAGTCCTGACTCTCTATGCTATATACCACACTCCTTCTCAGGCTTTTCATTGTATCTGGACACTATGCAGTGAGAAAAAAAAATTAAGAATTCAGCCTAAAAATGAGCAATTTAAAATTCTACAAGAGGTCTTTCACATGTAATTCATTTATAGTAGGTGGAAGAAGCCATTTTCATGGCAATCAGAGCTGGTGGCCAGGGAGCAGACATCTGATTTGTAATGTTCAGAGCAGGAGGCAGCTGAAAATTTCTGGACAGTCAGCTGGAGCAGAGAGACTTGAGTTCAGATTCCGACTATGACACTTCCCATTTCCCACCTTTGCACCAGCCTGTCTTTCCATCAAGGTGGCACCATAATGAACAGAGTGCTGGGCCTAGAGAAATGAAGAAATCTCATCTTCCTGATTCAAATATGGCCTCAGACACTTCCTAGTTGTGTGACTCTGGGCAAGTCCCTTAACCCTGTTTAACCCAGTCGCTTATCTGTAAAATGAGCTGTAGAAGGAAATGGTAAACCATTCCAGTATCTCTGCCAAGAAAACCCCAAATGGGGTCACAAAGGGTCAGAAAGAACTGAAAAATGACTGTATCAATCTCTCACCAGCCTTTTTTTTCACATGCTCTCCACATTCTAGAGGAAGGATTCTTAACATTTTTGTGTGTCTTGGTCCCCTTTGGGGACCCTAGAGATGCCTGCTCAGAATCATGTTCTTAAACACACAATATACCTAAGATTACAAAGAAAACCAATTATATTCTCAAAACTTTATTTTTTAAAAGTCCAGAGACCCCAGGTCAAGAACTCCTGCTCTAAACTCTGGGCAAACTGGCCCTCTTGCAGTTCCTTAAATTCAGAACCTGACCTGCTCCCTATCCCTGAATTTGGTGATCCATCTCCTGACTGTGTGCCTTTGCAGAGGCTGTTCCCAATGCCTGAGATGCCCTCCCTCCTCCAGCAGCATTCAAGGACTCCTATGGATATTATGCCCTACAGGAAACCCTTCTGGAACCGGGGAGTTGAAAGTGCCCTGTCTCTACTGAAATGATCTTGTACTTACTTCTCTGTATAACTGTTTATGTCTTTGCTCCCCTCCCCCAATTCTGAAATAGACTGTACGGTCCTTGGAAACAGGGATTATTTTTCATTTTTGTTTTGTGTCCTTACGATATAAGGTGCAGCACCTTGCATCTAGAAAGGGCTTTGCAAATGCTTTTTTAATTAAACTGAACTGAACTCTGTCTCCCTGGATAAGTCACTTAACTTTTGTCTGCCTTATCTTTTGTTTCCTCATCTGTAAAATGGGAGATAATAGCAGCACCTAAACTACAGGGTTGTGAGGATTAAATGATATAATACTTGCCAATACTTTGCAACCCTCAAAGAGCCACACAAATGCCTCTCGCTGTTGTTGTTAGCACTAACTTGGGGGAAGACCTGAGTTCAAATCCTGCCGCTTGTCTGGGTGTCTTGGGGCAATTCAATCAATCCTCAGTTTCCTTATCTGTAAAATGGGCATAAGAATGGTATCTATTTCGTAGCGTTGTTGTGTGGACTGAATGAGATAACATATGACGAGTTCTTTGCAAACCTTAAATCGCTTTCTACATGCTAGCAATTATTATTATTATTATTAATTATTATCATCATTGTTATTTGCCAGCTTTTATTATTATAACTGCAAAGCTCAGAGTATAAAACGTCTTGTTTTTTCAACACTTGAAAGCTTGAACCACAAACATGTATAGTGTACTCTGTACTTTACTATGCCCAGAGGTTTTAATAACTTAGTTCCTCATCTCCTCTCATCTCTTGGAGGGTTCTCCTTCCTTGGCTTCCTCCAGAACTCGGCTCCAGTTCCACTTTCTTCGGGAGACCTTTCCTGGAGCATTCCCCTCAGGTTATTTTGTAACCAATCTATGTATCTTAATGTAGCTATTTCTGCGTCAGTTGTCTCCATTAGAGTGGAAACTCTTTGAGGACAGGAAGAGTTTCATTTTTGTCTTTGTGCTCTGCACTATTCCCAGCACACAGACAGTACTTAATCTGGAAAGGGCATTGCAAGTATTTTTGTTAAGTGTTAATTGATATGACTTTATGACTAGCTAGCTAGTTCCCACCCATACCTAAACATGAATTCATTCTATCACATACCCAGTAAGGGGTCAATCGGTCTATGCTTAAAGATCTGTCCATGAGGGAAACCCACTTTCCTCCCCCTGCGGCTCGTTCTACCTTTGGATGGCTATTTTCTGGGAAGCTTTTCCTGAACCTGAATCTGCCTCTGTTTCTCAATTTCAGGTCAAAGAACTGGAAACCACCATGACATCAGTTCAACACATAGAATACAGTCTGGAGCCAAGCACCAAATATACATTTCAAGCCCGATGTCGACAGATGGGGAGGAAACATGGGCAGGAGTGGAGTGTGCCCTTTTTCCACACAACCCCAGAAGCAGGTAAGCTCTTCAGGAGATGCAGTTCAGCTCCTTCTTCATCTTTACCTCACCCTTGTTTTCTCTAGTAGGACCAATCACCTGGTGAGTTTTCCACTCCTCACCTTCTGGTTGGTAATCATTGCCAAAGATACTTTCAAGATTCCCAACATGCCATGAAGATAGAGCCTTAGGCTTGGAATCTTGCCTAAGATGTTGAGTTGCCATTTGACCCTAGAAAAGTCACTTAACCTCTCTTTGCCTCAGTTTCCTCATCTGCAAAATGGAGATGATTCTACAGAGTTGTGGTGAGGACCAAATTAGATTACATAGATTTTCTAAACTGATTATATAAATATCCACAGATCTGGAGGTAGATGTGCCCTTAAAGGCCATTTACTCTAGCTTTTTCATTTTTCAGATGAGGAAACTGAGGCCAAGGAAATTAAGTGATGGTTCCATAGGTGATGTGGTTTTGAACCCACATCCTCTGACTCTACTGTATTATGCTGCCATCTGCTATCTGTTATTAATGTATTTTTCCAGTATAATTATTCCTTTTGAAAATTAAAAAAAAATCTTCTCTCTCACATGATGCTAGTTATACTATTAGTAAAATATTAAAATCATAGCTTTAGAGCTAGAAGATGCTTAGGAAAGGTCAACTAGTTTAACTCCCTCATTTTATAGAAAGAAAAGGAAGGTAGAGGGAGGTTAAGTGATGTTCCCCAGGTCACATAGATAGTAAGTGAAAGAAATGGAATTTGAACCCACATCTCTTGACTCCAAGACCAACTTCCTTGTTGATCAAGACAATTCACGATGGCCCAAAGCTCCTATGAAAACAACAATGCTTTAAGTGAATTTGTGTTGTACCAATCACAACAGCATTGCCATAGATTTGAAGAAGCCCAAGAACCCTATGTATTAGACTTATTATCTCCTTAATCTGCAACAGATACGTTCATTTATTTATTACATTGAGTCATTCTGGCCAATTTTTGGATCAAAAAAAGATCCAGACGACATTTCTTATTTTACCTATGTATGCCTGGATCCGTTGGTATAATTCTGAGCAGGTGAATGATGTTAACTGGATGGATATAATTATACACCATTATGACAGTTGTCTCTCTGGGCCTTAGTTTCCTTTTTTGTAAAATGAAGGAGATGGACAGAATGACTTCTAAGGTCCCTTCTCAGTTCTAACCTTCTGTAATTCTGGTCTAAACTAAGGGGAACCTCAGGCTTTCGGAAGAAGACAAGGATGAGTTGAAATGTCTTGAGCGACCTCTGCTGCCCACTCTTAAAAAGGCAGTCGAAGGCAAAACGTAATGACTGGCTGTTTTTTTTCTAGCATTAAATCATCTCACTCACCTTTCAAATCTTTTTTCATATAACCATCAGTCCCACTCTGGTCTAGCCACACCGGCCAGCTAGCCACGCACCATCCATGACATGGCATTTCTCACGTCCCTGACTTTGTACCAAGAGTCCCTCCTCCATGCTTGGAGTATGTTCCCGCCTCACCTCGGTCTCCCAGAGCTCCCTGATTCCATCAAAGAACAGCCTCTTTCCTCTCAGTCATTCATAAGCTCTCCCTTCGGAAATTATTTTAAATTTTGTATTTCGTATTCTCTTACCTTTGTATATGTTGCATCACCCAGTGAAATGGAAGCTCTCTGAGGCCAGCCTGTTTTGTTTATATCTTTGTGTCTGCACCAACCGGCAGAGTGACTTGCACACTTAGAGGCTTAATGAATATTTGCTGAACTCAATTAGACTCAGTGTTTCTTGGCCCATTCTAGTCTAAGGTCCCAAACCCTAAGAACTAGGAATGGCCATTATTTAGGCCAGTGATAGCCTACTTAATTTGACCTAATTAAAAAAATTCTGCGTGCACCTCCATGGGTACTAATTTCCTTACGTATATTATATTATATGAGAACTACAGTTGGCCCCAGAGCACAGGTGTTCCTTATGTATATTATAAAACATGCACAAAATATGCATTTAAAGGGGGTACATAAAGATAAAAACAATACTTTAAATTTCTTATGGATTAATGGCACAAACAGGGCACGATGTAATTAAATAGAAATTATTTTTTTTTAAACCTCATGCTCATCCTAGGGGATAGGTCGGATGTGGGAAGATTCAAATAAATAATAAAATAACGTAATATAAAATTATATTTTATATGACACATTAATAAATAAACAGTGATTATTCATGAATTTGATCATGGGGCACAGAGTTCCTGGCACACAGGCACATGCATGTTGGCTTGGTTTGACCAGTCCAGCCAGTCGAGTAGGAGACTCTCTCTCTTTGAGATTTTTAGATACTTTTAATGTTGAAGAATACTCAATATGATATTCAGTATTATGTAATATGATATATGTAAAATATATATTATATAATATTCTACAGGTCGTAAGTCAGTGACCATCACAGCCTTGCAAGATTTCCCTGTGTAAATAATTTCATAATACCTTGCAGAAACAGCATGCAACATCTCTGATTGAAGCTCAGCCAAATGTTTTCAGTATAAATCAGTCCATGCCTCATTCTTTACCTGGTTCGGATTCATTGGACCCGAATTTCCTTTCTGATCAGTCATTTTAGCTATATTTCTGTATGACCCCAGCATTGTATGTTTAGAACTGAGAGACATCTTTGAGGTCAGCCAGCCCAACTCTTGCGTTTTACAAGAAAATGAAGAGGCTTCCTTGATGTCAGTCCCCGTGGGAGCATGGAGAGCCAGCCTGGCATTCTAATCCAACCCAGCACCCTCTCCATGGGGCAGGCTAACTCCTGAATGTGAGGAAGAGTGAGCAGAGCAGTTTGAGTGGATCTTGAAGTACAGTGAGGGAAATCGGTGACAAATAGAGGAATTTATATTAGTCCTTGAGGAAAGAGGGAGGGCAGGGCCAAGAAAAAGGCACTGTTCCTGAAGGCATGGGAGAACTGGTACCGCTGGGGAACAGCATTAGTGGGTACCACTCCCTTTACTGTCCCCACTTCCACAGGCAAGCTGGTGACTCAGCCATACAACACAGTATGCATGCCCTCCCATCCAAGCCCCAAAGCTGCTTGGAGCTCAGACTTTTCACAGTTTTAGACAAAGAGCTAATACAGTTTACTAAGGGCTAACTCATTTATAAAGAAACTCTGGCAAAGAACTGGGAAAGTCTGTACTGGCATAAATGAATCAGTTGATCTCCCATTTAGGAACATTTTTTCCTTTTGTTGTTGTCTTTTTTTTAATGACATTCAATTCTAAATATTTTCCTCCACTAACCCAGAAAGCCTTCCTTTTTATAAGGATTTAAAATGAAAACACACACACACACACACACACAGAGTTCAGTAAATCCAATCCATGCACACTCTGCACACCTGGGCCTCCACCTCTTCAGTGAAGGGAAACACATTTTCTCACCTGTGCTCTGGGGCCAAGTGTAGTTCTCATACCTGGGCAGGGTTCAATTTCCTTTTTTCATTTAGGAACTTTTAGACAAATCCATATCTGGCACTTGGTGATATTGTGAGGCTGTCTTCACAAGAGCCTTCTATCTAAATCCCTTTATGTCCCTCAGGAACACTCTAACGTGGTACCTTCCCACTCAGGTAATTTGTCCTTTGCCAAGGGTTCTTGATCTTTTTTGGGTCATGCACTCAGCTGTTGGGCAGTCCAGTGGGGTCCACAGACCCCTTGTCAGAATAATGTCTTTAAATATGTAAATAAAATAGAGGACCACAAAGAAAGTCAATTATACCGAAATGATTGTCAAAAATAAATTATTTAAAAAGTTTATTCCTGTTATGCTATATTTCCCCCTCCATTACCAAATGTACTCTTTAAAACTTACAACTTCATTCATACTAACGTGTGAATGACTAAGAACCCCAAACCTCAAGAAACCTTTATTAAGCCTCTCCTACATGTGAGTCACAGTGCTGTGCGTGCAAAGAAAAAATTTAAACAGTTCTTGACTGAAAGAGCTGGCATTTGTCCCACTGAGGAATGACATAACACACCCATAGTACAGGACAAAGGGCACAGAATCTGGAGCTTCCTCCCATGACATCTTGGGCAAATCACTCTCCACTCTCCTGGCTTCTTCTGCCCTTTGTCTGAAATATGTGGGGGGGGGGGGGGGGCTGGGGGAGGGAGGGTGGATCCCTGAGGTCCTATCTGGCTCTAAACTTGCAAATAAAAACAAGGCAACCTCTGGAAGGAGAAAGTAACCTCTCACTGGGTAGGGGGGGCTTAACCAAGGGGGAGGCTCCCTCCTGAGCTGGGCTTTGAAAGAAGATAAGGATTCTGGAAGGCAGCCATAAGGAAGGAGTCCATTCCAGGAGGGGGTAAATCTGTCCAGAGATGAATCGTGGAGTGTGGGAAACATCGTAAGCCCAGCTTGGCCAGAACATTGAGTCCAAGGCAATAAAAGTTGACTTTTACAGAACCCTTTCAGATTTGCTGTGAGTTTCACATAGGCTGTTCATTGGATCTGGCAATCAGCCTCTTGGGTTGGAAGGGAAAGTGTTACAAACCCCATTTTACAGATAAGAAAATTGAGGCTTCCCAAAATGAGGCATCTCCACCAGGACAGCACAGCTAGTGAGAATCAGAGGTGGGATTCAAGCTTAGATTTTTTTTGTTTGGTTGTTTTGTTTTTCCATTCCAAATCTAGCATGTTATATCCACTAAGCCACACTGCCTTAGTAAAGAAGAAGAGTGATATGAAAAGTCAGAAAGTCTGTGCTTCATGCTGAAGGCAGTGGGAGCCACTGAAGATTTTTGAATAGGGAGTGTCCTCACCAAAACTCCATGCATTAAGGCATAAGATATCCTTTTAATGCAATTGAATCTGTGGAGAGATTTCAGGAGGGTCTGTGAACTTGAATGAGAAAAAAAAATACGAGCCCGTTTTCATTAACCTACAACTGAAATTTAGCATGCCCTTCTGATGTGAATGTCGGCAACAGGACAATTCTGAGATGGAGGTCTGTAGACTTCACCAGACTAAGAAAGGGGTCCCTGACCCAGGAGAGGCTAAGAAGCCCTACTTTAAGGAGTATCTGCATTTTAATAGGAGTCTGAAACAAAAGAAATCAATCTCTAATTGTATACCTTTAGGCATTGCTGAGTTCATGGGATATTTGGGGGCAGCCTCTCCTGAAATAATGCCAACTATGGAATCTTAGGACCATTCATAATCAAGTTACCTGCCCCCCTCTCCCGGTTTTATTTTTCCTTTTCTCAAATGTTACTGATTTTTTTTTTCCAGTTCTGATATGATTTCCCCTTTGACACCACATACCATTCCTCTCCCCCACTATACAGTCCTTACTTATAACAAATAAGTAGAGCCACGCAAGAACAAATCCATACATTGGCCATACCTGAACATGTATGCCCCATTCTGTCCCCCTGGTGCACCCTCTGTCCACCAAGAGGCAGGAAGCCATCATAACTGCATCAGCAGCAGTACTGACAGCTGCATTGGGCAGGGCTCCGGGGTCTTTCAGTGTGGTCTTCCCTAACGTTATTTTGGTCTTTACATAAATTGTTCTTCCAGTTTTGCTTACTTTACTCCATATATTCATTCATACAAGCAATTCTCAAATATGTTCATATCCTTCATATCAGATATTTCTAATAATTCTGTAATACTTTAGGACATTCATATTCCAAAATCTGTACATCCCCAATTAATGGGAACCCACTTTCCTTCCATTTCTTTGCTACTAATAAAAATATTATTCTAGATATTTTTGCATAGAAAGAGAAGAGAACAGACATTTATTAAACACTTACTAAGGCAGGTGTGACCCTGGGCAAGTCATTTAACCTTCAGTTAACCCTCAGCCTCAGTTCCTCATCTATAAAATGAGCCGGAGAAGGAAATAGCAGACCACTCTGATATCTTTACTAAGAAAACCCCAAATGGGCTCACAAAGAATCAGACATGACTGAAATGACTGAACAACAACAATGTTCCTAGTGATTTGGCTTTCCAGAATAGTTGTGCCAATTCACAGATCCACCAATAGTACATTAATGTGCCCGTTTCTCACAATCCCTCCCACATCTGTCGTTTTCCTTTTTCTTCATCTTTGAAACTCTCATATATATTTTTGTATATGGCAAGTTCGTTTTGCTTGGCTATGTATATTTATTGTGATAAATTTGGTTTTTTTCTTTTTTCCAGTGGGATGAAGGGTAGAAGGGAAGCAAAATAGATTATTGTTAACTTTTTAAAAAGAGGGATGGGGATGGGGGCAGTGCTAGAGATGTAGACTGTTGCAGATGAGGTCACAGTATTTTTACTTTCATGTAATTGTTTTATTTTATTACAAGATACCTCTCACAAAGTAGGACTAATCTGTAAATGTTTATAAAAACAAAACACATCAATACAAATTTTCAAAAGGAAAAAGAGAAAATTAACCACTCATCATGTTTTTGGTATACTTTCTTTTAACTTTTTTTTTTTTTTAATTTTCTTCTTCTAGATTGTCCTTCACTTCTATATATTTGCATTTCCAATCTGTGGTTCTTTCTTCAGTTTCCTTGGCAAGACTTGCCATTACAGATTCCAGTTTTTCTATTCTGCCCATGATTTCTGCTGTGCAAGCCACACATTCTACTCTCATAATTCTCATTTCTCTTTTGAATTGCTCAGGAACAGTGTGTTGTAATTTCATGTTCTCTGTCTCATCAAGTCTTCTTTGTTTTGCCTGAATTTGTTTACTAAATATGGAAGCCAGATTTCCTTCTGTTGTAATGTTTAATCTGCTGGTTTATCTACTTATGTTCAAAGTCTTTGAGTTTCCTCTTCTTAAGATCTTTGGTAATTTCAATCTCCACTCCCCACCCCCACCTCCAATCTTCCCCCATTTACACTGACTCTCTCCTAGAAAGTCAGTTTCCTTGGTTCTCAAAATATCTCACCTTCCTTTCACACTGGACAATCCATGGCTCATGAGCCCAGGTCTCTGCCCCAAGTGTCTTTTGAATGGTCAGAACAGGACCCATATAGATGCTGTGTCCTTTCCCTAAGGCTTGGTGGAGAGCTGCACAGCTCCTTCTCCCCAAATTCACACACATACACACACTCTCAGTGTCCAGTCCTGTTCCCTCTATTCTTTACTTCTTTGGCTTTGCACCAATGGTTCAAAGTTTTGCAGCACTAGTGCTATTGGGTTATGGCCCCAGCAGGTTTTTGCTCCTGAAGGGCTAAGGTAATGCTGGCTGACTATCATGGCCTTCTTACACTGCTATAACCTGGAGACAGGTTTTTCCATGGCTTTGGAAAGTGTGGGGGTATCGAGTATGGAGGCAGGTTTTGTTGTAAATCTGTGCTGGATCATTGGGTCTGCCAGTGTATTGTCACTACCGGTAGCATGGGAAGTAGAGGAGGGATGCTGCGTGAGATTAGAGTCAGGGAATATCAGTTCATGGGTCAGTTGTTTTTTTTTTACCTTCTTTTAGATTCTGGGTATTCTAGACCTTTGAGGCAGCTGACGTTGTTTTCTCTTAGGTGCATAATTTCTATTTTGGAGAGGTTTGAGAGGAGGTAGGTCCCTCTATTCTCCTCTGATTTTTTTTTAATGATGTGACATTTTATATTTGAAATTTATATCTATCTGGATATTATTGTGAGATGTTAACCTGATTTCTTCCAAACTGCTTGACAATTTTACATAAATTTTTGTCATATAGTGAGTCTTCACTCTAGTAGCTGATGTCCTTGGATTTATCAGATGCCATGGCCTCAATATTCATTTACTTTGGGTCTTACCTAGTTTATTCCATTCAACAGTTTATTTTTTAAATCAATACCAAATAGTTTTAATTATTACTCATTTGTAGTATAACTTGGTGTCTAGTGATGTTGGTTCCTTTATTCTTACTTTGTTATTTCCATCAAGATTATTGAACTTTTGTTCATTCAGATTAATTTTTACCAGCTTGTCTCGTTTGATAAATTAACCCATTAGAAGTTTCATTGGAACGGCACTAAATCTATATATTAATTTTGTAATATTGTCATTTTCATTATAGTGAAATGGACCAACTGTGAACAATTAATAGCTTTCCAATTATTTATCTTCCTTTATTTTTCTAAATAGTCTCTTGGTATGCTGAGAGTGTCTTGGTAGGTTGACTCCAAGATATTTTATAGATTTTAAAGTTATTTTGAAAAAAAAAGTCTTTTTTTCTATCACTTCTTGCTGAATTTTGATAATTTTTCTGCACTTATTTTATAATGTACTTCTTTAATGAAACTACTGGGTTGTTGCTTTTTTTCCACATCATCTGCAAAGAGGTAATTTTGCCTCCTCTTAGTCTGTGTTCATTTCCAGTTTTTTTCTTGTCTTACTATGAAACTAATATTTCTAGAATCACATTGAATACTAGTGGTGATAATGGATATCCTTGCTTTACACTGATCTTATTAGAAAGACCTCTAGGGTTTTTTTCCCGTCACATATAATTCCAAATCCTATTTTAAAAATTATTCATCATATTAAGGAAAAACAGCTAGATAGTAGAGTAGATAGATAGAGTGTTAGACCTGGAGTTAGGAACGTTTCCATCCTAATCTTGCCTCAGGTACTTAGCTGTGTGACCCTGGGCAAGTCACTTAACCTGTCTACCTCATCTTCCTCATCTGTAACATGAGGATAATAATAGCATCTATTTCACAGGGTTGTTGTAAGGATAAAAGGGAATAATATATGGGGACGTTTAATAGCAAGCACACAGTTAGAGGCAGTTTGATATAATAGTCGACCCTGGACTGGTTTCTGGAGTTGGAGGGGACTGGGTTCAAATTCTGTCTCAGATACTTACAAATTGTCATTAACCCCCCTGGTCCTCAGCTTTTTCCCGTGTAAAACAAAGGGGCAGGGCTAGAGGATCCCTAAGGTTCCTATGAGTTCTAAGTCTATTATCCTGACATAGTTTGTCATCCTAGAAAGACAGACTCAAACCTGAGCGTTAAAGGTATCAGAATTCAGCCGTACCTAGACCTGCAGAGAAAGCTTTAGTCTCATCCGCTCTGTTGTAGACTCCACTGAGCTAGTGGAGGAAGTACTTAAGGATATTAGTTCTTTAATGAGAAGGCAGAGGCTGAGAGGGAAGGGGCTGGCAAAATTACAGTCACTAGTTAAGTTGCCTGTTTCCCAGGTGAAGGTTTTGTTGCTACTTGCAGTAGCAAAGATTCCCACAGAGACAGTGTTTTAATGATGACTCAGTCTGCAGGGATTTTTTTTTTTCGTTGTTTTTTTTTTTTTCTTCCAACCTGTCTCAAGATCTGGACAAGTAAGAGCAAGAGAAGAGACTGCACTTTCTGGTCTCACGAAACCCTGCTGAGAGAGTTCTGACTTTAGAGTTAAATAACGCTGGGTTCAGATGCTGCCCCTTTTACTTAACCACCGTGTGACCTGGAGCAAGTCATTTCCCTTTAGGAGCCTAGGTTTAACTGTCTGGAAAAGGGGTTAAATCATACCTAGAGCTGTTGTTCAGTCGTGCCTGACTCTCCGTGACCCTAGTTGGGGTTTTCTTGGCAAAGCTACTGGAGCGGTTTGCCGTTTCCTGCTCCAGCTCATACCCAGACCACCTCCCGTGGTTGTTGCCTGGAATGAAGTAATGTCTGTTACTGGCTTGGCCAAGTTTAAAGGGCTGTTTGAATGTCAGTTATTTCTTAAATGTTTATTTCACAAACTGCTTCAGCTTCCAGTTATGGACAGAAACCTTTGTTTCCTACCGGTCTTTCTACTACCTGGATCGCAAATGATCTCCAAGGCAGTCTTATAGTTGACCAGAGCTCCGAGAAGTGAAGGCACTTGCCCAGGGTCACACAGCTAATTATTAAGCTCATTTCAGCTTCGTGTACTTCCCCTCCAAATGCCATCAGGGAGATTCTAAGTCAATTATAATGCTTCTAGAGCAAGAGGGGGCACTTTTATGAAAAACAGCCCGTGTTTAAAATCTAACCCATCTTAGCGGTAACATGAAAGGATTCCTTCTTGTTACTACCTAATTATTGTTTTACCAAATACACACTGTTCTCTTTCACTATGGGCACAAAAAATATCTTTGCTAAAAATTAGAAGTGTTTGAAATTAATTTAAAAATTCAATAAGGTAATAATAGAAATAATAAGAAGCATCTATAATAAAGTACTTACCACGTGGCAGGTGTTCTAGGTGCTGAGGATATGAAGACAAAAATGAAACAGTCTCTGCCCTCAAGGAGCTTCCCTTCTATTGGGGGAGGCAGGAACGAGTACATGGACTTCTTGTTAGTCCTTCTCAAAGAGGACCAGTGATGTCACCAGGTGATGTCTCGACTTGCGCATGAATTGGATTTAAGTGAGGCAGAGCTGCGCAAAGTCGTCAGCCTCACTCTCGCCTCCGAGAGTTGCGGGAGCGCACATATACATGTGTGCAGTACGCAAAGTGGGTATCGGGGCATGGGGAAGCTCTGGCACCTGGGGAGATCCGGGAAGGCTTCATGGAGAAGGTGGTGCTTGGTTGTCTTTTTTGAGTAAACATTTACATAGGACTTTAAACGTTTGCAAAGCCCTTTACAGGTATAAAACCACCAGCATTTTAATAGGACCTACTGTGTGCCTAGGCACTGTGCTAAGCATGTTGCAGTTATTATCTCATTTGCTCCTCATGACAAGCCTGAGAAAGAGATGAGGGTCCTGTGAGTTCTAAATGGTTATTATCGTTTATTTTATCTCATTTGATCCTTGCAACACTCCTAGAAGGTAAGGACTAATATTATTCTCATTCCACAGATGAAGAGACTGAGGCAGGCAGTGATGAAGTGGCTTACCCAGGATCACACAGCTAGTAAGTGTCTGAGGCGGGATTTAAGCGTGAGTCCTCCTGGCTCTATCCACTGCATCACCTTGCTACCTTTGGTCGAACTGAGTCTTGAGGGAGATTCAACTTTCTAAGAGACAGAGATAAGGAACGAGTACATTCTAGGCTCTGAAGCCAGCTAAGGTCAAAGCATGGAGATGGGAAATGAGAAGCAAGGAAAGTGCATTGTCATTATTCTATATTAATATGCTATTAAATAATATGTTATCATGGGGAGTGCAGCAGATAGAGCACTGGGCCTGGAGTCAGGAAGACTCATCTTCCTGAGTTCAAACCCCACCTCAGACACTGGCTAGCTATACAACTCTGGGTATATCACTTAACCCCGTTTGCCTCAGTTTCCTCATCTGTAAAATGAGCCAGAGAAGGAAATGGCAAACCACTCTGGTATTTTTGCCAAGAAAACCCCAAATGGGGTCATGAAGAGTTGCATGTGACTGAAAAACCACAAATAGATTATTTTATAATTATTTTATTACTATTTAGTTCAGAGAACAGCTACATGTTAAAGAAAAATATGTTAAATAAAGCTGGAAAAATAGAGGGGAGCTAGTTTTCAGAGGGCTGTAAGCACCAGTGTTAAAAGCATCCAGGGCTGTGTGACCTTTGGCAAGTCACTTAACTTCTTCCTGACTCAGTTTACTCATCAGTAAAGTGAAGGGGTTAGACTCGGGTCTAGGTGGACTCTCAGGTGCCATCCTTTGCTTTCAATGCTTGTTTGCCCATCAAATAGAGATGTGTCTTCTCTTCAAGATGATCTCAGCACTATACTTTTGACTTTTCTTGGGATGCTTTGGCTGTTTTTTAATACCACCCCCCTTCTGAATTTGTGTGATATGGGTGCCTCTCCTTATCAGCACACACTTTGCAAGAGTTGCCGTTGGGTCAGAATTTTTCAGAAACAAGCTAGCCGTAAGACTGGAAAGCAGCTCAATGTTCCAGCCTCGTATCCTTAACAGAAACAAATATTTTCTCTGTACTGGAACATGATCTACTCAGTTTTTCCATTATCCCCACAAATAACAAACTGGATGATAACGTAATACTTGGAAACATTTTTGCAAAGCTCTCCCTGGCCATAAGTTTCCCCAAAAAGTAACTTTCAGGAGCCTGGACCAAGTGGGCCCAGTCAATAACTGGACCCTGCACCTATTGTCCCTCCGGGTCACTTCGGTGTCTGGGCTAATAAGGACAGCTGACCTTTGGAAAGCCCTGGGGAGGTTCCCATGCACTTCTGCAGACTATCTCATTTGAGCCTCCCTGAAACCTTGCGGGAGAGGCATCCCCTCCGTATGGGTCCTTGTTAACTTGTTACCTTTTATCTGAACTAATAACTCAGCAGCTTCCTAGCTGGTCCCCTCGCCTCCAGTCTGGACCACCCCCAGTCCTTCTCCAGCCTAGCTGGCTATCCCCAAAGCAGAAACTGGTTCGTATCACTTCCCTGTTCAAGGAGTTTCAGTGACTTTCCATGGCCTTGTAGATAAAATACGAACAGTTTCGTGTTTGAAGCCCCCACAGTCCGGCTCCAAACCATCTGTTCACAGTGACTGCACATTTCATGTATTTCCTTATCTATATATGTGTTGCTGTCTCTCCCTGAAGCTCCGAACTGGTTTGTTTTTGTCTTTCTTCACCCAACATCGTCCAAATATATCAAATCGTGTATAAGATAAATGCTGGTTATTATCATATGCACACAGATGGCTGTTCTCTAAAGGACATCACAGCCCATCGTGGGGGTAGCCAGTAGTGTTCGAGCTAAGGAGACAGACCTGAGTTCAGCCATCTTCTCCTTCCCTCCCACCCCTGCTGCGCGCCAGGCACCGTGCTAGACTCTGGGGTCACACACACAAAGAAAGGGACAATCTCTGTGGTCAAGAAGCTTGCACTTTACATAGATAAATGTGTGCAAAATAAATGTAAATGGAATAAATACAAGTAACTATAAGACATGAGGGAATTTAAAATACGAGGGCTGGGGAGGGAGGGAAGAAAGGAAGGAAAAGAGGGAGGGAGAACACCGGCGTTTAGAGGGGCAGGAGGGGCTGCTTGCACAAGGAGGTGAAGTTCTCCTTCAGATCACTATTTGGGGGGTGGGGTGGGCACTGCCATTCACTCATGTCTCTCCTGTTCTAACCCCGAGAGCAGCTTTGGCACCTCCCAGGGGTCATGGATTTACAGCCGGAGTTGACCTTAGAGGTTATCCAGCCCAACTTCCTCATTGAGGGAGGAAGCTGAGGGCCCGAGAGGGGCCTGATCCTCATGGCACTTCCTGCCCTTGGTGCCTGGTGCTCCCACGGCCTCCACCCGAGTAAGTGCCCTCAGTACTGAGTCTCGGCAGCAGCCTCTCAACAGGTCCCTTCCGGGAAGCCTTCCTCGAGCTCCTTCTCATGAATAACGTGCTTTTCCCCTTGTGCTCCACAGGGCACCAGCTTTGCATTTCTCTAATGCAACTATTTTGTGTGATGGGCATCTGTCATATCCCCCATCCGCAAGGATAGTCAACCAATCCATCAAAAAAGCATTTATTCAGTGCCTACTACGTGCAGACACAGGGCTAAGCATTCGAGAGACAAAGAAAGGATGAAAACCAGCAACAACAAAAAAAAACCCATGGTTCCTCTTCAAGGAGCTCATAGTCTAGTGAGGGGGAGACAAGAAACCCATGTACCCACACACACACACACACACACACACACACTCGCTTATACACACTCACACTCACACTCACACTCACACACACACATACACACACACATGCACACACTCACATTCACACACACACATACACTCATACACACACGAACTCTCTCTCTCTCTCTCTCTCACACACACACACACACACACACACACACACTCACACTCACGCTCACACACTACCTAAAGAGAAGACACTCTAGAGGCACCAAGCCCCAGTGATTAGCCCACTTGCCCAAGCCAAAGAATTTGCTCCCCTAGGGGCGACATCAGCGGGTACTCCTTGACCCTCAGCCAGGCTGATCCCTAGACAGCAGACCACTTACTGCCGGTCTCTCACTCCAAGCCTTTCCAGCATTTGCCTTTCCATGTGTTCCCAGTGGTTAGCACAGTTCCTGCTACCTAGTGAGTGATGAACAAACGCTTGTTGACTAATTGACTGACTGGTAGAACGTAGCAGAACCTCTGCTTCGTGTGGTGCAGCCTTTGAGCAGCAGAAGTCGCCTGGGTGCCACAGTGAGACGTCAGAGAAAGACTCCGCGAGGTGCCCAGCATTGGGGAGCTCACAAATTGTCCTGTAGCATCCGACCATTCCAGTTTTCCAGGCACTTTGTTCAGATGCCTAGCAGAGTGTTCTGCATACAGTTGGTGACCAATAGTTGTTTGTGGGATTTAATTCAATATGTCAAAGCAAAGGACCATTGACCTGATGTCCTAGGCTGTGGCTTGCATGGCTTGACTTCCCACCAACATAGTGATTATAAGATAGGGCTTATCTAGCCTGATTTCCTCATTTTAAAGAGAAGGAGCCTGAGAGCCTGGGTTCAAGCACTTCTCAAGGTCACACAGCGAGGTCACAGATCCATGGGAACATTGGCCTTTTTAGTACTATTGGTGTTATCTGTTTCACTAGTGTCCTTGTGGGGGAGGAGCTTTGAAGGTGCTACAGAAAGATGCGCTAATAAAAGCCAGTTTGTCAGGCCAGTGAGAGAAACCTAACAGGGCAGAGAGAATGCTGTCGGTGGGCAGGAGATTTCCTCTTAACCAGTTCTGGACAGTCGGAGCCCTTTTTCTTGTGTATAGAGAAAGCCCTGAGGACGACTGAATTACAAAGGCTCAGAGGGCAGAAGTGACTGCAATTGAGGCAGGTTACTACTCAAAATAGAGACAAACTTGCTAAGAATACAAGTTGTCCTGGAGTGGAGGTGCTAGATGCCCCTCTCACTGGAGGGCTTCAGGCAAAGGCATGATCTGACAAGGGCTTCTTGGCAAGGGGCAGGACATCCTCGGTGGCTTCCGAGGCCCCTCCCAGATCTAAGAAACTTCCTGAGAATCAACCCGTTGTGGTCAAAACTGAAGTTTCACTCCCTGGTAATTTACTGAAAGAAAAATCATTTCCCCTTGCAGGAAAAAGTGAGTGAAACACACAACTTTCATGTTAAGTGATTTCTATCAGTCTCTCTAGAATTGCTTGTGTGCCTAGCATTGTGCAAAGAAGAAGCTATGAGAAACACCACAAACAAGTGTGAGATGGTTCCTCTCCCAGAAAAGCTCACTTACTGGGTGGGAGAAGGGGATGAGAGAGAATGAAGAGTCAAGGGTGATGCCCAAGGCTCCCAACAGAAACAGAGAAGTTGGGCAACCACTGAGTTTTGCACAGGCTTCCTGGGATGCTTTCCCTCCTCATCACTGCCTCTTGAAAACCCCAGCTTCCTTCAAAACACTGTGGGGGAGCCACCCCCTACAAAGCCTTCCCTGATTCCCGTACTCCCTCCCTCTTGAAATTACTTTGAATCATTTTGAACATTCTTTGTATTTACTTACTTGAGCATATGATATTCTCCCCTGGTAGAATCCAGGGAGGAAGCTGCTACGTTTTTTTCTAGGGCGCAAAGCTGCAGAGAGCCTAATCTCCCTCATCATAACTCTCATTTAAATTATTAAATAACGTCTCCCAGTTTTCTCTCCTTTCTACAAAGGGCCCCTCTATGAGATTTCTTAAAAAGCACCAAATTAAATCCATAATACTATTGAAGAGTCAGTTAGTGAGCGTCTGTTAAGCTCTTACCACGTGTCAAGCACTACGCTAAGTCCTGGGGATACAAGAAAGGCAAAAGACGGTCTCTGCCCTCGAGGAGATTACAGTCTGAGGGGAGAGACAGCCAGCAAACAAATATGAACCATCGGACATCATCATGTGCAGGGAGGCACAAGAATGACCTCTGCTTTGTGCATCTCGGGTCTCTCCCTCCCCAGCCCTGGGGAATGTAAGCTCCTTGAGGGCAGGGACTGGATTTTGAGTTGGCATCTCTACTGCTTAGCACCTGGCTTGGCCCAAATGAAATTGTGACTTGCCTTGCTGAGTGATGGTAACCTCTCTGAGCCCTGGTTCCCTCCTCTCTGAAATGAGGGGCTTAGACGAGCTGACCTCACGGGCCCCTTCCAGTTCTCCCAGCTTCAGTCGGGCCTGAATACTGGGTGGGTGACAGTCTGCTGGTTGGGGCATGCAGTCGCCACGAGGTGGCAGCAAACCACGGCAGATCCACGGAGCTCAAGCTTCACCTCTGCATTTCACAGCTCTGCATGGGATTGGCCCTGGGGATTCTCTCGTGAAATTGTCCCTTCCTAATTCAGCATCTCCTAAAAATTAATGCACTGGGCCTAGGCAGGAAGGAGCTTTGGCTCCATTTACAACCAATTAGGATGCAAAGTTCTATCCAATGCCCATTAATAAAAATCATTTTGAGCTTGATCCTGCAGGAGGAGCCGCAGACCAATAACACGTGCCTCTTTAAGGTCCACGAGCTGCCTTCCTCACTGTAGCTCTGCCAGGTAGACCTGGCAAGTACTCTTACTCCCAATTTGCAGATGAGGACAGAACTAAGTGTCTGAGGCTCTCTCTTCCCTGACAATAGGAATTTCCTCCAGTGACCAGAATCCTCCAAACTGGAGGGTTTCCCCCTTCAGCTGGTACATCCCTTGCTTGGGTTCACTGCTGGACTAGTTAATTTCTCTTTCCAGATGCATGGTGTCCACAAAGTCTGTGTGTTGTGTTAAACTTTAACAACTATTAAAACTAACAGCAGTCAAAACTGTTAAAGCTTTATATACTTTGGGGACCTCCTCTGTAGACCCAGAAATGTGTCTGACATTTTCAACCAATTCAAGCCATTTCCTGTGCGGCACCATCTGTCTTCACCCAATATTCAAAGAACTCAAATCTTCTCTGATTGATCAAGGAGTTGCTTCACAACTAGTTTAGACTGTTCATTGATTGGCTGACTGCAGTTGAGGTATATAAGTCTTCTGTGATTACCTGGGCTTAGGACTGAACTCTGCTCTTACATATACTCTTCATTATTGACGTGTCTCCCCTATTAGACTGTAAGCATCCTCAAACTAGAGGCTGTTTTTTGTCTTCCTCTCCTTCTTCAACGTTTAGCACACAGTAGGCACTTAATACACCTTTGTAGATTTATTGATATAAAACTAATGTAGCTGATATTTAAATAGCATTTTTTTAAATTTACAAATCATTTTACAACATGGAACTTCACAATTTTCCTGTGGCAGGGGCGGGGGTGGGGTGGGGGGGAGCTGGGGAGGTGCCACAGGCATTATTATTCTGTTTTACAGATGAGGAAGCTGGGCTTTAAATGGTGAAGACCACACAGATACTGACTGGGTAGTGCTTCTTCTAGCCTATGTCCATCCCAAAACCTGGGTTCAGATCCTACATCAGATGCTTTCTCTGTGTGACCTTGATCGAATCATTTCATCTCTCAGCCTCATTAGTAAAGTAACTGGGCTGTCTTAAGACTTAAATGAGATGATTCATTTAAAGCACTTTGTGAACCTTAACTAATAATAACATTAGCTAGCATTTATGTAGCGCTTTAAAGCTGGCAAAGTGCTTACAAATTCTCTCTCTGATCCTTGTAATGTCAGTAAGAGATGCTGTAATTCCCATCTTACAGATGGGCA
Source organism: Pseudochirops corinnae (assembly GCA_028646515.1). Classification (NCBI taxonomy): domain Eukaryota; kingdom Metazoa; phylum Chordata; class Mammalia; order Diprotodontia; family Pseudocheiridae; genus Pseudochirops; species Pseudochirops corinnae. The sequence continues at coordinate 355,024,364 of CM053586.1, forward strand.
AACTGAGCAGTCAGAGGTTAACTGCAGTTTTAAGCTTTGACAGTTTCTGTACCTATCAAAGCTCAAAACTGCATCTGAGTTTTAAGGCTGAATTTGAACTCAGGTCTTCCTGATTCCAGGTCCAGAAATCAGTCATGATGGTTTTATCCTTTCATTTATAAGACTGAAATAACTTGGGGCGGCCAGGTGGCTCAGTGAGTAGAGTACCGGCCCTGAAGTCAGGAGGACCTGAGTTCAAATCAGGCCTCAGACACTTAACACTTATTAACCGTGTGACCTGGGTGCCTTTCTCTTGGGGTAGTTGCAAGAATGCAGCGATAGAGATCCATCTTTATGGACCTCTTCCACAGCTAACTATTATTATATGACAATGCTGTTTCCATGGAGTGTTGTGATGATGCCTATCAATATTCCATGACTTAATAATGCACACGGCTCCAGAAAGTGAGCCAGGCCAGGAAAGAATTGAAAGCAAAGTCATATTTCAAGCAATAATTTTGGAACAAAGAAATACGTTTCCTTTTTGTGTAGGAAAAGTCAGATAACAGGGAAATTGTTTTCTTGCCACAGGAAAGAACCTTTTAGTCCTGCTTTCTTGATTCTCTTAGCAAAATGCCCCCTTCATTCTGTTCAGGAAGCCATTCAGCAGAGACCCACACTGGATTAAGTTCTTCCCAAAGAAATTCCACCAGGATTGAACAAAGTTGTTTTTCAGAAATCTGTAAGGCCGGTTTTAAAAGAACTCAGCCTGGAGGGACGTGGTGTGTACTTTGTGGGACCTCTGCAGCGATAATGCACACAGCTCTGATGCACGATTTTCTATGTCCCAATGTATACCAGTTTGAAAGGGGTAAGCTGCTCACGGAGGAATTCAGAATATCAGGATGACTGAGTACTCAGGGTTTGAGGATCACAAATTCAGAGCTAGGGGTAACCTCAGACTTTCTAGCACAAAGCTTCTCATTTTACAGAGGAGCCAATGACAACATGGAGCATTGCCCCAAGCCAAACAATCATAATCATAAAAAATGAAACTTGAACCCAGGTCCTGATTCCAGAGTGGGCACTATTTCCACTTAGCCATGTAGCCTCCTAAGTTATGAGACAGATTATTTTTAAAACTGCTTGATGGAATTTGTCCTGTCTGCTGAGGGGAGAGCACCCCTTAACCTTATCTTGGGCAGCTTTGACAGGAGAATTGTGGGTAAAAAGAGTTGTAAGATACCCTGATCAGACAGAGAAAATCTGCTGCTAAAAGTCCCCCCCCTTCTATTTTTCTTTTCTCCCTCCCTTTCCCCATAGCCTCTACTTTCTAGAGTCTTCTGGTTTTCCAGAGGGTTTATCACAAAGGCTGATTCCAAGGGTCTTTGGCACAGGATCCCTGTCCTGCCTTGAGATCTCCTGAAATGCCAGTTAGACAGAACTGAGCTTCTTTTGCAGAGCCAAGAAAAGGGGAACAGCCTCTTGACAGTTGTGGAAGGATGAGCCTGAGGCAGCTTTGGAAATTCAAGGAAACTTGAGTATTATGACTACATAGACAGAGAAGAGCCTGAGCTAGACATCTGAGCCAGGTCTCTTGGCCCCAGGAAATAAAGCTCTGCTGGTACTTTCAGTCAAGATGCCTTGCAAGATCAACAGAGCCATGTTCTAGTTTTCTTGACATTAAGCAGTTTTTATAGACCGTGCAGTACATTCTTCTCCTTCTGATTTACCTGATCAGAAATATCTATTTAAAGGCTATTGCCTTTAATTCACCTTCCAAGCCAATAAAAGTTGCTGGCTTACTTCCATCATCACCAGGCAAGTAGAGAAACTGGTTTTCAGGCAAATCTCCAACCTGAGGCATAATGTCACTGTGATCACATTGTTTTCTTTTTCTCCAAGTTCCCCAGGTGTCCCTGAAATCCTTCCAAGATGAACCTCAGCATATTGTATCTCCAAATGCATCCATCTTTAAAGACCACTTGATTTCAGGTAAGAATCATGTAATAGCTCACATTTCCCTGTGCTTTAAAAGTTCATCTCACATCAACCTCGTGAGGTGTAATTATCATTCCCATATTTAAGATGAGGAAACTAAGGTCCAGAGGAATTATATAGCTGGTCTAGAGCCACAGAGTGAAGTGTTGGTGCTGGGAATTGAACACAGAAATATTTAGGTGCCCATGGAGGAGTGTGGGAGTTGGAGTCAGAGCCCTTGGAGTTGACAATACCAAGAAACTTGTATTCTAATGGTCTCATTTTCCTCCTTTCAAAATTCCAACCATTTAGTACATGAATCCATCCAAGTCACACCATTAGCCATGGTCTCTCTCTAGAACCCTCGCTTCTTCTTCCTCCATATTACTTTGGTGATCTCATCACTTTCCACAGATTCAATTATTATTTCTATGCTAATGATTCTCAAAAGCTAACCTCTCTGCAGACCCCCAGTCTCACATCTTCAGCTGCTTATTAGACATCCTGACAGGATTTCCTGTAGACATCTTAAACTCATCATGCCCAAAATTTGATTCCTTATCTTTTCCCTTTAATATACCCCCCCACCCCGTCCAAACTTCTGTTATTGCTGAGGGTACCACCTTAGTCTGTCAGGCTCAAAACCTAGGTGTCATCCTGGGCTCCCCTCCATAACCAATCTGTTGCCAAGGCTTGTTGCATTATCTCTTGAATATGCCCCCTTTTCTCTTCTGACACTGCCACCACCCTGGTGTAGACCCCTCATCACCTCATACCTGGACTATCTCAATAGCCACTGGTGGGTCTGCCAGCCTCAGTCTCTCCCCACTCCAATCCATCCACCAAAGTCTTTTTCTTAATGTGAAGATCCTGTTATGTCACTCCCCTTCTTAATAACCTTCAGTGGCTGCCTATTGTCTCCAGAATCAAATAAAAAATTCCTGTGTTTGGCATTCAAAGCCCTACATGATCTGGCATCCTCCCACTGTCCAGCCTTCTCATCCCTTTCTCCCTGCTACATACTCTTCAATGCAGGGACACTGCCTTCCTTGCTGGTCCATGAGCAATGCTCGCCATCTCTTGGCATTTTTCTCTGACTGTGCTCCCTGGCTGGAGGGCTCTCTCTCTCTCTCTCTCTCTTCATCTCCACCTCCTGGCTTCCTCAGCTTCCTTCAAATCCTGGCTAAAACCCCACCCTGTACAGGAAGCTTTTCCCACCCTCTCCTAACCCTGGTGCTTCCCTCCTCTTCATTGTCCCCTGGCTATTCTGCACGGATGAGAAGTTTGCTTGCCCCTGTTAGGCTATGAGCCTTTTGAGGATGGGGATTATCTTTGCCTCTTTTTGTGTCTGTCAGTCAATCAGCAAACACTTATTAATGTGCTAAGTGCTGGGGGTACAGAAAGAGGTGAAAGACAGCCCCTGCCCTCAGGAAGCTTACAGCCTAACAGGAGAAAGCACACAGAGCAACAGCAGCAGTCAGGTGTTGTACGGCATCTTACAGCTTGCAAAGGCGCTTTATATTTGTTATCTCCTTCACCTGGGGAGAGAGATGCTATCGTTTTCCCAATTTTAGAGACAGATGAGAATCCTGAGACTGAGGGAAGGTAATTGGCTTAATCCCAGTCACACAGCTAGTAAGTGTCTGAGGTAGGATTTGAATTCAGGTCTTGGTGACTCCAGGCCCACCACTCTATGTAATCACAGGGTCACTCAGCTGCTAGAGAAGTTGTAGGAATTGAGTTGGATATGGGGGTGAGAGTTAGGGGTTGAGGATGACACTTTGGTTGTGAGCCTGGGTGACTGGAAGGAAGGCCGTTCCCTCCCTGTGACATTCCCCTGCTGGCTCATTTCCAAATGGACACAGAATCATTAATGACTTCTCATTAGGTTCCATCATCATTCAATCAGTCTGACTCCGCTCAACTGTCCTTTTACCAAGAATATAGCTCATTCTTTTTTTTCCACAGCAATACCATGAAAGACTTTATTAAATTCTTTGCTGAAATCTAGGTAAATTATGTCCACAGCATTTCCCTAATCTATCACTCTAATAACCTTGTCAAAATAACTCTGACTTGGTCCCTCTGGACAGCTCCTCCTTATCTTCCCCAATGGAGTTACTTTTGGATCTTCAGACTTTCTTTTTTGGTGACCTCCTACCCCAGGCTGACTTCCCATAGAACCTGAAACTATAGGATGATGTCTAACCTTTCTCTGAACCCTTTAGAATCAGCTTTCAAAAAAACGTGGCCATGTGCTTCATGAAACCTGACTTTCCTCTACCTTTCCATTGCAAATTCTGGCCACTTTCTCTCAAATTTCTTATTATTTTTACACCAGCAAACAGTCCTTCAGGTGAGTAGCTGAGTAGTACTCACCTTGACGAAATCATGTATCTTTTGAAGTATTGAAGATATGGGTCATCTTTTTATGGTTCGTTATCTCCTCTCCCAAGTAGATTATAAATACCTCCAGGGCAGAACCTGGGACTCGTTCTCTCTTTAAATCTTCCTGCAGTGACTCATGTATGACTGGGTATACATACCTCAGAGTTATGCCCAACAGAAGAACCAACACAGTGATAGGATGGTCACTCCTGGGGCATCCAGGACATCCAGCTCATTGTTGGCCACTAACTAGGATTTGCAAAATCATTTCTTGGCTGACCCAAGACTTTCCTGAACTGTCAACATTCATTTACTGCTCAAACCCCCTCCCCCCCCACCATCCCTGTGGCAGCTAACTGCCACATGAGCCAAACTATTGGGGCTAATTATATTTTTAAATTTCCCAAATTGAGGAACAAATCAAAGACACAGGTACAGGATTCCCTCTGTTCTGAACTTAGCATACAGCTGTGGTCATGTCAGCCATAGCATCAGCACTGGCCCAGAATAAGAGTCTTTACATGTGTAGGAGAAGCGTTGGAGATGGGCAATGAATTGGTCCAGCAGCTGAATGGGAAAGGGTGGGATGGAGAGCCTTCAGGAAATCCCAAAGCTTTTTTACCAATCCCAAGTTTCCCTCCAAGAGGACAGCCCATCTTTTTAAAACCAGAATCCTAACAGTGTTGCCATATATCAATACAACCCAAAATACAAACATTTCTGAAGGATTAAAATGAGTATCCCATGAGGATAAGGGAGCGATATAGGGCATACTATAGAACTAATGAGGAACTCGGAAGACGGACAGAAGTAAAAGACTTCATTGAGGAAATTAATGATAGGGAAAGAAGATGTGGTGAGGGCAGAGGGTTCCAGGTGGGCTGCCAGAGCACTCCCCTGGGATTCTAGTGGTGTCGGGTTAAGAGAAATCAAGGAAAACCTCCAGTATCCTCCAAGACAAAGGAAAGCACCAGGTTAAAGAGCAGTGGATTGGAAAAATGATGAACTAGCGGGATCATAGATAAATAGTCTATGTGCTCCACCAGGATCTTTGTGATGTCAAGAGAGACCAAAAGGGGGCCTCCCCCAGGTTGGGCCTCCATCCTGTGTGGGGGACAGGATAGACAGGCATGGGTGGATTAAAATCTGCAACATCTACACTGATGAGATCCTGCATACACTTAGATTATTGGAATGTTCAAGTGTCTGCTTTGAACTTAGTCGATCAACAAGCATTTATTAATGCTTAATATATATGGAGTATGAGCTCAGCTGCTGGGAACACACATACAAGCAGAAAAAGGACAGTCCATGTCCACAAGGGACATTCTAATTGGAAAAGACATAAGAAGAAACTTACACCTGGGGAAGAGGTGGGAATGAAGAGATCCTGTAGCCTGGTGAGGAATGAGACCTGGCTGGCCTGGGCACTGTCCTTAATTGGAGGTTCTTTAAGGATCCATTGAATCAGAAAAAGAGGCCATTGGGGCAGCTAGGTGGCGCAGTGAATAGAGCACTGGCCCTGGAGTCAGGAGGACCTGAGATCAAATCTGACCTCAGACACTTGATATGTGACCTTGGGCAAGTCACTTAACCCCAATTGACCTCCAAAAAAAAAAAAAAAGAAGAGGCCACAAGGGCAGAAACTAATTCCAATGTGTGAATTTGGGGGGTGAAGGAGCATCCAGGGCCATAGTAGAGAAGGTTCTGGAGTGCAGCCTGGAGAAGAATGAACCTCATTTTCAAAAAAGTTAGTGAAGGTTCATTGAATGGTAATTTTTTTATATCAACCAAAAATAAGTTTAGTATATCATACAGTGATAAAAGACTCCCAAGGCAACTAGCATTCGGTTCCCATTAGGGAATGTCTGGTCAGCTTTGTATGATTTATACAATTATAAAATCTCAAGATCGGAAGGATCCTTGGTACCCATTGAGTCAAACATGTACTTTAACAGGGTCCCTCTACAACACCCCTGGCAAGGATCATCCCACCTTTGCCTGAAGACCTGAAAATTTAAGATGCCTTTTGTACCATTATCTGAATGACCGACAAAATTATAAGGCAGAGCCAAGCAAAGGTCCCTGGGCTACTCCATCAAGGACCATCTGTCAAGCTAGAGTGTAAACTGTTGAAGAGAAAACATAGTTTCCTTCTTTGTTTTTGGATTATCAGGATCCAGCAGAGAGCTTGGCACAAAGTACATACCTAATAAATACTTCTTGATTGATGCCTCCTGTCCAGGTCTGGGCATAAAGCTGATGCTGAGGCCACCTAACGATGCTGTTTTCTCAGCCACCTTCACCAATTTTGTCCTCTAGGTTATCATGAGAGACACTGCTCTAGTACAAATACCCTGTGTCTATGTTACTCCCCCAACAAGTATGAGATTAGTCTAGCACACTCATTTCTAGGTTAGCCTCTGTTGGATCATACAGGGATAACTCGTCATGGTACAGTGGCAGAGGACAGGATTTAGGAACCTGGGTTCCTAGGTCATGTGTTCCCCTGAATTCAAATCCTGCTTATCCTGCCTACTACTATCTATGTGATTGCACTCTTCTGGGCCCTAGCTTCATTCTCTCAAAAAGGGGGGGGGGGGTGGCTGAGATAGACTGGGTGACTTCCAAGTTGCCTTCTAGCTCTGAATATTGTGATCTCTCCAATCCAGCCCAAGCCAAGCCAACAATCATTGCATGCCCACCACATGTAAGTCACTATGCTAGGTACTGGAGCACACAAATAGACCATGAAAGACAGGCTTTGGCCTCAAGAAATTTACATTGCAGTTTGGGAGTGGAGGTTAACACTTGTCAAGGAATGAAGTGAATCAGCATAGTCAACATGCCAGCACGGCATCCAACATGCATATAGTAGGTGTGGAGGTGCTCAGCAACATTGGGTGAATAATGAAGAGATGGAAGGCTGGATGGATGGACAGGCAGATGGATGGGTGCATGGATAGAAAGATGGATATCTGAATGTATGGACAAATGAATGCATTCACATCCATAAATGCCCTGCTTTCAAAATCTAGTGGAAAAGCAATGTAGACATGCCAATGGTGATTTTGGGGACTCATTCCTCTAATTCTATTAAGATATACATAATGCTCCTTTCAACAAATTAGGAGTGATCTTTTTACCTTGAAAATGCAGGCAACTTGAAACAAATATCATTTACCTCTCACAGAAGGTCAGAAACAACAGCAACAAAAAACCCAAACCAAAGCCACAGCACCCCAAAAGCTAGTTTTGCTACCTGTGGAGAGCGATTGGGAATTCTCTCGTTGGTCAGACAAACCAAATAAGGTGCTTAACTAAAAAGGATCCCAACAAAAGATGCACTCACCGCACAAAAAGGTACCGAATCTGACCCCATTTTCAGAGCCACACCTCCAAAAAACCCTCTAACATCAGCCTTCCACGCACACAGGTTTTCCAGGGTGAAAGGCTGTTTGTAGAGAAGAACCTTACCTAACAAAAGGCAGGCTCTCCAACATGCACAAAGGAAAAAATAAACTAAAAAGTAATTCAAACATTCATTCTTACAGTAGGTCTATTAATGATATGATTGGTGTAACTGAGGGAAGAAATCATATCTCAAAAGAAAAATTTCCCTTCTCTCCTATTCGAGATGCGCTTAACCAGCATGGCAGATAAAACAGAGCCAATAAATACTGCTAGATGGGTGGGTGGGTGGGTGAGTGGTTTGATTTGCTTCCTCTATTTTAGCCCTTCCCTCCAAGGTCATTGTTTTCTCAAACCAGAAGAGTTTGCTTGGAATGGAACCAACTTTTATGTATGTTTGTTCCAACAGTAAATCAGTTCATATGCTTGAAGAATCAGCCCTCCGTTCAGGCAATAGAGAGGAATAGCACTAGCAGTCTGCTATATACCATTGCCATTACCCCCTGAGCTCATGCTAAGCATCCCTCCCTTGACCCTTCCCATCCATTTACAGTGGTTTCCCACATCTACTGGCTCTTAATGGCTCCTTGCTCTGGAATTCACTATTTCAGTCTCCAGTGTGTGGCTGGCCAGAACGATGACTGTCCATAAAGCAGAATCCCCTTTCTTTTCACCTCCTGCCCCCTTGCAGAGATGTCCACAGTCTGTACAGTGCACACTGAAGAGAGAAAGCAGATTCTGTCATTATTCAGCTGCAGCACAACCAAGCACTTGTCTTTTCCCCTGTTTTTCAGGCAATAGAAATCACCCCACTGGACTTTTGTCTGCAATACTCCTCTGTGTCACTGTGCTGTCTACTCTTCTCCTGACTGTGATATTTAAGCATTCACTCAGAGTCAGGTAAGTGTGTCCAGGACTCATCCTGTCAATCCTCCCACCACACCCGCCCCCCAACCTCAGGTCACCAGACACCGGACTGATGTCTGTCTACACAAGACCAAAACATATTTGGTTGGTCAATTTTGTGAAAAAAATCTAATCAATCACCTAGACATTTTGGCTACATACCCAACAAGTGCTTTGACTCTTTCCAGGTTTTCATCATCTCAAATGCATAAGGCTGTGGTCAGTTTGAGGGGCTGCATCCCCCAACTTCAATGAGTAGCTTACTCCTGTTTCTTTCCTTTTTAAACAAACTACCACTCATCTGTTTTTCCATCAAGAAAGTACAACTTTAATAAATGTTCTTTTCTTCTTTGCAAAAGAAAAAATGTATTTAAAAACATTTAATCAGCAACAATGAAGATGATGTGGCCAGATCTTAGTGGAAACACTTCGAATAGTCAGAACTGAAGATGACCCCAACTACTGAAACATTCTTTAGAATTCTTGTGCTTTCCATGCTTTATCAAATGAATTTTACATTACCATCCTGTTCAAAACACTGTCATAATTTCTAAAAGGAAATGAGATTTCTGGAGGTTTGGGCAATAAACTTATAGCTAAGGTTGGGAGAGGGTGGAGAATCAGAGAAGAGAAAGGAAAGGGAAGAGTGAGGAAGGAGGGAAAGCATGGGGATCTTCTAGTATGGTGGATACAAAGCGCCAGCATCATTGCTGTCTAGAGGAAATGGGTCTGTTCATTGGGAAAGCTAGTGCCTAGAGACAGTCTCTTGAGCACATATGTAAGCATTCAGCCACTTACTGTGTGTGACCTTGAGGAAGTCACTTGCCAAACTTGGTTCCAAAGCCAGGCAGCAGTTTCTTTTTCTGTAAAATAGATAATCCTGTTTATACCAGCTCCCTCTTGGAGTCCTTTTGAGGAAAGTAAATAGGGAGGGTTGGACTTTGCTCCCTATGAGGACTGGCCAGGGGAACTGACTCAGAGAAGCCTGGGGGGTGGGGAAATGGAGAGGGGGTGGGTGTCTTCATGATTTAGAGGAAGGATTAGACTGTTCTGCTTCCCCAGAGGTCAAGACCAGGAGTGGTGGGAAAATGCAGACAGGACGGTTTCGGCTTGTTGTCAGAAAAGCCTGCCCAGCAGCTGCCCTACATGGGAATGGGCTGCCCTCCCTGAACGTCTTTAAGCAGAGACTCCTTGTTGGGCGTCAAGTGAGAGGGGAATCTCCTGTCCTTGGCCAGGAGGCCTCCTTGGCAACAACATTTTAAGCATTAAATGACCCAGCTAGACTCACATTCACAAAGCTGTTAAGAGACAGGTTCAGAATCTGCTCCCATTTCAGGATACCTTTAATTAAGCCTGGCACAAGCCCTGGGAGACGTTGTCCTTAACCATACTCTACGTAAAATCATTAACATTAGTGTCACGAATCAGAGATTCCCAATGAGCTTCAGAAGGCAAATAGGAAAACGTGTCTCCAAAGACCAACCTGCAGTTGGCAAGGAGAGGTACAGGGGTGGGGCAGGAAATGGTTTTTTTTAATTTATTAATATGTTTTAAGAGAAAGAAAGGAACGTGATTCCAAAACCAAGCTAATTGTTATTCATAGTAACATATCCTGTTATTCAATGATCGACTGGGAATTGTTTGTCAAATCCTCATATAGGAAACAGAAATGGAAGTGAGCATGGAAAGCATTTTTAATAATGGCAGGAGAGAGTGGGAGGCCGTTTGAGGACCTCCTGAGTCACCCCGAAACTGTTGGTCTCATTCAGTCATCACCAATCATAAGCATCTGTCAGAGCACTGGTGCTCCCTGCAGCCACGGTGCTCGCTGTGGGGCACACAAAGCCAGCAGCGAGACAGCCTCTGCCCCCAGGGCGCTCACAGCCCAGATGGGTGAGAGAGAACACCCACATTGTGGGAATACACAAAAGACATCCCGGGCAGATACAAGGTGATGGGGAAAGGGGGGGAGATCAGGAGCAAGATTCAGAATCTGGGATCAGGGAATTTTAAGAAATTAATTTGATGACTATTTCAAGTCAACATGCATTTATTAAGCACCTACTGTATGTCAGGTACTGGGAATACAAAGAAAGGCAGGAAATGGCCCCTGCCCTAGAGTGGCTTATATTCTAAGGGAAGGAGGGGCAAAAGTAGCTTGTGGCCTTAACCAGGGGTCCATAAACATGGTTGTAAAAGTATTTCAAAGGGGGAGAAGGGGAAAGTATTTAGTCCTATTGTGTGCCAGACCCTATGCTAAGGACTTTATCAATATTCTCTGGGAGGTAGGTTCTATTATTATCCCCATTTACAGTTGAGGAAACTAAGGCAAGCAGAGGTTAAATGACTTGCCCAGGGTCACACAGCTAGTAAGAGTCTGAGGCTGGATTTGAGCTCAGGTCTTCCTGACTCCAGGCCCAGAACTCTAGGTACCGCTCCATCTGGCTGCTAACTCTGTTTCAGCATAATTGGTTTCCTTTGTAATCCTACATGTTTTATTTTGTTCATTTAACCATCGTATTCTGAGAAGAGGTCCATAGGCTTCACCAGTTTGACGGCCCGTGGCATCTGCGACACAAAGACACTGAAGAATTCTTGTAGAAGGAAGCCAGGGTTTGTGAGAGACAGAGGAGAGAAGGAAGTGCCATGTATGAGGGACCCCAAGACTGTCAGCCTGGCTGGGCTGCTGAGTACTGGGAACTAGGGGGTGCCATGGGGCCCAGGGTGCTGGGTCTGAAGTCAGGAAGACTCATCTTCATGAGTTCAAATCCAGCCCCAGACACTCACAAGCTGTGTGACCCTGGGCAATTCACTTAACCTGTTTTCCTCAGTTTCCTTATCTGTAAAATGAGCTGAAGAAGGAAATGGCAAAGCAGGGTCTTTGCCAAGAAAACCCCACATGGGGTCATGAAGAGTAGGACGTGTCTGAACTATTACTGTTATTCCTAACAGCCCACATTCCTGTCGTACCACCAGACTTACAGAGTGCTTTCCTCATAACATGTTGTAGGGGTTTACAGGTACTGTATTATCATCCCTATTTGGCAGATGAGAAAACTGAGGCCCAGAGAGTCTATGTGAAGATCAGAGGGCTTAGTAAATGTGAGTGTGAGCCCCCTAGCCCAGGCCACTCTAGACTCTCCAGTTTAACCCTCTTCCCATGATGCTGTCGTGTCTGATTGGAATTGGCTTAGGCAATCCACAGCCAAATAGTGCTTCTAATATCTCACTTGGGGTGTTGTTTCTTTAAGAATTAAAAGGAGACTCTTGTTGTTCCTGCCAAATTGGCTTCATGAAGACATTCCCAATGTGAGGAATAGTTGTGCCATGAGAACCTTACAGGTAAGCGCTGCCAAGAGCCGCTGGTGCTTGGGGGAGGGGGAGAGGGTGTTACTGAGGATGGGGGGGAGGTCAAAATTGGAATATTTCGCAGAGGAGGAAACTGAGGCCCAGGGAAATGAAGTGTCCAAGGTCACACAGGTAGTGAGATTCAAGCTCAAGGCTTCAGAGGTTAGGGCTACTGCTCTTTCCCTCTAGATATCAGGGCTCTCTTTCCGTTCTTGCATGGGGAAATATCAGTGTTTGTAAAGTTCTTAACATTAAAAAGATAAATAATTTTGTATGATTAACAACAAAGTTCCCTGAACATACAAACACATGTAAAAGGGACAAGATGTGAGAGGGGTTACAGGGAAGACTGTTGGGGGGGGTCAGACTTCAAGTCCTTGCTCTGACACACCCGGGCTGTGTCCTTCTGGACAGGTCGCCTCTGGCCCGTAAAGAGCAGGTCGCAGGCACCGTGGGGTTAAGCGCCTGGCTAAGTCACCAGGGATGGGGCCCTGCAGCCTCGAGGCCACACGTGGCCCCGGGGCGTTCGGCCCCCGGGGTGTTCGAGTGCGGCAGTCTGACTGAGTCCGAGCTTCAGAGAACAAATCCGCACATTAACGTTCTCTTCCCCTCGATGTATTCTTGGTTACTTTGTTAACTATTTCCTAATTACATTTTAATCTAGTCAGGGAGCTCACAAGGAGTATTGTAGGCCTGATATAGGATCCTGCGTATGACTTTAGACAGGTCACTTTACATCTTGGGCCTCGGTTTCCCTATCTGTCAAACGAGGGTCGGCACACTTCCAGAGGACCCAGGATGAAGCGCTCCACCAACAAGGGACTTGGTTATGTCTGCGCACATTTGTTACGAGGGTTTTCTTTTTGTCTGATTTTTCTTAGGGGAGGGGGAGGAGGAAGGAAAGGGAGATAAATCGATTTGTGTTCATTAAAAAAAGGAAATTAACAAAACCTAATTAGCTAAAGTGAGAGAGGGGAAGCGCCGGCGGTCCAAGGCCTGGCGCCGTGCATCTCCCCACTGTGGGGCTGGGACGAGGCAGGTGGGGGGCGGGCAGCATCTCTCCAGCCACCCCAAGATCAGGTTGCGCCTCCCTCCCCAAGGACACAGCAGACAAGCTACACATAATCTAATTCTGTTTTATAACGTCATCACCAGTAATAATGATAGCTGACAATAACTCAGCACGTCAGCATTACCAAGTGCTTTAAATGCACTGGCACGTTTGGTCCTCCAAGGACCCCGGCAGGGGGTCGTTACCAGGGGCATCATCTCCATTTGGAAGGTAAGCAGGTACTCAAACATGATTTCTCCCCAAGGTGGCCAAAGAGTCAAACACAGGATACCCAGTTACACAAAGACGAAGAGACCTAGGTTCAGAGGACTTCCCTGATTTCTCCATATGCTCAAACAGCCAATCAGTGTCTGAGGCTGGAGATGAACCCAGTTCTCTTTTAATTTCCAGGACACATCCTCTACCAGGAGCTACTGAAGGACCACCCACAGTACTGATAGGGAGAGCTCATGGGCTGGGCAAAAACAGAGCCTGGCCGGGTTTGGCCCTTAGTCCAGAGCTCGCTGACCGACCCCTGCCTTCTGCCAAGCACCTTCCTATTTCAGTTCATATTATAACCAAACCCAACCATGATGTAGTAAAATGCCTTAGTCACGATTTATGACTTTGTTCTAAAGGAATTCACTGATCCCTGTTCATCTATTGCCTAGCTATGTATTTAAATGGGGTGACCCCAAAGTGCATTTTTAAGCTTTCAGAGCTTGAAATTGCACTAAGACTTTTTGGGATTCCCTATATACGTATGTGTGTATATATGTATGTATGTATGTGTGTGTGTGTATATAATGTGTGTGTTTATATATGCATACACTATATATATATATATATATATATATATATATAAACCAAAGGTGTTGATTAATATTCAGTCTATTAGCTAACAAAAGTAGGAAATGAGGAAGGGAAATAAGATGATGAAAAAGAATGAGAAAGTAGAAGAGAAGCCAAGAGACAGGTGGATGGAGGCAGGTCTGGTCTCAACTTCTTAGAAATGATGCCTTTTTCCCTCTTCTAGGACATGAGTGAATTTATCATGAATAATTCCAGCGAGTCATTCCTCGACCCAGATCCCATAATCACGGAGGTAAAGGAAACTTATCTCCACAAAGAATTCCCACCCCTGCACTCGCAAACGGAAAACACAACAGAGTTGGAGCACCCGCAAACCCTCTCGCTTGCGGATATGACCATCACTTATCTCCCTGATCCCAGCACTGGCTACAAACCACAGATTTCCAGTTTGCCCCCCATGGAGAACCCTCCCTGCCAGATCAGTGACCTGAGAGTCTCAGCCTTTGAATCCCAAGTTAATTCCTTGGGCCTGGGCAAGAATGTGGTGATCAGAAAGTGTCCGAGCCCAGTTTTCTCCAGCTCCAGCGCCAATGTTGGGAGGGATCTTTTCTCCCTGGAAGAAAGAGGCCTCATCTTTGACCAGAGTGGTTCAGTGGAAGTGCTGAAAGAGCCTGAAATGGAAGCTGTGGTGATCTTGGAAAAGCAATCATCCAGTGAGAGTCTTGCAGGGCAGACCCTGCTGCCTGATGGTCTGGGCTCCTGCTTGAGGGCCGCAGGGAAAGAGGAGACCCCAGAAGTCTGCCCTTATTTTCCACAGAGGTTTGGAGGGCCATTTCCGTAGGATTTTCTGCTTTGAATAGGAGAGTTTTTGTCTCATTTGGAACCAATCACCCCAAACGGATTCTACTGAAGTTACTGCCTGGCCTGAAGCCTGGTTTTTGTCTTGATGCTTTGGCGGGGTTCTGGGTCCTCCTCCAGATGATCAGGATGGAAAATGCCTCATGGTCATTAGGAGCAGAGAGGTCAGTTAGGGAGGCCCCAGGTCCTTTCACTTCTGAGCCAAGGTCTTCTTTGCATTGAGAATAGCTGCTTCCCATGTGTGAATAACCAATGTAGGCTATCAGCTGTAAACAAAGAGATAGGTACCATGCTGATAAGGCATTTTTACGCTGAAAGGGATGCATGATGTCAGCAGGGTCTCACCACTCCAGACTACTCCTTCCCATAGAGCATGACTCTCACTGGTATCTCTCCACAGAAGATTTCCCCAAAGCCCTGGACACCATCCTCTAGCCCTTGTACTACACTGTGGCTATTACTGAAACACTTGGGCTCTGCATCTGTTATCCCTGACCTTGCTATGGGACTGGCCCACCTCCCTTTCTGAACCCACGTGTCTGGATGGCTCTTGCACCACTTCTCAGATGCCTCTGGTAACTTATACACAGTAGGCATCTTTTCCCTTTGGGTCACCTGTAAGAGATCATCTGAGTCACCTGAATCTTCTGAGATCTACATGTTCCACAGTTCGTAGATGGTTCCTAAGGCATCCTTCAACCTCATTGTTCAAAAATAAAGATGAGCGGCTCTGGGTCATTGAAAGTCCCATTCAATTTCTCACCCTCTTTCTCTTACTCCATTTTGAGCCTAGTCATTATCCACATGTAGCAAGATATTGGTGCCGATGGATCAACCCAATGGGTCATCTACCCAGAGGTATGTCATCATCATCTTCCATCATCACCACCACCATAATCTTCATTGTCCTCATCGTTACGGCCAGCAATTGTGGAGCACATTTATGGCGGCTGATGAAACTTTTGATATGTTATCTTATTTGATCCTCAGCACAGCACTGTGAGGTAGGTGCTACTGTACCTCTTATTACACAGTTATCCCTTCCACATCATGGGAATTGGGAGCAGGGTGCCCCTGTGATCTGAAAGAGCCACATAAATTGTCTTGGCCCTCCCATCATACCAGAGAAGAAGTCTGAACTATTACGGTATTAAAAGATAAAATATGTTTACATTATACAATTCTCTACATATATTTTATGCATTTCTGAGTTTCTAAACTTTTTCTGTGTCATCTGCTGGCCTTTGCATGTTGTCTGTAGCTTCTGCAGAATTTCCAAAAAGTTCCCATCTAATTTCTTATGCCGACCCACAATATATCAAAGCCTCGATGGGGAGAGGCACGATGCAGAAGGATAACTACACCCATTTGCCTTTTGACAGATGAGGAGACTGCAGCTGATTTGCCCAGAGTCCCAGGTAGTAAATGCTTAATAGAGTGCCTGGAAAATAGTAGGTGCTCAATAAATGCTTAACGGTAGCTAGGTAGTGCCAGGAGTAGAATCAGGAAGACTCATCGTCCTGAGTTCAAATCTGTCCTCAGACACTTACTAGCCGGGTGATCCTGGGCAAGTCACTTCCCCCTGTTTGCCTCAGTTTCCTAATCTGCAAAATGAGCTGGAAAAGGAAATGGCAAACGCCTCCAGTGTCTCTGCCAAGAAAACCCCAAATGGGGTCATGAAGAGTCAGACATGGCTGAAAATGACTTATCAACAACAAAGAAAAGCTTGCCGACTTGTTGGCTTGGTTCGAGTCAATGGCTGAGGAGTGTCATCCACTATGCCACTCAGGAGTCACTCGTCATCTAGCAAACATAAAAAGCTCATTATCTGTGCATCTTTGTAGAATCTCTGCTCTAGAAGGCCTTCCTCTATGACACTTGTCCACTGCGGCATAAATGGAGATTGATGGTCACCAAAGCTGCTCACCCGTATCCTGGAGAACCTACCCAAAGGCCCAAAAGAAGAGCCATTCCCCCCCGGGAGGTCCCCCACTCATGCTCTGGCTCACCAATGCCATCGTGCCGACTATGCTGGGCTGTGGAGCACTGCTGGGCCCTCTCAAGGAGACAGATAGTCACAAACTGTCCAAGGACATCAACCTACTCGTGCACACATGAAAAACAACACAGATGCTAAAAACAAGTATTTTAGTGATTATACACACTTCTATGGAAATCTCCCTTGGGGTCAGAAGGAACCTCAGAAACCATCCAACCCCTTCATTTTACATGTGAGGAAACCGAGGCCCAAGGACATAAAGTCACCCAGGGCATATAGAGGAGGATTGGATTCTGGGTCCTCAGAGTCAGGGCTCTTTCCTCTGTTACCACACTGCCCTCTTTTCCCCTTTTAGCGCCCGTAGCTCTGGGCAAAGGACATGCATTTCAATGATCCATACCAAGAGGGCTGGTGCCCAATGTAATCAGCTATAAACCATGCTGCTATGTTCTATTTCTTCCCCACTGTTTTCCATTTAGCTATAAATGAACTCATTGTTCTTTGTTGACTTGTAATGTGACTCACAGAATCAGGGAGAAAGGAGTGTAGAGGAAATTATTAGTGTGGCCTTTTTGCGTTTGAGTTGTAGGAGATCGCTCTCTGCTCTGCCACACAATCGGTCACTGAGCCACACACATCAATTCCTTTCCCCCCCACCCGCCGTGCAGAAAGCATTACCTAAGAGTCAGCAGGTGTAGCCAAATTAGAGCTGTCGCGATTCCTGGATATGCGCAATATTCTTTAGTTTAGACATCCATCAGGAAATTTGATTAATTTGTTTTCATTATTCATTATCCATTAATCTCTCTAGACCAAAATTCAGGAGGGAAACCTTGGAAATATGAAGTACGTTTTTAAAAGTGTGACTCCAGATTCTTGAAAGAACTTAAAATTCATTCCTATGAGAAAACAGAGAAAAGAACAGATGGTAAGGCATGATGTACTAGACAATAGTACAAGCAGGTGGATCATTGGGTTGAATGGCAAAGATGCCATCTTGGAAGGATTTCCAGAGATATGACTAAGAGATCAATGGCTGACCCAGAACTATTTAGAATTTTTTTTAAATCAATGACTAGGATAAATCTTTGGATGATGATACAGTTGGAAGTCACCAACACATCGGATGCCAGAGTCAAAACATTGGGTCCAGTAAAATAAGATGGAATATAATAGGTGTAACCACTATGGGGTGCTATCTAGCAAGTTTGGCGGTTTAGGGGGAAAGGAGGGAGTAGAAAGAAGAAAGTCTTCCTTTTCCTTCTTCAGCCTACCTTTTTCAAGCTGGTCAGATTCTTTCTCCAATCCTTCCTTAGATGGCCCCAGGGGCAAAACTCTCACTTAGTTAATGGTCGCTACTAGGTATCAGCTCTTGGTGTCGCTAGGATGGATTGCCTAGAAAATGACAATTGAGGAGAGGGAAAGAAGGAATAATCTTTACCTTCAGGCCCTGCTGCCTCTGAGAAAAGCATCCCGAATTTTATGGTCTTCTAGGCCACCTGAGTCTATGTACTAGGCTAAATGACTGCCAAGTCAAATGGTTCATCTCCACTGCCATTTAGAAGCTTATGAAAGTCATTTCCAAGTCAAAACCATAAAGTTTTCCCTCATTCAGCTCAACTCCCATGAAGGAGGGGGGTGTGGTCCATCTAGCATTTTGGACTGAGATTTAAACTTCTGCCATGTTTAGTTCTGTGTTCTGTAAGCTGTTCACTGACTCCTTCCATCTCAATCCCCCCTGTGTGTAGTTAATAAGAGACATGAATTATACAGTTTGGAAATGACGACTGGTTAGAGTTACTTATGAAAACATCAAAAATTATTACAGCTTAAGAAACAGAGGAATTATATAAAAAGGTTCCTAATCCTCCTGGGCATGGGGGAATAGGTAGGTGGGGGGTGAGGTCAGGCTTCACTGTTCTTCACTCTTAAGGACCAATAACAATCAGTAACTTCACCCCTTTTCAGGAGTTTAGAGAGGTAGAGGAAAGAGGTCTCTGAGCAGCAACGCCCCCAGCTTTATTCTCCACTTAAAGCATCCACTGGAGAACCTCTGCATCTCTCTGATGGACACACCTCCCTCCCAGGGCTGCCAGCCCCTTTGCTCCACTCAGAATCTGGAACTCCAACTCAACCAAGTCTCGTGAGTCCAGGGCTTTATGACTCCAGGTTCACTCTAGCCTAGCTACTCTACCAATCAGGATCCACTCATGGGGACCTTTTTCAGGACAAGGTGGCAATTTTGTTACTACTCTGTTCAATTTAACATATTACTTAAAAAGTTGACAGCTTCATATACAATCTTCTTTTTAGTCCTTTGTGTGAGAAAATATTCGTGTTTCTTGATGATTATTAAGTTCATAATAAAAAAGCAATTTTTTTAAAAGGGAGAGAAAAGGAATTAGCTTGCTCTGTTTGGGCCCTGAGGGCAGACCTGGTTGCTTTTGTTGGAAGTGACCAGAGAAGGAGATGAGGTTCTATGCATGGGTGGGCTGAGGCCGTCTCCCACTCTATCTGGCTAGAGAGGCATTGTTCAACTTCTAGCGTGAGCGTTTGTACCTTGGAAATGCCAACACAAATCAAGACTTGGTGCCTTGTTTTGTTGATTGTCTAGGCTTAAGAAAGTGAAGAAAAATGTTAACAATGCTTATTAAACTGAAAAGTTGACTGTTAAATATTTACCAGGACACCCCTGGGTGTAAGGAAAAGCTTCTTGAGAATTAGAGCTATTCAAAGAAACCCCTACCCAAAAAAAGATCCATATGTACAAAAAATATTTCTAGCCACTTTTTTAGGGACAAAAACTTGGAAACTGAGGGGATGCCCATCTATTGATTAAACGCATTATGGTGTATTAATGTAATTAATTAGTATATTAATATACTCATATTATTATACCATAAGAAATAATGAAGGGGATGTTTCCAAAACCTGGGAAGACTTGTATGAACTGATGCAGAGGGAAGGGAGCAGAGTCTGGAGGACAATTGACACAACAAAACACTGTAAAGTAAAACAAGTTTGAAAGACTTAAAATAAACTCAGATCAATGCCGTAACCAACTGTGAGTTCAGGGGGCTGACGATGGAGCATACTACCCACCTCCTGATGGAGAGGAGCTGATGGATTCGAGATGGAGAAGGAGACACAGCCAATGTGGGAATTTGTTCTGCTTGATTATGCATATTTGTTTTTAAAAGATTTTTGTTTTTTCAATAAAGGAAAAAGGAAAGATAAGAGAGAGAAAAACGCCTTTTTGTTCATTGAAAGAACAAAATTAATTATCCAAAAGCACCATGATCTACCTTGGGAAGTAGTGGGTTTCTCTGATTTGGAGATGGTTTAGTTAAGCCTGAGTGACTCCTGTTAGATATATTGTTGATGGGAATTTCTGTTGAGGTATTCGTTACACTAGATGACTTCTGAGGTCCCTTCCAATTCAGATTCTCTATTCTATGAAATAGAGAATGGTGGTTCCTAGATCCTAATTCATTATAAAGAAGACTCTTGGGTTGTAGAAGCCATTGCTCTCCTGAGCAAGGTCATTGCCCTGACAATTTAAGTCAGATATAAAGTTGTTTCTAACACTCCCAGGCATCTACAGTCGGTGACGCCCTACAAGAACACAGGAAGGAAATCATAAGTTGTCAAACACCCAAGCCCCAACGTGAGCCACAGAAGTGAAGGAGCCCAACACTTTTCTCTCTTCATTTCTGAGATAAAGACTTTAACAGAAGAGAGGGGAGCAATGGGGATAGAGAACTATGCCAGAAAGAAGGAGATACTGACTAGAGGTGCCTCCTCTGGGTTGGGGAGTTCCCTTTCACTGGAGGTCTTCATCGAGAGGGTAGATGACCAATTACTTGCCTCATATGTTGTAGAAGGGAATCTTATTTAAATATAAGTCAGACTTGATGCTTTCTGAGGTCCCGATTTTGGCACATGTCCCAAGTGTTCACAGCTACGTCAAAAGCTGACCTCATAAATGCATGTTTCTTTGAAAAAGATTTCCCGGAATCACTGAGTTTTGAGTGGTGAAGTCTGATGGGAAAATAGGGGGTGGCACAAAGGGAAGAGTATTGGACTCGGAGTCTGAAGGCTGATTCAAGTTCTAACTGCATCTTTATAGGCCCTAGAGCCTTCTTTCTTTCCTTCCTTCATTTGCAAATTTCCTTAAGTGTCACTGCATGTTAAGCGTCATGCCAGGTGCCATGGTTACAAAAGCCAAACAATGCAGTCCCTCTCCTCAAAAAGCTTACATTCTACTGGAGGAAAAAACACATTATACAGATTGGTAAATGGTGGTGGTGGTTGTCCTTCATTCTTGAAGAAGACCAAAACAACATCACTATGTTGGAGTCAAATTACAGTGTGTCTGAATGTGACTGATCAGATCAATACAAGCTCGGAAGACTCTACCACAGGTCGGGCACAAATAGTCCGTATCAACATTTGGGGTGGATTCTCTAAATTTGCTCATCTGATGTTTTTTTTAGCTACTTCACTTCTGCTTTGCTCATAGAGCATAGTCCCTTCTCTGATGAGGGCACACCATGCTGGGCAATCCTGTGCCAATGCCTCCCGTGGCACACAACCAATTCCAAAATTCTTCAGAGAGACCTTGAGAACGCTCTTGGATCACTTCTTCTGGCCCCCATGTGATCACTTGCCTCGTGTGAATTTTCTGTAAAATAGTCTTTTGGGCAAGCATACTTTCGGCATTTCAGCAACGTGGCCAGCCCATTGAAGTTGTGCTTTGTAGAATTTGAATGCTTGGCAGTTTAGTTCAAGAAAAGACCTCGGTGTCTATTAATACAAGATGTAGAAAAAGAATTTTTTTTTTTCAGAAGAGGTCACTAGTGACTGAAGAATTCAGAAAAGGCCTTTGCTTCTTCCACACTCAACTCAGGTGCCACAGCACCTGTGAAACGTCTGAGATGGAGCATCACTTTAAATCTCAGTTTAAAGCACTCAACCTCTCCTTAACCATTGCTATAGCCCTTTGTCAGGTTCTCCCACCCACTTCCTCTTCCTCATTTAATTTTTACCTTGTATTTATTATACTTCATTTTGTGTGCCTGGTCTTGTCCATTAGAATGTAGGCTCCCAAAGGGCAGGGACTCTGTTGTTTTTCATCTCTGTATCCCCCAATACCTAGCTGAGTGCCTCGCTCATGGTAGATGCTTCCTAAATGTTTGTGGAATAAATGGGTAGTTGATGGAATGATAAAGTGGGCACATATGGGCTGGGTTTGAGGAAGGGTGCTTAGTTCATTCTGGCTGGGGAAGAGATCACATGAAGGGAAGTAGTATAAGAAAAGCCCAGAAGGGGAAGCTAAGCCTGGTTAGGGAGAGACTTGACTCTCAATCCAAGAATTTCCCTTATTCTTTTCGCCCATCCAACATTTTCAAAAGCCCTGACTTTCTGTGCCCTATTTGTTCACAGGCAACTTAATTCTCCCAAGCTAGCTCTTAAAGGTGCCCTCTGGGAGCTCCAGAGGGGAGAAAACCCTCCCCCCCCATCTCTAGCATGCATTTATTGGAACTCTGAAACTCCACACTGGTGCCTCTTAATAAAAGTTAGCAATGGCAGGCGGGGGATTCTTGGTGGGGTTTTGGTTTGTTTTGTAAAGCAATGTTTTTAAAAGATGTCATCATACCAAATACTCATAGCTACATTTGTTGTTCAGTCATTTCAGTCATGCCTGATTCTTTGTGACCCTCTTTGGGGTTTTCTTGGCAAAGATACTGGAATGGTTTGCCATTTCCTCCTCCAGTTCATTTTACAGATGAGGAAACTGAGGCAAACAGGGTTAAGTAACTTGCCCAGGGCCACACAGTTAGTAAGTGTCTGAGGCTGGATTTGAACTCAGGAAGATAGTCTTTCTGACTCCAGACCGAGCACTCTATGCATTATGGTGCCCCCTAGTTACTCCTTACAGCTACATAGAATGCATAGAATAAAATGTTTTCATGTGAAAAGAGAATGAGGTACAAATCTCCATCATCTCTTCTGCTGCTGAAGCTGTATGCAGGATGCTTTCAGAGCATCCTCAGAAGATGAGCTTATGTCTGAATACTTTTATTCAATCATGAAAGGCAGTCATTCTGTCCAGTTTTACAATCATTCTCAGACCATTAAACATAGAATAGTGACTTGTCCCAAGACTGCTTCTTGAAAAAGATGAGAACAAGATGAAAATATTGATGATAAACAAGCACTAAGCTGCTAAGGCAGCTGTGGCTATGTATGATAATAGACTTACTACTCCTGAAATAAAAACTCAATGGAAAGAACATTTAAAGTAATTAACACCTACACATAGACTCTTAATGTATGCTTCTGAGCAATAACATTCAAAAAGTGTCCTGACAGAAACCCATCCAACATTAATGAGACACATCAGCCCAAAGCAGCTATAGTAAGATCTACACATTCTTGTCAGAAGGAAGAAAAAGGCTCGATAAATGTTCTCAGAATACATGATAAACAGGTGAAAAACTGAGAGACATTCTTTTGCAGCAAATAGACAGCCCTTCCCAAAATCATAGGAAAGTCTGACCATTGGTCCCTGGTTTTGTTGTATGTAACCAAATATGATTGACTTCTGCATGGAGTCTATGAAACATCTAAGATACAAGAGTGGAATCAGAAGGGTAACAGACCCATTAAGTTACCAGTAATATGTAGGGGAAAGCAGTATGTGGCTGTGTTCTGGGTTTGAGGTTTTGGGGTTTTTTTGGCCCTTGTAGTTTATGTATGCCCACATGAATCTGTCCAGATGTGACTCCCAGGGAGGCAAGAATAGACTTCTCTAGAGTCTCCTCCCCCAGCCTTCCCTAAGGGAGCCTTTGACTCCTGACAGGAGGGGCAGCAGGAGGTTGGAGCCAGTGCCACCATTCTGCTCTCCTCAGAGGGAAGAGGGACCAGGTTAGAAGTATATCTCTCTGCTCTCTCAAACATAATTTTTTGGGGGAAGAAATCTCCAGGTTCAAATTGCACTCCTGACTACTATTCCTTAATGGGAAAGGAGGGCAGCAATCTTGTAATAGTAACGGAATTTGAAGATCCCTTTGTTTTGGCAAACTAACAGGTACTTAGCACTTAGTTTCAAGTTAATTATATCAAGCCCCTGTTAAGAAACAGGAGGTATGAACCCCTGTTGCTGACATAACAGGAAGGGGATGGAATGGGGGGATCTAATACCTTATATAAGAAAAAACACAACCTGGAGAGTCAGAATTTCTCTCAGCGAGCATCTGGAGGCTGGGCTACTACTGCTGGACTGAGGACTGAACTGAGAATGGAGAAGAACTGAGAAGATAAGTGATTTTGATTTTGAGAACAGAACTTGTTGTGGCAGAGCTTCTTCTGAGAGCCAGCCAAATGCCTGCTGAGAGTTTCTGAGAACCAGCCAGAGCTGCCAAAGACTTCCAAGGGCCATCCATAGCTGCCAGAGGAAGCATGACTGTGGTGTGGGTACTTTGTCTGTCTGTTTGGGGTCTATGTTGATTCTGCAGGCAGAAAGTGAATTGAGATGATAGTGCCAACCATGTCTGTGAATATTGTTGTAATTCTGCTAAGCTTTATGTGTATAGATATTGTTGTGGCTCTGTTAAGTTCTCTCTTCCCAGGAACAGAAACCATGAAGGACTTGAGTTGGACTGGACACTGTGAGCTTCAATGTGGAGCAGGAACTGTATGGAGAGCTGGACAAGGGACTGGGAGCTGTCTGCCTTTGCACTCAGGTGGCAGTTGGTTAGATTTGGGCCGGAGCTGGGACAATGGAAGAGGAACCATGGAAGCTGAGAGTCTGCCTCAAGTCAAGATGAAAAGACCTCTCCTTGGGTATTTAATGCGGACTGATGAAATTGTAACTTAATTGTGACCTAGGGGTAGATGGCCTTTGTACTTTCTATTACCCCTTAAGAGGGTACTGAGTAGTGACTGATGATACTATAACTTAATTGCACCCCATGAGTGGAGGACTTTTACTTTTGTACTTTGTGATTGAATTAAGGACTTTGTGATTGACTAAATGAATGTAATTTGCTTAAAACTATGTGACCACTATGGTGAAAACTATGTGGCCACTTTAGTGATAAATTGTGAAGTTATAACATTCTGAATGCTGTACTTTGTTTTCTGTTGCTCTGATTTGTTACTGAATAGACAGTTCACTATACTGTGTAATCAGAACCTTGAAAAGCAGTTCACAACTGTAGTCCTCTAGAAAGCTGCTCATGCTTGGCTTTATAAATCTATACATGTACATATATACATGATATATATATGTGTATATATACTGATTGTGTCTATATATATACATATATGGATGCATGTATTTATGTATGTGTATGTATTCCCAGGTGTGATTTGATAATGAATATATATATATATATATATATGAAATAGCAAAACAAACATTAAAGAATATCAGTAACAAAACAGAAATCAGAGAAAGTTTACATAGAAGAAGATACACCAAAGAAGAATTTGTGAATGAGCTGTCCCATTGGAAGCAAGTTAACTCAACAGCAAAGGGGGAGAGAAAGGAGAAGAAAGTGAGAGCAACAGAGGAGAGAAAAGAAAAGGAGAGGAGAGGAGAGGACAGAAGGGAAGGGGAGGGGAGGGGAGAGGAGAGGAGGGAAGGGAAGGGGAGGAAGGGGAGGGGAGAGGAGAAAAGGGGAGGAGAGGGGAGAGAAGAAGAGGGAAGGGGAGGGAAGAAGAGAGGAGGGAGGGGAGGGAAGGGGAGGAGAGAGGAGAAGAGGGAAGGGGAGGGAAGGGGAGGGAAGGGAGGAGAGGTGGGAGAGCATCAGTTCTCAGCCTAAGGGGAAATTTCCCCAAAGTCTCTAGTGTAGTGAGCTGGAGATAGGGGCATGATTGAAGTGGTGACTCCTGTATAGACTGACTTTTTCCTTCTTCAGGGATGTGAAAAGAGTCTGGCATGATGCATCTTTACTCTTTAAACTGGAAGGAGGCAGGGGAGTAATGGGAATAAGAATTCATTAAGTGCCTACTATGTACCAGGCACTTAACAAATATTATCTTATTGGATCCTCACAACAATCTTGTGAGATAGGTGTTCTTTTACATTTGAGGAAATTGAGCAAACTGAGGTGAACTGACTTGCCCAGAGTCACACAGCTAGTAAGTGTCTGACGTCCAATTTGAATTCAGATCTTTCTGATCCCAAGCATGGAGTTTTATCCACTCTGTTACTCTCTGAAATCCAGAAGACCAAGATGTCTCTTCTCTCCAGTAAAAGGCACATGAGGGGAGCACTGAGTAATCAATTTCCACCACTGAGAAGAAGATCCCACATCAATGGGCTTTTGTCTACAAAGAAGCAGGAGACAAGAATGCCTGGTCATACAGATTTGTTTCCAGAAACAAATGGATTTTTGATAGTGGTACAGAACCAGGTCATTGCTACCAGAAAAGTAAAAAGGGGTCCTTACAAAAAGCTCATCCTTAAGGTGCTCAGACTATTGATGGATGTAGATTGTTATCATGATAATTAATAACTAGCATTTATTAAGCATGTCTCAAAAGTCTCAGTGCAGTTTTATGCCTTAATAACTTCAGAAGTATAAAAGCTACAAACTTACAAAAATCATTTTAAAGGTTAATTTATTTTCATTTTTATGACACTTAGTTTTGTGAATTTGAATAATGAATTTAACTTTTAAATTTTAACATGAAGGAGCATCCTGTTATGCTTTGGGCATGTGACAGTTTCTGGATGGCATTTTGTCAAACTAGTGGATTAATGAAGGGGTCCCCTTGGGTGACCTTCATCACCTGATCTATATTCATTAGACATTTTCTTGTGGGGTCACATCAAAACTGTTGCGTAGGCATGAAAACCTAATTCTTTGGATGATCTTAAGGCTAAGATTACAAACATCCTTTCAGCAACTAAGCAGCAGCTGATGAAAGTCTTTTACTTTCATCCTTAAAGTTTTACTTTACTTGAAAAATACTTTACTTGAAAATCTATTATGAGTGATGTATAGCACAAGAAAATGGTTATGCTGAAGTTTAGTAAGAAAGATATGAATATTGTAAAGTTTTAAATAATTAACCATTCAAATACTGGTTTTATAAGTCTGTAGCCTTTCTATGTTTGAAGTTATTAAAGCATAAATCTGCTGGAAGATTTTTGGGACAGCCCCCATAGCGCCTTAGAGTTGGCAAAGGCCTTCTCCCATTTGGTCCTCACAACCACCCTGGGAAGGAGGTGCTACTATTAGCCCCGTTTTACAGAAGAGGAAACATTATATGAGGAAGTAGCAGAAACTGTGCAGCAGGTCACAAAACATCAGCACCTCCCAAGTACCTTGAAATACCCAGCCAGGTAGCCAGAATTGCACACCAGGTCACTGTCTTTCATCGAGTGCAGAAAATATGTCCCCACACTATAAATACCCTGAACTATGCTGGAGAATTCAACAAAACAAACTAGTGAAACAAAAACATCATCCCTATCAAAACCACTGGCCACCATTCCTTGTCTCACTGATTCATTAGCATTAATGGTGCTTTCACCCCTCCATTGACGTCATAACTATCTTAATAGATATTTCCATACCATGTACTCATCATCTCCAAACGGCAGAGGAAGTACAGGTGTCAAAACAGTCTTAGTAGAAGAAAGCAAAGCCATGTGGGAACGAGATGAGGTCTACAGCATCTCCATCATCCTGCCTGCTCCTGGAGATACGGCAGATGTGCCTTCAGAGAGGCCACAGAAAACGAACTCGTCTTGTATTCAACACTTGTATTCAATTACCAAAAGCAATCGTTATCTACCTGTTTAAAAACCACAGAACATTAAATATGCAAGAATCATAGAGGAGAGTGACTTGTTCCATGGTCTTTTCTCTCTGAACAAGATCAAACAGAAGATAAGAAGAGTAAGGAAAATAATCATACCCCTAACAATGGTCATATATGTATCTGTAGCTATATCTATCAATATACATATGTATGTATGTGTGTTCATATATTACATATGTACATATATATGGATATATGTATATATAGACAGAGATACATACATACATACATAGATATACACAGAGAGAGAGAGAGAATTATATTTCAGGTTGTGAGGCCCAAATAAACAAAAATACATAGGTATTGTATCTCTCTCCCAGGATTATTGTGAAGATTAAACAAAGAGAGACAGAGAGAGTGAGAGAGACACAGAGGGGAGAGAGAGAGACAGAGACAGAGAGAGACAGAGACAGAGAGACAGAGACAGAGAGAACTCACGTGTGTCATTTAATATTATATATACCATATAAATTATATATTACGTTAAATACTGAACATCGCAACATGAAATAACTTGACATATAATACTATATAACACTACAGGATTATTCTCTCCGTTTTGTAGATGAAGAAGGGTAATTAGCTTTCCTTCCTCCACAGACCCTGATGGGGACCCTGCCCACCAGCTAAGCCAGTGGGGGGAAATCCCTTCCAGCCTGCAGGGCTGCAGGTCAGCATGGGGATGAACTGACCATCTCGCTCGAACTGCTGAGAAGTGAATTTCCTCTTCTGCCAAGATCCAGGCCTTAGAACCCTCGGTACTTTACCTTGGCCAAGGCTTGAAGCAAGAGGGCTGCGGGGAAACGGGGGCGGGGTCAGTTCTGTGCAAGGCGTAGAAAGGACCGGGTCTGGTAGTAAAACGTGGGAGGAAGGACTTACCACAGCCGGCTCAGACTTTTCTAAGGCTTTGGCTGCTGGTGGCAGCGCCCACATCCCTTCGGCTGTGAGAGAACGGATGGGCTCCTGAGGGTGCTAACCAGTGACCCGCTGTGAAATCTCACCTCCCAGCTGTATAGAAATCAATCTCAATCAATCAATCGACAACCATTGAGTAAGCACCTACTATGTGCTGGGCATGGGCTCCTGAGGGTGCTAACCAGTGACCCGCTGTGAAATCTCACCTCCCAGCTGTATAGAAATCAATCTCAATCAATCAATCGACAACCATTGAGTAAGCACCTACTATGTGCTGGGCACTCTGCTAAACGCTGGAGACCCAAAAAGAGGCAAAAGGCGGTCCCTGAGCTCAAGGATCTCACAATCTAGAGGAGACAACGTGCAAACATGTATACAAAGCGATCTACAGATCTATATGAAGTCCTTCACAGAGGGAAGGCTTGCTGCAGAGAGAGAGACAGTTGGGGCTTAAAGGAAGCTAGGGAGGACAGCAGTGGGAAGGGGAGGAGGGTTAACGTTCCGGGCCGAGGGACAGTCAGAGAAAATGCGCAGAGCCAGAGAGGGAGGGTCTGACTTGTGGAACAGCCCGGAGCCTGGGGTCACTGGATGGAAGAGAAAATGTCTGGGAGTAAGGGTAAGGAGACTGGAAAGGGAGGAGGGGTCTAGGTGAGGAAGGACTTTGAATGACCAACAGGGCGTTTTGGATGGGGTCTTGGAGGTGATTGGGAGCCACTGGAGTTTAAGAGCGAGTGTGTGCTTGTAGGCAGAACTCCTGTCCTGGGTCGGCTGGCACTTTAACCTCGTTGTTGGTCGTGAAGGACCCAGGTTGGCTTCATTTTAAAAATGGTTATCTATTATTTTTACACCCCTTCTTTTCCAAATAGATTCCTCCTTCTCCCCTACCCATTCCTTATAATGACGAACAAGGGGGAGAGGGGAGGGAGCAGTTCTGCAAAAATAACCAAGCCATCAACTGAATCTGATGGTACATAAAAAATTCCACACCCATGGTCCCCACATGTCCAAAGAAAGCGAAGGCGAATGTTTCCTCATCTCTTCTTTAGAACCTAGCTTTGGAGCCCCCTCCTTTAAAAAGTTTTTTTTTTATCTTTTTTTTTTCACCATCTCCATTTCCAAGTATATTTCTCCAAGACGGTCATCCCCCTATAATGAAGAATAAAAAAAGGGGGGGGGGCACAGTTTGGTAATATTAACCAGAATCATGAAAAAAATCTGACATTGTATTTCATGTTCCACGCCCATCTCTCCTCGCCTCGGCAAAGAAGCCTTACTTAGCTCTTCCTTGGGCTCAAGCTTTGGTCCTTATCATTCCGTAGCATTGTGGGAATCATTTTGTTCTTCTTCCCATTTACATCCCTTTCTATTTCTCCCGTCCCTCCGCCTCCCCCCTACCTCCCTTTGCTTTCCAGCTCCCTTTTATGCATTGTCTTCCCCCATTAGAAAGAACGTGAGATCTCTGAGGGCAGGGACTGGTTTGGGTTTTTTTGTTTGCTTGTATTTTGCTTGTGTTTGCATTTCCATCATTTAGCACAAAGCTGACAAACAATGAGTGCCTCACAAATTATGAATTTGTCTCTCTTGGGCTGTGTTTGTGGTTTTTCTGGTTCTGCCTCAGTTGTTGCAAGTCTTCACGCGCTTTTCTATATTTCTCTTGCTGGTCATTTTTTATAGCCCAGAAACATTCTGGGACATTCACAGACCACAATCTGTTTAGCCATTCCCCAGGTGAAAGGGCATTGTTGCTTAGTATCTGCTGGGTGGAAGATGCAGAGGCAGATTTATTCTTGATGGCAGGAAAAATGTCCTAACTCTTAGAGCTGTCCAAAAATTGGAATGGGTCACTTTAGGAAGGAGTCAGTAGCCACATTAATCAAGGTCTTCCAAAAGAGGCATTAAGACCATTTGTCAGGAATATTATAGAGGAAGGGTGATTCTTGTTCAGGCATACATAGGACTAGTTGGCCCTTCCAACTCTGAGATGCTGTGGTAGGATTACAGATTTGTTGTTGAATGTTAGCTTAAAATCATAATGAAAAGGGGAAAAGGAACAAATATGGAGCTTGGAAAAAATTATAGACTTTGAGTCAACAGCGCCAGATCTGAATCCTGCCTATGATACTTAGCAATTGTATGGCTCTGGGCTAACATCATGCTTTGAGTTACAGATAAAAATATTGATCTGTGTTGGGGAAGGGACTTTCCACATTGGATGTTCCCTTGGAGTGGTGGAATTACAGGTCTGGATCCCTCCCTCCAAAAATTATTATTAAAATTTGGCAAGTCGTAATTCCCAAAAGGCATGACATCAAAGTGTGGGTTTTGGAGAAAGATTCTGCCTACATGGCTACAGGCAGGAGCCTAACAAAGGAACTCCTCCCCATGATACAAAATTTCCATCAACTGAGGGGAAACCCCTTTTCCGTGCTCTCTCATCTCCCAACTACCTCAAGTCTACCCTCCTTGAGTCCCTGTGTCCTCCTCCTCTTCCTAGCATTAACAAACTCCCTTCATTCTATGACTTCCCAGTCATTTTCTTACCATGCTTCCTTTACCATCACCATCATCTTCATTTTTACTACCTTGTATTCAGTCCCTGGAAGTCCCAGTTCTGATGGGTGAGTTGTCACCTTTTCTTGCTGGGAAACAGGCTGCCACAGCACTTCAAAGCCATCTCAACCATGCTGCTTGGACCTCTTCCCATTCACCCCACTTTCAACCTGACTTTTATGTATTTTCTTCTTTTACTGTCTGACTTGGTTATATTTATATTCATAACACTTAACACAATGCCTGGAACAAAGCAAGAGCTCCATAAATGCTAAATTCACTCATCCATCCATCTCTCTGTATTCATCCATCCATTCATCCATCTTTCTTTCCATCTCTCTATCTGACTATCAATTTTCCTCTCATATTCTTTCCATTTTCTTGCCTTCATGAAAACCTGGTTCTCCAACCAGAGGATCAAAAGAGGTAATATTTGTAAAGTACTTAGCAAAGTGGCACAAAACAAGAATTTAATAATCATTATCTATTCATGTATATATTTATTTATCTGCTATTCATCTATCTATCCATCCTATCTATCTTTCTATTTATCTTTCTGTCTGTGTTTGTCTATCTGTCTCTCACACACTCCTTTCATTTTCTTGCATTCATGAAAACCTAGTTCTGCAACCAGAGGATAAAATGAGACAATTTATAAAGGACTTAGCACAATGCTTGGCACCACAGAGTAGGTATAATGCTTGGTACACATTCTATTTACGTAGAATATTATTAATTCCTATACAATATTCTGGGAGCTAGATATAATAAGCAGAAAGTCATCTGGAAGCAAAGCCATCCAGAAGAAAGCCCTCTTCCATATGTACTAGGTGCTGGTCATCTTTTGGAACTGACCACTTCTGAATATTTTTTTAAATTCCCTGAATCTTCTCCCTCCCACGCCTGCACATACAGAGCAGTTGTACTCAAAGCATTAATTGGTTGAAAAAATTCCCAAAGACAAAAGGCTACTGTTTTCCACCCGGCTTCCACTCTACCCTTTAAACCAGACAGTCAGATACTGTGCTCAGGAGCCACTGTGAGTCCTCATTTGCCCCGCCCACTCATTCTCCATTATTCAGAGGTCATACAACACCCTCTCTACCCCAAGCCCCCCACGTACGCAGCTGGAAGGATGGTGATCCAATGAACATCGCTGTTGCTGTCATGGAGAGCCCTAGTGCTCCACTCACCATCCTGAGACTCCTCAGAGCAGGTCAGCCTTCCCAGGTCACTAATCCTTGATGTGTGCTGTCTACCCCTATTAGAATGTAAGCTCCTTGAGGGCAGGACTGTCTTAATTTTGTATTTGTTTCCCAAAGGCTTGGCACAGTGTTTAGCAAATAGCAAGTGTTTAATAAATGCTTTTTATTCATATATTCATACTATGAACTTAGTAATGATTTAAAATGAATTGCTATTTTGATCATCACAACTTAAATCTATATATATTTTGAACTATATGATATATTTTTAAGGCAATACAGAATATGTTCAAGACAGCCTACAGGAGTTCATTTTGCTTTACATGATTGAATCATGCTGAATATTTTGAGTAAATAAAGGGAAGAACAGCAAAACTCAGTGTGCACATGAATCTATGGGCTCCAGGCTCCTTAAGAATTGACAGCCTAGAGTGTGAGATAAATAGGTGTCAAGGAGAGAGTGCCAGGGTTTAGAGTCAAGGACCTGGGTGTGAATCTGAGCTCTGCCACTTACTCAGTGTGTGAGCTGGGCTTCATTTCCCTTCTCAAGGTCTCCTGAATGAAGGAGAAGGGCACTGCCTGAACAAGACTAGGTCTTAGGGTGGCCTTCCTGAGTCACTGGCCTTCTGTTAATCACTGCCTGCCCAGGCTCAGCAGGCAACCCACCTTCCAATGATGTATCTGACCTTTATTAAATGTGTTTGGATATCACCAAAGCCCTGCTCTATGCAGGCTTACTGGGAGATCTAAGTAGGAGAGGGTGTGATGGGAGATATGGTTTATAAAGTCAGAAGGACTGACCACAAAGAGGAAAGCTCTGAAAGGGTAAAGATGAGCCCCTCTCATGCGCTTCATGCACTGACTTCCTTAACTTTCACTTTAGAGAAAACATCAGGCTGGCTCTAGATTTGGCAGATCAACTGTCATTAATCCTAATAAAAAGTGATTAAAATCTAAGTAAAATAGAAGCACCAGGAACTAGATAAATGCCCACAATCTCTTCCAACCATCATGTGATCACAGATGCAGGAGGGGCTTCAGAGGTCATGGAATTCAAACCTCTTTTATAGTTATAGAGAATGAGGCCCAAGGTTAAGTGATTTACCCAAAGTCACACAGGTAGTAAGTGTCAAAGCAGGGGTTTGAACCTAGGACCTCTGACTCCAGAACAAGTAGCTTATTCCACTGCGCTACACTGCTTACCCTGCTGCAGGCATAGTCTACGGTTCTGCATCCCTGGGAAGACAGAAGCTGATGGCTCTTAGCACTGATGGTCCAGTGAACCAACTAACAAAGGAAATCACCCTAAAGAAATACACGGACTCCTTCCCTGTGGTTTGCTGGCCTTTTCCTAATAGATGCTGTTAGCCATTGTCCACAAAACACTATGGAACTCGGGTTCAGATAAACAACCCATTTCCAGTAAGGAAATTCATCAGGCACCATCTAAGAAGGAGCGGAGAGCTGGCAATTATCCTATGAACTTGCTGCCCTGGGGAGCTCAGCTGGGCACCTCGGGTCAGGAGATAAAAGCATTCGCATGTTAAAGATCCTGCAGCATTAATTATCTCACTGAGCACAGGCAGAGGCTGAGCAGGAGCAGGGGACCTGGCCAAAGCACTGGATTCTGAGTCAGAAGATATTTCTGCCATCCAGAATCATAGAATTTCAGTCCTGCCTTTATTATCATCATCATCATCAGAATGAGCATTTAGCTAGTCCTGCCCTTAGCCTAATAATAAAAAAATGAATGAATAATAAATAAAATGACAGCCAGCACTTATTTAGTCTTGCCCTCAAGCAGGGGTGAATTCACCAATTCCTGAGGAGTCTCTTCCTCTTGGACATAGCTCTTCACAGAGAGTTTTCCCCCTATATCAAGCCCACATGGGCCTTTCCATAACATCCCTTCCTTGCTCCTCCAGGCACAAGTCTAAACCTTTCTTTACAAAATGCCCCTTCAAATACATGACAACCACTGGCATGTTCCCCCTCAAAATGTCTCCTTTTGGGGGGGGGGAGGGCAATTGGGGTTAAACTACTTGCCCAAAGTCACACGGCTAGTCAGTGTGTCAAGTGTCTGAGGCTGGATTTGAACTCAGGTCCTCCTGACTCTAGGGCCAGTGCTCTATTTTAATACCTAGCTCTTGGGGGCAGAGCCAAGATGGCGGCATAGCAGCAGCAACATATGGCAGCTTTGACATAGCCACCCCAAAATACCCATAAAACAGGACTCTAAACCAATCCTAGAACTCCAAAACGCACACAAAGATACTTCCCACTAAAGTCAGCTGGCTACGAGGAACCATATCAGCACTGCGAACCGAAACCAGCCTGGCCTGAAGCCGTGGCTGTGCCCCGGGGGCGGCTGGATGGGAGGAGCGGAGGAGCCTCTCAGGTGAGCGGATTAGCAGCAGCTGCAAGTGGGGATTGCTAAAGGGGGAGATAAGCAGTCTGGCCAAAAGGCCTCCAGAGTGGAAAAGTGAAAGGCAGAGGTTTTGCACCTGCCTCTGCGTTGTAGCTTCCCGCCCGCAGCCTACAAAC
>CM053586.1:355059652-355128678 GCA_028646515.1 Pseudochirops corinnae
ACCCTCCTATATACACATATATATGTGTGTATACATATATATACACACACATATATTCCCTTCAACTATCTTCATACTGAGAAAAGTCTCATGAGTTACAATGATCATTTTTCCATGTAGGAATGTAAATATTTCAACTTTAATAAGTTCATTATGATTTCTTTTTCCTGTTTACCTTCTCATGCTTCTCTTGCTTCTTGTATTTGAAAGTCAAATTTTCTGTTCAGCTCTCGTTTTTTCATCAAGAATGCTTGAAAGTCCTCTATTTCACTGAATTACCATATTTTCCCCTGAAGTATTATACTCAGTTTTTCTGGGTAGGTGATTCTTGGTTTTAATCCAAGCTCCTTTGACCTGTGGATTATCATATTCCAAGCCCTTTGATCCCTTAATGTTGAAGCTGCTAAATCTTGTGCTATCCTGATTGTACTTCCACAATACTCAAATTGTTTCTTCCTGGCTGCTTATAATATCTTCTCCTTGACCTAGGAACTCTGGAATTTGGCTATGATATTCCTAGGAGTTTTCTTTTTGGGATCTTTTTCATAAGGTGATTGGTGAATTCTTTCCATTCCTATTTTGCCCTCTGGTTCTAGAATATCAGGGCACTTTTCCTTGAGAATTTCTTGAAGGATGATTTCTAGGCTCTTTTTTTGATCATCGCTTTCAAGTAGTCCAGTAATTTTAAAATTATCTCTCCTGGAACTATTTTCCAGGTCAGTGGTTTTTTCAATGAGATATTTCACATTGCCTTCTATTTTTTTCATTTGTTTGGATCTGTTTTATAGTATCTTGATTTCCCATAAAGTCATTAGCTTCCATTTGCTCATCTAATTTTGAAGGAATTATTCTCCTCAGTGAGTTTTTGAAATTCCTTTTCCATCTGGCAAATTTGGCTTTTTAAGGCATTCTTCTCTTCTTTGGCTTTTTGGGCCTCTTTTTCCATTTGAGTTAGTCTATTTTTTGAGGTGTTATTTTGTTTAGCATTTTTTGGGGTCTCCTTTAGCAGGCTGTTGACTTGTTTTTCATTATTTTCTTGCATCATTATCATTTCTCTTCCCAATTTTTCCTCCACTTCTCTTACCTGATTTTCAAAATCCTTCTTGAGCTTCTCCATGATCTATAACCAGTTCATATTTTTCTTGGAAGCTTTTGATGCAGGAGTTTTGACTTCATTGACTTCTTCTGGTTTCATGTTTTGAGGCTTTTTGCCCCCCAAAAAGGATTCTATGGTCTGATTTTGCTTCCTCTGTTTGCTCATCTTGCCAGCCAATTCCTTGACTTTTGAGCTTTTTGCCATGGTAGAACTCTGCTTCCAGAGTGGAGAGCCTTGTCCCAAATCATTGGGGTTTTGGCAGTTGTCAGAGGTCTAAGGAGGGCACCCTCTCTACAGCCACCACAAGCTCTGGCACATTGGCTACAAACCCTAGGACCACCACCCAAGACTGTGACCCAGATCCAAGCAGGTCAAAGCAAGAGCAATTACCCTCTGAGTGGTTGCTTGGTCCCCCTACAATCTGCAGGCCAAGAGCTCTGGAGGCAGCCACTGACTAGCAGTTGTAGCTACTGTGCCTCCGCCATCTCTCACTCCAGGGGCAGGGGCAGGACCACACTCTTCCATCATCCAGTTCCAACAGAGTTCCCTACTGACCTTTTACTTTCTCTTTGGCGTTTATGGGTTGAGAAGTCTGGAAACCACCATAAATGCTGATGATTCACTCTCCTGAAGTCTGGTCTGGCCAGTCTGTGCCACCGGTTAGGGCTGCCCTCAGTGTGGTCCCACACGGCTCATGTGGGACTGTGCTTGACTCCCAGCTCGGTGCAATAGACTCTTCCTGTTGCCCTGCCAAGCTGCCTTCAGTGGGAGATTTGTTTCTCTCTGCCACTTTGTGGGTTCTATAGCTCTAAAATTTGTTTAGAGTGATATTTTATAGGTATTGGAGGTGATTGGAGTGGGAGCTCAATCAAGTTCCTGCTTTTACTCCACCACCTTGGCTCCATCCCCCTGTGGTTATACTTTTGAAGTAAATATTCTTCTGTAAAAGCTAATCTGGCTGTTAGTGGTTAAATAGAAATAGGGTGCAGGAGTCCACCCCCTATACTTGGGTAAACCCTCTCATTGGAGGCTGGAGCCAACAGCAGAGAGCCTAGGTGCCCCCAAATGTCCTGAAGGTCCTGGAGAACCCTGGAAGGCATTACATTTCCCCCCGAAATGTAAGATGCCTGGCTGCAGACAGTGGGGGCCAGGATACCCAGGTTTAGATAAGGAACAATGACTAGGAATATCTCAAAGAAACACTTAGTAGGAGGCATATGAAAAGATGCCAGGCCAAGAAAACAGAGCCCAAAGAACAATAGACATAAGGGTTCACGACGCCACCAGTGGGAAGCACCAAGATGCTTGTCAGCTACAATGGCCAGGGTCAGTATCATCCTGCCAAAGGACAAAGACCCTCCTTCTTGCTAACGATTAACAAACTCAGTTCTAAGAAAAGGCTTTGATTTGAGGAGGAGGGATCATGGAGAGACGTCAATGAGTCGTGATCCCAGTGCCCAAAGGGAGGAATGAATGAAAAGGGAGTCAATGAACCATCTAAAGAACATAAAGAAGATGGTAGAAGGAGGTTCATATGGGCCATGAGCACACAGGGCTGAGGTAAGGCAACTACATGAAATTTCATATGCATTAAAAACAAAACCAAGCAAGCTGGGTGTAATAGAGATTGCTAGTGCCCTATTCACCTCACTGTCATTCGTGATCAGCTCCCACACTTATGGGTTGTAGGCAGACAGATTAGTAAAAAGGGATGATTAATCCTTATAATAGCTATCATGCATCTAATCACAGCAAACACGTATCTAGCACTTGAAGGCTGGCAACGTGTTCTACATTTGTTAAATCATTTGATCCTAACAACAACCTTGAAAGTTGGTTCTGTCATTTCCCCATTTTACAGATGATGAGTGGTGAAGAGACTTGTCCAAGGTCAAATAAAAACAATAACTAGCATTCTGGTGGCATTTTCAGATTCCCAAAGCATTGAATGGGGTGCTCTGTATAGTTTTATCCCAGTTTAAGAAATGAGGAAGCTAAGGCAGAGAGGGGTTCAGTGATTTACCCAGAGTCACACAGCTGGTAAAGGTCTGAGGCAGGATTTGAACCAGATCTTCTTGACCTCTTGACTGCTGCTTAATCTACTAACTCAGGGGGCTTCATGTACTACCCCCTCACAGGGTTATTGTGACCAAAATATCTTGTCAACCTCCAAGTGCTATCAAGGCTTCTTGTGGTTGTCAAAAACTGGAATCATAAAGGGTGTCCATTGCCTGGGGAATAACTGACAAATGGAAAGCAAGGCAAATCAAGATTTATGAAACACCAGCTGTGCCAAGTGCTGGCAGTATGGTGAAAGGCAAAAACCTGCAGCTGCCCTTGAAGAGCTCACAATCCAAGGTGGGAATTGGGTGTAGACAGGATACATTATAGAGGAATAACAGAAGAATTAAGAAGGGGGTGGGAAGGCTTCTGGTGGGGGCTTAAAGGCAGTCAGGGGGATGAACAAGCAGAGGGAGAGTGTTCCTGGTATGGGGGATGGGCAGAGAGAATGCCCAGAGCCCAGAGGTGGGGGGTCTCATCCATGGAACAGCCAAGAGGCCAGTGTCACCAAATTGAAGGGTACATTGAATATTATTGGGCCAGATGGATCCACATATCTGAGGAAATCAGAAGAGCAGGGGAAGGTCTCTCTGGACTAAGGCAGAGCAGACCACACAGGGCGATGCCCACAGACTGTGGGAGCCGGGTTGGGAGGCAGCAGAATGGACATAGACACCAACAACAATGACTAGTCTGCAACTTCCACCTGTCCCCTTGTAATGGCAAACACAGAAGCAGTTCACACCTTGTTTCAGCTATTGAACTAACACCTTGTTTCAGTTCAAGTTTCTTTTGAGCTTTGTATCAAGTCTGTCAAGAAACAGAACGTGTGAGCCCCACAACTTGTAAACCCTAGAACTCACAAACTCCTGCCACAGGAAGGGGAGCAGGTAATGACCATATATAAGGAGAGCCCCAGGCTGCAGAAAGCAGAACTGAGAAGAGGACTCTTGTGGTGGCACAGTCAAGAAGTAGAAAACTTGTATCCCGGCACTCTGTTTGTCTGCTCTGTCTGTGTTGATGTTTGTTTGTGATATTTTGTACAGAAGCTCTGAGACCTTACTGGAATTTCTGAAAGAGGATTTTCTGGTTGTCTGTTTACAGAAGTCCTGGAAGAGAGTTTTGGAGGTCCTGGGACTTTACTGATGATTTGTGCTGAACTCTTGGACCTTGTTTGTGGGTCTGTGTTGATTTCTATGTTGATGATTTGTGTTGAGTTCTCAGACCTTGTCAGTGGGTCTGAGTTGTTTTCACAGGCAGATAGTGAGTTGATGATGGTGCTGTCAATGTGTATGAATATTATTGTGGCTCTGTTGGGCGTTGTATTCCCTGAAACAGGAATGAAGGTGGAAGTGAAGGACTTGAGGTGGACTGGACACTGTGAACTTCAATATGGAATGGGAACTGGATGAAGAACTGGACAAGGAGCTGGACAAGGAACTGGGAGCTGCCTGCCTTTGAACCCAGGTGACTCAGGAGCTGGGACCATGGAAGAGGCACCACGGAAGCTGAGAGCCAGCCTCCAGTCAGGCTGAAAGAAGACTTTACTTGGCTGACTGAGGAGATTATGATTTACTGTGACCTAGGGGTGGAGAACTTTGATTTTTGTACTTTGTGATTGAATTAAAGATTTTGTGAGTCACTAAGTGATTGTACTTTGTTCAAAACTATGTGACCACTTTGGTGAAAACTACGTGGTCATTTTAGTGACAAGGTGTTGAGTTGTGACATGGTGAATGCTGTATTTTGATTTTCTGTGATAAGTTGTAACATTGTGAATGCTGCATTTTGATTTTCTATGAATGTTTTGCTCTGATTTGTTGTTGAATAAATAGAGAGCTCACTATACTATATAATCAGAACCTTGAAAGCTGTTCACAGCAGCAGCCCTCTGGAAAGCTGCTTGTGTGTGGCTTTATACCCCTCCTTCGAGTTCTGAGGGCAGCAGATGCCATCAGATGCCTGAAGCTTAGCTTTGCTGTTTTTCTTTGTTACAAGGGAGGATACAGGGATGCGACTGAGATGTGAATAAGCAAATTTGTGCCAATAAAACTTTTCAAGTGCTATAAAAATGGGTCATTATGAACCTACAAAACTTGCAGCATCAGAAAAAAGGCTGCAAGAAAAAGGACAGGTCAGAATGAGACTGCAGGAGCTTGGAGTGACATAGTCACTTAAAACCATTCCTTTGAGTGGTGCTGGTATATCCCTGCTCAGCCAGGTTCCAAGCCACTATTTAATAAAGAGAAGTGCCCCTTCTCAGTTTTAATATCTCCACCTGGTGTATTCTTCCAGCCAGATAATCTGATCATCTTTATTCCATTTAAGGCAACTTGGAAGACAGGTGTTGCTTGATAGAATCAGTTTTATACAAGTACCTGGGGTTTGCTTAAATTACCCAAAGTAAACACAGAGGGTGGGACATAGTAGTTATTTAATAAATGCTTGTTTCTGTTCTTCTTCCCTTCCTCCCTTTATTCCTTCCTTTCTCCCTCCCTCTTAACTTCCTTCTTTTCTCTTTCCCTCCTCCCTCTCTCCCTCCCTTTTTTCCTTCCTTTCATTTTTGGGAATTTATCTGATCTCATTTCTTTCCTCAAGTGACTTCTGAGGGGGACAGAATTGGTCCCAACTAGATATGAATTTGAATTTCCTTCCTTCTTTCCTTCCTTCCTTCCTTCCTTCCATTCTTCTTTCCCTCCTTCCTACTTACCTTCTCATGTTTGGTCTATAGGCTGCCAA
The DNA here is from genome assembly GCA_028646515.1 of Pseudochirops corinnae. NCBI lineage: Eukaryota > Metazoa > Chordata > Mammalia > Diprotodontia > Pseudocheiridae > Pseudochirops > Pseudochirops corinnae. The sequence continues at coordinate 355,065,549 of CM053586.1, forward strand.
GTATTAGGCTCAAGTTGACTAAGGGTCATGAGATATGGTGTGCAGCTCCATCTTGCACTTGCATCACTGGATTCTGGACTAAAATTCCAACAGCATGCATCTGTTTCCAAAGTCACCATATAGATTCAAGTTTGCTTATCCTTGATAAGAAAAGTTCATCTTCACTCCTCCCTGCACTGTCTAATGTTTCATCATGACAGAGAAGTGAGCCTGGGTTGCCAAAGTTCTACCATTGGGGGTGCAAGATCAGGTGAACACCCGTTATCCAATGAGATGAATTTGTAGAATACTTAGCATGGTATCCAGCACATAAAAGGCACTTAACAAATCTTTGTTTCCCCCTCCCCCTTTACTGAGAGCCAGCCCACCTAAGCTCAAAGCCGTTCACCAGGCTAGCCTCAGGTGGGATGCTGTTTTTGGCCACACAAACTCACAAAGATCCTCTGGCATCACCAACTCAATACACCAGATTGCCTTAGGAAGGCAAACCAGTGAAGGTTTGTGCTGATCTGGATTTAGCCCCCCTAATTAGAGGTTTTGTTGTTGGCAGTCAAGCACGATAGTCTGTCTACAGTCATTTATGCAGTGTCCTGTAGTGGGCTAGGGGTTGGATAAAGGTTTCTGACTGCTTTACTGGCTGCATCCCCATGAAACACCATTTATACTCCTCAAAGGAGATCGGAGAAATGGATTTCCCCTTGGTTTCCATACAGCCCTTGTGCTTTTGGTTTGGTCTTTGTTTTGTTCCAGGATAGAAGGGGGTGGGGAGAGAGTCAATAGGTTATGAAGATACAATCAGGGATTTAACTGCAGTTAAAGGTCCCATATATCTGTGACCAAGGACCATGAGTTTCCCTTAGAATCAAGAAGCAGAAAATATATAAATTTATTATTAGGCTATGACATACTGCTTACTTTTGTTAGTCTCCTGGCTAGATGTGGTAGATTATGTGGTTGGTTATCCACTAAGAGGTGGCTCAAGGGATAGAGCACTGGACCTGGAGTCAGGAAGACTTCAGTTCAAATCCAGCCTCAGACACTTACTGTGTGACCTTGGGCAAGTCACTTAACTTCAGTTTGCCTTAATCCACTAGAGAAAGAAATGACCCCAGTATATCTGCCAAGAAAACTCCATGGACAAAATGGTCCATGGGGTCACAAAGAACTGGACATGACTAAACAACCGAATGACAACAACAATTCACTGAGAACCTTGTCAGGAAGAGGCTTTCTAGTCACCGCATTTAGTATATAGTAAAATAAAGCAATAGATGTCTTTGAAGATGGGAAGCCCTGCAAATGGAAACAGAGAGCACGTCAGTCTCCACAAGACCAGCAGAAAATCCGCCACGCAGAGGGGAGGCATGGTGCCGACCAGAGGCAACCCGAGACCCGGCAGGGGACAGAGATACAGTCATCCATGTAGAATAGCATAGAACAGTGTGATGGCATGACCCGAGGACAGCAGCAGCTCTGCTGAGTTAGAGGCTGCCCTGGCCACACATTTCCTAACAAATGTGCCTTCCATGCACACATCCCAGTCACACAGGCTCCTGACACTTGTGCACAGGCTCTGGTCATGTCGGCTCCTGGCATTTATCTCTTTATGTATCTTCCCCGGCAACATTTGGTCCCTATGCGTGTGCTTCCTTGAACACTCCTTGGTCACACGCTTTCTCTGCAAGTATGCTCTTCTCCATTGACAGTGTGATAACCTGGAGAAGAACGTTCACCATGTGTGAAGGTGACAGTGGGGCCATCTTAGCTTATCATTTTGTAGACCTTGCTATTTGATTAAATGACTTCTGGTTTGAATTATTGCATTTACTGGCTGGACGATAAAAGCGGGTGTGTATATGGGGGCTCGTGAATTAGAGTTTTGAGTGAGTTATGATGAGGGCTGTGCTAGAGTCAGCTCTAACCAATCAGCAGAACCAATCGTCAAGTTCTCGGCATAAGCATCTAGACCTAGGAAATCAGCAAATACTGCAATGGAGGGCTGGATTTGTTATTTTGTTCATCGTCTAGATTTAAGGAGCTGATGTAGAAAATGTTAATTTTTTATTGTTTTTCAGCTGGGTCTGATTCTTCAGGATCCCAGATACTGGATTAGTTTGCAATTTCCTTCTGCAGCTCATTTTTTACAGATGAGGAAACTGAGGCAAACAAAGTTAAATGATTTGTCCAGGTCGCATGGCTAGTAAGTGCCTGAGGCCAGATTTATGACAATGAGTCTTCTTGACTCCAGCTCCAGAGTTCTATCCACTGTACCACCAACCTGCCCAATGGTGCTGATAAAACAATGCAGATTAAACTTTAAGATGTGTGAGCGTACTTTTTCCCCTGGAGAATTGTTGTTAAACAGTTACCAGAGCAACACTGACTGCGACCCAAAGAGAACCTCACACTTAGAAAAATCTAGGAAATAAATTCTATGTTGGTATCTCAGCCTCCATGTAGCTCTTAGGATTTTTTTTAAGGATTCTCACATGGTCTACCCTTCATGCCACCAGAGGAAGGAAAAAAAAGTTAAGTCTACATTTGCAACTTAGCATGAACACGTAATCCAGGGGTAGACAAAATATGGCCCTCCAGTGCACTGTTTTTGTAAGGCCCAGGAGCGAAGGATAGTTTTACATTTGTAAATGTAATAAAATGATATGAAAACGTGAAAGTCACTCTTTACTATTGTAAACAGTAAATAGTACTTTGTTTTACTATACAAAGACAGGCAGTCAACCAGCTCTGCCCCAATGCCATATTTTGTTGTGAATGCTTGACTCTCTACTGTACTTTAAATTTGACCACATCCCTTTGACACAGGTGGTGCAAGAATTAGAACCCATTTTACAAGTGGGGAACCCCAAACTTAAAGCAGGAAAGTAACAGCTCCCCAGAGCCACACAGATTGTAAGCACCAGAGCCAAGATGTGGATTCCTGCATCTATTGTAGACAGCAGTCACTTTCAGAAAAAAGTTGGAGTATGTGGTTTCTGGGGTCCCTTGCAGCTCTCTGATTCTGTATGAAGTCTTCTGACTGTCAGGAATCCCAGGTTTAGATTGGGAAGATTCCTTCGAGACCATTGAGGTCAACCCTCTCATTTTTCAGACGAGGAAATTAAGGCTCAGAGACAGTAACCCCAAGTCCCAAGGTCACGTAAGGAGTGAGTGGCAGAGCCAGGTTTCAGAACCAAGTTTTCCCATGCAAAGACCCAGGCTCTTTGCACGGCTCCACATTGCTTCCTGAACCAAAAGCGCTGACCCAGCAGATGAGATGTTATTTGAGTCCTGTGCCTAATTTATTTGGGGTCCACAAATAGCAGCATTCACATATTCTAGGTGCTGGTTTAAATATTCCATGAGGAAGCCAGGCAGAAGCCGCTCTTTATTTTTTCCAAGAGGCTCCTGGGTTGCATTTCCCATAGCTTGTTATAGGACCTCTTCTTGAGCAGACAAGCTGCAGCTGTCCACTGGTATTGAAAATAGCAGACTCATGGGATAGGATGTCACAAAGCCCTGGACTCCTGTTTTGATAAGGAGAACAGGGGCAGTGCCCTAGGTAAGGCTGCTATAGGCCAGCCTTGAGCTGCCATAAATAGCACCTGTGGCATGGGTATGTGTGTGTGAGAGAGAGAGAGAGAGAGAGAGAGAGAGAGAGAGAGAGAGAGAGAGAAAGAGAGAGAGAGAGTGCATGTGCACATGCACAAATGTATGCATGCACATGGTGCACAGAGGAGGGTGAGGAGTTAGACCCAAGCGCTGTGGATCTGCCAATGATTCTTACACAGGGGTTCACAAAATAAGACGGCACTTTGATGGTTTTACCAATCATCTTGTCTTTTTTTTTCTGTAGAAACATTGTTTATTCCAAAGTTCCTAATTTTTTTTTTTTGGCTTTTTGGAGGGCAATTGGGGTTAAGTGACTTGCTCAAGGTCACACAGCTAGCAAGTGTTAAGTGTCTGAGGCCTCATTTAAACTCGGATCCTCCTGACTCCAGGGCTGGTGCTCTATTCACTACGCCACCTAGCCGCCCCTCATCTTGTCTTTGATAAGATTGTGCTGAATGGCTTTAATTTCCCATTTCTCCACCTGCTCCACTCTTTCTTTCCTTTTAAAAATATCAGTCTTGGATGTTACTTCATGTATTATCAAACAATAGACTTAGGATTGGAACAGAACTTAGAGTTCATATAGTCAGAGGATTATAGGTCTAGAGCTTGAAGGAACCTCAGAAGCCCTGGAGCCTCTCCCCTTCATTTTCCAGATGAGGAAACTGAAGTCCGGGGAAGTGAAATGCCTTGCTCAAATAATGAATTTAGACTCTTTTTAGCTTTTTGGACCTAGTGTTGCTCTTCTTTTAGAACACAGACCCATTAGATCTCAGAATTAGAGACTTCAGAGGTTCTCTAGTCCAAAGTGGAACCGACTGAGAATCTCCTCTCCAATAGGTCACACTTAAGGTTTGCCAAATATTTGATGTACATCTCCAGCAAGTGGCCATTCAGCCTCCACTTAAAGACCTTACTTCCTTCTTTCCTTCCTCTCTCCCGCCTTCCCTCCTTCCTTCCTCTATCTTTCTTCCCTTCCTTCCTCCTTCCTTCCCTCTTTCCTCTCTCCCTCCCTCTTTCCTTCTGTCTTTCCTTCCTCCCCCTTTTCATCTGCAGGCATTTCAAAATCAACAAGTCTAAAACAAAGCTCATTATCTTTCCCCCCCCCCAAAAAAAACCATCCCTTCTTCCCATCTTTCCTATTATCGTTAAGAGGACCACCATCCTCCAAGTCACCCAGGCTCCCTCACCTCACTGTCATACTCAGCTCCTCCCTCTTGTTCATCCTGCGCACCTAGTCTGCTGTCCAGTCTTTTCATTTCCACCTTTCCATCTCCTGCATATGCCCCCTTCTCTCCTCTGACATTGCCCGCACTCTGGTACAGACGCTCACCACCTTGTACATGTATTACTGTAGTAGCTGCTGGGAGATCTGCCTGCCTCAGTCTCTCCACTCAGCTCTCACAGGAAATCTTTGTAAAGTGAACGTCTGACTATACCACCTCCCTAGTGGATATGGTATAGGGCTGCCCATCATCTCCGAGATCAGACATCAAATGCACTGACAGTGAAAGCCCTCAGGAGCCTGGAGCCCTCCTCTCTTTCCAGTCCTCGTGCCCAGTAGCACCGGCTGTCTTCCTATTCCTTCCATGCAGCACTTCATGACTTTGCCTTTGCACTCACGGGCTGCCAGGTTCTCCCTCCTCACTTCCAGCTCCTGGCTTCCTTAAATCCAGTCAAGATCCATTTCAAACCCTCCCTTCTGCTAGTCTCAACCTTTTGAGGTTACACTCCATCTGTCTCACAGGAGCAGAGTCATTTTCATGTTATTTCCCCCATTAAATTGTTAGCTCCTTGAGGGCAGGGACCACGTTTTTTGCTTTCTCTTTATCTGCTTTTTCTTTGCATTCCTGGAACCTGGCATGTAGTAGTTTTTTTTGTAAATAATATTTTATTTTCCCCCAATTGCATGTAAAACAATTTTAATTTTTTTTTTTAAGTTTTGAGTTCCAAATTTTCTCCCTCCATTTCCCTCTTCCCCCTCCCTAAGACAATAAACAATCTGGTATGGGTTACACATGTGTGATCATGTAAAGCATTTTCATATTAGTCATTTTGTGGAAGAAAACTTGAACAGGAATGAAAAAAGGAAGGAAAGGAAGGAAGGAAGGAGGGAGGGAAGAAGGAAGGAAGGAAGGCAAAGGGATAGAGGGAGGGAGGAAGGAAGGAAAAAAGAAGAGAGAAAAAAATTAAAAAAGAAAGATAATGTGCTTTGGTCTATTTTCAGATGCCATCAGTTCTTTCACTGGAGGTGAATGGCATTTTTCATCATGAGTCCTTTGGGACTGTCTTGGATCAGTGTGTTGCTGAGAAGAGCTAAGTCCTTCACAGTTTTTCAGAGGTGTCAAGTAGGCAACCCACATTCCACCCCCAAGACCCCTCCCAGACCAGATTAAAATGCAACTAGAAAATATTTAACACAATAAATAAGGCTACAATAGGCCATGGATAATGTTAATATGTGGTTTTTTAAAAGTTAATATGCTGCCATAGGGATCTACACGTATGGTTTAATGGTCCCAGTTTTAAGTGAGTTTGATACCACTGTACTACTCACATTGCACTGCCTCACTTGATCCTAGAAGACTAATCATGAAACGATTTCTTTCTTTTGGTAGATGGTGCATTTTGGATTTGGAATGTTGCAAACTCTGTCAGGGAAAAACCTCTAAGCTTTCCTCACAGTCTTCCTTAGAATCTAAGAGACCCTGTAGGACACAAAATTGGCACTGGGAGAATGAGAATAAAAGCCTGAGGCTTTCGGCATTGTGAGCCCCAGACATGTTCCCTTAAGTTGTCTCATGGTTTTAAATCACTGCTGAGAAAAGCTGACCATCTGTGTCTCTGGAGGATAAGACAGACAGTCTGAGATGAGCACCCTGTGGAACGACTCCCTAACCCACCTGGGGCTGCCTCACGTATCTCATAATTAGCGCAGCAGGCGTGGAGGCAGCCAGACTTTTGATCCTCCATCCTCCAGCAAAGTTATTGCTCAATGCTTTTGAGACCAAGCAATTGAGGATCTAGCCAGGAATTCCGGTTTGGGGATCTGGTCAGGCAGGTCTAACTGGTTCTTCGCATCCTAATTTGGTATCCAAGGGCTAGTGCAAGCTACTTAAATGTGTGGAAGATTGCCAGAGTCCATGTAACCTCAAGGGAGTTGACAGATTCAGGAGAGTCACCACCTGTCTCTGATGAGTTAAGATGGGAATGAAAATCCTGCTGCTCTTGTGGTTTTGGGTCCCAGGGAAATGTTTCAAAATCCCAGAACCTCAGTGTTTGAAGGGCCCTTCAGAGGCGAGGGAGAACTTGTATCTGAACAAGGACCCTCTTTAGTTATACCCAACAAGTACATGGTCGTGCAGCTTTGACTTTGAAGACCAGTGGGGATGGGAGTGGAACCCACTCCCTCTAGAGGCAGCCCATCCCTCTTGAGACAGCTCCAATTATTAGGGATTCTTTTCTTACATCAAGCCTAAACCTGCTCCTTTATAATTTGGGTTCATTGTTCCTAGCTCTGCCCTCTGGGGCTAAGATGGATTCAGATCCAAGGAGACCTGCATTCAAATCCTGCTCCCAAAATCACGAGCCACACAATCGTGGGCAAGTGTCTGAGGTCACATCTTCCTTTCTCCAGGTCAGCACTTTTTATACCATACCCCTCCCCTCCCCTCCCCTCCCTTTCCCTCCTCTCCCGACCCCTCCCCTCCCCTCCTCTCCTTTCCCCTCCCCTTTCCTCCTCTTTTCTCCTCAGGGTGAAAATTCTCAGGTTTTCTTGGTTCCAAGTTCCACATTCTATCCCGTACCCTTGGCTGATTTTCACTGGCATGACCTCAAGGCCCCGCATTGTCTCAGCTGCCCTCCTCTGAACACACTCCCATCTCTTGATTATCCGTCCAAAATTATGGCCCTTAGAACTGAACGATGGCGATGGCGCACCAACTCCTAGCGTTTATCGCCTGATAAATATTTGTGGATTGATCCAATTGAGGATGTAGATTTACGGCTGAGAGGGAATTTGGAACCTGAATCATCTCACAGAAAAGGAAACTGGGAGCCAGAGAAGCACATGACCTGCCCAGAGTCAGAGCTAGGGAGTGAGACGGGGTCTGAGCCAAGCTCTTGCTGACTCCATGCACCATCTTGTGTTCTGAGGTCAGGCTTGGGAACAGAAACACTCCTGTTCGTCTTTTCTTGCTTATTTGAATTCTTTGATGTTTTCAAGTTGGTGACTCCCCAAACTGATGTAGATTGCAACCAACTTCTCACCCTGTGTGATGTTTTGTCCATTCTCCCAAATCCCCCCAGGCTGTCGGTGCATTGTGCCTCATCACCCTATGACTCCTCATGCACAATCCCAGCGTTTCTCTGAAAGGAAGGCGTTGAATGAGACCACCTCTAAGGGTCTTTCTGGCTCTAAACCTATTGTCTCATTCCCACCCAATCACAGGTAACACCCTGCTTTTTTATGCGCACTCCCCTTGGGGCTGCTTCTAATTTTAATTCTTCTGACACAGTGACTTTCCATGATTCATGACCATGTGAGACTGATCCCCAGGAGAACTCTGGAGTCCCCTTTGCGGGAGATAGAGCTTGAGCTATCTGAGCACATTTTCCCCAAAGCAGCCCAGTGCTGTCTCCCTCTCTTCCCTCCCTCATCCTGGATACCTTTCCCACAGCCTCACTAAAAGTTCTCCTGATTGGTTACAGCTCCTCCTCGACCCCATCTTCAGGCGGGCTCCAGCCAAGCTCCTCTTCACCCCCTCCCTGGCAATCTTCTCACCACCATGCACAACTTCAGATCTTCGATCTTGGCTTTTTTCACTTTCAAAATGACCTTTCCAGATTTCATTGTATTCCATCCTTGTTGCTTTTAACTGCATTACAAAAACCTTTTACATTAATAGATGGGAATTTTCTTAACCATTTCCCTTCTGTTGAACATTTAAGTTGCTTCTCGTTTTTTTGTAATTATATATACTGCTGGCATGAATGAATAGCTTTTTTTGGGGGGGGGGGTCACTTTTCATGATACTTTCTAGGTATATCCTGAAAAAAACTGAATTACTGGGTCAAAGGGTATGATTATTTTTATAATGTTTCCTGCATATGGCCAGATTGCTCTCCAAGATAATTCTACAAGTTTTCAATTCCATCAATAATGTATGAGTGTTACTGTTATTCCATCTTCTGACAACATGGAGTTTCATGGTCTTGATTATTTTTCCCTTAAAGCTATTAAATAACTTTTCTTTGATAATTAGAAAGACTGAGAATTATTTCAATGAATTAACAACATTTCTTTAGTTGTAAATTACCTATTCAGCTATGTAATGAGGTTGGCTGCAAAGAGATGAGAAAAAGTACACTGAATTCAAATCCAGCCTCACACACTTACTAGTAATATGACCCTGAGCAAGTCACTTAACTTCCCTCTGCCTCAGTTTCACGTGCCTCCCAGGGTTATGAGGATCAAAGAAGAAAATATTTGTGAAGCATTTTGTAAACCTTCAAGCTCGATGTAAATGTTAGCTTTTATTAATATTGCAGATGAGGAACAGCTCGTGTATAATCAGAAGTGGGATTTGAACCCAGCCTCTCAGATTCCAGTTCTAGGGTTCTTTCTAGTACCAATCCATGACTAACTTCATTGAATTTTCCATTCTGCTTAGAGAGAGAAAAAGAACTGGCCCTGTACATAGGGTACTTTCTTAATGGATTCACCCAAAGAGACCCCTTAAATAAACTCCCAGAGCCTTATCTGGTTGCACCTTAGTGCATGAGAGGCCTGAGCTGATCATCATAGAGAACAGAAGGACCACAAAGCCTGATAGTTAATTAACTGGCAGAGATATGGAAGCTGTCCTCTTCCTCATCTTTTCAGCTTTTGATGTGACAGGATAGTTCAGAAAGCTGATGAGAAAACATAGTCTGGTTCAAAGGATGCCGGTATAAAAACCCAGCCTGGGCTGGGAGCTGACACACCCCCGGCTCGTTGCCTGCTTCTGAGTGAGTCACTCGACTCTGGCAGAACTCGGCTTCGTTCATCCATGAAATGGGGCCATCCTTGGGGAAGTTGTGAGGGTGAATTAGGTTATGCTTATAAAACATCTTGTGGTCTTTGGAAGAAAAGCATTATGAACCCATAAACGGCAGCATTAATAGCATCCTCCTTATTGTGATTGCTGGGGATGGGGAAATGACCCATTGTTTGTGCTGACTGTCAGAGCTAGAAATTTGTCTACAAAGAATGCATAGCAGGAGGATCTTTTTCGCCTGTAACCATGACCCTAACCGCTCTCCCCATCCCCACTGCACAGGCTATTAACAACAGAACGAAAGCTCCTTGAGGACAGAACTGTTTGGGACCCTTTGTCTAGCACAATCCCTGGCCCCCAGCAGATAGCAGAATCATTGATCTAGACCTGGAAGGGCTCTCAGAGTGGTCCTTCCTAGCCCTAATCTATGAGCCTTGTTGAATCCCCTCATTTCACAAAGGAAGAGTTTGAGATCTGGGTAGGTTGAGTACTGCCCAAGGCACCATTGTATTATGTGCCAGGGACAGGATTTGAACCCAGGTTCTCTGACTCCAGACCAGAATCTCAGACTGATGAGGGACCTCAGAGGGCATCTAGTACAAACTATCCACGAAATGCCCAAGAAATGGCCCTTCCATCCTTGCTTAAAGACCTCCACAAAGCAGGGAGCCTTCTCCTCCTAAGGGAGCTCTTTCCATTCTTCAAGGAATCACACCAAGTCTCAACCTGCCTCTCTGCTTCTTGCACCCACGGCTGGGAGTTCTGCCCTCAGGAAACAGAACAATCCTTCCTTCTACAAACATCTCTTCAAATCCTTACAAACAGCTCTTGGGCTCCCTCCATGTTGTCCATCCATATCATGGGTGTTTCGAGATGTCCTTAGCATTGTACTACGGAGAACAGAACACAACATTTCAGTCTGTGTCTTCTAAAGTAATCAGAGATCACTTAACTCCGTTGGCTACAATCCCACACTGTTGACTCACGTTGACTCTCCTGATCTTTTTCAGGGGGAGCTGCTATCTGGTTGTCCTCCCCCCATTTTGTACCTGTGAAGTTGATCTTTTGAAATTGAGTTTAAGACTTTTCCTATATTCCCATCCTATTTCATTAGATTAAATTTGGCTCAATCTATATGATCTTTGATCTTTGGCAATCCCGATTCTGTCTTCAATATCTCCACTAGTTTTTTTGCCATCTGCAAATTTGAGTAGCATGCCCCCTAGGCCTTTATCCAAGTCATAGATAAAAATGCTCAGTGGCACAGGCCAAGTACAGACAGCTGGGCCAATCCACTAGAGACAGACCTTCCAAATCAGTTGGGTTTAGAACTGGCTGATAGTCCCAGTTCAAGGAAGAGTTGGCAATAGACACCATTGATGACTATTCATTGGGTTAGGCCTCTTCGCCAATTCCAAACCCACTTAGCTATACTGCCAAGCTAGAACAAGTCTCTCCATCCTGGGTACAAGAACAGCATGAGAAGCCTTCTCAATTTTTACTAAATTACTAAATTTACTAAATCTTTACTAAAATCTTGGTAAGCAATTTTCATTTGGCAGTATTTCTCCAGACAAGTCAAGTTGCCAGGATAGGCAGTCTCCATAGATTAGTGTTATTTTGCAAAGACACCTGAGTGAATGCTTTTTTTTTTTTCTAGATAAAAAGCACCCCAGGCACAGTGCAGGATATTGGAAGGGTCCTCATCTTTAGAACACCCATGTGAAGTCAGTGTATTCCTGAAAAGGAATCCCAATGACTTACTTTTTGGAGTGTCAGAAATGCCATCTCATAGTAGGCCTAGAGAAATTTTCCAGATTGCCAGATAAAAGGCATTACATTTTGTGAAATTCTTAAACAGCAGCGAAGATGGGTAGGTGGTGGGGTAAGGATGGGAACTATGATTTCATCGGTGGAAGCCCAGCCTGATTGAGAGGTTCATTGTATCAGAAGAGGGTGGTACCTTCTTTGGAACACAAAGAGTAGGGGGCTTCTAACCTCTTTTGAATCATGAACCCTATCTGCCTCCCCACTCTTGGCACAGTTTGGTGAAGCTGATGGATAGACTCTTTCGTAGAATACTATTTTAAATAATTTTAGATTTTTTTGTCTTTTTTTTTTTTGGAGGAGGGAAGGCAGGGCAATTGGGGTTAAGTGACTTCCCTGAGGTCACACAGTAAATCATTTTTAAATAAGGAAAGAAATGGTCGATTTGAATTGGAGATTCATGAAAACAAAGACGTACTTTTTTCCTATTTAAGTTCAAGGACCCTTTGAAATCTTTCCATGGATCTAGAGTAGGGGAGTCTTCAAATGCCAGATTAATGAGCCTGTCTTAGAGAGCTGCCTGGCTTGCGGAAGGAGGTCACAGAACCAGGCACTGTTGGATTCAGAACTTGAATTCGGGTCACCCTGATGCAGAGGCCAGCTCTCCACCCACCACGCTACCCTTTCTCTAGAGTCACTAAGATAATATGATGCCTACACTAGAAAACCAGAATCTTTATCTGAGAGTCTTGGGGCAGAGGAGGATAGGGCTGCCTGCAATGTGGGATCGTTGGAGGAAGAGAAGCTCAGCTTTTGGGGGGAGGAGTGGGCCAGGACAAAGTAATAAAAGCCAGCGGTTTGCGAAGCACTTTTCATGTTATCTCACTTTGTCCTGCCAACAACCCTGGGACGCAGAAGTTTTTTTATCCCCATTTTACAGGTGAGAAATAGGCTGAGAATGGGGAGGTCACTTGCTCCGAGTCATAGAGCTCGGAAGTATCTGGGTTAGGCTCTGAACCAGGACTGTATCAGGGGTGGCCTGGATCTGGCTCTTACTGATGGACAGCTGATTGTTAAATGTCCAGCGTGACCATTTACACTCAGAAATTGGCAAGTTACAAACCAGGCCTTGAGTTATTGCTTGTTGATTGTCGAGGATTAAGAAAGTGTTAACGACACCCATGAAGCCTACCTGCTGTGGAACCTTTACCTGGTTCCAACCAGGTCTTCTGGCCCCCAGCTGCGTCTCTCTACCCACCACCTTTATAAGAAGGAAGGAAGGGCGGGGGAAGTTTGAAGGGAGGGGACTCAGCAGCACATCAGCTGTTTAGGGAACGGCCCGGGTCCGGGAAGAACCTGATGATTGAGCGATCCAAACAGCGCTATCCCTAGAAACCTGAGGACGGGCTTTCCAGTAACGCTGTTTATCATCCTCAGAGGAGCAGCCCAGTGCGGTGGGGAGAGGCTCTGGACCAAAGGTCCCGCCTTGTCAGCGGCCAGGTCACCTGGTGAGGGCAGAGGTAGGCTGACCTTCAGGGCCCATGGAATTCAGGGCTCCTGCTTCCCCCAAGAGAACCTCTTCACCAACATGTCGAAGTCCGAGATTCCTTTAAGAAGAAACAAAGGTTTTCTTCTCCTTGACAGGAGTGCGCTCAAAGGGATGGAAGTGAAAGTGTTAGGTTGCACTTATCTCCCAGTGGGGAAGGTTCAGGTAAAGTAGGGTGAGTCAGTCACCAGGTGTTGGGACTTTCCTGGGTGGAGCCAGGGAAAGGGGGTGTGGGGGTCAGAAGAGGGTAAGAAAAGTCGTCCTCAAAGTCCACTCGTTCCCCCTCCCCCCCAAGCCTTGCGGTCTACACTGCCTTTTGGTTCTGTCTCCGTGTTTTCTCCACCTCCACCTCCACGCATTTCAGCAAGCTCTCAAACACGCGGCCTCTTGTCACTTCTGACTTCACATCTCCGTTAGCTGTGTCTGGCACATAGTAGGTATTTAATAAATGTTCCTTGAATTAAATTGTAGATGAGTCATCGAGGGGAGCGACAAAGGGAAGGAGGCCCCCAAATTCATGGACTCTTTGTGGTGGTCCATGAGACACAGACATCAAGTCAGAAGAGATCTTAGAGATCATCACGTCCAATCCTTTCACTTTACAGAGGAGGAAACAGGCTGAGACGGTCATCTGCCCAGTTACACGGCTAGAGTATCTATGGCAGGGTCTGAACTCAGGTCTGCCTGACTCCAAGCCCAGAGCTCTGTCAGCTGCATCACTTCCAGGCCAGCTGGGAGAATTCAGTTAAGAGTGTTCAGCCCGAAACGATGCCCAAGACTTAGTTCCCCTAGTTTGGAAAACTCTCCATTTCTTCATCTTTTCATTCACATAAATTATATTTATTTAAATTCATCTAATTTCTTAGCAACAAAAATATCTTCTATTTGTTTAGTGGTTCTTTTTTTTTCAAAGCACTTTCACATCTGTTCCGAAGCTCAGGACGAAGACAGAGCTCTGGATGTGGAGTCCCGGGTTCAAATGTGAAGTTCTGGGCTCAAACCCACCTGAGACACTTTTCAGTTTCAGGATCCTGGGTGAGCACCTGAACCTTTCTGATCCTCAGTTTCCTTATCTGAAAAATCAACCAATCAATAAGCATTTAAGCATCTACTGTATGCCAGGCCCTGGAGATACAAAGACAAAAATGATTCGGGTCCTGTCCTCAAAGAGCTTACATTCTAATTGGAAGAGAATGCAATATAAATACAAGGGAGTTGGGGCGGGAAGGAGGAAGAGACAGAGACAGAGAGACACAGAGAGACATGGAGAGAGGAGAGGGACAGAGAAAGAGCAAGTGACACAAAGACAGAGAGAGAGACAGAGAAGGGGAGAGAGAGACAGAGACAGTGAGAGCCAGAGAGAGGGAGAGGGAGACAGAGAGGGAGAGACACAGACAGAGAGCACTGCCAGCAGTTGTAGGGAATCAGGAATGTGGGAGGAAAAATGGGAGGGGGGTACTAATAGCCTCCACTTCTGGTCTGTCTAAGAAAGATAATGAAGACAAAGGACTTTGCAAAGCTGAAATCAGGTTATAAATAGCAGCTATGATTATTATTCTGTTTAATTTTGCTTTAATGGTCTTGCTCTTTATCCAGACACAATTTTTGTCAATGTGGCCCTAAACTGGCCAAACCTATAGGAAAAAAAAGGCACCAGCACAAACCTGCCCCATACCTAGGGCAGCTACGACCTGTTCCCCTGGGCCAGGCAGGAGCAGCCAGGGCTCTGGGCAGCACACCCCACCACAAGAACCATTAGGCGGTGAGGATGGAGACATAGGAGCTGTCCTTGGGGGATTGGAGAGAGGCAGAACGTGAGGGACGCTGACAGATGTCGACCACAAAGTCAACAGACTGTTACAGAGGCTGGCTTTTCCTTGGTATGTTGGCTGCCTTAGCGTCTTAAGCATTTAATCCCTCTCTCTTCTGCTGTTTCTGCTCGTGATGGGTTTCCCGGTCAGTCAGGAGAGCCCTCGGACAGCAGGGCAGGCTTCCTCCGTGACGCCTTAACACTGAGCGAGATGCCTGGGACCTCAAGGGTCCTGGTCATTCCATCACCACCTGGCCAAGGCCACTCGCCTCGTGGCTAGGTGCATTCTGGCGGCCCCTGATGCTTTTGTCCCCTCCGTGTGGGTTGGGGGCAGGCGGGGTCTGCTGAATCTTCCCAATTATTTTACTCACACTGATTTACAAAGAGCCCTGGCTATGAAAACTGAGGTCCTAGCTCCGGATTCACCGAGGACAACACTTGATCCAGTACAATGGTTACAATAGAATTAGGGTGCTTGATTTTCCCTTGGACAAACCACTTCACCTCTCGGGCCCTCAGTTTACTCTGAAATGAAGGGATTGGACTAGGTGACATTCGGGGTCCCCTCCAACTCTAAACCAGCGATTCCGAGGTTTGGTGAACCCTCTGGATGCTCAGACAGGCTCCCATACATGTTTCCTACCCTTTGGGTCCTGACAGAATGGTTCCAGTCTATCTACCTTCAGACCTTTTCTAAGGTAGTACAAGAAGGCTTTCCAGGAGTCTGATTCAACCAGGCAATCCGTCATCAAGTATGAATTAGGCACTTGCCACAAGCTAAACATAGTTAACACCAGGGGTACAAAGAAAAGCAAAACTAAAATAAAATAAAAAGTCTTTGCTCTCAAGGCACTTATAGGCTAACGGAGGAGACAACACGCAGGTGAGCGGGACTGGACAAGACATTCATAGGCTGTACGGGCTGGTCTCTGAGGGAAGGCACCGAGACGGGATCTGGAGTCTGAAGACGCCTGCTTTGGTTCTGGGTCTGCTACTCAGTGCCTATGGAACTTTGGGCAAGGCCAGTCAGCAGCCCTTCCCAGCCTCAGGGGACTCACCTGTAAAAGGGAGGTTGGGAGGGTATTGCCTTTGGACCTAGGATCCTCTGAGCGACCTCACAGACAAAGAGAGATGCCCACCACTCAATCCTCCATGACTCCAAATGAAAGACTCAACATGGACAGCTCTCGTGTTTGGGTCCCTTTTAGGGCTACGGAGGGGGACTGGGTTTGTGGGAGCAGGAGGGGGTTGGGGGGATCTTGTAATTTGCCAGAAATTCTTTTGTCTGTGTAGCCATCGATGGGAATCCAAGTCTCTTTCCCTAGATGGTGTTTCTCAGCCTGTACCTGCTGATGAGCCCAGAAGCACGAGCCTTTGGTTAACCAGCTTTCAGTAATCCTGGTGACATTTGGCATTTTCCCTGGCTGGCGGCCAGGGGACTGAGTGTTCCACTGCTTTCTGTAACTTTCATCCCTGGTCTTTTGCTTGAAAAATACAGAAATGCAACTTGAGCCGTTACTAGTGGCAACATATTTTAGAGAAAGATTGGTGGGAACATGTTCCCGAGAGGGGCTGTGGGGGGAGGGGAGTGTGGGAGAAGAGCTTAGGTGGTGGAAGGAGAGAGGACCGGGTGTTTGTTACAAGATAAACAAGATGGGAAATCTGTTCAACTGCTAAATTTCTAGAGATTCTGATGTGGGAGTCATTAGCCTTATTTTGGAAGGGATCCCTTTGGCAATCTGATGAAAGGGATGGACCCCTTCTCAGAATTGTTTGTAAAATACATGGGATTACCAAGGAAATCAATTATGTTGAAATGTAATTTAAAAATATGAAACAAAAAAACCCCGAAAGTTCATGGAACCCAGATTAAGAACCTCTGGGAGCTTAAAGTTTGGGATTTTTTTTTTTTAAAGCGCTCAGAGCTCTTCAGGAGACTCTGTTTTCCAAGTATAAGAAAACAATTAATTCTGCATTATATGTGGGAAGCCCAGAATCTCAGTTAGGAGGACCTCAGAGGCCTTTAAATCCAATCTATTCTGAAAAAAAGAACTCCCATTTTAACATACCCAACAAATAAATGGCCATCCAGCCTTTGCTGGAAAATCTCCACTGGGGGAGAATGGGGCTATTTCCCCAGGCCACTTATTCAACTGCAGGTCTGCCCTAATTGGTGGGAAAATTCTTCCCAACATCAAGCCTAAAGGAGCCTCTTTTTTTTTTTTTTTTTTTGCTTTTTGGAGGGCAATTGGGGTTAAGTGATTTGCCTAAAGTCTCACGGCTATGCTGGATTTGAACTCAGGTCCTCCTGACTCCAGGGCCGGTGCTCTTTTTACTGTGCCACCTAGCCACCTGAGCCTCTTTTCTTTTTAAAAAATAGATCTTGTTGATATCTGTTGTTTTCATATCACCTAGACTTCATTCCCTTCACTTTGCCCCTTCTCAGAGAGCTGTCCAGCTGTCTTTTATAACGATGTTATAGAAGGAAGGAAGGATGGAAGAAAGGAAGGAAGGAAGGGAGGGAGGGAGGGAAGGAGGGAAGGAAGAAAGAAAAGAAGGAAGGAAGGGAGGGAGGGGGGGAAGGAAGGAAGGAAGAAAAGAAGGAAGGGAGGGAGGGAAGAAGGAAAGAGGGGGAAAGAAAAAAGGAAGGAAAGATGTAAAAAAGGAGGGAAAGAAAGAAGAAAAAGAAGGAAGAAAAAAGGAAGAGAAGAGGCTATCTTCTCACTTTCCTTCTCAGAGGTCCAGCTTCTTTTTGATTTCACAACAGTCATCTCTGATTGTTTTGTGGTGGTTCTTCTTTGCATTTACATTAATGTAGTCCCATCGCATTTTGTTATCCTGCCTCAAATTTGTCTTGTTCCAGCTTCCACCCATTGCTTCTGGTGGTGCCTCTAGAGACCAAGAAGAACAAGGCAAATCTTGTTGTCTTTCCAAACGGCACCCTTCGAATACTAGAAGAAAGTGGGCCGTCTCCCCTGAGTCTTTCCGTATCTTGCTTAAACATTCCTGTTTCCCTCTCACATCCTCAGAGGGTAGGACCCTGAGGGCCCTCATCATCCCAGCTGCTCTCCTCAAGAAACTCTCCAGCTCACAAACGACATCCCAAACTGCGGTGCCCAGAACTGGACACTCTTACCTCTCCTCCCTTTGCCTTCGTGGCATCCGGTGCAGATCCTCGTGGCTGTCATCTGTCGGCTTGTGGGTCATGGTCCCCTCTCCCCAGTGAGGTCAGCCCCTGCCTCACAATGTTCTTCCCTTCTGCAGCCTTCAAGATGACGCTAGTGTATCGGTTGCCATATCGCGCTACTGGTTGACTCACGTTGAGCTGATGATCCCTATGGATTCCCTGATCCTCGTCCTGACTCCAAACTTCAAACCACCTTAACACTTCTCCCTTCTCTATCATTTTTACACCCAGATCTTTTAAAAACTAGTGAAACCAATGGGTATCAAACGCAGCCCCAGCTGTTCATCCTGTCTACACCCTTGGTGAGCTTCCGGGCCACCCTACGTACCCTTAGCATGCAGCTGACTTCAGCAAAATTTTTTGGGGGAGGGGTACCTCCTTCTGCTTTATTCTGCATTTACTCTAAAAGGATACATTTAAATTCAGTTCAAATTCCCTTCATTTCATTTCACAAGCTCTATCCAACGTAATTCAACAAATATTTACTAAGGGCCTACTGTGAACAAAGCACTGGGCTAAGTCAGTCTAAAAGACAAAACGACTCCTTTGAATGGTCTGGTCCCTCTCCCTTGACATTCAGGCAGTTGCCTTGGCCTGTCCTTCTCTTTCTGAGACTCCTCTCACTCCTCCCCATTTCTGTATCGATCCACACCAGACTCTTATCTGTCTCACCTGGGCTGTATTAGTCACCTCCCAACGAGTTTTGCTCAATCTAATCTCTTCCGTCCTAAATTCATCCCTCAGGCATCTGCCAAGATGGTCTTCCCAGCTCTGACCAGGCCCCTCCCCTGCTTAATGGCTACGTCCTTGGAATTGGAGTCACAGTGAAGTGGGTCCAGATTCTGCCTCATATGCTTATTGTCTGTGTGACCCTGGATGAGTCACTTCACCTTGCTGACCCTCAGTTTCTCCTGTAACATGGAGACAGTACTAGCACCCACTTTGCAGAATTGTTGTGAATATAAAATCAGATAACATGTGGAAAGAGCTTTAACAAACTTTAAAATGCTTTCTAAATGGGGGCTGTTACTGTAATGAGGGTCAGCACATTTGCAGAGCACTTGGCACAGAATCTATCCACATGGAGAAGGTGGGAACTAGTTCTGCTTAGGTAACCATGTGCTGAAGGCACTCAAAAAGTCTACCATCTTGGGCCCCTCCAGCACCTCGTCATAGCTCACCAACTCTAGGCAGAGGCCCTGCTGACTTCGGGAGCTTCGGAAGTTTGGCAGACCTGAAAGTGAAGGTCCAGGACAGATAATGTAGCCAGGGTAACATTGGTGCCCCGAGGAGTGACCTCTGAGAAAGATCTTCTGGACCCCAGTCTGGCAGTGCCTGAGAAAGGGACCCATCTCGAAGTCATGCCACATCCAGACAAGAACTTGGTAGAACCATTGCTATGGAGGAATTAAGTTTAGAACTGACTCCTCCAGAAACCAGAGGTGGTATAGGAAACTTATAGCCCCAAGGTGTTAGAGACGGGATGTGTGTCTATGGTTTTGTCACTATATATTGGAAGCAAATCTCCATTTGTAAAAACTAATCAGTGTTCAATGGAAGTGAACTGTGGGGACTTGAGTCAATAACAATGGATTAAAAAGCAGCTCCAGAATCCTCAGGGTACCTTGGAACCCTGAGGGACTGATATAGTAGCCTGGCTCTGGAAAGACAGAGACAGAGAAAGGGAAGAAAGAGAAATAGAGAAACAGATTGGGGAGGACAGAGGAGACAGAAAGAGAGAGAGAGAGAGAGAGAGAGAGAGAGAGAGAGAGAGAGAGAGAGAAGCAAGAGAAAAGGAGAAGATACAGAAAGAGATGGAAAAGATGAAAAGAGTTAGACAGAGACAGAGACAGGAGAGAGGGAAGAGAGACAGAGAGTGGGTGGGGAGCCAGAGCGCTCACATCCTGCATTGATATTCTTGATGTTGTTACTCTCAGTGGTTCCTTATCTCTTACTGAATAAGTTACACATTTCTTATTTTGGTATTCAAGATCCTTCACAGTCCAGGCTAACGGACCCTTCTACATACCACATCTCACACTCTTCTTCACATAGTCTACATTCTGACTAAACCAGTTCCCCACTCTTCCCAGCTCTTATCTGACCCTCTTCCCTCTCTGTGTTTATTCAGCTGTGCCCCATGTTTGGGATGGACCCTCCCTACCACCTTCTGCTCTGCCTACTGGAATGCCTTCCTTCTTCCTTCACAGTCCCGTTCAGATGCGCCTCTGCCAAGAAGCCTTACTTGACCACGCAGCTCATAGTTCTCTCCTTCTGATTTTTTCCTTGTGCCCTTCTGCCTTGGGTCACAGTGATCTGTGTGCATAAGTTACTTTCCTTTTAAACTGTAAGCTCCTTGAAGGCAAGGACTGCGTCTTATTTCAATATTGAACCACCTACAGTACCTAACACCGCAGTGCTTTATACATACTGGGCTTTTAATAAATGCCAAATTGAATTAAACAAGCCAAATACTTTGTGAACTATAAAGCGTTACATAAATGTCAGCTATTATTCAGTAGTAACTAATTATTAGTGGCAAATTCATCATTAATGGTGAATCAATTTAATAATTCATTAATCACGCCAAGTTTATGAATCAATGTTGTTCCTAACATGGACACGTGGGATTCCCCACTGTAGGATGACTGGATCACGGAGTTCCAGCCAGGAGGCCCTTAGAGGCCACCTAGACAGACTCTTGCATTTTACTGAGGCCACTGAGGCCCAGAGAGGTGAAGGCTGGCCCAGGGTCAGGCAGTAATTGACAGGCCTCTCCTGAGTCCACTTCTGGTGCCCTTTCCACCACACAAGCCCCGCTGTGCACGAGCTTCAGTGAGACTATAGTTTTGGGTATTCTGACAGGAGATGAAGGTGTCAGGGCAGGCCCCAGGATATTCAGCAGCAGGCAGTCCTTATGTCCATGTCCACCACCAACAGCCCGGAGAAGAAACGGAGCTGCCTTGGAGAATCCAGAGGCAAAGGCTGAATCTGATCTCCTGAGATGGAGCTTTTGTCTCCACTTTAAGACAAGCCATTAGGCTGAGTCATAAGGCACTGATTCCAGAGCATCCCTGGGGACTTTAGGGAGGCAGCATGAACAATCAAGAGAACAAAGATCCCATGATACTTGTTGTACCTGGGACAAGCATCGTGAAAGGTGCTCTCTGTTGAAGGGCATTGGGTAGGACATTGGTCCTTGGCATTGGGAAACCTCTACTAGGGAGGCAATGATTGTGGGCCTGAGGGTTTGGTGGGGCCACATGCCATCTGGAAGCTTACCAGCTATTCTCGATAATTGGGAGCTGAGTTCTGCTGTTTCTATTATGCTTAAGGACTGTCATTGGTAGCCTCTCATTGTGGTGTCCTACAGCATACCTCCAGGCACCCAGCCTTAGGTACAGCCCTGACAAATTCAGAACTAGGAGGGACTTTTCAAGGTAATTTTACCATCCAAATGGTCCCATACCTGATCTTATACATGAAGAAACAAAAGTTTGAGCGTCTGTATGATTTGCCCAAGGTCACCCAACCAGTGATCAGTAGAATTCATATTTAACCTTACCTTCTGGCCCCAAATGCAGTGTGCATTTTAACCATACCCTACCACCCATCGTAGGTACTCTGGTAACGGCAGCCAGCCACTGTTTCCTGAGGGCTGCATTCCATCCTCAGTTTGCTTCATAGGTTGCTGCACACCACACTTATAAAGGGGTGCAGCCTTGGGGCTGTACAACTAATGTATATCCTCTTCCACAGGAAGAGACACAAGGAGGCCAGGCAGAAAAGAAGAGGATGGGAGCAGGGTAGTAAAGGGGTAAAGGATGCAGGGCTGGCCCTCATCACTCTTCAGGCCCTTGCAATCAAAGCCAGCAAGAAACTGCTCCTGCCTTCAAGAAACTCACTATAGAGATGAGGAGACAAGGCGTTCGACAGTTAAAAAACAGTAAATCCCTACGGCTCCAACCAACATTGGTTAAGAGATGACTACAGAGGAGGCAAAGGGATTTAATGATGAAATAAGACCATAGTCTCTGCCCTTCAAGAGCTTGCTTTGGGAGGGACATAGGTGTTAATAGAATCCTAGATCTGGAGCCTGGTGGGGTCTTAGAAGCCATCTGCTTTAAAGAAGGGCAGCAGAGGACTGTGGAAGGATAGCAGAAACGGCCCTTGAGATCCTTTGCCATGGTGTCTTCTTAGACAAGTCACTTTACCTCCTTTGGCTTCAATTTTCTCACCTGTAAAATGAGGGAGTTGGCCTGGATGACTTTGGAGTCTATTCCGGTTGTGGCATACAATCCCATTATTCTTCTGAATGGGAGTAAGGAAGCAGATCTGCCTAAAAGAACCTTCCCTCCGAAGTCAGAGGATGTGGATTCAGATGCCACCTCTGATGCTGCCCCTGTAACCTTGAGGCAAGGCATCAGAAACCGAAAGGGATGAACCCACTTGCTCCAGAATGGCCACAATGGAATCTTGAACTGTGGTCCTCTGACATCAAACCTGGCCAGATGCCAAGCAAAGCTGGGTCAGGGCTGCCAGGGAAAACAGCAAAGTATGAATTACTCTGTGTAAATCGCAATTATGAGGCCATGTAAGATGCATCCCAAATGAGCAGGACGGGATGCCCTCCTGCCAGGTCGTGAGGCAAGGAGCCTGGGAGGGTAGTGGTGACTTAGGCGGAAACAGAGAAACTGCCCCAGGCAGGCTGGGCCCTCACTGAGGCCCTGCAGATGAGCTTAGCTGCGCACCTTTTCAATCTGAAGTGTCAGTAAAACATTTAGGGGAGATAATAGGGCAATGGACTGGAGACGGGTATCTGTCAGCCAATCTGCAAAGGGCGAAAGAGTGATGCCGCGCTCCCTGATAATCAGAGCTGACACCAACATGGGCACTCTCAGAAGTACAAAGCATAGGTGTCACAGGGGCTTGTGCAGGCTCTCACCCCCTAAAATGGCATCAGCCATAGGAAAGAGACTGCTTCTTGGAGAGAGAGAACAGGGCAAGCGCGAACATTCTGTGGCAGCCTGCCGGGGCTGGGAGCCTTCCTGTTTGCTGGGTAGCCAGAACTGTCTGTGTCTGCCAGCTGGTTGGAGCCATATTCTTGCATTCATGCCTGAGAGGGAAGGACTCCCTTTCCTTTCTAGATGCAGGACGTGAAAACTTCCCTCACCAGGAGCTGAGCCACAAGGATCCAGGAGTACAGGACTCAGGCCAGGCCAGTCATTGAACATTTATTAAGTGCCTACCAAGGGCCAGGCACTGGCTAATCACTGCAGATACAAAAAGAGGAAAAGCCAGTCTTTGCCCTCAAGGAACTCAGACCGATGGGGGCAACACCACACACATGACTATGTACAAACCACAGATATGATCAAGAAGGAAGAAAGGCACTGAAATGGAGAGACGGTGGGAGAGATTTCTCATAGAAGGCAAGACGAGGAAGAGGGGAGAAGAGAAGGTTCACAGTGAATGGCCTCAATTTTTTCTGTCAAATAAGAGGCAAAATTCTTCACTCATAGGGTGAAGGGAGAGGAGCCATGAGAGGTTGGAGGAGGGTTGGGAAGGTTTGGAGGAGCCATGTGGAGAGTGGGATAGTAAGTAGATAAGGGAGGTATGACAGGATTGCCGAGCAGCATCGAAGGCCTGTTGAGGTCACATAACATGAGTTTGTAGTGGACCCAATGAAAACAGCTGCAATCTTCCCCCTTCATTTCAGCAGCTCACATGCGAAGGAGCGAAGGCCACAGATGGCAGGAATGACCTACGGCTAAGTGTTGGCAGGGCAAGACTGCTAAGAGGGGGGGACCAGGGACTCAGGAGAAGAGAGTAATGTAGGGTTAACTAATTTTCCAAGGGGTCGAGATGAGGAAGAGAGGAGACTATAACCATCAGAGTGGTGATGGCCCATGAGAAAACCAAGGGGTCCAGAGATTAGAGGTCGTGGTGTCAAGGAAGAGCAGCGTTGGGTTTGCATGGCAGAGGGAGCGGTTCAATAACAACAGAGAAGGGAATTTCAGAATCCATGGAGACCCCGAAATGGATGGTTATTGCTTGTGTGGTTGTGTAGCTGGCTACACAAGGATTACTGTACTGGCAGGGCCTGCCTTCTGACATGAATAATAATGCCAAGGTGTCCTTCTGAGGTGTGAACGTGTCTGAAGGTTCACACAGCCGTTGGTCCCCAGAAGGGGTTGTTTGGAATTCAAGAACAAGGTCATAAATGATAATGAGGTTCCCAGTCTAGACTGTCCCTGAAACCACTTGGATCACCTTTGGGAGAGACCCCCCACTTCTCCCTGAAACAAAGGCCACCTCCTCAATCATCGTTTTAGCCCCAGAATTCTTCCCTGGACTTTGTACAGCTGAGTCATGGAATCCGGTCTTAGTTGTGGGTCACCTTGAGGGCAATGGAGAAATGCATGGCGGGTGTGAGCAGGCTGCGCCCCATTACAACTGAAGAAGTATGCAGGAGAACTGGGGAAAATGAGTCATCAGAGAAATGAGTGATGGAAAAAAAGATGGGCTCACTTAGTAGTGAGAGTGAGGATTAACCCATCCTCATCCATTCCACATCAAGAGAGTGAAGGAAGGTGTTCTGCATGCGAGTGGCCCCCCCTAGGTCAGCACAGGAGAGGGCGTGGACAAAGCATGTTAGCTGAATGTGTATGAATAGGGGCAATCTGTCCAGCATTTACACTGAACTTACCATCTGCTGGGTATTATGCTAACTAAGCACTTCACAAAAATTATCTCCTTTGATCCTCGAAGCCCTGGGAGGCAAGTGCTATTGTTACCTCATCTTACAGATTAAGCGAACGGAGGCAGAGGTTAAGTGACTTGCCCAAAGTCATACAACTAGTCAGTATCTGAGGCAGGATTTGATCTCAGGTCTTCTTGACCACAGGCCTTGGGCTCTATCCACTGAGCTCCAGCAATCTCTGCTGCTCCATCCTGGGATCTACACACTCACTAGAGTTCTAGGGTACCTGAAAAACGAATACTATAATTTCAACCATGCCTAACCATGGAATATACCTGCTATTTAAATATAAAATGTAATGCTCCTATGCTGCGGGAAAATGTCCTCCTACCTCCAATATGTTCCGCATTATATAAACAGATAGATAGATAGACAGATATAGATATAGATATCCTCAGCAAGATAATTTTGGCAACTGCGTGGAGGTTGGATGGGAGAAGCAAGCACTGGGAAGCAGGGAGTTCAGCCAGGAGTCTTCTGGAGTCATTCAGACCAGAGGTGACAAGGGTCTGACCCAGGGTGGGGGCCACCAGCTTGTGGCCAAGGGATGGATGGGAGCTGTGATAAGCAGGTAGCCGTGGCTGAACTTGGCTTGGGGGAGAAGAGTCACGGGTGGCTTGGATATTGTGAACTTGGCTGATGGCGAAAACTGTACCTCTAATACAGACAGGGCGGTATCTCAGACAAGGGAGCTTTTTGGGGGGGGAAGGACGATGGCATAAAGTTTGAGAAGCCAATGGGACGTCCTGGAGATCTGCCAGCCTGCAGAGGGTGATGGGTCACTGTAGTTCAGGAGACAGAGTGCGAGTTGTCAATCAGGATGGGGCTAATGCCAATCAATCAATCAGTAATCACTTATTTCTATTTTCAATAAATGATGACAAAAATGAGAAAAAATGTTCTAGTGCTTTGCAAGAACAGAACAAAAAAGCTCCCCCAAACTTCCGACGCTCTACATACATTAGCTCTTATTTTAGTTCTATGCCTCCTCACCTATGACAAGCTAGGACTATGCCCCTAATGCTTCATCATCCAGCGGCCATAGCACATTATCACTCAGGTAAGAGGACTTGCCTTTGGTCACATAGCTCATGGGGGCCAGAGGCCAACATTCAAACTCAGGTCTACCCGATTTTGAATGATATTAATCCACAAGAGTTGTCTAGCTCCAATTCCTAGAAGTGTGTGTGTGTGTGTGTGTGTGTGTGTGTGTGAGATTACTGCTCGGAGGGTCCCTAGTACGAAGAATCCTCCTTCAACACAGAATCTGGAGGTTAAGCCCAAGGTTCAGGGGACCACAGACGCACAAACAGAAATGACACTGAAAATTAAGAGAAATTATTCTAGAAGAGACGTAGGCAACTCACCAGCCAAACAATCAATTCCTTTTACGGGATTATATTTCCCAAGAAAAGCATTTCCCCAAGTCTCTCCCCACAGGGGGCCATGGGCAATCAGACAAAACCTGTCCCGATCCTCGGAGGGTTACTTTGCAAACTTGGGTCAGTCAGGAAGCATAATTAAGCACTTACCAGGTGCCAGACCCTCGGCTAAGTGCTGGGGGGTACAGAGAAAGTGCCAGACAGTACCTGCCCTCAGGGAGCGCCCATTCTAAAGAGGGAGACAAAGAGAAAACCACTCCAGACACACACAAGACGTACACAGGGGATGAAGTGAAGGCCATGGCAGGCTTCTGGTCAGAGGCAGGGTCGAAGCTGGGACTTGAGGGAAACCAGGAAGCTGGAAGGCCTGGGGGAGGAGGGAGAGTACTCCAGGCATGGAGGACAGCCAGAGGAAATGCCTGGAGTTGGGACAGTCGTGGGACAAGGAGAGCCTCTTTCCAGGAGAAGCCAGGAGGCCAGTGTCACTGAACGGAAGAGGACCTGGGGAGAAACTGGGCCTAAGGAGACTGGAAAGTAAGCCAGGGCCCAGTTAAGAAGGGCTCTAAAAGCCCAAGGAGGTTTTATACCGACCCCAGAGGTCCTGGGAAGCCACTCTCTCCCCCTGTGACATTCTATATGCTTTTCTGCCAGATTCATTGCTTTCCCTACCTTTGGCTCTGGCCATCTCCCTCCTCTGTGCCAAAATCATTTCTGGCTCCCTATCAACTCTGCCAGCAGAGCAGAGTTCAGACTCCTTTCCTTAGCATTAATCAAAAAAGCCTTCATTCTGCTCCTGCAGCCAAGCAAGGTGGCCCTGGGCACAGGAGGACAAAGAATGAAAGTCTCTACTCACAAAGTGCTTTTTTTCCTAATGGGGGGGACAAGTATATGTAAACAGAAGCAGCAGAAATAGAAGGTGAAGACACTTCAAAGGCAAAGCCCTCCACAGTGTGTGTTAGCAGCGGCACCTCTGCCCCCCACGAACTCCAGTTAATTGGGTCCTTCCCCAAGGCCAGGCCTTATCTCAGTTCGTCTCTGTACCCTCTGTGCAGATGCCCTCCCTCGGCCCTTGCTTCTTAAAGCCCAGTTCCAGCCTTAGCTCCTCCAGGAAGACTTTCCCGATCCTCCCAGGCCGTAAGAGACTTCTCCGGAACGCTTCTCAGAAACCCTAGGAGGCAGTGTAGCCTCGTAGATAGGAAGCCTCCAATTCCAGTAGACCCTGTCTGATTCGTACTAGCTTCGTGACCTGGGCGGAAGTGACCACTTAAACCGTGAACAGAGTACCGGACTTGGATCCAGAAGACCTGTGTTCAAATTCTGCCTTACACACTTCGTAGCTCTGCGACAGCTACTACAGCTAATAACCTTCCTGAGGGGGTTCATGCGAGGAAGAAATGAGATAACACAGGTCGCAAACATTAAAAGCATCTATGGCTGTTCGCCAGCACGAAGGTCTGCACCGGCAGACACAGCTTTCTGCCAAGGAAAAATCTCAGGTCTGGTTTTTACAGAAGTTCGGCTGCTTATTCAGGAGTTTCATTTGCTTGTTGGCACTGCTTGGGGTTCAGCAGACGTTTGCTGACCCCCCAGCAGACTGCAAACGCCTCCAGGGCGTCCCTTTGTTTCTGTTTTGTCCCTGTCCCCGGCATCTAGGCCCCCCACTCCCTTTCCTCCACACCTAGTGTGCTCGTTGGAGTGGGTCAGTTTGGGCAGACCAGTGTGGAAATTCCCAGAGCCCCTTCTTGTGAGTTGTTCCTAGGATGGGGAGAGTACCCCCAGAAATCTGCGTCTCTTTCCCACTGGTGTAGGATCTAGAAGGATCGAGACAAAACCCTGGAGAAGAAGAGACGATTGTGTGGGGGGGAAAGAGAACAGGGCAGGCAGGGAGGCGCCCATTTGGGGGACGGCGGGAGAGAAGGGGCCGGATCGCTCCCGAGTTTAGTCTCTGAGAGTCGCCCGGCCCCTCTTCCTAGGTGACGGCGACCAGCCCCGAGGATACAGGCGGTGGCGGAGTCAGTTCCTGTTCTCAAGGAACTTACCATCTAATGGAGGAAAGAGCGCCCAGAGAAGGGAGATGAAAAGGAGAGCGAGAGGAGCCGGCGCCCGCGCGGCGCTTTCCCTCTGAAATGGATTTTATTACCATGTAGGTTACACACAAAGATACAATGTATACGTGTAGGTGTGTATATTTGCATATTGCCTTCCTCACTAAGCTAGAACGTGAGTTCCCCGAGGCCAGGCCACGAGGTTTTCAGTTTTTCCCCCGTCTCCTGGAGACTTAACAAAAGTGCTCGTCCCTGCAATTTTTAAATAAACCTTTGTTCACTGACTGACTTAGACAAAATAATGGAATCACCCATTTCCGATCCAAGGGGCTCACAGGCTATGGGAGAACTTGAATTGTGGTCCTGGTGCTATGACATTGAAGTCTCTTGGAGGCTGGAAAAAGGTCACACTCGGTGCATGACCTGTCTCCTAAGGCGGGGGAGGGAATGAACCAAGGAAGGGAGAAGGGCCTAGAGGAGGTCCAAAGGTCAAGGGTGCTCAGGCTGACCCTCGGACGTGCCTCTGCACCACCCAGACGTCTGAGGCTCTCCAACCCCCGGAAGGAGGGGGTGATTTGCCAAGGGGCAGCAGACGTGCTGGCAAGCTGCATGGGATACGACCCCGTCTGGTTCTTGGGATGCAGGCGGTGAGCCCAACGTTGCTGGCAGGCGCCCTCCTCCCCAGGTCCCCTTAACCGCTCCGTCTTCGGGGGCCTAAGGCCTGGATGTACAGGAAGCTCTTCCCTCTCACGCCATAACCGAGCTGCTCGGGCCGAGCTGCGGGAAAGAGCCAAGAAGCCGGGCTGGCCAGCGACCTCGGGGCCGGACTGCCTGCTCCCTGAGGGCAGGCCGTTTTCTGCCTGCTGGGAATGCAGGGGGCACTTAATAAATGCACGTCGCCTGCCGCCCACCTCGCGTGGTCGGTAAATTTGGAAGGCTCATGCGACCTGAGTTTCCCAGCCTCGCAAACCCACAGGCGGCCAGGAGTGACCTTGACCGCGCTCCCCACGTGCGGCCGGCTGGCCTCGCCAGGCGAGGGACGGGGGCGCGGGGGCCGGAGACTGCAGGTGCTCTCGGCTCCGGGTCTCCTTCCCCGCCTCCCCGCCGCGCCCCGCCCTCCCCGCGCCGCTTCGCGCCCGGCAGCGCACGCTGCCCCCTGGGAGTTGTAGTCCGCACCGGCGCAGGCACGCACGTAGCGACGCCGGCCGCCTGCCCTTCCCGGCGTGCCCCGCGGCGCCGGCGGCTCCCGGATGTGTGTGCGCCGCCGGAAGAGAAGGCGGTCTCTCTCTCGGCCCGGCCATCTTGTGGGGACGAGCTGAAGCAGGCGCCGTCGGCTCGGCGCGGCCCGCTGCAATCCGTGGAGGAACGCGCCGCCGGGGCCCCATCATGCCCGGCCACCTGCAGGAAGGCTTCGGCTGCGTCGTCACCAACCGGTTCGACCAGCTATTTGACGACGAATCGGACCCCTTCGAGGTGCTGAAGGCGGCCGAGAACAAGAAGAAGGAAGGCGGCGGCGGCGGCGGGGGCGGCGGCGGGCCCGGGCCCAAGAGCGCGGCGCAGGCCGCGGCCCAGGCCGGCGCGGGCGGCGGGGGCGGCGGCGGGGGCGCGCCCGGGAAGCCGCTGCGCAAGGAGTCGCAGAAGGACCGCAAGAACCCGCTGCCGCCGCTGCCTGCGCCGCCCAGCGCCGCCGCCGGCTCGGCCACGGCTGCCGCCAACGCGGCCGACAAGAAGGACGAGGCCCCGCCGCCGCCCGCCGCGCTCAAGAAAGAAGGTGCGGGGCGGGCAGGGCCATGTGCCGCTCGGGCCCGGGAAACTGAGGCCGGGCGGGAAAATGCACGTGGTGAGCGGGGCTGGGAGGCGGAGGCCGCCGGGCGCGGCCTCCTCGTGGCTGGGCCCCGCTGACAGGCCGCGCCCCCCGCGGCGTCCCTCTCCGAGCGCGCTGGGCCGGGGCGGGGCCCCCCCGGGCGCATGTGGGGTCAGTGCGTGGGGGGCTCGGGAGGCGCGGGAGCCCCGGAAGAGGCGGCCCTGGAGTGGTCAGGGCCGGGGACGTCCCGGAGCTCGGCACGTGCCCAGGCAACTCGGGACGCCGAGTCCGGTGTTGTGTGCGCGGCGGAGCAGCCCCGGGCCGGCGTGGTGCGGGAGGGCGGCATGGGAGCGCCCGCTGTGCGCGGGGTCGGGCGTGCTTGTTGTCGGTGCGGGAGGCAGGCGGGTCCCGGGCCCCTCTGCCGGCCCCGCACTGTTTATCCACGGCGGCTGCTCGGGCTTCTCCAAGGGTCGGTCCGTGAGCCGAGCCGGAGCCCCACACGTGCGCGCCCGTGGGCTGTGGGTCTGCAACGGGATGGGCAGATGGGCAGCTGTCGGGTCAGAGTGTCTGGTGCGGGGTCAGGTTAGCCCCTAGAAGGGTCGGGTTACGAGTGACCCCTGAGGCGGGCGGTGTGGGGATGCTGCCCCTATCGGGTGTGGGTAGTCCTAGAGGGGGGCCTCCCGGGTATCTCGGGGTCCCCCGGCTGCTTGTCTGATCGCGGTGTTTCCTTTAGGGGACACACGGAAGCGCCTGTTTGCTTTGGCTTTGCTAATAGTTCTCGCTTTTTATGGGGCGGGAGTAACCTGTTATCTGGTTTTAGGGATAAGACGGGTCGGGAGAAGGCCTGACCAGCAACTTCAGGGCGAAGGAAAACCCATTGACAGGAGACCGGAAAGGCGACCACCTCGGGAGAGGCGATTCGAGAAATCAATTGAAGAAAAGGGTGAAGGAGGAGAGTTCTCAGTTGATAAGTAAGCTTTTGGTCTGTTGTCCGTCCCTGAGATCTTTACAGGGGCCATGCCTTAGGAGTCTAAGGTGTCTTCAGTCTCTTGGTTCCCTCCTCGTCTGGAGATTTCCTAGTTAAGGATTTTTTATTATTGTAGTTAGACTCAGGTTTGTTTGATAAAATTACCTATTAGATTTGGGGGAATCTGATGTGTCACATATTAGTCCTTAAATTCCTTCTAAGAAAATACTTGGTGCAATACTTGAGCCTGGGGATTTCTTATTATTCCATACTGCCAGATTACTAAGTTAAAGGCAATGATAGCACCCAGCTTTAGTGTTTTTCAAATAATTTAAGCGTAAATAACTTCATTCTCGAACATCAGACATTTGTTTTAGTATTAAAACGGTCTATGGAAGTTGTCTAAATCCTAATGAAACACCTTCAGAAAGGCGTGTGAAGGGATGGTGAGTCCTGTGTAGGAAGATGTTGGTTGTGCCACAATAATTTCCCCCATTTATTACTTTTTTGTAGTAATACTCTGAACGTGCTGGCCTTTTTTTCCTGTGTTCTATGAATTGTCTACGTTTGCAAGTCTCTGGGTTTCATAAATGTTCTTAAAGGATGGCAATTTTTTGCTTATGTCATAGGCCTATTATTGAGCGACCGATCCGGGGTCGTGGTGGTCCTGGGGGAAGAGGACGTGGTGGCCGTGGCCGTGGCATGGGCAGAGGAGATGGTTTTGATTCTCGTGGAAAGAGAGAATTTGATAGACATAGTGGAAGCGATAGATCGTAAGTCTCAAATTTATTTTTTGTACCGACTTTAATTTAATGTTCATTTTAGCAAAACTTAACTAGTTTCTGTCCTCAGTCACTATAATGTTAACTCAGTTTTGTTAGTTCTTTCTCACATTCACATTTCAGTGGTCTGAAGCACGAGGACAAACGTGGCGGAAGCGGCTCACACAACTGGGGGACGGTCAAAGATGAACTGACGTGAGTTGCCCGCTTTCTTAAAAGTATGGTTTCTGTCCCTTTCCCCCCTAAACCGAGTGTTGAGAGTGAGCTTCAGGCCCCCACCTTATTCTGGACTGACACTGCGTCCAGCCACAGCTTCAGAATCGGGGTCTGGATTTGAATCCTGCCTCTGTCACTGACATCCTGTGGGATCTTGGGCCAGTCACTTACCATCTCTGGGCCTCAGTTTCTTCATCTGTAAAACGAAGGAATTGGACTAGATGGCCTGGGAGGTACCTTCCAGCTCTGAAGTGGGACTGATGATTACAGTAAGAGGAGTGGCTGTCATCTGTCAAGGCCTTTGTGCCTCAGGCTCTGTTCGGTGAGCAGCCCACAAAAAACCTGGGAGGGCATCTTATACTAGAGGAAGCAGAGGTAGAGTGACTTGCCCAGAGTTACCAGCTTCTAAGTACCTGACTGACTCCCATCATCCCGACTGCACCATGTGTGATCCTAGAATGGGTGTGTCTTGTTAAAGGTTCTCTAAAGCCCCATCAATTGAAAAATTCTATAATTAGTAAGTTATAATTTCTCTTCAATGAGAATTTCATTAAATATTCAGTTATCCAAGTTTTCATTTCTTTCCCAGTATTTATGAAAGTGCTGTTCTCTTGGAAAAATCAGTCGTATTATTTGAATAGCATTTTCTGTGACTTCAGTGTTCTCTGGTTACGTAGCAGTTGAACTGATTGTATCTGGAGCTTGTTCACTGCCACAGCCTCTTGCCTTGGTTTGTTTGCTGGGAGTTCCTGAATGTGTTGGAGGGAGGGATATTTGCTGTTGTTTGGGTGAAGGGGCCATGCAGCTGGGCAATGTATAAACGAACCAGATGCCCTTCTTGTCTCTCTTTCTCTCCTTAGAGGGGGCCCCCAATACATTCAGAAACACATGTCTTATAATTGCAGTGACTTGGAACAAACCGCTGTGACTGAGGAGACACCGGAAGGAGAAGAGCATCCCGTGGCTGATACAGAAAATAAGTGAGTTCTGTGGACAGCAGCAGAGCCAGCCCATCCTCTGGTCGTGGTCCCCCAAGCCATAGCCTCTCATGCGCACAGTTAGTTGCTTAGGGATTCGGAATGGGGGCATTTGGGTCTGATCAGAAAATGCATTTTGATTGAAAATAGAATAGTGATAGTGAGGAAGAGATGAGGGAAAATTAACCAATTAATTTGAGATCTGGTGAGTCTTCCAAGGGACTTTTGCTGGTGCATTGGGGTAGAGAGAGATCAAGAATTGGGAGAAGTTGTGGTGATGGGCGCAGCACCTGTTAAGTCTTTCACTGCAGTTGCCCATCCCTTGTGAGGCACCCAGGGCCCACTGCATTTCCATTTGATGCTGAAATGGGTTTTGCATCATTAACGTGTTCAGTAAATCTCTGGATTCCTGTGTCCTGAATAATACAGATCAGCAGGAATGTAATTCTAAGAGAGGCCGGGTAGCTAGCTAGTATTTTAAAATTTAATTTTTCTCCCCTTACCACATGAGCCCTGAGAAGTCCCAAGACGTGAATACACATAATCATTTTTTCCCTGTGGAGGTTTTAAGACAGAATGAAAGATTTTCTTTACATGCTAATGTTCGTATGCCCTTTGGGTGATCTGGCTTGAAAGATAAAGGCTCTTAGCTTACATCGAGTGAAGGTCCTAAAAGAAGTGTGTCTGGAAAATCCAGTGGTTTAAAGTCAGCTGGTATAGGAAGCAGTCTGGCTCGCCACATTAGCATGTTTTGATGAGTTGAATTCATCTGGCTTAGTGCTCATGTGCCTTTAATATTATATTTGGTCCTTTAAGACAGAAACATGACAGACTGCTGACAGTCCCCATCTGAAATCTTGTCCCAAGTCATCAATTAACTCAATGAGCCAGGATTGTGAACATTGGCTAGAGGAAAATTAATGCCTCAGGACACTTTAGAAGCAAAAGCATTAGCCAAAGTGATGGGGGGGGGGGGGTGTAGTCAGCTTCAACAGTGGGGGTCTCTTACGTGCTGGCCCCATTTCCTCACCTAGGTCTGAAAGGCTCTGCACTGTTCTCTAACCCTGGAGTGTACCTCCAGCCCACTGAGCTTCATCAAGCTTTTCATGTTGTGCTCTTCCCTTAATCTAAACTCTTAAATCCTTAATAGTTGTCATACTTTAAGATGCATGTCATGCTTAAAGAAATTGGATTGGGGTATTGAGAGCTGCCTTGGGCTATCCCCCTGACCGTGGTGTCTGCAGGAAGCCTCCTCTGACCACCCTGGCTGCTAGTGTTCTCTCTAGAACTGCCTTGGGTTTGTCTTGTCTGCTGCCTCCGTGATGAAGGGAAGCACTGAGCAAAGGTGGCTTTATCTCCCCGTTGTCTCCGGTACTTCGTCTGTAGTATAGGAAACTCGTAGGTGGAGTGATCACAAGGAAATGATGGACAAGGAAGGAGTTTAACAGATTCTACCTATATCCAGCTTAAGGTAGGGATCCCTTGTCTCTTCAGAGAAGCTGTAATTGTATGTCAGGGATGTGTAGGTTCTTCCATTTATGCAGATTGCGGCTCTTAGACAACTGGAGACTTGCTCTCACTAAAAAAAGAATTCCTAACTGCAGCCGGCCTGGTGATGGATGAGAGGCTGACCTCCACGAGGCTGGGCTGGCAGTGAAATTTGTCTTCAGGACTCTCTTTGAAGCCTTTCCAACTTGGCACCTGCCAACGGTGGGCTCCCAACATGCTTTCCAAGAGCTCTGTGTCATCTCCATGCCATGGCAGAGATTTTTCATCATCCTTTCTTTTAGCTATTCTTTTTTAAAAAATTGAAACTTAAATACAAATTAAAATGAAAAGAAACATTTTTAACTTAAATACAAAATAAGGAAAGGAAAAGGCTTGGCCGTGTGCACAGCGGGACAGGAGAGGATTTAAAGTACAAGGCAGTAAGTTTCCGTCTCAAGAAAGCCCGTGGGCTGTGAACACCTTGGGTTTGAGGGCGCCATTCGTCTGGACTCACTGCTCAGTGTCTTAGGAGTCACTGGAGTCTTTGCTGTTGGGTTTGTTTTTGTGGGGCTGAGTTTACTCCAGCAAGTATCTCGGGTACCTGTTAGATGTTGGGAGTGAAAAGATGTGAAAACAGACCATGCTTTGCTGCGGCAGTTTCCACGCTTACTAACTGTTAATTTGTTAGATGAGCATTTTCAAATGTTGTTGTGTTCTCTGTAGGATGCGGGAGACCAGAAAGCCCAAAACAAGCTGGGTAGTTAATCCATGTCTCAAGGAGCTGGGATCGTTTCATTTATTTTTGGAGGGCAGTTGGGGTTCATGACTTGCCCAAGATCACGTGGCTAGGTTTTGGAGGGGGGGATCAAGTGTCTGAGGCCGGATTTGAGCTCAGGGCCTCCTAACTCCAGGGCTGGTGCTCTATTCACTGTGCCACCTAGCCGCCCTTGGAATCATTTTAATTGGGCTGTTGGGACAGGGTTGGCTTCCATAGACCTGGACATTGGATTTTTTTCCTCCTTTGTTCACCTTATCTGCCCTCCTAATTTGATTAACTTGTATGTGGCTGATTCACAAAGCTGAATCCCTCACCTTGATCATTCTCCTGAACCCCCAAGTGGTTCCAGATGGTTGTCATTGATTCCTTTATGGGAAGCCCAGAGTTACCTCTGTAGTTTCCTGAGTGTTGATCCTGGGGCATTGATTCTCTCTTGCACATCATAGCCTTCCAGATACTTGAAAGCAGCTATCAGGTCTGTCCCCTCCAAACCTCTCATGTCATCTTTAGCGCCTTATGACAATTTTCATTTGGTGTGTGGTAGCCTCTGGTCAGTCCGTAAGCAAGCACTTAGCAGGCTCTGGGCCAAGCTGTGGATGAGCTTAGAATCTAAGGAAGAAGACCCGTTGGATTAGACCATCAAAGGAAGCTGCAGAGGGGGGAAGGATGGGATACAGCCCTGGACGGGGCCCCGGGGCCAGAGGAAATACAAGAGATACCTGGCCCAAGAGCCCTTGGGGGATGTCTGTGCTTTCCAGGCCTGAAGGTCTCTGGGCAGAGTCTTGCATTGGAGGTATGAGTAGCAAGGCTGCTGTGATCTTGGAGGAGGAAGAAGCTCAAAGGTGTGCGAGCCAAGTGAGCAATTACAGGAGGCTTGGGGCTGGCACAGGGCACCCAGGAGGGCCTGAAGGCTTGAGGGGAAGATCCAGGGGGCAGTTGGGCCGCTTTGCTGGGTGGGGACTGGACACCTGGTCAAGGCCCTCTCAGAGCAAAAGCTGCTGCCATTGCCGCTGCTGGGCATCCTCACCACCTGCATTGGAATCCTGCCTCGTGCTTGCACTGCTGCCATCCTGCTCCATCTTCTCTGCCACCACCCAAGGGCCCACCCTTGTTTTTTATCTTGAGTTTCATCAGTGCATCTTTCAGAGCAGATGAGTGTTTGGCACGTATTGGATAGTCTTGTTTGAGTAGGGAGGCTTTCTCCAAATCCTGCCTATTTGTGCTGTGCTTTCGCCGGCCCTGCCCTGAGGCTGCTGTGTCAGCAGAGTTGGGGGGAACAGTGGCACGTGTGGGGAGGGCGGGCACTTGGGGCCTAACCCTTGGTTTTACAGCAGGAGAATCAGAGGCCCAGGCCGAGGGCACAGCCTGTCTGGGTCTGCTGAGCCGGCCGCTCCCTGCTGCTTTTTATTGCCTAGTATGTCCAGAAACATTCATTAGGTGGACACTGTATGCTCAGCACCAAGGGTCCAGAGGCAAATGCGACACAGTTACTGCTTTCAAAGACTTGGCATTTTCTTAGGAAGATACATTCACTAGCCAGTAAACAAGGCACATACACCAGATCACCGGCCTTGGAGTCAGGAGGACCTGAGTTCAAATGTGGCCTCAGACACTTAACATAACACTTAGCAGCTGTGTGACCTTGGGCAAGTCACTTAGCCCCAATTGCCCTGCCCTCCAAAAAAAGAAAAAGAATGAAGGCGTATACGCCAGTAATTTCCTGAGGGTGTGTGGGCTTGGCACAGTAATGGCCACAGGGCTTGGAAAAGCATCCAGAGAAAGTGTTGGGCTTTGGGGAAGGCTGGGTTCCGAGGGGCCAGTGGTAGGAGAGTGTCACAGGCCCCAGGTGGGCTTGCTCTGCCAGGATGCGCGAGGGCAGACCCTGTGCTTTGGTCGTGGCCGTTTGGCTGCTGTGCTGTGGAAGGGATGGGCTAGTCGTGGTTGGAGGGGCGAGAAGGGGCCGGATGTGAGCGCCAGTGATGGGGGAGAGCCCTGCTTTGGGGCAGCAGCTCTGCCACCAGCCGTGCTCTCCTGACTCTCAGTAACGCAGGACACAGTGGAGTGGGGGCAGGGAGACTGGCCTCAGACGTGAGCCGTGTGACTCTGGCCAAATCACTTTCCCTCTGTCTGCCTTGGATTCCTCATCTGTAAAATGGGCATTGTAATGGCACCCAGTCTAGGGTTGTCGGGAGGATCATGAGAAACTGTTAGCGCATGGTGTGCCCTCTCAGTTTTCAGTCATTTCTGACTCTTCTTTGACCCTGTTCGGGGTTTTCTTGGCAAAAATGTCAGATTATTTCCCATTTTCTTCTGCAGCTCATTTTACTGATGAGAAAACTGAGTTAGACATGGTTAAGTGACTTGGCCAGGGTCACACAGCTAGTGTGTGTCCGAGGCCAGACTTGAACTCCAGGACCAGTGCTTTGTGCGCTCTGGTGCCCCCCTAGCCACCTGGCCTGTAGCAGGGCCGCACATGTAACAACAGTAAAAACTTAACAGGTGCCATAGAGCACAGCAAGTTCGCGGCAAGTCAGATGGAGTTTTACGTTATTTTCTGTTGAAAAAGCAAAGCGCTATGATTTGGGTATGGAAGACGGGTCAGCCTGAGGTTTGCTTTTGCCTCCCGGGTCCTCCCTGCCCTGAGAGTTTGTCATTGGGAGGACACTTAGTCTGCCGTCTGCTGTGGCCCCTGGGCCTTCCCTGTTGGGCCTCTTGGTTGCTGGGCCAGGTGGAGGCGCCCAGAGGAGAGATGGCTTGTCACCCCTTGGTTGCTTTTGGTCCTGTGGAGTTAGGGAGTTAAAAGCAGGCTTTGGTGGGGAAAGAAAGAAGGGACCTTGGACCTTCTGGTGGTCTGCTCTTCCATGTGGTTGTCTGGACCCAGGGCTCTCCACACTGAGCACACGCTGAACAAATGAAGTTACTTAGGAATGGGTGCTTCGTGTGTTTCTTTGGGATAACGTCCCTTTAAAAACTTGAAAGGACGAAATAACATTTTGAAAATATTTTAAGACACAAGCCCTTTTGCTCTCAACATGCCACTGTGGTATTCAGAGTAACAGGATCAGATGGTTTAATTCCATGATGCAGTGATTTTGTCTAGTTCTGGGTTAAATTCATTTTTATAGTTGGTTTTTGTTTTTGTCGTGGCTGAAAAACTCAGAGCTGGCGGGCTAATGACGGCAGGGGGTCCTCGCCAGCTTCCCCAGCCTTTCTGTCTTCCCTGATGTCAGTTGCTTTTTAAAAACTAGCCAGACGATGTCACTTTTTTTGTCTTATTAATTGGTTTGTTTCCTTTTAGTTTACAAGATTCAGTTCCGCAGTCCCTTGAGTTTCAGATTTTCTCCCCTCCCTACCCCTCCCCATGGCAGCATGCAGTGAAGTGTAGGATCTGCAAATGCTTTCACATTGGACATTAGTCTGGTTGTAAAGAACGAGAACGCTGGGAAAAAAGAAAGAGAACCAAACATGGAAAAGAATGAGAGCGTGTGGTTGCTGCAGTCTCCATTTAAACTCTGTTCCAGAACTTTCTCTGAAGGTAGACATCTCCTTGCGTCCTGAGTCTTTTGGAGCCGTCCTATAACCTTGCATTGCTGATAAGAGCCCGGTCTGTTAAAGTTGAACGTCACATGTTGTGTCTGTCATTGTGTGCAGATTTCTCCTGGTTTTGCTCTTCTCACTCAGCAGATGATGTCACTTTTTACAATTTGATGCTGATTTCAAGACAACTCACTGTCTCCTCTCCCACCTCAGCCCCCAATTCTCCTCCTTTTGCATGTTAGCCTATCAGAGATGCCACCCGCGGTGTCCTCCTTGACTCTGCTGGTGTATTTTCACCTTTTGCCAAAACTTGTAGTTTTCACCTTGTCTCTCCTGTCTCCTGCATCATTCAGTAACCACCTGCGGTAACTTTTCCTGCCTCGAGTCCCTTGTCTGAACTTCCATTCAGCGGCTGAGCTGACTGTCCTAAAGTGGAGGCCTGGCCGCAGTGCCTCCAGGATCACATAGAAAGTCCTCAGCTTGACACCTGGATCTCTTTACAACTTGGGCCCTCTTCCCACCTTTTGGTTCTGTCCCCCCACCATCCTTACCCTAAACTCTCCCAGCCTGGTTGTCCTCTCGACCTGGAAGATCCCTTCTCACCTGGCTGTCCTTCAGGACTCGGCTCAGATTCCACCTTTTGCCAGGGGCTCTTTCTTTCACTCCTCAGGGCTTAGCACAGTGCCTGGCAGGTAGTGAACACTTAATAAGTGGTTCTTGCCTTGCTCATAGTCTCACCTCTGAAATGAAGGGAGTATTGCTGAGCTTCCTTTTTCTAATCTTAACAAATTGTGAAATCATTATTCGATACTTTATTTTTATGTGAATGCCACCAGTAAATCCCATTGAGGCGTGAAATGACTTCCCAGATTCTTGCTGTACAGGGTCCCAAAAGTCTAAGTGCAGTTCCCAGCTTTAACAGCCTAAGACACCCTAACGTGTGTGCCAGCCTCATTCTTCCCACTTCACCTTTTGGGGTATTGTGTACCTTGCATTTTTTTTTTTGAAGGTGTATATGAGTGGGGCAAAAGAATGTCCTCATCTCAGTTCTATATCTTACGAAACAATCTTTTCACAGAGAAAATGAGGTGGAAGAGGTAAAGGAGGAGGGCCCGAAAGAAATGACCTTGGATGAGTGGAAGGCTATTCAGAATAAGGACCGGGCAAAAGTAGAATTTAATATCCGCAAACCCAACGAGGGCGCCGATGGGCAGTGGAAGAAGGGATTTGTGCTCCACAAGTCCAAGAGCGAGGAGGTGAGTCATGCTGACCTTGTGGATCCGTGGGTTGAGGTGTATCTGGTGGCCTGTGCACATCTGGCTTCTGCTGCTCTTTTTGGTGCTTGGGAGATGAATCCTGGCCTGCTCGCGTAATCTGGTGCATAAGATGTTATTGTGAGCGCTGGGGGCCGGCTCGGCCAGCCCTCGGCCTTGTGTCCGAGAGCCTCAGTTAGGCTCTGCTTTTTACAAACTTGTGTCAAGTTGTGCCTGTAGAGTGTTGGTGTGGGAGTGACACTAGATAATAATGAGGAAGAGGCTAGAAGTGCAGGTACTTGTGGAACCTCTGGAGAAGGCCGCCCGTGTCCCCCCTCCGAGCTTTCAGGAGAGACTGAAGCAGCAAGTGGCTTGCTAAGGTCCATCTAACTGGAGAGTCATAGAAGACGTCCTTCCAGACGCCATCATGTTTAGTGTTCCGGTAGACTTGGATGCCCTGTTTGGTGCTTTTGGTGCTCACATGAACGCAGGCCAAGCCTCTTTGCTGTACGTGGAGTGTCTGCCAGATGGAGCACCCAGTGTGCCCAGCTTGTTAGTAGTTAATGCCAATTAACTGTTTGCTTTGCGCTGGCCCCTTTCCTGTCAAGGAGATTCTCTTAACCTTCACTGACATTTGTGCTGATGTCTTGGGGTTGTTGGCCTCCCTCCTGGTTGGCAGCATTGGGGGGGCTGGGCCCTCAGAACTGGCTCAGCCCTGTGGAAGTGCTCACCTCTGGAGGGTCAGAAGCCTGCCTCAGATGGGCTTTCATTGAAGGATGAGGAGCAGGTGTGGGAAACAAAGCATAGCCCTGGTATGCCTTTACCCTGCTCGTTGTGTGCCTGCTGGTTCCCAGAAGGCACCAGGCGTCCTGCTAGTGGGTGCAGGGAGGCAAGGCCGCAGAATGGCCGCAGATGTAGCCAGGAGCCCCCCAGGTGTCTGCTTTCCTCTTCAGAGGCTTCAAGGGCATCAGCAGAGCAGCCTGCAGGGGGTGTGTGTGGGGGGGGGGGGTGTCAGGTGGCTGTCCTGTCTTGGTCATTGTGTTGCCTCAACACTGGGGGCCACTAAAAAGACTTAAAGGTGAGCGGAACAGCCAGTTCCGAGAAGCGAGAGTGGGCGAGGGGGCCTGAGTTTAGAGCTTGGAGTCATTGATTGTAGTCGGTATCTCCGCTGACCGATGGAGGATGTGCTTGGGGATTGGCCTTCTCTGTCCCCCGTGGCTCTGCTGCTTTCTGCTTTGGGGGGGGAGTGGGAAGGGTAGGGGGTATAGAAGGTCACATGGTAACAACATCTGAGATTTTAAGGCCTGCTCCTTTCTCTCTTACACTGGTTCATCTTATGTTTTGGGGAGTTACTCTCTCGACCCACCTCTATTTATATTTCCTGTTCCCTGGATACCTGCTCAGCTTGCAAAAAAACTACTTAAACCACCTGCTTTGGGGGGAGGGGAAAAAAGGAAAGGTGCTGTGATAGTGAGCCACAGAATCCCCAAATACAAGACAAGAATCCTTGTTTAAGGCCTCCCTGGGAAGTCGGGGCTGATTCCCTGAGTGAGTGAGTTCTGCTAAGAAGAGTCCTGGTGCATCTCACAAGAGAGCATTTCAGTCAGGGAGTCATTAAGTGAGCTCTTAGCAGAAATTCCCTCTTTTTTCTAGTTACTGTTTTAATTGTGGGTATACTACTCACAATAAAGATAAGTAGGTAAAAATTGATTGCTCCTTTTTGCGCCTATAATTTACCATTTGGGAATTAACCTTTTCAGGAACACATCCGTTAGAGTTAGGTGTTCTGAAATGCAGTATTTGGAACATTTTAAGAAACATGCCTTTTACCACCTTCTCATAGAAAAATCTCCTTTAAAGGTTAAATATGAGATGCTATAAAGTCATAATTTTTGATCTGAGTGTTATTTCATAAGAAAATCTTCTTCCAGAGATGTTCATTTAATAAGTCATGTATCTGAGGAAAGCCATGGCCAATCCATGGTGGTGGAGGGTGCTGGAGTGGTCAGAATAGTGACAGGGCTTCCATAGTAGCCACCACATCCCAGATCTCCTGCTACCTGCACACCTTTACACAAGAGAACATAGATTCACCCCCCCAGAGAAAGGGGAGTCTTTAGGAACATGGATGAAGGATTTCATTGTAGGATTTTTCCACATGGTTTTACCCTGGGCTTTCATGAGGTATTGGTCAGGGACCCTTTGTCCTGGCAACCTCAGGGAAACTTTTCATGTGACAGATTGATTCTGGCTCACTTTGATCCAGCCCCAAGCGCAGAAGATGACTATCCAGCTGCCCAGGATCAGAAGCCTGTGAGAGAACTAGGGATCCAAATTCTAGTTTGAACTCTTGACCGTGCTAGCCCAGGCTACATTGTACCCTCAAGTTTGTGCATTTTTTAAAACTAGGACCTAGCAAAGTTGTACAGTTGTATAGTGTAGCTATCAAAGCATGACCCTAAACCAGACCCAGCAGCCCAGAGTTGGAAAAACAAACCCCCTGAAGCCTTTTAAATTGTTCCCCCTGATCCCCCATGGTAGCTGGGCCTTTGTGGTTTTGTCTTGGCCTTTTCACTTTAGAAATTTCGTGTCCTTTTTTTTTTAATTCCATATGTAATCTCATTTATTCCTTTCTCCCCCTTTTCTTG
Organism: Pseudochirops corinnae; assembly: GCA_028646515.1. NCBI lineage: Eukaryota > Metazoa > Chordata > Mammalia > Diprotodontia > Pseudocheiridae > Pseudochirops > Pseudochirops corinnae. The sequence goes on from CM053586.1 coordinate 355,108,146, forward strand.
GGTGTGGACCAATGACTTACCTCAGACGAAGGGAATGGCAGAGGTGCAGGGGAGCCATATGGAGTCAAGTGAGGTGCTGATCTTTTCATTTGTTTTCTTGTCTAGTTTTAAGATGGTTTCTTATGCAGAGAAGCTGCAGCTTCAGGTTCAGACCCCGTTTCCCTCTAGCTACTTACAGATCTCGCCCATTGGGTAGTCCCTGAGAGCTTTCTTGTCTCCCTGCAGTGTCTGTAGCCCTTGGCTGGTGGGGTCAGTTGGAGTCACTTCTGAGAAGCAATAGAGTAACTTCTCGCTGCTTACTAGGCGCGTCAGAGCCCTTTCATATTCGTTACCTTATTTGATTCTCATGGCCAGCTCTGTTTTACAGATGAGGAAACTGAGTCACAGCATGGTCAAATGTCACATGCACCTTAGTGGCATCACTGAGATGAGACCTCCAGTCTCCTGGGTCCTTGTATATTGCACTAGAACAAAAGATAGTGTAGTAAAACCACCTGGATGCTGCTTGTCCATCGGCTCCATCTGGCTGGGGGGGTGGGATCGGGTAAATCCCCGAGTTAGAGACATTCCGACTCTAATCCTCAGCATCTCCTGGTAACGCTGAATTGGGAAAACTGTCTGAGTGTGTTTAGAATCCACTTACTTTCTCTTCTCCAGAAGTGTCCATTTTAAAAAGACCATGGAACTGAGGGTTCTCCAATGATTGGGTATCACTGGAAATCAGTCTTTTTCAAGACTGTTGATAAACTTCGGTGGGTGTCGTATAGTATTTGTTTCTGAACAATTTATTACATTTGGAGATTTCGTTTGTTCTATAAAATTATAAGGACAACTTAGTTACAAAAGGATGACATTTGTTTTGGAAGATTTTCCAAAATTTAAGAGCCACCTTAATTTTTCATTCTTGTTTGGTCAAATGAGAAAACGTTAACTTAGCTTTTCAGGCTTTTGCCTGCATATTTAATGAGAGACAGCATAAAGGTCCCAGTTGATGTTAATCTAATGCCAGTGTGCTGTGGACATTGTCCAGAATTACAAATTCTTGTGTATAGTTTTGGGATCACAAACATTTTTTATGACTTGAGACAAACCTAATGTAATTTTGGATTTGTCTATTAAGAAATTTGGGAGCCATTCATGGCTTTGCCAAAGGACTTGCAAAACCATTTCTTTAAGTAATTCCTATATTGTGCTTAAAACATGCTTCAACTTATGTGTGACTTTCCAGGGATGTACCTTTTCCCCAAAAGTACCATTTTCACTTGCATGTGTGTCCGTGTTCCAGTTTGTGTGAACATGTCTATGTGTATGTTACATATTTTAGTAAATTCTGTTTGGATAAAATACAAATGAGGCCTAAATGTGATTGAATGTACTAAGCAGATGCAACAAAGCTGAAGATTCTGGGAATGTTACCACTATGACTTTGATGGCTCTGGGTTTCAGATGTCAAAACATAGGTCATATAGAAGATGGCATGGGGGCGGTGAGCTGTGTTAATTCAGTGCTGAGATTTGTTTTCTATCTGTTGATGTTCGTATTTGAGTAACAGGATAAATTTTTTAAAAATCAAGGTATGTTGAAACTCCTTTTGAATCATGAACCTACAAAGAAGCTTTTAAACTTTTAGCTTATTTGGAAATACTGGGTCCCTGGTGCCAAGGTACCAGTGTGGAGACTGTCCTCAGGGATGTCCTGTTGTGTGCCACACATTTTCTAGGCAGGTTGGGAGGGGGCATCTGTTAGACTCAAAAGAGGTTGTGTTCTCACCATGAATACAGGTGAATATCTGTCTTTCAGGAGAACTAGCACCCATCATGACTCATGAATCGCTCAATGGCTTTCCCTTCCATTTCAGGCTCACACTGAAGAATCTGTGATGGATCATCACTTCCGTAAGCCCGCCAATGATATCACATCCCAGCTGGAGATCAATTTTGGAGACCTTGGTCGCCCGGGACGTGGCGGCAGAGGTGGGCGAGGTGGGCGTGGACGTGGTGGACGGCCCAACCGTGGAAGCAGAACTGACAAGGTATGGGACTCCAGGTGCCACCCAGGTCATTCTTGTACAAGTAGGTCTCTCCCCCAAAGAAGCTCCTATTTATCCTGGGTGTTTGTTCAGAGGGAGGCCAGCCTGATCCTGAGTATTTCCATCCATCATTGTGTGGTCTTGGCTCCTGTCTGCTCTGGGCTAGGGCTGCGTTCTTGACCCTCTGGGAGCTTGGCTGAGGGCTTCGTGATTTCCATCGTGGCCCCAGCGCAATTATGAAACTGCCGGTGATCAAGATAGATGGTGAATTATTCCCAACAGCCTGAAAGAATATTGGTGCCCCATCCAGGCCTTACTTTTATTGGATATGTTTGTACTGTGTTATGACACTATGCTGTTGCTGTGTGTGCACACACATGCACACCCCACATTGATTGGAGAGACTTAAGAGTTGCCCTTTTCCTAGAAAGATCATTGAGTTTTTGGTGTTAAGCACAAGCTTGTTCCCACTGATCTTGTTGGGACTTAGCAGCAGCTGTTACTAGGAGAGAACATGAATGCTAAGGCCTTTGCTATTAGAGAAGTGCTCTTGGGAATGGGGAGAAGAGAAAAATCACCATGTTGATACCTTCCAAGGAGTATTGCCCCCCGACTTAAGTTGTTTTTTTTTTTAAGCTTTTATAGTTGGAGGAATAGAGTTCATGTTTTTATAGTAAGCCAGAACCTGTGTTAGTAATATTGACATTGCAGTCTTAATAGGCTTATAGATATTGGAAACAAATCATTGACGTGTAATAGTGTTTTTGTGCCCCAGAATTTTACACTCCATCTTGAGTTGTCTAAAATCAGCCGTGTTGTGTCTGAGGAGGGCGGCATGGCGTGGAGGTGTCGCAGGTCTGTGTATGGGCTTGGTGGCTCCCCTGGTTAACTTGTCTTTGTTTCTCTTCCAGTCGAGTGCTTCTGCTCCTGACGTAGATGACCCAGAGGCTTTCCCAGCTCTGGCCTAAACTGGACGTCCTAAGCCAACCCTGGTTCCTTTGTGGACCCTCCTCCACGAGGCTTGCATGCTTAACGATCCTAAACAACTAAGAAATTTTAAAAAAAGACTGTCATTCATACCATTCACACCTAAAGACTGAATTTTATCTGTTTTGAAAATGAACTTCTCTCGCTACACAGAAGCAACAATATGGTAGTCAGTTTTGTATTTAGAAATGTAATGGTAGCAGGGATGTTTTCATAATTTTCAGAGATTATGCATTCTTCATGGATACTTTTTTGTATTGCTGCTTGAAAATATGCGTTTCCAAACTTGAAATATAGGTGTGAACAGTGTGTGCCAGTTAAAGCTTTCATTTCATTCGTGTTTTTTAATTAAGGATTTTAGATGTTTTCCCTCAACTACAAACTGGTTTTAAATCTTGGACCTGGTTCGTTTTCCTTAGCATCTGCTTTGCCGTTGGTCACATGTGGTCAGATGGGACGTGTGCACTTCCTTTGGCGAGCTTGCTGCTGTGTGGAATACTAACTTCCTGCAGTATTTTCACTTAGTTTGAATCATTTCGGTCTTGGAAGGACAGTTGTGGTAGCTTTCATGTGTGTTAGATGTTCATACCCAGACAGAGTCAGTACTTGAAGGGATTCCAAGCACATTGGTTGAGTCACAGCAGTAACACATGGTTCATTAGGCAAAAGTTAGGCCTTACTCACCCTTCCAGCTACCTACACTTTGATGTGAAACTTTGCTTTCTCAATTTAAAAACAAACAAATTAGAGTCCTTGTTTGGTAAGTTGTTTAAACTACTTACTGTTGGTGAGACAAATTCTCCTGTCATGTAAGATAGGTGGGGTGGGGGTGGGGAGGGATTCTACGGGGTGGGGGCTTGATTTGGGTAATGCAGCATATTTGAATTAGCGCAGAGTAAGTGGCCGTTCGGTATGCTTTATGTGTGTCCAAGGGTGATGAGAAAATGTGTATCTTTGCAGTATTTGGAAGCTATGTTCTGAAGAAACCAAAGGGCGCTTGCTAGCTCGGGGGAAAGGAGGGAAGATTTTGATCTCCTGAAGGAGAAAAACAGACTGGAAATGGTGGGAACTGCAGCATGCTGCCTGAAATACATACCAAAAACCCCTTCCTGTTTTCTCCATTTGCTCTGTTACTCCATTCCTGGTGTCCGATTGCTGACAGATGAATGTGTTTGTTCTCTCCCCTCTCCCCTTCTGGAAAATTAGGTTAATAATTTGTCCCTGTGAACAGGAGCATCACCACTTTTTACAGACTGAACTTGGAGTTAGCAGCTGATAAGTAAATGGTTTGGGTTTTTTTCTGGTTTGCCACATTTGTTAGGATAATAGGAGGCAATTGTCATTTAATGCTGAATACTTTAAACAACTCATTTGTAGTTTTTTTCTTTTGGTTTTTACCAAGGTAGTTAGAAAAACAAATAATGCCCTGTTTAAAAAAAATGAGAAGTACAGGTCCAGCCAAGTATTAGAGGACTTTGAATATAAAAATGACTAACGATGGCTTGCTTAACAAGACCTTCTCTACAGAAAAGTGACTTGTACAGGAGTATTAATACACATGTATTGATTCTTTAATGCATTCACTTCACTTAATCTCTAGAAAGGAGTATATACAGTACAGCAAGGAACTAGGTTTTCCCCTTCTGTGCTGGTGTTAGTAAATCTTGACACTAAGCATGTTCTTTCTAAGTTGGTGCTAACAGAACCATCTCCTTCCAGTACCTGATGTAAAGAGGTGTAAATAGAAAACCTCTGGGGGTTGTATGAGCATAGCCTAGGCTGATCAGCGTGGTGGTTGCTCCTTAGGAACATGGTCTGCCAGCCCAGTGCTGCAGTGGCTCTGTCTCCGAAGCACAGATGTCTCAAACAGTCGTTCAGGTAGCACTTTCTCGTCTCCAGCTTCATCAATTGCTGTTTTCATTGTCACCTTAGCCCTTCAGACTTACAGTATGCGAGCACATAAAGGCTTGAGTCCGTGGTTCTGTCCCAGAAGTCGCCTCCCTGTTGACAAACAAGAGCAATATTTGGGTCAATATGTCACAACGATTTTCAAGCCAGCGTGTCCTTTAAAGTTGCTTGATTTGTTTCTCTGATAGATGTAAATTTGCCTCTTGGTTCATTTTGTGTCGCGCTAAGACTGTGAACGTTTCTTTGGTGGGTGAAAACTGAAAATAAAGGTTTATTTTCATGCTCTCTTTAAAAAGTCATGGAAACAATTTGAAGTAGAAGCCCACTTAGACTCGTATTTCCTGGTTTTTCACCTGTTATGTTTTCTTAAGGCTTCAGTTTTGTGGGGTCATCATTGCCTGTGTTTAACCTGGGGAGAAATATCAGACCACTTAGTTCTCCAAATGCCCTGCTTCAGAAAAGCTTCACTCAGCGTTTTGGGGGGCCTGAAATTGAGATTTTGAGTTGGGGTAATGGGATCACTCATTTATAAGAGTCAATTTTAAGGATTAAAACACCTGGCACCATGTGGTACATTTGAGTATGAAAGTTAATCTTGATTTTTTTTTTAAAGGAAAACATTGATATAAATGGTACAAGCTGCTTAAAGGAGTGTTTTTTTTTTTTTTTCATTTTAAAGGAAGGACAAGTTTTATGACCTGGGTATCTACCCCTATAAACTGCAGGCAGGCCATGTGAATGGAGACTGTTGTGAGTATCCTGTACGGAGGCAAGTTGAGATGTTCTACCCACCTTAGGTAGAAAACCTAGAGAGAGCTTGAGTAGCTTTGTGCTGGGCCTCCCTGAGAAACCTTCACAAGACCCTATGTGAAGTTAGTCACTATCTGGCCCAGATAATTCCAGCTTCTTAGATCAAAACAGAAGGACGTACTATCTGAGAGCGCTAGGGAAAAAAGGTTTTCAGGGTTCTTTTGAGCCTGTGCTTAACCTTGAGTTGACTTCACCTCATAAGAGTAAGGTGAGACTTATTCAACCACTTGGACTCGGTAAACAGTTTCAATTTTCACTGGTTAAGAAAAGGAAAAATAAACGTTACTAGGCACCCTGCTTGGTACAATGATGGTTTTTGTAGTCAAAAAGGTAATGGCGAAATCTAACATAGTCTGAATAATTCTCATGAAGATCTAAACATGGTGCAGTGTGTATTAGCACTCAGCATGTTTTTGTACTAAGTTAAGCCAAATCTGGTGAAATTCTTTTATGCAAGTCACTTAAAGTTTGCTGCAAATAGCACAAAAGCAAAAAAAAGTTTATTTATAACTAATAGATCATTTGCAAGCTATGTTTAGCAACAGTGTATTAAAGACTAGAAAGCTCCCACTTCAGGACTCTGCCTAATGAATCTAGATAGATTTATAGGTGACGGCGTCTGTGAAACAGAAGGTCACCTCACTGTTAGCAGAGTGTATCTTAAGTGAATTTCAGTAGCAAGATAGCTTGTGGGGCTTGAATTATAGCAGATATTGGTGAGGTGGTTTATTGGCTTCCTCTGATCTTCCAAAGAGTTTTTCTCTAAAAGACAAATCTGGAAATGGGAAAATTTAAAGGTGACAAAACATTGTTGGCTAGAAAAAATGGCATGAAGATTATATTCAAACTGAGGAAGTATCCCTTGAATGTTATTATCTTTATGGGACTACAAATCTCGCTTTAGAATTACTGCGTTTGAAGTCAGATGGGTTTGGGAGGAGATAGGAAAGATTGGATGAGCAAAGTCAGTATTATGTAGCAGTTTAGGGGGAAAAAGCCAAAGATGCTGTAGATACTGTCCGTTTGACCTTTAAAAACTAAATCAAAAAAATGAGGATTCTAGGTGTGATTAGGTACAGTCTAATAATCTGGACTCAAGCGGGGAGAAAGGGGGAGGTGTTGGCGGGGGAGGTGTTGGCAGGGGATGCCCTTGGGTAGCTCATAAATGAGGAGCAAAAATCACATTAGCATCAGTCCAGTGTCAGCTTGGTACAAATGGTCCACCTTGGGCTGTCTGTTGTAACCCAGCTTCTCAGGGCACACACTGATTAGGCAGAAAGAGCCAGAGTTGAAAGGTGACAAGTATTTTGCATTATTACATTGCCCCGGAAGGTGTGTGTATGGAATCCACCACTCTACTCCCTAGGAAGATCTTTTTCCAGGCCCCTAGATAGCAGTTTTTGGGTCGCACCAAAATTCTGCCTCACCACTTGTTCTGATCATCGTTCGTACTTCATTTGTATATGACACCTGGTTTTAGGCACAAGTATATTTGCCTGTCTTTTGGTTTCCAAAGCAGGCTTTTGAGTTTGGTGTTGTAAGGACCTTGCTACATAGCCAAGAATAAACCAGCCTTTCTGCAAAGATGATGTGGTATTATGTACAAGGTAATTCAGGAAATTCAGTGTGTCTACTCAGATATAGACACGGACCAATGTGTTCTTAGGCCGTCAAGGGAATCCAGTTAACAAAAGAAGTATAAATCTAGAACTATCAAAGAATTTGATAATTAAGATTTAACAGTACAAATATAAAGCTCAATGGGAAATGCCCTACACGGTAGTTTAGTCAGCACTTTACACGACATTGCGCATTTGCTTAGAATTGAACTTTTCTTGGTTCCCACAAGTACTTGGTAATTCCCTTTTGTAGGTTAGGAATTTGAAAAATAACTATTTGTCTGAAGCCCATAAAGTGACCTGTTGATGGGCCACCAACCCTTCTCCACAAACATTTGCTTAATAATCGTTTCTGAACAAAGTAGCTTCAGAGGCTATCTGCAGGCTGCCCATTTAGGAAAATATATTAACTTTGGTGCCATTAATTATTATTGGGTAGTATTCAACGTGGAGTTAGGAAGACCTGAGTTCCTATCAGCTCAAACGTTAGCTATGTGATGTGAGGTAAGTCACTTAAACCTTCACAAAGTCACCAGCTTCCTCATCTCTAAACAGGAGACGACGATGGATTGAGTTTTAACTGTCATAGGACCAAACCTGAAAATGTGCCAAGTTCCTTTTTGCAACTGTGATTTGGTCCCGTGGTAGCCCTGATGGCTTTGAGTGTATCTGAGGAATCTTTGATCCTCTTCTAAGCATTTTAGGTTTTATGAGGGAAAAACTTACCATCGGGATGTCTAGTACTATAAATCCAGGGGCTCGGACTCCTTACTTTCCTGTATATCTTGATACAGTCAATACTTGGCTTTTCATGTTTCTTTTTCCTTTGAATCGTGGCTGTATTAAGTTGAATTATTTTGGAGTGGGAAAGTAGATCCTCTTAGGAATGTTCAGAATTTCACACCGTTCCCTCAGTGGTCAGTGGTTTGGGGAGTGAGAAGATGGTTCTTGGAGACCAAAGTCACCAGATGTTCTTTCCATTGGCCCTCACTCATAGGTGTATTAGACCATCAGAATGAAGGCAGCTGTAGGATTGAAGGCATTTTCCTGTTGTTAGTCCATGAGATTGTGCTTTGTAACATCTCCTCCTGGGCGCTCTTTGCCTAGCTGACGTCAGATTCATGAAGTTCCTCATTTGCCCTGAGATTATTTTACTGTTATGATTGAAAACAAGCTTAATATTTTGATTGGATGATCCATTAGGTTTTTCTGGCCTTGTGGGACCTTGGAATATTGAAACCCGAGTCACACTGTATTTATGTAAGAATTCCGAGTATAGGAATTAGTGAGCATACTGAGGGCAAATAGTTAGCAGCAGACGTTGAATGTTTTGATTCCAGAGTTAGCTTGGCCTTCTTTGGAAGCAGTTGCTTGCCAAGCACAGCAAAGTCAATCACTCTACTGGCTAAATTGTCAGTTGACCTCAGGGCCCACTTACACACTACAGCTGGCATTAGCCTGTCTCACACATGGTGGCTGAGCAAGAGCAACCAAATCACCCTCTTCCTCCAGTAACCTTAGAGAAGGAATCACGTGCATTTTGCACAAGTTTGCTCATTTGGAATCAAAATGGCCTCCCCAAACGGAGAATTTTCCTAGGTTTTCCTGTTGTAGCATACTTTACAACACAGACTCTGCCCTGTAAGAACCAGTGAAGACTGGAGGCGCCTCGTACTGGCTGGGGCTTTGGTGCTTAGTTAAGTCAATCAGCAGGCTGTTGGTGGGGGTCAGTATCTTCAGGGTTCCAGAATGACAGACTTGAAGATCTCACAGTGCCCACTTCTCCTTTAGAAATCAGCAAAAATCTAGCATGTCAGGACCACTTTATCCGACAGTTTATGCACTTCCAAGAGCAATGCTCACCGTCTACTGGATTCCACCACCGAGTGTTTGTAACTGAAAGCATTTCCTAGTGATCTGAAAGAGAAAACCTTGCACAAGAAAGCAGAGAGTGCTGACTGCTTGCTGAAGCTTCCTCTAAGTGCTGCCAAGAACACGACCTTTTTCAAGCAAGAGTTAGCCTCTCCCTGGCCTCAGCCTTATCAGAATGGTCATGAGTGGTTACTAAGTCGGACCTGTGTGACTTGGAAAATGCCGGCAGAGGTGCAGATGGAAGACAACACCAGGCTCCCCCGTTCTGAAGAGAGCATCCCTGCTGAAGAATGACTTTTCGGTGCTTTTAACCATACTGGTTCATTTTAGTAGTTAAAAACGTGTCATTTGCTATCTTGATAACCACGTTTTTTAAACAAAGCATGACATTGTTTTATGAAAAGCTATTTCTCTAGTTGCTTTGAAAGCTATCCTGCTGTATCAGTATCAGGATGGAAGAACTTGCAAAAGATAGGGAGAGTAGCTTAGTGAAAACATGGCAAACTCATTTTCATGGGCTTTGGGAAAGGCAAAGGAAACCAGTTTTGTCCAAGTCAGCTGAAAACTTAAGAAAGAACTTAGGGATATCAGAGCTGAGTTTACCAGGCTCTGAAGAACGGGGAAGGAGGGAAATGGCTTTGGTCCTTTGCTTTGTCATAGAAATCAAATAAAGTGGTCCTGTTTCTAGATAAAACCTTGGAAGATCCTCATTTCTCCTGAAGAGAGTCTGTCCCACACCCTACAGATACGGGGTGTCAACACTGTCACGACTTGTATGTTAAATGAGCATTGGCCGTCTTGTCTCCTGGGATGGGTGGGGAGTGACCAGAGTGGGATTTTAAGCACGATCAGGGATGATAGCAGCGTTGGAAGACCTGTTCTCAGCTCTTTTCACTAGTTTTCATCTAGCTTTCCCTTAAAAGTATATTGCTGTGGTGTATTTTGGGCTGCCTTGAGATTAAGTAGAACCTAAGTACCTACCTGGCGCAGCTAGATGGTGCAGCAAATAGAGTGATGGACACTCAGGACAATCCGGAAGACCTGAGTTCAAATCCAGCCTCAAACGCTAGCTGTGTGACCTTAAGCAAGTCACTTGACCCTCTTTGCCTCAGTTTCCTCATCTGTAAAAATGAGCTGGAGAAGGGAATGGCAGCCACCCCAATATCTTGAACATGATTGAAATGACTAAATAAGAAAGCACCCACCAATACCAGCTTCAGGTTTCGTGTTTAAGCACTCTTTTCCTCCGTGAAGCTGAAAAGAGATGGATGAAAGAAGTTTGGGGTTTTCCCCCCTACTTGGTGTACAATGTTCTTTTCTAGGCAATTGCTGTTTTTCATGTCTGGGACAATATTCCCTTAAGTAGAAGTACCTGAAGGAAGTGACTGAGCTTTAAAATATTTAATGTTCACGTTCTGAAATGGGAGCTACGGTTAGTGTTCACTGGAGATCAGCAGACTGAAGTTTTAGGTATTGATTCAGCTACCTTTGGAATTGTGTATGTTGATCTAAAGTTCTACAGAATAGTCGCTCAGCCCTTGCTCCTTCAAGCAGCTGGCTTCCCAAGGCGGTAATATCCACAGAATGCTTCCCTGGGCTTCACTAGGCAGTATTAGTTACTGGAAAGCAAACGAGCAGCTTGGCTACTAGGCTCGTTGACTCAAGAGCTATTCGGGTCCAGCAGAAGGTGAGTTTTCATTTTTGGTTTTGGTTTTTGCTTTTTGGAGGGCAGTTGGGGTTAAGTGATTTGCCCAAGGTCACACAGCTAGTAGGAGATGAATTTTCAATCCTGGGTTGCTTCTGATTATTTCATAGTGGTATGGTTTAAACTCGTAATGCAGAATTAGGACTGTGTGCATCAAGTAACTTGAGAGCAAGGGGTGATCTTGAAAACGATCTATAGTTTGGTTCTGGACTTTTCTTTTAAATTCACCTGGCAGGTTGCTGAGTATAGACTTTGGAATGACCCTGTTTGCCATGCTGGCCACTGGCTGTGTTGCATCCCTGCACAGCTGGAGACAGGACCATCTCTTGCTTCCGTCCCATGGCCTGGATGGCCAAATTCCCCCTGTGTTGGTTGACAATGACCATCCGGGAGAATTGGGCATTCAGTAACCTCAGCATTGGGGCCAGCAGGTGCCTTGCTCAGGTCCCTGGTGGTCACATGGGCTAGCTTTGTTAAATTTCCCTAGTCTTCATTAGGTAACAAAATGAGCTCAACAGTTACACACATGTGTGAACTGAAGGACTGAATCACTTTGGCTCACTGAACGTTTTCACAGAATGACAGTTGAGGTGAAGGTACAGGAACTTTAAGCTTAACAGACTTTAAAAAAAAAGAATTAGATAAAACATACATTTATGACATTCCTAGCAGTCTTCTGCAGGATGCTATGGTACATGCTTGCTTATTTACTGGCATAACAGAATTGGAAGTGGGACAGAATGGCCCCAATGAGGAATTCCCCCCGTTTATAAATAAATTGGATTCCAGTAGCCTCTTCAGGCCTTTCTGCACTCTAGCCAGAGCTGCTAATGCATAGTGAAGGTAACTGGTTTGTGTCCTTCTGCACTGATGCCAATGACTGTGGGAAAGAAGCCACAGGATCGGCCAAGAGGCTGTTACCAGATAGAGGCCTCTTCCATGCCTTCTCATTCCGATGGACTGCTTGCATTGACTATGCCTCATGGCACAGAAGGGCTTCTGCTTTTGGGGGTTCTCCCAGCAGATTGTAGAGAGAACAATCAGGGGTACCAGAATGGCCCAATGCTGGGAGGTGGGCCCCCACGGCATGGATTGTTTTGGGGGATTTGAAAAGACAGATGACCATCTACAAAACCAGGAGGGAGGACACCAATGACCCATGGTGGTGTGGGGAAGGAAACGAAACAGAGAGAGAAGCTTTAACCTCTCCTCATCTCCCAGTTTGGTGAAAATCCCCTTCCACCTCCCAAAGGCGCGGGGCTTGGTTTTCTTTGGCGCAGCTTAAAACTCTTTGGCATAGAGTGGCTGGCCCTGCTGGGGTTTGTCTGTTCCTATAATTGCCACTTTCTAAAAACAACCCCAGGGATGCTTAAAATGGACAGTGCAGGGCCCTGGCTTGTGACTGGTCTCTGAGATGGTGCCTTCTTTATCCCTGAAGTCTTGGCAGAATTACGCTCTCCTCCTACACCTGGATGTGTGAGTGAGGGGTGGATGCTGCGAAGAAGAGAGTTTGGTGCCTAAAGAGAGTGGGGGGAGGGAAGTGAGAGGAAGCAGGGCTTCACATAGCCCACACTGGTGCAGCCTGAGCAGCTGGGTGTCCACCGCTCTGATTTTTCTTTTTTTCCCGACTTGGTTTTATGAGTGTCCATAACAGCCAACTGCAAGTATGAATTTTAAGGAAGAAGGAATATGGAGGTGGGCAGGGGGGAGGGGAGGGAGAGAAGAATTGGGGCAGGGTAGAAAAAGGGGGGAAGGAGAAGCAGATACAGGTGAATTGTCTTCTGCTTTTCTTAAGGGTTACAGGAAAAGCTGACAGAAGGAGCCCCGAATCTCTGAGGAGGCCACTTTCTCTAGGAAATTCAGTGAAGACTGGTCAGGTGAGAGGGCACGAGGATGGGGCTGACTGACGTCTGACTTCATATGTATGTTGTACCTCAAAGTCTAAAGCACGTGATGTACAAGCCTGGATCCTCGAGGAAAACCTGGTGAGGTTGGCGCTGCTATTATGGCCAATGGGTGGAGGAGGCGATGGGCTGAAATGTGGGGACACAGTCTCCCTCTCTCCTCACGTGACAGAACCCAGAAAAGGCGACAGATGCAGGGCAGAGGAGAGGAAACGGGCCCAGGGCCGCCATTCGATGCCTCCTCCCTCCTCCCCACCCCTTGCTGGTGCCTAAGTACCCCGAGTCCGACAAGCAGCTTTCCCGCAAGGTCGTATTTGGGGAGCCCTGTGACCAGTGGACACACGTGTAGTCAGTAGAATTGGGCAGAATCCAAGAACGCAACGTGAGCTTCAGTTTTACTGGGAAATTAGACTTATTTTTAAAAAAATGAGATTGAGAAAGGTCCAGGGCAGTGACAGGTCCTGTGACCCAGTAACTGTATAAGGTAGGTGATAGAAGTATCTCCATTTTACAGACAGAAACTGAGGTTACTTGCCTAGTCAGTGGGAATTTAACCCGGGTCTCTCCTGTCTCCTGGCCCAGGGCCTATCCATTCCCAAACACCTTTCAAAGTCAAATTCATTCTCTTCAAGAACGAAATAAAGAAGGCAGGAATAGGAAAGAAGATGGCAGCTCTGAAAAGAAACCATTGAAATATGTTGTGCAGAGTCATAGATTTGGGGCTGGAAAGGACCTCATACATTCTTTAGTCCCAGTATCCAATTGTGCAGATAAGGAAACTGAGGCACAGAGGGTAAGGGACTTATACAAAGTCCCACAGCAGTGAGAATCGGAGGGGGAGGATTGACCAGGGACAGCTGGACCATGGGCTGCTCTCTACCTCACGGTGCCATCTGTGGCCCAGTGGCAGCTGAAGATGTCCCAGAGGCTTTGGTGTCCCCCTTGTGAAAGGCTGGGAGACTGAGGAGAAGAAGGAAGGATGCCCTGAAGCCCACAGGTATACACCTGGTGTGGGCAGAAGCCTAGAGGCACCCTTCTGTGCCTAGGGAACCCAGGGCCATTTCCCACCAGGTGAGTGAGGACACTGGCCCCAAGGTCTATGACCTTAGAGGAATTCATCCACTTGCTGCAGGTCATGGGGCTTGGGCCAGGTGCTGTCTGGGACAGGGTGTGAAGGTCTGGCACTATCTGGGACGAGGGGTGAGGAGTCTCAGGCTGGGCACTGTCCTGGCTGGGGGGCCAGAACAGAAGGCCCTGTTACTCTCCAGACTGAGCTCACCTTCCATCGGAGGAGACTGCAGCTCTTTGCCAAGGAAGGGAAGGGATGCTCAGCCCTTGGAGGAAGGCAGGATTTTAGCTTTGATCTTTGACCAGAGGAAGTCCCTTTCCTCCCAGCCCCAGCCTATGACCACTGATTTCACTATGGGTGGGTTTCTCTAAATGGGGTCAGAGAGTTCCCACCCAAAATTCTACTACTCTGACATTTGGACAGTTCTGGTCAGGATGGGGGTAGGAAATGTGTCATGATGGAGGATTTTGAAGGTCCCTGGATGGGTCATAAGAGGGGGGGGACAAGCATCTACTGAATCCCTCCTACATGTCCAGCAGTGGGCTACGTGCTTTGATCCTCACAACCCTGGCAGGGAGACACTAGAATTATCTTTACTGTTAAGGAAACCAAGGCAGAGGGGAAATGACTCACCCAGGGTCACACAACTTGTGTCTTGGGGCAGGATTTGAACTCGGTCTTCCTGACTCCAGGCCCAGTGCACTAGAAGGTATAGAAGAATACCAAAGAAAGATTCTGCCCAGTTCACAGCTGTGCGCGCAGCCATCCCTGTGCCCAGGAAGGGAGAAGTCATATTCCTCCTCTTCTCTCTGGTACAAGGTACCCTCTGTCCCCAAGCAGGCACTTGCTCCTTCATGCTGTGGCCTGGGTTCAGTGGACCCTCCTTCCCACTGGTATTATGATTTTGTCAATATTGTGTTTTCCTAATAGGACAGCAAAGGATCCTCTCCTGTCCTCACCTGCTACAAGAAGTGGGAGGTCAGTGCCGCAAGGACCGAGCACAAATGGTCTTGTGTTGTGGCCTTGGTTCAGAGTGTTGGCTCTGGCCTCCACGGCACCTGCCTCCCCTCTCCCCAGAACCCAAGCTGAGGGTCGTCTCCCATAAGCGGGTCGTTTTGGGCCTTGGACGCTCTACGCTCCCTACAGAAAGTCTAGGGGTTTGGGAGCTCAGGGGTAGGATCCCTCGAGGCAGGACTATCAGCAGGGACAAGCCCGACATCAGACCATGTGTTTGTGGCATTTTCTGGGCTGCTATGTAGAGACGGGCAGAGTCTCACAATTGCCTTCTGCCATAGGGTCCAGCAGACTCTCCCGTCCTTACAGACAACCTTAAGCCAAAGATCAGAGAAAGTCAGTGAATCAGCCAAGGTCGTGGAGCTAGAAAAACGTCCAGCACGATTCACACCCGGGTCTCCCTTGGGGGGAAGAAATCCTAAAGCATCCATTTTTTAAACACTGGGCACACACACACACACATCAGGAGACCAGCCGTGATGTATCTTTTCTCGACCTTGGATCCCCGCATATCCTTCTCACATTGATAACTGTTTTTCATTGTTTTAGCTTCTGATGCATCGACTTCCCTGCCTTGCCTATTAAATAAGATAAAGTGTTTAGCAAACTTTAAAGCTGAGCATTTAAGTACCTACTATATGCTTGGTCCTGTGCTAGTAAACTCTGGAAACAGGAACGCAGAGAACCGTCCCAAAGATTAAAAGCAGAGCCTGCCAGCAGCTTAGAGTGGGCTCCTTGACCTGGGGGCTCTGGGCTGCTTTTTAGAAACATGTTGACAACTATTTCCATGAGACGGCCACCCTCTGTCTTTTGTTTTTAAGGACTGGATTCTGAGAAGGGGCCCTGGGCAGTGCTGGGGGCAGAATCCCTACTCTGGGCCTGGAAGATCTGGAATATCATTCTGCCTTGTACACGGTCTGTGTGACCTTAGGGGCTGGGCCTCAGTCTCCTCATCTGTAAGGCTGATGATTACCCATCGTCCACCCATTTAGGTTGAGGTTTCTTCCTTCTCTGAATTCGTGCCCCTGTGACTGATTGTGTGTGTGTGGGGGGGGGGGGGGGTGTCAGATCTACCCCCAGGGTTGAAAGGGATCTCATGGTGAAGGTCCCTTCACCTTCTAAACTTGGGGGCATCGAGAGATCTAGTTTTTTTTTTAAACAAACAAACCCAAACACAGAAGGTCTTCTCCCCATCTTACAGAAATGAAGTCTGAACTGGCCTTCTCGTGCAGTGCGGGCACACAGGCCTTCGGGATCATAGAGCCAAGCGGCCAGCAAATCCACCCATCTCATTTTACATATGAGTAAGACACAGAAAGGTTCCAAGACTTATCCAGGGTCATACAGTTAATAGATGTCCAAGGTAAGAGTCGGGGGCCCCCGCGACACAGCTCTTGGTAAACTGGCAGAGAGAGGGGAGCTGTTTTTGGACTCTCGGGCTGGGTGGGGCTGATGAGATGCACTCTCTGACCAGCGTCCACACTGGATGAATGCAGGAAGGAGTGGTGTCTGCTCCTGACCAAACTGGTTTTCAAAGCAAAGCCCTTGCTACAAAAATATGTCTTTGAAGGACAACAGGTGTGGCATCAGCCGGCTTGGACTGAATCTAGAGAGCCCTGCACTGTTCTTGGCTCCGCACGGCCCTCCTGGGGAAGAAGCATTCCCAGAACACCAGGCTGGGGGGAGCTGACGAACAAACACATGTTAACACCCCAGGATTTTCACCAAGTGAATGTGGGTGATATTTCTTATCACAACAGTTGTCTAGCATTTTAAATCCCTTCTCCACCTGCCCTGAAACATCAGCCTTCCATCATTTCTCATTGCCTTTTTCCAGATTGGCCTCCTTCCTCCTTGTGACAGAGAAAAAGGCTTAAGCAAAGCCGTCTTCTTCAGAAAACACAGCGCTGTGTTCCTGTAGGCCCCCACCTCTCAGCTCTGAGGGAGGAGACAGATTTTGTCATCTCTCCTCCAGGACTTCAGTGTTTTTTCCCTCCCCTCAGAATTCAGCTTTATGTCCATCTTTCTCATCTTCATCATCAGAGTGATGAGGAATCTCCATTCCCTTTGTGCTGCACCCGTTCCTACAAGTCTTCCCCCATTTCTCTGAATTCCTCATACTGCTCATTGCAGTATTATTTCATTACATTCCTATAAAATAGTTCTTGTTTTCTAATCACCCAATGGATGGGCACCCATGTTATTTCCACAACCAAGTAGATTTAGTCATTCCTCCTAAAGCTTTGATTAAACCCGCTAGAATGCTATGGGTACAATAATGGTATAGTCCCTACCCTCAAGAGGCTTATGTTGTAATTATAAAATCCGTGTGTGATGCACTCTCAAGGTAAAAACATGAGTTCTCTGATCTTGGTTACATGGGCTGATTGGGTGGTACCCAGGTGGGGAAAGACCCCTGCTTTGTTTGAGGTGCTGGACAGTCCTCCTGGGAGGGTGGGATGCACTGTGGCTCTGTTCAAGCTAACCAGGCTGTGGGATGGAAAGTATGATGGTGGCATCCAGGAAAGTCCTGTAGCATATGGTCAGTTAGTGAGTAATGGGTCCAGAGTCAATCTTAACTCTGTCCAGGGTCAGCTTCTCTCCACAGATGAGTGGATGAAACGAGCCCTTTGGGAAGATGGAGAAAGGCAGACTCTGCAGGTCACTGTCTTCCACAGGGTCAGCAGCAACAGAAGGCAGGTAATCCAGGTTTGAAGGTAAGTAATCTATGCTGGCAGGCAGGTAGACCACTGGGATGTCCTTAAGGGGGCTGACTGGATCGTTTGCCTTTGGTCCCCCAGATCCCATCACCCTGTACAGATCAGTCACTTGTTCTTTCTCAGCCTGGTGTGACCCCAGTGTTGAGGGGTGGGAGACATCATATTCTACCCCAACTTCAAAGGACTTTGGAGCTTGAAGCCAGCTTTCTCTACCTGGCTCCTGGAGGTCGTGGTTTCTTGGCCAACAAGAGGGATGTGTCTCCTGGAGGGCTGGGTTTGGTTTCTGGAGAACTTCTTTGATTTCAAGAGTTTCAGGTTCTTCAGAACTGGTCCAGCTGTTTGAGAGACTTTCAAAATGGAGCTGCATTTCATCCTGATTGAAGAAGGGAAGAGTGAGACACACACACACACACACACAAAAATTACACTGAGGCTTTGTCTCTTTAGAAATGTTTTTTAACACAACTTCTAAAATATCTCCCTTCCTCCCACCCTGAGCCATCCCTCCAAAAATAAAAAAATAAAAAATGAAAGGAGGGGGAAAGCTGGTCATCAAAACCAGCCGATGTGCCAACCAACGCTGACTGCTCAGCATTTTGCACTTTCAGGTGCCTGTCTCTGCCGGGAGAGGAAGGAGGATCAGCTCAGAGAGCCATCTTTTCTTTTACTGAGTCTTCGAAGAAAGTTTCTTTAGGGTAAAAGAACTTAGTATTAATCACTGATTTCCCCCGCTCCAACCCAAGGAAAGGATGAGGACTCCCATAGAGGGCATTGTCCTGGAAAGAACACTGGAGCAGAAGTCTAGAGATGTGAGTTCCATTGTATTTCTGCCACTTGTCAGTTTGGACGAGTCACTTGGCCTCAGTTTCCCCATCAGCAATGTTGGCCAACCAGAAAGGATCCGAGGTCCTTTCCAGCTCTAGAATTCTGATTCCTTGGGGAATCAGGCTAGTAGGGTGCCACATTCTGCCCTTCAACTCTATGACTTTCATGGTGGACCAAGAATATCTTACTCAGCAAAACTGAATACAACCCTACAAGCCTTCAGAGGAAAAATTGAAATGAAATAGGGAACTGCCAAGTTCTCAATAAAAAGTCCGGAGCTACATAGAAGTTGAAATGCAAACTCAAGAGATTAGAAAAACTTAAAGAGATAAACATAAATGAACAATTATAAGAGGCTAATATCGGATAAACTATTTACATTCTAATACAGGGGGATGATACATGTGTCCCCACTGAACCTTATCATTAGGGGTCAAAGACAGAGTCTAATTAGAAGGCCTAGGAGCGGCCCTATTATATTTTGATTATTTTAAACGAAGAAAAGAAAGGGAGGAGAAGATGGATACACCAGGGGGTAGGCTAGCAAAAGTCTACATAAACACTTTCATCTGAACGAGTTGAAGGAAGGAAGAACATATATATATAGACTAGGATACAGATAAACGTTTCACTCAACAGGAAGCGGAGAAAGAAGGGGGAGAGGAGGGGTTAATCTTAAGCAAAACAAAATGCACAAAACTATTTACGGCAGCTCTTTTCGTGGTGGTAAAGAATTAAAAACTGAGGGGGCACCTATCAATTGGGGAAGGGCCAGCAAGTTATGATATAGGAATGTGATTGAATACTATTGTGGTGTGAGGAATGACGAAGGGGATGTTTTCAGAGAAACCCAAGAAGATTCGGATGAACGAATGCAGAGTGAGGCGAATAGACCCGGAACAATGTGTACAACAGCAACGATACTGAAAGACTCACACTGTGGACGACTTAGGCACTCTGACGGCAGAGGATTTACAGGGATACAGGCTACCTCCCTTCTGGTAGAGCAGCAAAGAACTCAGAGGGAAGCATGAGAAATCTGTGTTTTGAGACATGGCCAAAATAGGAATCATTTCACTTGACTGTTCCTGTTTACAAGAGAAGTTTTCTTTTTTTTTTTTTCTCAGCTGGGAGGAGAGGGCAGAAAAGAGAGAGAACGTATATTTTTCTGATTAAAAAAATAATTTTAAAATGCTAAATGGGACTCTCAGTTGCCTTAACATTTTTTTTTCCCCTTCAGGAATTTCCAACTGCTTTTGAGTAAAAGAATACTCTGAGTGGGTCTTGTGGGTATGTTAGTGACAAGGGAAGGAAGGGGAGATGATTTTTTTCCATAGGATTCAAAGGTATGCATTTGCATTTAGGAAACTTCCTTTAAAGTTTCCAGTCTGGTGCCTGAGCATCTTTGATCTTGGAAAACAGTGAGCCAAGAAATGTTTTAGTGATGTCACTATGGGTGCCTTTCCACAGGGCTGAAGTGAACTGGAGGGTAGACAACCTGACAATCCCAGCCTGAGGTGTTTAGGGGAAAGTGAGAAAAAAGAGAGGGTGGGAGGCAGCTGGGAAGCTGTAGAAGAGTCTTTTAAACAACAACAACAACTGTAATAATACTTTAAAGTTTTCAAAACACTTTACACATATTAATTATCATTGACTTAGGAAACAATTAGTCCAGCCTCTCTGTTTTACAGATGAGGTGACAGCCTCAGAGAGAGGATGGGACTTGCCCAGATCAGGCATCAAGATCTGCCACGCAGCCTGGTCAGGGGCCTTGGAGGAGATGCTCTAAAAGGTCTGTTTGCTTGTGCCTTTGAAAGCACCATGTCTCCCTGTGTATATGGAAGGAAGGCTGTGCGGCACCAGGGGAGGAAAAAGAGTGTCAGCAGACTGGCATTCTAGGATCATACATAAAGAGTGCTATGGGTGCTATACCAATCAATCTACCCAAAAATTATTTTATAGAACTAGAAAAAATAGTAACAAAATTCATTTGGAAGAACAAAAAGTCCAGAATATCAAGGCAATTAATGAAAAAAAATGCTAGAGAAGGTGGCCTAGCCTTACCAGATTT
>CM053586.1:355129178-355146348 GCA_028646515.1 Pseudochirops corinnae
TATAATAGACATATGGATACATGTAATATACTATGCCACAATCTCTTATATATAATTATCAGTGTATTAATATGTATATAATACATTTCTCTGATCTCAAGAAACTTATAATCTAATGGAGGAGACAAGGACCAAAAGGATAACAAATTTGAAACTGGAATCAGTCAATGAAGAAACATGTATTAAGCATTTTCTACATGCCCAATACTGTTGATACCAAGAAATGCAGACAGGAAGGAAAAGAAAGAGAAGTCCTGCCCTCAGGGAAACAAGTACTAGAAGGGACCCGATGTCACCAAATGAGAAAACAGAGGCTTTGAGAGGTCTCACAGGCAGGGAGTGACTGGTCGGATTTGAACCCAGGTCTTCTGGCCCCCAGCCCGATGCTGTGTCCCATGGGGCCAGTCACACGAGGACAGAATCCTGGCTGGCCCCAGTGGGTCTGAGTCCCATCTCTAGCTGTGGGACCCTGCTCATATTGGGGGCTCTCTCCTAGGCCCACTTTCTTCCGGACTGGACCCTTTTAGGGCCCCTTGCTGTTATGAGTTTGACTCTAGGATGGTTTGACGTGTATAGACGTGACCCAACACCCAGTCTGGCCCGAGTGCCCAGGAGGAAGCAGAGTCAGCTCACGGAGGGTCCCAGAGCAGGATGACGGTGAAGGAGGCAGAGTCCAGCTTGGAGCTGCGGCCCTGGGAGCCTAGGAACGGTCTTCAGTTTGGCTGGAGCAGTCCAGCCCCGTGAATGCTGTCTAGGAGGCCTCTGACTTAGGAAAACCTGGGTTCAAGCCCAGATTTGGGCACACACCCAGCTAGGTGACCCTGCAACACTCAGGGACTTTCTGGATTGCAGATGAGGTGTGACCTGTGTTATGAAGAGGATTTCCCAATTGTGGAGTACCCTGTGTCAATGCATTTTCTTCCTAACTGTTATATAAACTAAGCTGGGAAAGCATTATGACCCCTCCTCTATGCTTAAAGAAACTGAGGCCCTGAGATATTAACTAACCTGCGGGAAAAGCCGCAGAGTCAGGCTTTGAACCCAGGCCTCAGACTTAGAAAAACATGGAGAATAACTGAATGGGGGGAGGGAGAATGAGCAGGTCCTAGAAAGGTCCTAGATGGGTTCTAGATAGAAAGATGGGTTCTAGAAAGAGAATTAAAAAGAAAAATTAAATTAAAGCAAAAAAAAAAAAACACCCTTGAGAACAATGGAAAAAAAAAATAGCCTGGAAAAAGGCGCCCGTGTAGGAGCTGGGGAGGGATCTCAGAGTCTGGGGTTGGAATCACGGGCACCAAGACGAGGGGCTGGTGCGAGGAATGTTCCGGAGGAGGGTTGGCAGGGCGCGTGAGGAAGGGACGTGTGATGGATGAGGTTGAGGAAGGACCCAGCCTGGGAGGAGGCGCCATGGAGAGTTACAACATCTCACCTCTGACCCCCTACTGCCCGTCTGACTTTGGGCAAGGCTGGACCTCAGCTTGTGCATCTGTTGAAATGGCGCATCGTCCTGAACGCATCCTCCTCCTTCTCGTCCTCTGGAGGAGAAAGATGGAACCTGATCGTGGCGTGGCGAGGTGTCTGAGCTAGAAGTGACTCCCCCGGGGCAGCGAGGCACCAGGCCCTTCAGAAGACAGGATGACGAGACACGATGAACGTGAAGAGTGACGACCCAAAAGCACCTAACGAACGCTTCCCTGCCCTCCCAAGCACCATCGCCGCTCATTCTCACTGGCTCACAGATCTGGAGCTTCAAGGAGCTCGGAGGCCATCGATTCTAACCCCCCCCCCCCCCCCATTTCACATATGAGGAAACTCAGGCATGGCGAAGTCAAGAGACTTGTCTAGAGTCACAAAGCTGCCGGGTGAGGCAGGATTTGAACCCAGATCCTTCTACCTCCGAGTCCATCGTTCTTCTCACTACACCGTTCCATCTTCCATGAACAGATGCAAAGTGAATCAGTCATGGAACAGTACACACCCTGACTGTGTCACGGTGAAAAGATGGAAGCTAGATGTTGTGAGGTCATTATGGTCAGGCCTGGCCCCTTACCAGGTGCTGAGAGCTGAGGGGTTCCCCCCCTCCCCCTCCCTGTCTGCGCAGACGCGGGGCCTGCGGGTCTGCGTGACCGCGTCTTTCAGCGGGCTGGCTGGTTTTGCTGAACAGTCTTTTTTCTTCTTAGTCAATAAACATGTATTAAGTGCCTACTGTGTGCAGGTCACTGTCAAGGACCGGGGATACCAAGAAAGGAAGGGTAGTCTCAGCTCTCAGGCAGCTCACAGTATCACTTGGGAGACAACACAGAAACATCCATGCATGGACCAGCCAGGCTACAAGGGAAGGGATGAGCACCTTGGGGGGTGGGAAAGGCTGGTGGAAGGTGGGATTCTAGCTGAGACATGAAGGAAGCTGAGGATTGTGAGGAAGGGGTCCTTGGGAGGGCATTGGAGGTGCTGTCAAAGCAAGAGCCTCCTTTTTAGAAAAGAGGAGAGACTGAGGTCTCCGGGTATGGGGCGTGTTTCTTCCAGAGGTTGCAATGGAAGCTGCGTGTGTACTGTGGATGGGCTCCATGCTGCAAAGGGCATGGCCCAGAGCTCAGAAGGTCCTTCATTAAGAGATGCAGGGAAGAAGGAGCTGGAAAACGGGAGAACTGAGAGGTGATGGAGGAGAGGGGAGGGTGGTCAGCAATGTCGGAGGCCTTGAGAGATGGGGAAGAGCCAGGATTTCTTCTGGGTCAGGTAGCCATAGTCCCAAAAGAGCAGATTTCGGCTCCGTCTCAAGAAACGCTTCCTCATGAGGATTTAGGTATCCCAGTGTGGCACAGGCGGCCTTGGGAGGAGGGGGCTTTCCCTCCTTGGAAGTCTTCAAGCAGGGCTGGACACCACCTTGGCAGGAATTCCTCATCAGGGATAGGTCAGTCTAGACCAGAGGTAGGGAACCTGTGGCCTCGAGGCCACGTGGGGCCCCCTGGCTTCTCAAGCAGGGTCCTTTCACTGAATCTAAACTTTACTCCTGTTAAGCGGCTACCTCCAAGGGTCCTTCTGCCTCAGAGATGCTGGGATTCTGACTCGACATTCCCACCTGGCTTGGCTAGAATGACTTAACTCTTACTAATTGCCTCAGTCTCTCTGTGTTTTTTCCTCTATAAAGCTCCTCAAAACGTCTTGGCTAAACCTCAGGGGACAGACGGCATCAGAGTGACCTGGGAGCCTCCTGGTGAAGCCACCACCTCGGTCAAGGAATATTTGGTGGAATGGAGAGAACTGGGCACAGGCAGCAGCATGTCCTCCCCTGTCAACTGGCACCGGCTTCCCTCCCTCAACATGTCAACTGTGATAGCAGGTAAGGAACCTGTCAGCCCCCTCTACAGCATCCAGTTATACTGTGCTGAATACAAGATAGAAGTTGTGCTCACTGGATACAGATTATGCTGAATACATACACACATACATATACACAGGCAATATAATACATATGTATGTGTATAGATATATATGTATTATACATATATATTATGTTCTCTGGATACAAAATAATTATAATAGAGCAGCTAGGTGGCTCAAGGGATAGAATGTTGGGCCTAGTGGCAGGAAGACTCATCTTCCCGAGTTCAAATGTGGCCGCAGACACTTACTAGCTGTGTGACCCTGGGCCAGTCACTTCACCCTGCTTGCCTCAGGCTCCTCATCTGTAAAATGAGCTAGAGAAGGAAATGGCAAACATCTCCAGTGTCTCTGCCAAGAAGACCCCATAGACAGCATTGGCGTGCACTGCTCCGTGAGGTCACAGAGAGTCAGACATGACTGAAACAAATAAACAACAATCCTATTAAAGTCCAAATGGAAATCCCAACACACAGTAAGGTCCCCCAGATACCCGCTTGCAAATTCTGTGTCTTGCTCTGGAACGTTGTTTGTAAGGGAGACCCAAAGCCACTCAGAAGAGTCCAGCCTGTCAACCCCCATGGGAAAAACAGGCAAGCCACTGGACGCAGAATGCCCTTGTCCAGCCTGTGACAGAGCTGGCTGCTCCGTGCGTTGAGTTGTTCGATCGGCGCACGTATTTTGGCTAGACCCTGATGACGGACAATTGGCTGAGCCCAGGATCGAGCAGGAAGAAGGATGCCCTCTGGAGAAAGTGCATTGCCTTCAGTACCTGAGAGATGCTTTCTAGAGAAAATGATGACTCCTGTATTTTTTTTCCCACACTGAACTTCTGCCAGGCATCTCTCCAAGACTCTGTGTTGCCAAGTGGGTGCTACTCAGCATGGGTTGAGGGAGTTTTCTTATTACACTAATGAAATCACATCTTAGGTCCAAGCCAAAAAAGAGCCAGAAAGCCAGTAAGAGGGACAATCAGGTGGCAGACAGTCCTGCGCCTGAGTTCAAATCTTACCAAGGTACTCTGTGCCTCAGTCTCTTCATATGGGGATAACAGGGGAGATAACTTTTGTAAAGCACTTAGAGGAGTCACGCAAATGTTAGCTGGTGTTATTACTTAAGTGCTAGAGACTTAAGAGGATTGCTTGGGGCCACTGTGACCACAAGCAGAGGAGTCATTTCTCTACCTCAGTGGGCAGTGTCCACACCTAGAGGTCCTTACACAGATGGAATCGCAGGATCACAAGGTCAGAGATTTAGAGCTGGAAAGGACTCCAGAAATCATCAGGCACAAATGTGCCCATTTCACAGAGGAGGAGATGGAGGCTATATTGTGTGCCATACTGCACACCTGCTAAATGTCTGGAGAGTGACCTGAACCCAGGTTTTTCAGACCAGTGCTATCAAACTGAAACAGAAAGGGACCCCTGCAGGCTGGCAAATTGATTCAGAAAACCACAAATTAACATTATCTGTGTTGCATGGTGTTTTTATTAATTTTGACTTACTCTTAATCTTCCCAATTGCATTTTAATCTGGTTCAGAGGCATGGAAGTCTGAGTTTGATACCTCTGTTCCAGGCCCCTCTCCACTGTACAAGCTGCCCTCTCACAAGGCCAGACTTCCCCTTAGATATCAAAAACATGCTTCCAGGGATCACTACCATCTCTGAAGAATAAGAAGTGATGGGCAACTAACAGGCCAGGGGAAGAGATACATGGCAGGTATCAATTGGCTGTGACACACTGTCATTGGAGGCTTGCACATATAGTATATTGCTATTGTAGGCTCACAGTAAACAGCACAAATGATTTCCATTCTGGAGATAGAAAAGAAGGTGAGTTGGTCATACTTTGAGGGATAATTTTGATGCTATACCACAGATGTAGCATGTCACCTAATTATCCCTCTTACTTTCTGGTTCTTTTTTGGCTTGGACCTGTGATGTGATTTCATTAGTGTAATAAGAAAATTCCCTCTACCGATGCTGAGTAGCACCCACTCAGCAACACAGAGTCTTGGAGAGATGCCTGGAAGAAGATAGGTGTGAGGGAAAAAATATAGGAGTCATCATTTTCTAGCAGATGGTCTTCAGTGTATGGAGAACTTCCTCTATGAGACAGACAGGACATGGACAGAGGTCATGCAGGATGGGAAGACAGAATTTGGTTGTGATTGGTTCCCTTGGAGGGAATAGCCACATCAGGGAAATCATGGCTCCAGGGAAGTGATGCAATATCCCTAATACATGCCCTCCTGTTAGATTCAGCCCATCTTCCCAGTCCCTCACAATCTTGCTGACTTAGCCATTGGAGGGGTCCCAGTGACCTCTGAAGAGCAGTTTTAGAAGGGTGGCAGGTGTGGAAGCTAGGATTCATGAGGTTAAGGATGATGATGGAGTGGCTCAGTGAATAGAGCACCGGCCATGGAGTCAGGAGGACCTGAGTTCAAATCCGGCCTCAGACACTTAACACAAAAACTAGCCATGTGACCTTGGGCGAGTCACTTAAGTCCAATTGTTCTACCTTCCGCTCTCCAAAAAAAAAGCAAAAAACATCACAAAAAAAAGATGATGATGGGGGAGGGGGCATTGTGGTATGGCACCATAGTGGACAGACAGCTAGCCTAGAGTTAGGAAGACCTGAGTTCAAATCCTCTTTCCAACACAAATTCTGCCTTAGACACTTAGTAGTTGAGTGAGAAGTAATCTTCTGCTGGATGTTCCTGAATCTTCGTTAAAGTCATTTCCACTGATAAAATCGGGTTGGTTTCTAATACTGAGCTGCTGGACAGGCCCTCGGACTTTGGTGGAGAGAGCTTTGCTTTGTGGGTCTTCAGAAACCTGTGGCTGCAGCTCACACAGTGATGGCTGCCCAGGGTGGGTGGGTATTTAAACCCAAATTCTCTATCTCTGGGTCTCCTGCTCTCACCATTCATTCCCCCATGAGGCTTTTCTCTTGGCTCATCATGGTCAGAACCAGACTCCTTGGGTTTAGGAATGCCAAAGAAAAAACCACCCACACAGTCCATTGACTCAGGTTTTGACCCAGACTTTCTTTTGAATCCATGCCAGGATAAGGGTACCATAGAGTCAACCCTGGAAGGGGATCAAGAGGATGTCTGGTGCGATCCTCTCATTTTATAGAGGTGGGGGTACTGAGTCCCAGAGATTTGAGGGAGGTGCCCAATGCCAGGGGTGGACAGTCCGCACAAAAGGAGGAGTCCACACAAGGTCGTGCCATCCCTTCAAACATTTCACCAGACTCCCTCAGACTCAGGCCAGGCGAGGCCTCCCTCAAACCTGTAATTAAGATTGCCAAACCTCACCAGCCCGGTGCCGCTCATTGGTGCATTGGTTTGTGCCCTGGATGGAACACCCAAGGCCCCAGGGAGTGCCCTGCTTCGTTCCCACGTGGGGGGCTCAAAGCAGAAAGTGGTTCAGGAGCTCACCTATGGGAGCGCAGCACAAATGTGACTCTGCTCTTGCCCTGAGTTTCTGAATCAACTTGAGGCTGTGAGAGGGGCAGTCTCTGTTATTAGAAGTTAATTATGACTCTTCCCGTACTTCACTTGACCAAGTTACCTGACCAAGGTAAACTTGGTACAATCCCTGGGGTCAATATTCCAACAAAGGCACCCAGGATTACCCAGCTAGGATTATTTTTTATAGGGGAGTCTTCTCATGGTTGCTCCCAATATCAGTAGTTCTGGCTCTGGACACCTGCTGCCTCCTTAATAGAATTTCTTGGCTAACATTAGGTTGTCTTCCAAAGCTACATCTCTCTCTCTCCCCTTCCTCCTCCCCCTCTCCCTCCCTCCTCCCTTTCCTTCTCCCTCTCCCTCTCCTTCCCTCCCTCTCAACTTCTCCCTCCCTCTCCCCTTCTCCCTCCTTCTTCCCCTCCCTCTCTCTCCCTTCCTTCCTTCTCACTCTCTCCCCTTTCCTCCCTCTCTCTTTCCTTATCTTTTCTTCTTCCCCTGTTCTTTTTTTCCTTCTCTCTATCCCCTCTTCTCTCTTTTTCTCACACATGCACAGATGCAAGCCCACACAAACCCTCTCTGGTAACTTACTATTTAAAGCCTGAGTGTTCCATCCAAAAAGAAAGTGGTCATTCCAACAGATTTGCCAAATGTTCAGCTACCACCCCAGGCAGGGCCCTCATCCAAATATCAGATGATTGCAATGATTTCTTAATTGATGGCTCCACCTCAAATCTCTCCTCTCTCCAATCCAACCTCCTCTTAGCTGCCAAAGAGATCGTCCTAAAGTCCAGGTCTGACCGAGTCATTTCCTCTCCTCAGACGACACCAGCAGCTCCTGATGTTCTCCAGGGTCTAACATAACATTTTCTGTTTGGCATCAAAGGCTCTTCATAACTTGGTCCTTTCCTGCCTTTGCAGAATTCCTACATTTTGCCCTCTTCCAAGCACTCCCTGCCCCATGGTCTCCTTGCTGTCCCACATCCACAACACGCCATGCTTGTGTGCTGGCTCTTCCTGAGTCTGGAATGCTCTCACTCCTTACATCTGCCTCCTGGCTTCTTTCATAAAATCCCATCTTCTGCAGGAGACCTTTCCCAATCCCCGAGATGCTAGTACTGTCCGAGATTGCCTCCATTCCCACCGTGTGTCTCTTCTATGTCCATAGATGTTTGTACATTATCTCCCTTATTAAAATGTGATCTCCTTGAGAACAGGGACTGGTTTTGCCTTTCTATACATTGCTAATGCTTAGCACAGTGCCTGGCACGTAGTAGTAATAATAATACCTAGCATTTATATAACACTTTGAGGTTCACAATACACTTTACAAATTATATCTCATATGATCACAACAACCCTGGGAAGGAGGAACTATTATTATCCACAGGTGGGGAAACCGAGGCAGATATGGGTAAGAGATTTGCCCAGGATTACACAACTAGCAAGTTTCTGAGGCTGGATTTGAACTCAGGTTTTCCTGACGTCAAGGCTAGGTCTCCATCCACTGTGACAACTGGCTAATTCTATTTCTGGAATTTAATTAAAGCTTGTTAAGTGACTTAATTGAGTTATTGAGGCTTTCATGGCAAGTATGTTGGGTGCTGCTTCAGAGGTGAAGTGTTTCTCTGCTAAAGACTGATAATGTCTGTTGAACAATGTGCAAACCTTAAGGCAGTATTATTAGCTTGTGTATATAATATAAACACTGCATGCACACACACACACACAGACACACACACTCATGCACACCTACCTCCATATACATACACACATACATATATAAAGCTAGTGCAACAAATTTAACTTAGCAAACATCAAGTTCTTCCTCTGTGCCCTGTACTAGGCACTGGGGGAGATAAAAATTTAAATAAGGTGCAGTTCCTGCCCTCATGAAATGTATGTTCTACTATAAAAAGGAGAGAAATGTGGATAACAATATTCTTTAACAATGACTCTCAAATATTTTGGTCTCAGAGTCTCTGTATGCTCTTCAGAATCCTCAAGGACCCCAGAGACTTTTGTTTATGGGAGTTTTAGCTAGCAATATTTACCCTATTCAAAATTTAAAAGGATAAAAATGTGAAAATATTAGTTCATTTAAAACAACAACTTCAAACCCATTATATATTAACATAAATAACAACATTGATGAAAAATAACTTTACTTTCCAAAACAAAGTAAAATTAGTGAGAAAAGTAGCATTGCTTTTGCACATTATGTGTATTTTTTGCAAATTTCTCTGTTTGGCTGAATAGAAAACAGCTGGATTTTCCTCTCTGCTGCTACAGTTGTGCTGCGATGTTCTGGTTGAAATCTATGAAGAAAATCCATGGTTGCACAGATATGTAGTTGGAAAAGGGAGACATGCTAACAGGCAAATACGCGCCTTTGTATTATTATAAAGGTTGCTCTTACCTTGTGGGACCAGCTGAAATTTCTCAAGGCTCCCAAGGGGTCCTCAGACCACATTTGAAGAGTCCCTGCCTTGAAAAATTACATAATGAGTGTATTAGGACGGTGCAAAGAGGAGGCCTAAAGGTCATTAGCTCATCCCTGAGAGTCATCAGGGAAGGCTTCCTGCAAGAGGCGCTATTTGAGTTGGACTTGAAAGAATGGATAGAAAAGTTCAATAGGCAGAGAAGGACAGAGAATACTGAACGGAGACAGCCTGGTGCAGTGGAAGGAGCAGAGGACCAGGGGTGCTGCCTGTGTGACCATGGGTGACCTGCTCCTCACCTATAGAGGCCTCAATTTCTCCATCTGTAAAATGAGGGAGATGGGTGAGATGACTGACGAGGTGCCTTCCAGCCCTAAACCAAGAATCTCCAAATTGGAGGTGATCAGCTCGTCCAAACTGTACACGGGACAAATCCCTTCCACAGCAAACTGAAACATCCGGCCTCTGCCTGAAGTCCTGCAGTGAGGGGCACCCACCCCAGGGAGCGGCTCTGATGGCTGGGGAGGCGCCCCTTCTTTCCAGACAAGACAGAGATCCAGATTGGCTCAAGAACGAGCTCACAGAGCTCATCTCAGGAGGTGAGACTAGAAAGGGAGAGCACCAGACTGCGGAGAGTTGAGCCTTAAGTGGAAGATGCTCAGTTTTATTTACTTGGTTGGCAGTACCGTGGCACAAAAGAAAGAGCTTCTGGAGTCATGGGAGCTGGGTTCGAATCCCACCTTGTTTGACTTTGGATAAGTCACCTTCCTGGGGCTATCTGTAAAAGGAGGGGCTTCTGAGGTCCTTTCCAGGATAGATCTATGACCAGTGATCTAGAAAACTACCAAAGATTTGAGCTGCTCCTGGTGATGGTGATGAGGGTGATAAATAGTTCATATTTACATAACACTTTTGGATTTACAAAAGGCTTTACAATACATTATCTCATTTAAAAAAAATTGAATATTTATTAAAGATCTACTAGGTGCCAGTCAGGGCTGGGCTATCCTCAAAATAATCCATGTGGCGGGTGCTGTTATGATCCCCATTTTAGAGATAGGAAAACCGAGATAGGAAGATTGAGAGGCTGCATTGCACAGAGTCACAGAGATAGGAAGGGGCTGTGTCAGGATATGAGCCAAGCTCCTGCTGCTTCGAGTCCGACACTCTCCAGCAGAAGTGAGGAGAGTAGGGCTGGGAAGTGAGGAATGCTGTGGTTTAGGACATTGAGGCTGGAGCAGAAAGTGGCTTGCTTGTCCAGGTGGGCAGCCTCCTGTGGACTGAATGCAGTCTGGGAAATGACCTTGGGGTCACTTCAGTGGGCAACGCCTGAGCTGTAAACTAAGGGAGGGCTGCCCAAGGAAGCGGGAGGGAATGGAGATGCCAGGCAGATGGTGAGGGTGACTCGGGTGCCCAGGGTATTGAACAGGCGCCCACCTTCACTGTTCTCTGGCTGTCTGGTGTGATCAGACTCTTTTCCTTGCAGAACACGTCAAACCCCACCTGTGCTATCAGATCCGCCTGTGTGCCCTGTGGGGGGACGGAGCCGGCTGCGCCAGGACCTGGGCCGATCTGGCCAGTAAAGGTGCCCCAGTACTCTCTGAGCCCCGGGGGAGGGTGGGGAGCAGGGATAGCTTCCAGGGAGCTCAAGCTACCCTCTTATGCTTTTTTGTGCTTCACAGAGCCTTTGACTGGGCCCCATATCCATAGCACCGCTGTAGGGAAAGGAACAGCATCTGTTACCTGGGACAAAATCCCTGCTCACCGCCAAATGGGCTGCCTCCTTAGTTACAAGATCTACCTGCAGGAGCTGCACTCCCAGTCACCGCCTCACATCTTTGGTAGGTGGACGGTCCAAAAGGCTGAAGGGGGAGGGACAGGCACGCCCCACCCCAGGCCTCCCAGCCCTTCTCCCAGGTGACTGAAGGTTCAGTAAGGCTGTTAAGGCCATGGCCAAGGCACTTCCCCACCAGGAGCCTCAGATTTCTCCCTGGTTGATTATTTTTTAAAAAGAGCTTGCAGCAGGCGCTTTTATGCTACAGGGGAAAGAGTCAGGAGAACGGAGTTCAAATGATGACTCTGATGCCTACTGCCTTGATGACCTTGGGAAAGTCACAGCCTCCTGGGCTTTCCTCATTTTTACAACCAAGAAATCAGACTAGATGGCCCCTCTGTCCTTCCCAGCCTGAAATCTATGATCCTTTCCTCCTACTATGCTCCAGGAACCAGAAACACAAACCCAAAAAATTCCATGCCCATAGCTCCCCCTTCTGTAAAGAAAGGGGTGTGGTATTCTCATATTAAATGATATTTAAGGTTGAGAACAGCTCTAGGAGAGGGCTGGGTCACATTTGCTGAGCCAAGAGTACATTTTTACATATGTAAAGGACCCATACGAACCATAAACCTGCAAATCCAATATGAAATAGTCTAGTATTGGGGGAGGGCACTATGATACCATAATAAATTCCTGCTCTGGAGTCAATGGACCTGGGTTCAAATCCCATCCCTGGAACAGGCCCCTCTGGGAAATTGGAAAAGTCATTTAGCCTCAGACAGCTGGGTGGTGCAGTAGATAGAGCATCAGGCAGGGAAGTCAGCAAGACCTGAGTTTAAATGGGGTCATAAATACTAGCTCTGGGACCCTGGGCAAGTCACTTGAAAAAATATTTATATTTTTCCCCCAGTTATGCATAAAAACCATTTTTAACATGAGTTGGCTTTTTTTAAAGTTTTGAATTCCAAATTCTAATCCTCTCTCTCTCCTCTACTCCTTCCCATAAATGGTAAGCAATCAGATATAGGTTACACATGTGCGATCATGTAACATGTTTCCACACTGGTCATTTTGTGCCAGAAAACAAGGAAGGGGAAGGAAGAGGGGAGAGGAGGAAAGGAAAAAGAAAAAAAAGCAGAAAAAGAAAGGAAGTGTGTGCTTCTGTCTGTGTTTGGATGCCGTAAGTTCTTTCTCTGGAGACACATATAGCATTTTTCATCATGAGTCCTTTGGAATTGTCTTGGATCATTGTGTTGCTGAGAACAGCTAAGTCATTTACAATCCTTCATGATACAACGTTGCTGTTACTGTGTACACAGTGTTCTCCTGGTTCTGCTCACTTCACTCTGCATCAGTTCATGTAAGCTTTTGCGGTTTTTCTAAACTCATCCTACTTGCCATTCCTTATACCTGGACAAGTCACTTCACCCTGTTTGCCTCAGTTTCCTCTTCTGTAAAATGACCTGGAGAAGGAAATGGCAAATCCCTCCAGGATCTTTGCCAAGAAAACCAAAATGACTGAACAACAACCAACCTGTTTCTTCTTCTGTAAAATGAGGGAGTTGGCCTTGCTGGTGTTGGAGGGC
The DNA here is from genome assembly GCA_028646515.1 of Pseudochirops corinnae. Classification (NCBI taxonomy): domain Eukaryota; kingdom Metazoa; phylum Chordata; class Mammalia; order Diprotodontia; family Pseudocheiridae; genus Pseudochirops; species Pseudochirops corinnae. Next base: position 355,141,838 of record CM053586.1, read on the forward strand.
CCTTTCCCCTTCAAATGTACAAGTCCATGATCCCAATAGCATTAATGCCAATCTTATCCTACATGGCTTTTTGGATGTGTCTTCCCATAGCCAAGATCCTGTGATCCAATTGTTTAATCTTCATCTCAACATACCATGAAACTCCGTTTCCTTCTGGGACAGGACTACTCAGCTCCTCCTTACAGCAGGGCATTAGCTGCTTAGACAAGCTTGACTTTGAGAAAGTTGGCTTGTGGCTTTGTCCATGGAGGCAGCTTAGCCCCATGGGCTAATGGAGTCTTGGCTATGGAGTCAAACAGTTTGGGCATGAGGCTGGTCTGCCCCTTACAGGTAATAGGTCAGTCTTTCCCCAGCAAGCTGTAAACTCCCTGAAGACAGGAACTGTTCCTTTTTTATGTATTTCTATGTGGCCTGGTGATTAATCTAATCCACAAGTTCTTACCCTTTTTTTGTGGTTTCTGGACCCTTTGGGCAGTCAAGTGAAGCTCATAGACTCCTACTCAGAATCATGTTTTTAAAGATATAAAGTACATTATATGGAAACCAATTCTATGAAATAAAGCAATCAGCTAGGTGGCATAGTGGATAGAGGACCCAGCCTGCTGTCAGGAAGATCTGAGTTCAAATCCAGCCTCAGACACTTTTACTATTTGTGTAACCCTGGGCAAGTCACTTAACCCCGTTTGCCTCGGTTTCCTCATATGTAAAATGATCTGGAAAAGGAAGTAGCAAACTGCTCCACTCCAGTGTCTGCCAAGAAAAGACCCAACTGAACAACAAAAGCTATCAAAATATTCATAAGTCTTAGGTTAAGAATCCCTGGGCTAGCCCAGTAACGATTGTGTGCACATACTATCACCTACATTGTATAGTGAGAGGAATCTTGGATTTGAAGTCAGGAAGACGTGGGTTTATGTCTTACCTCTAACATAGCCTGGGCTATGTGATCCTGGGCGGGTCACTTCTCCTAAGGACCCCAGGCAACACTTCTACAACTGTCAGCTGCAGATCTGCTTTGGTAGAGGGAGTCTCCTCACTGGAGTTCCCCATATCAATGAAATCATAGGTTTAGTCCATGGGCCATTATCTCCCATCCCCTACCCCCTCATATTTGTGATTTCATTGGACAAGAAGCTTCCAGTGAGCAAATTTCTCTGCCCATGCGGAAGGTTGCCTGGGTAGTCAATCAGTCATCAAGTATTTATTAAGGACCTACTATGTGCCAAGCATTAAACCAAACACTTTACAACTATTATCTTATTTGGTCCTCACAGCAACATATTATTATGCCTATTTTACAAGTGAGGAAACTAATGAAGAGGTTAAGTGACTTACCCAGGATCACACAACTAGTACATGTCTGAGGCTGGATTTGAACTCTGGTCTTCTGTGCTCTCTGCACGATGATGCCTCCACTGGCTGGATTCATATAATGTTCTGGGCTTATTCTTGGAGACTCATTTTCCACATTTGTGAAACATCTCACATTTGTCAGGAAAGCACTCTGTGAGTGCCATAGAAATGTGAATTATCACCATTATCTTTGCTATTAGTACTGATGCTCCAAAAGGTCATTATCTTCCACTGGATAAACACATGGAATTGTCCTCTAACCCAAAGTCTATGTTAGAACTGAGGGGCTGTGTGGTTCAGTGGGAAGGGAGCAGGATTGGGAGTCAGAGACCCTGGCTTCTATCCTGTTGCTGGGCTACAACTTACCTGACTTCTCCGCCCTCATCTGTAAAATGGAGGGAGTTGGATTAGTTGCCAAAGCGTCTTCTGACTCTAAATCTTATGATCTCATGAACTCAGAACAGGCTTTTGGGTTCCCAAGGATCTGGTGCTAATTAGCTGGCTGGGCCTCAGTAATCTCATCTACTCAGTGGGGCTAGTCATGTTCACCTCACCCACATGGTATCTGGCATTAATTGGAGTCTAAGAAAAACCAAGATTCTCAGATATGAGGCACAATCAAACCACTGAGTTCTGTCATTTGCATTAGATCACCAGGAAGACCTTGCCCTGTGAGCAAGGGTGCCCAGGCAAGGCTATTTTTGCAGCCCTTACCCACTCAAAAACCAAAGTGAGTTAGCCCCATTCTTGAGTATTCAGAAGTTCATTGGAGGAGTTGATTTCCCCTCTAGCTGATGTTTCTTTGTAGGAAGAAAAAACAGTCTCTGAGCATTTCTCTGAAAATAGCTTTGGCTGTACAGAACATCAGGAAAGTATAAGGAAACAGAGTCTGCCAAAATGACCCATATACGGTTCCTACCATTTTGTTTAACAGCTTCACACCAGTGGAAATAGAAGGACCTTTGTGTTTCAAAAAAATGCTTTCCCTTTGAAAGACTACACTGAGATGGACAGAGATAGAGAGATATAGATAGGTAGATTCTGGCTAGGGATAGAGAGATGGGTAGATTGGATGGATGGATGGATGGATGGATTGATGGATGGATGGGTGGGTGGATGGATGGATGGGTGGGTGGATAGATGGGTGGATGGATGGATGGACAGATGGATGGGTGGGTGGATGGATGGATGGGTGGGTGGGTGGATGGGTGGGTGGGTGGGTGGATGGATGGGTGGGTGGGTGGGTGGATGGGTGGATGGATGGATAGATGGATGAGTGGATGGATGGATGGGTGGGCTGTGATGCCCTGTTTTTGACTAGGTAAGGCAAAAGAGGTTCTATGGGTGCGGAATGGAGCCTAGTTCCTTTTGGGGCATAGCAAAGTGAGGAAATCTCACATTTATTCTTTCAAACATTCCAACCTTTCCTCCTCTCTGTCCTCATCCCTTCTTTCAGAAATCCCCTATGAAGTGGCAAACACTTCCAAGCTCATCCATGGCCTCCGGCCCGGAGTTACCTATGTGTTGTGGATGACAGCTTCCACTGCAGCAGGAGAGGGCCCCCGAGGGACTGAGAGGCAGCTTTCTCTGGAAGGTGAGATCCAAAGTCTCCTCCATGGGATCTTGAGGAAGGAGCCCAGGGAGGCCCAGCCTACCCTGCCCATGGCCCCATTTGACTATCACCCCAACAGGCCCCTGTGCTTCCTGGCTCCTTCTGACTCACCAGGCTCTCTGACCTCCCTCCTTGTCCTTGACAGCCAATATTGGGGAGCCTCTCGAGGTGCCTTTCCCCTAGGTCTCATTTCACCCTCCTGAGGCAGGTCCTGTTCTTCCCTCCTCCTACAAGAGTTAAGCAACTTCCCTGAGACCCACACCAAGTTAGCTGATCAGGGCTCTTGCTCTTCCATCAGTGAGGGCACCATCCGCCCTCAAGAGGATTTTGTTGGTCCCAGTCTGAGATTTTATCAGAATGGAGAACTCCCGGTATTAAAGTTCCTTCCAGTGAGATGACAGGTAACAGGAATGCAACCTTAAAGTGCATCAGTGTTATGTCAGTGTTATTATCTCTGCCTGGCCCTGTCCTCCTCAGTAGAAAGTGAAAGTCTTAATAGACTCCGAGAATTCTTTTGACCTAAAAGGGCCTATGAGTGTCAACTACCCGACCCTTGTGCTGCAGAGTGTGAGCTTCCTGAGGGCAGGGGCCGTCTTTAGCCTCTCTTTGTATCTCCAGGTATTAGCAGAGGGCCCGACGAGTAGTAGGTGTGTGATAAATGTGTGTTGCCTGACTAAGAAGCCAAGATGTGCAGGGGTCTTGTGACTTGCTCAGGACCACGCAGGAGCCAGGACAGGAGGCCAGGCCTCCTGATGCTGCTCTTTCTGTAATGACTCAATTCAGTAAACATTAGTTAAGTACCTTCTGTGTACCAGGTACTGTGCTGTTTATGTAAAGAGAGTCAAAAGGCAGCCCTGCCCTCCTGGAGCTTGCAATCTAATGGGGGAGGCAGCGTGCAAACAAATACATATAAAGCAAGGTGTATGCTGGATAAAGAGGAAATAATCAGGGCGGCTGGATGGCGCAGTGAGCAGAGCACTGGCCCTGGAGTCAGGAGGACCCGAGTTCAAATCTGGCCTCAGATACTTGACACTTACTAGCCATGTGACCTTGGGCAAGTCACTTAACACCAATTGCCCTGCCCTCTCCCCTCCAAAAAAAAAAAGGCACACACACACACACACACACACACACACACACACACACACACACAAAGAAAATAATCAACGGAGGGAAGATGCTGCTCCCTCTATGGAGGAGAAAGCACAGGCTTTCTGGGAGGGCAGCAGAGGTTGGTGTCTAGAACTCAGAGTTGGAAGAGCCAGGCGACCTGGCTTCGTATCCCACACATCTATTTGTATGTGTATGACCTTGGGCAAATCACTCTCTCCTTTCTTCCTTCCCTCCTTCTTTCCTTCCTTCCTTTTTTCCTTCTTTCCTCTCTCCCTCCCTCCCTTCCTTCTTCCTTCCTTCTCTCCTTCCTTCCTTTTCTCCTTCCTTGCTTCTCTCCTTCCTTCCTTTCTTCATTCCTTCCTCCCTTCCTTCCTTCCTCTCTCCCTCCCCCTCTTCCTTCCTTCCTTTTTTCCTTCTTTCCTCTCTCCCTCCC
>CM053586.1:355146848-355198890 GCA_028646515.1 Pseudochirops corinnae
ATAGTATTTCTTACAATTTACATATTTTACTATAAAGTGTTATATGTGTATACATCTGTATACATTTTTACACAAAGGAGATGGCTAATCAGTGTTTGTTGAATGAATGAACGGGAAGCTTTCATTAAGTATTTGTGTACTCTCAAGCTCCAGTCAGAGGCCAATACCAGCTGCCTCTGCCCTGCTCCCACGTCCGTCTGAGTGCCCTCAATGACCACTACCACCCCTCTGCCCAGTCCCACACACGTGGCTTTCACTTTTGTCTCAACAGCCAGGCCATTAACCCCACCTGCTGTCTCTCTGCACGTGTTCCTCCTCTGAAACTCTACCTACAACTTGCCTTCTCCCTGGGATGTTTCCAGGCTGTTCTCAGCCTCAGCCAGCAGCCCTGGTCTGCCCCACCCATCACCCATACATTCGCAGACTATAACCAACCTTCTTGGTTATAAAAAGAGGCCCGGTCCTCATTCCAGCTCTCACTGACTAGCCCTGTGACCTTCAGCAGACCATACCCTTCTCTTCTGGAAACTGTACCTACCATTCTGTTTCTACTTCCATTTGTGTTCCCATAGATACAGCTTCATAAACTCCTCTGTCATTGAAGTGAATAAAGCACAGAGCTTGGAGTCAGGAAGACCTGGGTTCAAATCCTGCCTTAGACACTTACTAGCTGTGTGACCCTGGTCAAGTCACTTAATTGCTGTCTGCCTCAGTTTCCTCATCTGTAAAATGGTGATAATAACGGTACCTAGCCATCCTCAAGACTGCTGTGAAGAGCTAACATCTGTAAAATGCTCCGCCAATCTTAAAACCCTAGATAAATGCTAGCTATTTTGTATAGATGTATACAGATGGATGTATACACTTCAAAAGATGTGTGAATATACTTACATAATAGGACATAATCCTATATATCCAGGTATTCCTGGGCTCAAGCCCATATTCTGGCTGCTCTAAGGCACTGCCTCATCCTAGTCTAAGGATTTGTTATCCCAATAGAACTGGATTATCTTTTCATTAGACAGAACTGCATTTGAACAGAACAGGCTGTGATGGGGTTTGAGTCCAGGGGCGGGGAGGGCTCCACAGCACAAAGAGTAAGAAGTGAGCTGCTGGCTTTCCTAGGTGGAAACATCCTGCAAGTGAAAGCTAGCCAAAGGTTGGCCCTACCTTTTCGGGGCTGACGGGAGATAAAGGTCCAAGAGGGAGAGGTGCTTCCTTCTGAGTTATTTGCAGAAACAGCCACGACATAGTCTTTCTGGGGCACAACCACGGCAAAATGAGTGTGCTTGGTAAAGTCCTTCAGGGTAGGGGGCATGACTGAGTTGTTCCCGGTCCTCTCCTGGACAGTCACCTGGTATCCGAGGATTTTTCCCCTTGCTTCTGACACACTCATGTTCTATAACAAAACAAACCAAATTCCTATTTACTCTTGGACAAGATCAATCTCAAAGCATTTATTAAGCACCCATCCACATGCCCCCCAAACCATACTGAAAACAGTCCACACTCTTAATGAGCTTACGTTCAGCAGAAGGAATGAACAACATGACACAGAAATAGTAAATGAGATTTACTTTAACGAGGAAAGACATTCTCCGCCTGGCAGCTAGGCAGACTGGGAGCTGCGCTTCACTCAACAATGTTTGCCGCCATATTTGAATAGATCAATGATCTCACCAGTGGAGATATTTCATGTACCAGGACAGATTAGAGCCCACCCACAGCTTCTCATTCTGGGAAGTTCTCTCCCCAAATCTCCCTCAAGGTTCTACTCAACATGCCAGAGGTGCTTTTGCCATTTTATGGAAGGTCTCAGGGTTACACGCCAGTTGTCTACATGCTGCCCTCACTCTTGATGAATTAAATGCAATGTATCCTCAGCCCAAATGTAACCTGCTCTCCTCCATCCTAGTCCTTGGCTTGAGGATCTGAGACATCCTGTTGAGCACCTCCGTCTCTTTTCTGAAGGTTTCTAAGTAATAGGTTATCCAGAAGGGAAAGACGTCTCTCCCCTAAGGAGCCCCTTCTCCCCTCCCAGCTGTATCTAGCAGAATGTTTGGATTTTCAGTCCAACCATTGATGTGGCTGCTTATACCTCTTCTTTCCCGATCCAATTCCCACAGTCTACCTTCTGGGTCCCCACTCTCTACCCCCAGCCCCCAACACCACCCCGACACATCACTTGTCACTACCAGCCTTGGTCTAACATTAGACATTATGTTATAGAACACAAGAGGGCTAGCCTTGGCATCAGGAAGACCTAGATAAGAATCCCTACTACCCCTAGCAGACTGTGACCCCAGGCAACATGACAAACCTTTCTGGGCCAAACACATCTTTCTAAGGTTTTAGGTTTTATACAGTTTTAGTTCCTTGATGCACCGAGACACCCCAAGGTTCAGATGAGGTTACAAATAGACATACAAAGCGTGTGCAAACCTTAATGTTCATAGACACTTTTCGATGTGCAATGTGCTTCATACAGATCTTCTGAGTCAATCCTCCTAACAACCCCATGAGGCAGATTCTCTCAGTATCCCTGTCTGACAGATAAGGAAACTGAGGCACAGAGTGTGGCTTCCTCGGGGTCACACAGCTGATATGAGACAAGATTCAAATTCCATCCTTTAGAAATGTTAGTGACTAGAACAGCATTATTTTAAAAGAAGAATGAGGTTGCTGGGTATCTCTTTGGAGAATTAAAGAAAGCGCTAGCCATTTGAACGAATTGAGGCTGAAGGAAAGCCAGTGAGTACTCTGGTCATTCCCATGCAGTTGCTTTCCTTCCCCTCCTCATCGATGCCTCCCTGGTAACTCCTCGAGCTGGGGCTCTGAGGCTCCCTGCCCCTGGCACTGCCCTACCTCCACCCCCCAGTCCTGGAGTAAGACTTCCCTCAAGAGTCATAGGAAACCTTCTTTCTCTGGCTTAAAGGTGCATAGTTACCAAGCCCGAAAGGAAAAGACAGTCTAAACAGTCATTTCAGGTAAATGGAAGTTCTTGTATTTGTGTTGGAGTGCCCGGCACCAGGCATACAATTGGCTGTTGTCCTTCATGCTCAAAGAGGACCAAAATGGCACCGCCATGTCGGGTCTACAGCATGACGGACTGTGGCTGAGCAGAACAGAGTGAGCCCGGAAGCCTCTGCCCCAGGTCTGGTGCAGATAGTCCATGTGAACGTTTGGAGTACAGAGGGCACTCAATCTGCACATCCCCCATATCTTTGGAGTCCTCCACCTCACACAGAGCAGGCATTTAATGAATGCTTGATGTCTAAACACTCTCCATTCTCTTAACAAGCCAATAACCTCAATGGAAGCAAACCTAACCCCAAAGCAGTCAGGACTGCTGAAGGGCGAAGCTGTTGGGCAACCCAGATTCTCACGAACATTTCCAGTGACTGCTGGGTAGCCTTGGGACAGTCAATGGCCCGATAAGAGAACATTGACCTCACAGATCAATGAAGTTTCCCAGTGATGGTGATGAACTGGGGCCCTGGTGCTTGCAAAATTACTTTCACAACCCTCTTTTTGAGTAGAATTTCAGAGGGAAAGGTGGGGGCAGACAGGCAGTGAAGGCGATCAGTAGTGTTGAACCCTTGTTAAAGTCAAGTTCAAGCGCTGGGATGAAGGTTATTATCTTACCGGCAATCTACCCCTGCCCAAGCTGGAAGACAGGCCAAGCCTGCCCTACAAGATTCATGAAACCAAGGCCTGTCATGGGCCAGGAGGAGGACAAGTGTGCAGTTGGCTGGGGACTCACCCACTGCTCTCAGTGGCAGCATTAGCTTGGTTTAAAAAAAAAAGGATACAAAAACAGAGGAGTGTACCAAATTCATTTTCTTCCATGCTCCTGGCACTGAGGGGAAGGGAAGGAGTGAGTGCACCTGGGTGCCACGTTGCAGGCACCCAGCTGGCCTTCACCTGGCCAGGGAAGAAGCAGCCTAGAACAGCAAACAGAACCAGGAAAGGCCCTCCTGCCCTCGGGTGCTCACACGGAAATTTCCATTCCAGGATGCACATCTAAATCAGACCTTAAGATCCCCTAACTGGGGTTCGTTAGTCTGGATCTGAGAAGCCTGGGCATAGATGAGAGAAGAAATCTCCCAATACCTGAAAAGCTGTCCTCGGAAAAGGGATCTTCTATTGTTGTTCAGTCCCATCGGACTCTTCGTGACCCCATTTGGGGTTTTCTTGGCAGAGATACTGGGGTGCTTTGCTATTTCCTTCTCCAGCTCATTTTACAGCTGAGGAAACTGAGGCAAACAGGGTGAAGTGACTTGCCCAGGGTCACCCAGTTAGTGCCTGAGGTCACATTTTAACTCGGGTCTTCCTGACTGTAGGGACAAAGGGCAGAATGAGGAACTATGACATTTGCAGAGGCAGGTTTGGGCTGGATATTGTGGAAAATTTCCTCACCACTGGAGCCATCCAAAAAGTGCCATGGACTGGCTCAGGAGATTGGGGTTCCCTCCCTGGGGGCTTTAGGCAGAAGCTGCAGAAGTCACTTCTCAGGGATGGTGGAAAGCTCTCTGGCTCTAGACCAAGAATCTTAGACTCTCTGAATGCCAGCCTGCTTCAGGGTAAAATGAAGGGGGGAATGAGCTTAGGCAGATTCTCTCCAGCTCCAACTGTGATCCCAGCTTCTCACAAGGGACTTGCCTTCAAGTACAGAGGAGCCAATATGATCCCCAAGAGCCATCCACCTCTGAGATCCTGGGATTTCTGACTTGAAACAGGCATCAGCTAAGGGGCCCTGACCCCAGAATCCCTTTCTCCCAAGATGCAGGGACCTGAGTTAATCATAGTAACTCATGTTTATAAAGCACTTTATAGTCGACTAAAGTTTCCCCTAATAATAATAATCTCCATCTGTCCTGCAGCTGAGCTCTTTACCAACATGAGCTCCTTGGGAACAAGGACAGTTTCACTTTTCTATTTGTATCTCTGGCAGATGGCACTTACAAACTTCGTAAATGTTGTTTTCCCCTTTTCATCCATCCATCCTTCCATCACCCATCCATCCTGACTAAATGAAGACTCCGAGTCACACAGCTAACCAGTGGCAGTCACAATAACAGATAGGAACCAAGCTGGGACTCAAAACTTCTCATCTGCAAGTTCTGTGGTCTTAGACCAGACTTAGTCTGAAGTAAATTATTGCCACCATGACTGTCTGTGGACCATAGGATTCAGCCACCATGGATCTCAGAGGCCACTTAGTCTAATCCCTCCTTTTGCAGTTGAAAAAATTAAAGTTCAAAGAAAAAAAAAATTTGTCCAAGGTCACACAGTTAGGAAGTAGCAGACTGAGAATTGGATGCCAGGTTCCACGCCCATTCCCCTATGTCACAGGTACTGGTAATTAATTCATTTTCCCCTTGTAACAGTCTTAGTAGATACGGTGCAACCATCAGAATGTTCCAGCATAGAAAAGAGCCTCCAAAATTAGAAGCAGGTCTGTGCCCCATCTTAGTCCTGGTGTCCAAAGACCTGGGTTTGAGTTCTAGCTCCATCATATACTAATGGCACAACAAGGCATGATCTAAGCTCTCTGAATCTCACTCAAGTTTCTCATATGTTAAATGGAGATTATAAGACTTACTCTCCTTATCTCCCAGGGCTGCTGGGAAATGGGTGCTTTATAGCACTCTAAGAGTTATACAAACAGCAGTTATCATCATCATCATTCCAGACAACCCCTCCCCCCAAGAACAAACTCCCACCCATTATGGAATCCAACTAACTCACATTCACCCACTCATTCTACTTAGAAGAAAGGCCATCCTTGGTTTCAATGCTCCCTCTAGTGGAGGCCAAAAAAGGGACCCAGGTGATCTGCTAAGAGTTTGGTTTGACACACTCAGTAGCCCTGATATCCAGGTAACGGTTGCACCTTCAGGATAAAAGGGGAGGGGAGAGACAGAGAGAGACACACACAGAGAGACAGAGACAGACAGAGAGAGATAGAGAGAGCAAAAGCTCAGGTTGGTCAGAAAACTTCTTAGGTTGAAAAAAAAACTGCATAGGATTGAAAGCATGGGAGAAACAACTCTTACTCCATGAGCTTGTTACACTTTCAAGGCTCTGAGGGAAGAGGCTGTGAGGTGTTCTCTAATGAGTTTTCTTCTCAGTTTTTCTAATACCTTACAGTGGACATAAAGGGGAGCAGGGTTGGCTGCCTGATTTCTTCTGATTTTTCCAGGCAGCAGAGGGTAAGAGACATCTAAACAAACCTGTAGCCAGAATCCTCAGAGACACACCAACAAACATGTACATGTGCATGTATGTCTGGCTTGCCACATATAATGGAAAGCCTATTCTTCTATTAAAGAGAAACTCATATTCTGATTCAGTTCATAAGATGACGAATTCTAGGTAGTTACCTTACATGTTACGTTCTGGTCCCTAAGAGACTGGAGGCTGCTTGAGCTCCATTCGTCCTGAGCAGGGTTCCTGGCACACAGTAGGCATGTATTATCTACAGAATTACAAAGCAGAGGTGGGCAGGATGGCTTCCCTGAATCTTAATTATCAATTTCTTATTCCTGCTACTTTGAGGTTTAAAATAAACTTCCTGGCTTTTAAAAATGGTTATGTTTTTTTTGGGGGGGGAGATCAATACACTAATATTTTGTTTCTGAGCCATTTCCCCCCAAAGAAAAAATTCAATTACTGGCACTTAGTTGGAAGAAGCCAGAACACAGTATTATAAAAAGTTGGGGGAATGAAGAAAGCAGAGGTGAGGAGGGAGAAAAAAATAGATATTTGTTCATCAATTTAAAAAAAGTTAGGGGAATTTGAGCACTTTAGGCATGAGTCACAGCTTTACCTGACAATGTTTTGCTTTCCAATTCAGTCTTGACCTCCTGGGTCCTTTCCTTTTCACCTTCATGTGACCATTAACCAATATAGGTTTCTGATGACTCTGGCCTTGTCTTTGATGACCAGAAAGCTGCCAGATCATTGGTGACCACTGCTTCTCCCCCTCTCCTCCTGGGAGTCCTGAGCTCGGAGTAGGAAGTCATCTTCAGAGCCCTTCTTGGAGGGCTAAACTAAATGGATTTGAAGTCCTTGGCCTGTCTTTAACTGTCTAGGAATCCAAAATGAAGAGGCAGCTTATGGCCACAGAACCCTGGAGTCCAACCTAGACCTGAAGAATCCTCTCTATGATAAACACAAGTGGTCAGCTAGTCTTGGCTGGAAGATGTCCCATAAAAGAGAACTCAAGTCCTCTACATTCCACATTTGGATAGCTCTAGAATCTGCCTTTCTGCTCCCCTAAATATATATTCCTAGACCTAGGAAGTAGAATTCCAGCACCTGAAAGTGGGAGAGACCTGAGAACAAATGAACGAACACACACACACACACACACACACACACACACACACACACTCATTCAGCCTTGGCTTGAGGACCTCTGTGGGAGGGGAACTCACCACTTCTTAGATCTCTCTTTGCACTTTTAGACAGTTTTAATTGTTGGGAAGTTTCTCCTGACATCAAGCCTAAATTGGCATCTTTCTAAGTAGCTCCCAGTTCTGCCGTCCAGGGCGAGCCTTCATCCTCGCCCACAGGGATTTTCACAGAACTTTCAATCGCCATTCTTGACCCACTCTCTAGCACCATGTTGCCTGGGTTTGAATCAAAACCACTACCCTCCCCCCCCATGAGAACATGATCAGCTGGCACTATGGCTGGCATACAGTAAGTGCTCAGTAAATGCTTGTTGATGTACTACCCCTTTGATATTGAACAAATCATTTCATTGCCTTGGAACTCAACCGAATCTATTGTCAAAGTAGAGATTGGATGATGTGGGCTCCATCATCCAAGGGCGCACCAGATGTGAAGTAACCAGGACCAGGATTCAAATCCTAGGTCTGTGACTTATGTCAAACTGCTTCAGCCCCTGGAAACTCAGTTTCCTTACCGGGAAAATAAGAAGTGTTGATCTAGGTGAACTTTGACATCCATTTCACAGCTAAAACTATGATCCCAAGTCTAACCCCTATTCCTTTTTATAAACCCTTCCAATACCCGAGGACAGCTAACACATTTCGCTGAGTTATCTTTTCTCTGGATAAAACAACCCTAGCTAATTTAGCGATGTTCCTTCCATGGCATGGAAGGTTTGTTAGCTTCATGACTGCTGTTGGAAATGAGTTTGGGGCATCTGGAGAAAGTATCATCAAAACCATATGTGTAATTGTATGAAAGGTGTTTGCGGTTTTTCTTCCATTAATAGGGTTGGACTGAGGATGAGGCTGACATTCTGCCTGGCCCCGAAGGAAAATTCAGAGCAATGGGAGGAAGGTGTAGAAAAGGAGATTCAGGGGCTTAATCTGCCTCATTAACACTTTCTGAAGTCTCGACAATCAGCAAAACAATAGATCAAGCCCAGAATGGAGGCATTTGCCCATTTCTGAGGTGCAAATGCTCAGAGTGAAAATTTAACAAAGCGGAGCTGGTTAGAGCTGATTCCAGCACACTCCAGGGCAGATCTGTGACTTACATAAAAGAAATCTTCCTAATGCCGAGCTGTCCAAAAGTACAATACTGTAACAACTCTTTTAAAGTGGTTTCTTCACAACCTTTTCAGAGCTTTTAAAATTTGTTTTTTTGTTCTTTTTGTTTTGTTTTTGGCTGGCCTTGTGTTTGCAAATGGGAAGGAATCCCAGGTGTGAATGAAGTTCTCCACACCTAGAAGATCCACAGGGTCCTTATATAGCTTATAGCCTTTGAGAATAGCCTGGAGCAGGTATTCTGTATAGAAAAGCACGTGCTAAGCTCTGGGATAGAGGAAGTAAAAGAGAGTTCCAGCCTTCAGGAAGCTCCCATTCCAACAGCGGAGACCAAAGACAAATAACTCTATACAAGTCTAAGACCCACATCCTCCCATGTAGCCGAGGAGTGGGAAAACAAGGGCCATTTTAGAGAAAATCTCATTTCATTCTGTAATGTTCCTGGAGCTTGAAATCCCTTTTAGATTTGACCTTTGCGGGACATCTCCCCCCTTATATCACAGTCTCCATCCCCCTCTCCCCCCTCCCATCTCTACCTTCCCTCACTGCCAACGTGAGTGTCTGGGTAAAGGGGAGCACTCTCCCCAACCTCCAGGTAAAGAAGCTCCCTGGGCAGCCATCTCTTCATTTCCCACGTGGCCCCCTTCATTTGGCCCTTCTTCCACATTTTACCCCATCTCCTCTCCTCCACCCATCTTCCCCCTACCCCCTTTTCAGCTTCTCTTTCCGGGCTTGCCTTCCTTCCCCCATTGGATTGTAAGCCCCTTGAGGACAAGACAGACTTTCTTCTTTTTCACATTTGTATCATCAGGTTTAGCACTATATACAACACATAGTAGGTGTTGCTAATCCAGGATAAGAAAAAAAAAGTAGATTTGTGCTGTGACCTAACAGAAATCATGTCATTTTCTAATTCAAGATGAGTTTCTGTTTAACAGTACTTAATTTTTTTTTAAACACAACACCAGTTGCGTCTGTTTTTGTAGTATATTCTAGGTTGGGTTTTTTTGACTGTTTAAAGAAAGAAAGTATCTTTTGATCTAAAAATAGCCACCATCAAAAGAAAGACCAGAGATCTTGGGGAAACTGTGCTTTCAGAGGAGAAACAGAAACTGCCCTTCATCCAAGAAACCTGGAAAAATGAGTAAGTAACTACCTAGAAATGCCAGTGACTCGGGAGGGATTTTCCCTCCTCTCTCGGCTCCAGGGGCTGCGCTGAGTCATTCTGTGCCCCCTGTCAATGTAAACATCCGACAAAAGTGAAACAGCCTGGTCTGCGTCTTTCCCCAGGCTACCCCCCCCCCCCTTCTCAGATGCCCGCTTGCTGGGCTTTAACTGGAAATGCTCGGGCCCAGGGGTCCAGATCCCCAGCGGCAGTCCCTGGAGCATCCCTGAACATCCCTGTGTTGTACTTGGCCTCCCCTGCCTCCTCTGTTCCCTTCCCCTTCCCCCATTCTGCTGTAGCCAGCTATCTTCTTCCTGTTCTTTTTCAAGATAATAGACTAGTTGGCTGCAACCCCCCAAAGGTTTCCCTGTGCCCGCGAAAATCAAAATGTGTACCAGCCAATCCCTGCTGTAAACCTCTGACTACGTAATCCCTGACCGTTAAGGGTCGAGGGACCCTATGTATATCAGGGGTCTCCCCTTGGTCAGGCCTGTTTGATTTGGGCAAGGTAAGATGTAGCGCCAAACAGTGCGCACTAAATAAAATCCACTTCCAAAATTACTCTGGGGGTCTCTTTCTCGTTTCTTTTGGCACAACACCTGCCCCAATGAAGAGAAAACCATGTTCTTGGCTCCTGCAGGTCTGTGGACCGGTTCTCCCCAAACTCACTGCCCCCTTAGTATCTAGGAAGTACAGCTGTTCACAGCCCTTCTCCTTTAGATGGTAAGCTCCTTGAGGGCAGAGACTTGTTTTTCTCTTTATCTCCAGCACTTAGCAGAAACAAGTGCTTAAAAAATGCTTGTTTATTGAGCGATCAAGTCTCTGGCCACTGTTATCGGAACATTCCACCTAAGACCTTCTGCCACCCTAGCACCAAGCCATTAGAACCATGGAGTCTTCAAATCTGGCCAACCAACCAATGCTAAAACATCTAAAACACGGCTCCATTACTGGCTGATCCATATCCTGTCATCTCCACAAGAACAGTGTGAACGAGGTTATCAAAAGCTTTGCTAATTGGGTAAATCACACCAACAACAGTCTGATCTCTCTCTCTGAGACAACCAGCCCAGAGCCTTCACCCAGTCATCACATGGCACAAAGCCCAGACTCTTCGCCACCCCCGGCTGCCCTCCACAGCCTGCTGTCTGGGGTCAATGTCCTTTCACGTTGTGACCAGAGTCTTCCCGCCGTGGGGACTGACTGGGGGCAAGGCTGTCACTCCTGGAAGCTCGGCCTCTCTGAAAGCGCCCCAAGATGGCGGCATCTTTGTTGGTGGAAGCGGGCTGGCCAAGTGGTTTTGTTTTCTTTTTTAATCTGAATGAACGAACCTTGGCCTAGCGAGTCAGTCCTTAAGCCCTTGCTAAATTCTAAGCTTTTGCTACTTTGCTAATTTGTAATTATTCTAAGTACTACGGCAGTAGAAAGATGGTTGGCCTGGGAGCCAGGAAGACCAGAGTTCTAGTCCAATTTCTCAGTGCCCCAGGCAAACTTGTAAGGTTGTACTTGTAAAATCGGGGCCTGAGGCATTTCCTTCTCCAGGAGTCAGGCCCCTAGGCCCCTGACAGGACAGGTCTAAGCCCTATCCCAACCTTAATGAAAACAAATGGTTGTGGGCATTCTAAGGCCTTGACTGCCAATCCACATGCTATTTATAATAAGTCCCTGATGTAGAGGCTGATGCTGGCACCCAACAACTTTTGTGTGTGAGAGACAGGATGGGGAAGAGCAAGAGAAGGAAGGAGAAAAAGGGAATGGTAGAGAGTAAGGTGAGAGGAGAGAGAGAAGAAAGAAAAAGGAAAGATGGAGAAGAGAGAAAGAAGAGAAGGAAGAGAGCGGGGGAGCAAAAAGTGGGAAAGAGAAAAATGAGAGGAAGAGAGAAAAGAGGGAGGAAGAAGGGGGAAAGGAGGAAGGGGAAGAAGAGAAACAAGACCGAGTGAAGGAGGGGAGGAGAGAGCTCCTTCCCCACCTAGGTCACTTCTGAAAAGTGAAGGATGCCAAATACTGGACAAATTCCTGCCTCCAAGCCCTCCTAGGACCCCTTCTCTCATTGAATGCCCCTTCTGGCTGTGGATCTGTTTCAGTATAACTGCTTTTTACCCATTGCTGGGGACAGTGTTGAGGAAAGGGAAGTGGGTTTTGAGTAAATAAGGCAGCAGCATCCTTTTGGAGAGTTCCTCCTGCAAACTCCAGCAATTCTCTGAGCCTCAGACTGTGTTCTAAGACTGTTATGAGGGGGCTGTGATCCGGATAGGCCAACAAAAGGATGTTGGAGGAGAGAGAACTTTAGCAGAGTGATTCATCCTTCAGGGAGGTCTCTGCCTCTAAGCTCTCCTGTAACTGTGAAAGACCTGTCCGCCACCACCACAATCTCACCTTCCAGAGCAGGGAGATATTTTGTAGGCCACCTTCCAGGTCGTCTACGATGTACCAGACATCCAGTGTTCCAACTGGTTCTGTTTGGAAAGAAGAGAAATAAGTCATTTCATCCAGGTCAGGCAGTGCTTTTAAAGTATTGGAAACAATTCTAAATCAGTTTATAAAAAAGCGAAAGATAACACAGCCATAGGCTCTGGGAGACTCAACCTTAATTAAGGACATACTGTGTGTCAGTCATTGTTCTAGAAGTAAGGGGCAGAGAGAGTCACATAGCTGAGGTTTAGAGCTGGAAGGGGCCCAAGATGTCACCAAGCCCAAAACCAAAAAAAAAAACCCATCCTGGTGTCAGACAAGGAACTTGAGATGTAGACCAGAAAACTGCATAAATGGTATTACATCATCAGAAACTCTTGAACATAGACCTAATTAGCTGGAGTAACATCAGTGAGTCACACCAATCCTCAGCAAACGTGTAAAGGCTTTCCTCAGCTCTTTAGTTGAGAAAGAGGATTTTGGTAGTTGTTTCTGTAGGGAAACAATCATCTGTTTAAATACCTTGTTATGAGATGTTTTAAAATATGCTGTTTGGTCAGGTGGGGGCAGGGGTGGCTTTGAAGCAAGGTGCACACACACACACACACACACACGCCATGTATGTACACTGTATATATAGTACATGTCCATCGACAAGCATTTACTAAATGCAGATCTGAAGCTGGCTGTGAGCTGTAACAACCTTCTCATTACTACTAGCGTTAGGGCTGATCATAACAACTCTTAGGAAGAACACGGTAACCGTACTCCATCAGAATTGGATAACGCCTTGGAGTCTTCACAAAAATGATTTCTTTTGGTTCTCACAAAAACCATGTGAGGTAAATGCTGCGGATATTATTCCTCTCCATTTTGCAGATGAGGAACCCAAGTCTGACAGTGATTAAGTGACTTGTCCAAGGTCACACAGCTAGTAGGATTCACATGCACTTCTATTTGACTTCAAGTCCAGGACCAAATCACTATTACCCATACTTTTGTTTTTGTTCAGTCACATCCAACTCTTCGTGACCCAATTTGTTGTTTTCTTGGCAGAGATACTGGAGTGGTTTGCCATATCCTTCTCCAGTTCATTTTGCAGATGAAGAAACTGAGGCAAACGAGGTTAAGTGAGTTGCCCAGGGTCACACAGCTAGCAGATGTCTGAGGCCAGATTTGCACTCGGGAAGATGAGGCTTCTTGACTCCAAAGTCCTGGCTTTATTCACCAAGCAAGATTAGAATTCAGGTCTTCTGATGTTAGGTCCAATGCTTATTACTGATCTAATATGATCATTCTAGGAGGTCTCTCTCTCTCTCTTAACATAATAAACAGGGCAGGGGCCAGGAAGCAGCAAGAAACAGAGGCAAAAGCCCAGACACCATCTATTTATGTGTCTATTTTGGGCTTATCGTACCAGGCACTGGACTATGCTCTAGCCGAACAAAGAAAATGGAAAAAAAAAAAAATAGTCCTTTTCTGAGGCAGCACCCATTCTAAGGAACAGGGTTCTAATCCTGGCTTAGACACTTACTAGCAGCATGATCCTGGACAAGTCATTCACCTTCCTGAGTCTGTTCCCATACATTAATGGGACCCCACCCCCACCCGCCTTCCCCCCAGAAGGGTTGCGAGGGGAGTGCCTTGGTGCACCGGGCGATGACACCTGCCGCCCACAGCCAAGCCTGGCCTATGAGGGGGTCTTGATTGGAGCAGAAAGTTGCCTGGGCTGTGCGGGGCAAAGGGCGCTCTGACCAATGGTGCCAAACCACTGCTCTCAAGTGAGATTGGAGCCAATTCTTTGGTGTTTAACACCACAAAAGTCATTTAAATTCCTACCTTATCTCTAGGCGGTTTCAAAAGGGCGAAGTACCTGCAATGAATCGGTAGGAGCCAGAGAGAGAGAAGACCCACTGTTTCTATCAAGTAAGATGCTTGTAAAGCCTGCAGCCCCTTCCCACACCCCCATCAGAATATAGGCTCCTGGAGGGCAAGGACTGTCTTTCCATTTGCATTTGTGTGCTGGGCACTTAGCACAGTGCCCGGCACACCAGAAGCCCTTTATAAATGCTTGCTGACTTCTCTGCATTCCCAGTGCTTAACACAATGCCTGGCATATACACAGTCGGCATTTAATACATGCTTATTGACTTGACAACAGTCATGGCAGGTGGTTCTACAGGGCATGTCATCCTCACTTGACAGATGGTTCAAGGAAGGCTCTTGTCCAGAGTCAAGTAAATGCCAAAAGTAGGGTTCAAATCCAGGTCTTCCTGACCCAAGGAGCTTCAGAACATGAAAACAGCTAGAAAATGTTAATCCTCCTCCACCTCCAAAAATGAGTGAAAAAAGGGAAGCAGAAATCAGATTTCCTAAGACTAGGGAATCTCTCATTTAAAGGACAAAGCAGGACGGGATGGGGAAAAAGAAGAACGTTTTAAAAAAGAGGGGAAGGGGAATTTCTGCATTACCTGGGACGTGAACTTTAAAATCTGTGATCTCATGCCATAGGAGATGCTATTCAGGGATGGCCAGCCTTGAGTGAGCCTTTCCTAACACCCCAATACAAACTCTCTTTCTTGCCAGATTCCCCCTCATTAAAGTTCTTCCAGCAAAGGCTGGTCAGGTATGTGGTGGACTGGATACTCTGGAAGGGGGTAGGCTCCGTGGCTGCTCATTCAGCTCCAGAGACTTTGTGGTTTTGAGATGATATGTCAGGGTTCGCTTTGGAGAAGCAGTCACTACTGGAGGGCTTTAAAGGAAGTCGACATTCAATTTCATCTAAGTGCAACGTACAATAATAGTTACGGTAGGAATGAAATTGAATTGAAACCTTAGTACTGAGTTAGCGGTGGAAAAACCCGACTGAAAAACCCCAGCAGGCAAGAGTCTGCCTGAGGGGTTAAAAGGGTGGGTAGAGAGGGGAGAGAGAGAGGGAGACAGAGAGAAGGAGGGAGAGAGAGAAGGGGGGAGAGAGAGACAGAGACAGAGACAGAGAGAGAGGAGAGAGAGGAGGGAGAGACAGAGACAGAGAGAGAGGAGGGAAAGAGAGACAGAGAGACAGAGAGAGACAGAGACAGAGAGAGACAGAGACAAAGAGAGAGACAGACACACACACATAGAGACAGAGAGAGAGAGACAGAGAGACACTGAGAGAGAGACAAAAAGAGACAGAGACAGAGAGAGGAGAGAGGAGAGAGAGAGAGAGAGAGAGAGGGAGGGAGAGAGGGAGAAAGGGAGAGAACAAGAGATCGAGATCACACCTTTTGGGTCTTGCATCAATTAGTGTTTCAGAAAGGAAGTGATGACAGAAATATCGGTAAGAACTGAGGAGCTAAGAATACAGCCCAGGGTGTTTAAACAACCCACCAGAAGATCAGACACAGAAAAAAGGAGGACGAAAACATTGGGCATCAGCCAAGAAGACTCTGCTGAGGGAGGGGTGTTTCGGGGGAGTAGGTATTTTTTCTGCATGAATATCAGAAAGCTTCAGAATGAGACTCATCTCCTACTCCCCCCTGCCCCAAGCAGGTATCTTGTTTAGCATGTTATCGGATGTGAAAAGTCAAGTCCTGATTTTTAGTATTTTATTTTATTTTATATTATAAAATTACTTATTTTTACATTGGTTTTTTTTTGGCCTGAACTATTTGAATGGAAAAGGGGGGGTGGGCGGGGAGGGGGAACAAGTTCCAGGGTGGAAATTCCCTTCCCTTACTCAGACCTGGCAGATTTGTAACCTACTCCCTTAGAGAACCCCTAGCTGTGTGATCTTGGGTAAGTTCCAGAAATGTTACCCTCCCTGACCCTCAGTTTCTTTATCTGGAGATACTCATCGTCTTACTTCTTATCTCACTTCCCCTGTCGTGAGAATCAGATGAGAAAAAATCCATGGAACTGCAAATCACAGTGTTGTACAACTATTAGGTATCAGAGGCAGGATTCAGACTTAGTCTCTCTGGCGTTCAAGCCCAACACACTCTCTTCTGATGGTTGTGATGATGACCATCCTGCTTGTTAATTAAGTAAGGTGGCACAGCGGATAGAGTGCCGGGCCTGGAGACCGGGAAACCCGAATTCAAATCCAGTGTCAGACATGGACTAGCTGTGTGACCCTGGGCAAGTCACTTAACTCTGTTTGCCTCAGTTTCCTCATCTGTAAAATGAGCTGGAGAAGGAAATGACAAACCCCTCCAGCATGTCTGCCAAGAAAACCCCAAATGGGGTCACAAAGAGTTGGAAGTGACTGAACATCAATTCAAATTTACTGTGTAAACTGAATTAAAATTTCGGAAGGTATGATAAATGTTTCATGAATTAGTCCAAAAACATAGGAGGGAAAAAAAAAAACACAATTAATTTTTTAAAACAACAAGATCAAAATCATTCCTATAACGTGCTGAACATGGTGGCCCTTTCCTTCAGTCCATCTTGAGTCTGTTTGCTGATGAATGAGAGAAGGAAACAGTGAAACCAGCATAGTTCAAATCATCTCCACTCCAGCCTTTGATCTGAGTGTTTCCCATGATTAAGAACTACCAAAAACAAGAGCACTATGGACAAAACCCCTTGCTTCCCGAGCTAATTGATAGGGAGGCTTCCGAGATGTTGGATGTCCGAGAGTCTTCCATGATTCTACATTGCCTGTAGCACAGGGTGTTAACGGATCATCTTGTTACAGACCTGTTCTCAAAGTAAGGGTTTTAATATCTGAGGGAAACGTTCTATTTCAACAAGAGATTAGTAAAAAGCAGCGGTAAGTTTTTTTTTCTCAGATTTAGAGTACTGAGAATTTGCGTGTGTGTGATACCTTCTGTTGGAGTCTGGGTCCTCAGTAATTTGCTCCAGGCACTCCATCTTCCTTTGACAGAATGTAGCTTGGAGGAAATCTGAAATTCATACTCTGTAAATGGTTCCAGGTTGTACAGATCGTATCTTCCTCCAGAATTAGTGACATGAACCTTGAAATACAACACAAACAAAAAATTCACATGAGAACAATGAATGTTAAATAAAGTTAGCCCAGTGGTCTTTGAAGCTACCTCCTATTAGCTACCTCCTATTTCTCATTCTACGAGAAGAAATCACAACAACATCCATCTGGATTTCTGACCACTTTGCTTTGAGTTTTCATTTGCATGGCCACTCATTAACCACTAACTGTCTATCAATCAACTAGCATTTATTAAGTTCCTACTGCATACCAGGTGCTGAATTAGGGGCCAGGGACATGAGTACAAAGAATGGAACAACCTTTACTTGAGAAGCTTTACATGATGTGCAGAGAACTCTATTAAACCCTAGAGGATGAACACAGTTTAGACAACTGTGCCTGCCCACCCCGAGGTTACGATCTTGGGAAGGGATACGACAACGCGTATAACTATTCCTATAACATAATACATGATTGGTACGTTGGTAAAGTGCTATGTGGAATACACAAGAAGGGTGGGACTCCACTAAGGCATTGGTCTAAGTTGGTGCAGTAGACAGAGCCCCAGATCTGAATTCAAACACAGCCTCAGACACTTACCAGTGACCCTGGGCGAGCCACTTAACCGCTCTCTTCCTCAGTTTCTCCATCTGTGAAATGAGGATAATAACAGCCCCTGCCTCTCAGGGCTTTCGACCTATGACACATCCTGACCCTTCACTGTCTCAGCAAGATAGTCAAAGAAGGCTTTTGAAAGATCCAGCTTCAAATTCAATGCTTCCCCTTAGCTGGTTGGGTGACCTTCAGCAGGTCACAACTCATCTCTATAGTTCCCTGCTTCCTCATCATGGGATTGCAAGAGAGGTGTGGAAGGAAGGCATTCTAGGTACAGGGAGCAAGCCAGTGCCAAGGTGCAGAAAGCCACGGATATGGAAAGGAAGAAGGTCTGATTAATGAGACAATGGAGGTAATATATTATAATGGTCCAAGCATAGATGGAATCCAGATTAGACAGTGCTTTCATTGCCTAAAAATGGAGTCCGTATCTGACCCTAAGGATAGTAGCAGGGAATCAAAGCAGTTTGTTGAGCAGGGTAGTGACATGACCAAAGGTATGTTTAAGAAAATCACATGTCTCCATGCCACCTGAGAGAATATAAGGTTCTTAAGGACAAGGATTGCCACGGACAGTGCTTGGGGATATGGTAGGTACTTAATAAGAGCCTGATAAATTAAACTGAATTGCCAATTCCCTTTGCTTAAAGACAAAGCTGAGCTGAAGCAACAAATTTCACTTGTTTTCAGAGATGTAAACCATTAATCAGGTCACCTTGATGAGGCCTCAGAAAAAAATAGCTTGGAGAAAAGAGCATTAAGTCATAAGCTCCTACTATGTGCCAGACCCTGGGCTAAATGCTTTACACATACTATGTCCTTCGATATCGGAGTGGAGAGAGTGCTGGGCGTGGAGTCTGGAATTAGAGCGACCCAAGTTCAAATCCTACCTCTGACCCTTCCTAGCCCGACAAGTCCCTTAAGCGTCTGGGCCTCAGTTTCTCCATCTGTGAAAAGGAGACAACCAAAGCATCTCCTTTCCAAGGGTTGTTGCAAGGATAAAATGAGCCCAGATTTACAAAGTGCTTTGCAGCCTTAAAAGAGATATGTAAATATTGCTGTTTTTATTCTATGCGAGTGACTATTTTGGTCATTAGGGATGTAAAAGCAAAAAGAACAATTAGCATCATTGATCGAAGTCTATGACATTTACTGAGACAGAACACACAGGACTCTCAGGAATGACTCAAATGTGTTTCCTTCAGGTCATCTCAGGGCCCCTAACTTTCAGATACAAAGAGATGAGGAGCAATGACAGAGAGGTAGGTAGTCATACTGAAAATATCTGATAAGCCTCTTTCCCACCACAAATCTTGCACACTTAGAGGGAAAGACAGGTCCCTATCCTACCCCCTTCTCCCCACTATGGAAAGGTTACCGTTTTCCAGGCACTCCCATGGACTGGCCGGAATTGGAGGCGATTCAGCACCACTGGCCCTTGGTCCTGCCATTGCAAGGTACAGAAGTTGGCCAACAAATTGGGAAAATCAGCTCTAATGTCGCTCGGAGGAAGAGGCTTCACTAGTAACACAAACAGAAATGGGAATTAGCCAGCCCCTCTCAGGATCACCACCGGGGGTATTCAAGGGATAAGTAACACAATGGAACTTGTTTCCCACAACCACAATTAACTTCATTTGGTGAAGTCCCATTTGTGGTAAGAGAGATGATGTGAGTTGCTAGATGGATTCCCCCGCTATAACCCACTCCTGACTTTTGCCAATTAGACAATGACTACCATCATCCCTGGTGAAGATTTCATTTAATTCTCTAGTTTCGTTGTTTTAGCAGATAAAGAACTTGGATTCTCAAAGGCTTCTCTCAGATACAAAATGGAGGTCTGAAACTAGTTAAGTCATTGAAATTCTGTCTAGATTCTCTAAGACTCTTAATTTTTTAAAGGCTAATTATCATAGGCAGAAGGATTTCCATACTGGAAGTTCCCTATACTGGTGATATCATTGGTTTGGACTTTTTTTTTTTTAATTTACAGGCATTTATTCAATGAAATACAGATCATGTAGGGGAAATGACTTGCCAGGCTGGAAAGAACACAGAAGAGACAAAAGAGGAGGAGGAGAAAGGAAGCAAGCAAGGAAGGAAAGAAGGAGGAAAGAGAAAGAAAGAAAGAGAAAGAATGAAAGAAACAAAGAGAAGATGGCGCCATAGAACAATGAACACAGGACCTTGGGTGGGGGAACGGCTAGACATAAAAAGAAGAGGAGGAGAAAGAAGGAAGTTTAGAGGTGGTGGCAAGTGTAGATGGGCAAGGGGTCACCAAGGAAAATGAGCACTTGAAAATAGAATGATTTCCTGAAATCCAGTTTATTTTGCACATGTTCTCAGATGCTAAATGCAATAACCACCTCTCATACCATAAGATCCAGGCATTTTTATCAATCAAATCCAACAAACAAATGTAAAGTCCTCAAGGGCACAGACTATTCTACTTCTGTCTTCGTAGCACTAATGCCTGGTACAAAGTGGATGCTGAATAAAAGCTTCTTGAAGGGAATTGATAACATCTATTAGGGTGCTAGTCACTGGTGAAAACAAAACTGGACCTGCCCTCAAGAGGCTGACATATTACTAGGGGGAGTGTTCATTTGAAGGAGAGAGTATTAGGGACTTGGGGGGGGTTGGTCAATGAGGCTACTCATGAGCATTTTGCACATGAGGGGATTGTTGCTCAAAGTTCTAAGAGACAAATCAGGAAGCCTTCCAGGTCCAAGGGAGATAGCCCGGGAAAAGCAATCCATCAAAAAGCAGTTGTTACCTGATTGAGCTTCCACTATGTGCAAAGAACACTGCTTGGTGCAAAGGTAGATGAAATGGCATAAAGTCAGCCTCACCCCTCGAGAAGTCTCCCCGCCCTCTTGGGGTGCTTATCTGGGAAGCACAGGGGAAAACATCTGATAACTCCCAGTGGCAAGTGAAGAGCATCAAGGGAGCCACAAAGATGGTGACAAGACACCCACCTATGTCCACAAAGGAGAAGACCAATGGGAGGGAAGAAGAATTCCCCAGGCTGTTCGAAGCAACAACTTTGGCCGTGTAATTGGCTTCGGGAGAAGCTGGGCTGAGGCTTAGTCCAAGATCCAAATTGTCATGATATGGAGCACACTGCTTCTCCAAATTTAAATTGTTTGGCCCCGTCAACCTATAAAGAAGAGACATGTTAGTGCCATAAGATGTAGGACTCCAAGACAAGAGTTGGGGAAACTGGCTTCTGATCCTTTCTCAGACACTTCCTAGCTGGGGGAGCCTGTGTGACTCAGTTCCTTCATTTGCAAACTAAGGGGGATGGGCTAGGTGATCTCTGAATTCCCTTCTAGTTTTACTACCACTACTACCACCACCACCATCACCACCACCACTACAATGAATACCACTACTACTGCCACCATATTGCTACTACTATCACCACTACTAACACCACAAGTATCATTCCTACCACTCATACTTCTACTACTACCACTACAATTCACATTTTCATGGCACTTAAAGGTCGTAGGATCCTGGAGGTCTAGAGCTGGAAAGACTTCAGGGACAATCTAGTCTAATCCCCACATTCTACAAATGGGGAAAACCAGGCCCTAGAGCCCAACTCGTCATAACAGGCTAGAGCTGAAAAGGCTCTCCAAGGCCACTTCCTCATTTTACAGTTGAGGAAACTGAGACAAACAGGTTAAGTGACATGTCTGGGGTCCTACAGCTAAGAAGTGTCAGAGACAGGATTTAGATCTGTGTCTTCCTGGATGGAAGTCCAGAACTTTAAGTTTTCCAAGTCACTTTCCTTAAAACAAACCAGTAAAGTGTTTTCAGTTTTACTACCTCACTTTACAGAGGAGAAAACTGAGACTCAGAGAGCTTAAGGGGATAACAAGATAATTTGGGATCAAAAAGAACTTTTGAGATCATGCAACCCAACCTCTTCATTTTACAGATGAAGGAGCTTAGGCTCAGATAGTTGAGATGATTTGTCTGGAGGCAGTTAAATGGAGTCAGATAGATATGAGTTCAAATCCTGCTTCAGATAACTTACTAGCTGGACAAGTCACTTCACCTCTGCCTCAGTTTACTTGTCTGTGAAAATGGGAATAATAATAGCATCTACCTTAGGTCTATATCCCAAAGATATAGAAAAAAGGACCTATTTGTACAAAAATATTTACAACAGTTATTTTGTGGTGGCTAAGATTTGTAAAACAAGGAGATGTCCATCAATTCAGGAATAGCTGAACAAGCTGAGGAATGGGATTGTAATGGAATATTATTTATCGTGCTGTAAGAAATGACAAGTAGGATGATTTCAGAAAAACCTGGAAAGACTTACACGAACTGACACAAAGTGAAGTGAGCAGAACCAGGACAACACTGTACACAGTCACAGCAACATTGTTCAGTAGAGAACTGTGAAGGACTTAGCTCCTTCTCAGCAGTACAATGATCCAAGACAATCCCAAAGGACTAATGATGGAAAATGCTATTGCCCTCCAGAGAGAGAGAACTGATACTGACTGAACACAGACTGAAGCTTGGTATGTTTAACTCTCTGTGCTTTCTTTTATTTGAGTCTTGTACAATATGACTAATATGGAAATGCTTTAGATAATTACACATGAATAACCTATATCTGATTAACCTCTAAGGGAGGAGGGAGGGGAAGGAAGGGGGGAGGCACAGAATTTGGAACTCAAAACTTTAAATAGAAGTGTTAAAAAAAAAAAAGCTGAAAAAAAAACCAGCATCTACTCCCGAGTTGTAAGGATCAAACAAATTACAGATTTGTGAAGTACTTTGAAACCCTTAAGAAAGCAAAACATAAATGCTAGTGATTACTACTGTTACTGTTGCCACTATAGTAGCCAAGGTCCAAAAAATCCTCCTTAAGCTGTAAGAGGAGTCAACAGCCTGGCCCAGACAAGGGTATTCCAGTGTTTCCTAGGGACAGCCCCACTGCTCGGGGATGAGAGAATCGGTCTAAGGGAGCCCTGGCAGGGGGCTATCACTCACTGCAGGGTATGCACGGTGTACAGGTGGGTGTCTCTTCCTTTGTCCCAGGTGCAGACCACGTTCCCGTGCTCCCCGAGCTGGCTGCAGGAGAGGTTCTGGGGCTGCTCTGGGGTGACTTTACAAAAAAAGAAGGCAAAGAAAAAATGGAGCGTTAATAAGTATAACGTCTGGGTCTTACTGAAATGGTAGCATATATAGATTAATAATAACAAACATTTATATGGAACTTACTATACAGTGCCAGGCACACGGCCAAGAACTTTCCAATTATTATCTCATTTTAGCCTTTCAAATCCCTTGTCAACATTATTCAGTTAATGTTCAATAACACGCAATTATTAAGTGCCTAAAGGCCATCTGCATGACATCCTTGATATTAGGCGAGGGAGCTGTCCTTAGGTCAATGAAGACTGCTCTGTGACCAGTCAGAGGACCCTGAATCTTGGCGGAAAGGCCCGGGGGTCACCCAGTCCAACGTGCTTATTTTACAGATAGGACACCCCTCAAGCCGAGCTTGGCTGGAGGCAGGGATTCCCAGAGAAGGCAGCAATGAGGGGGGAGCATTGCTGACTCAGACCCAGCCTGGGCAAACGTGGGGAGTGGACTGTTTCACATGAAGGTGGTGAGATGAAAAAGAAACCCTACTCCTATGTCTCTCATCTCCCAGGACGGCCAAGGTCCCCTCATGCCCCCTTACTTCTCTCTCTTGTACCAGAGGCACAAACGTGTGTAAATTACTTTGTCACTTAGTCGCTACCCTGACACTAAGAAAACTGGGAAAGCAGCCAGGTGCTTTGTAACCCTCTGCAGGTGCTTCCTTCCTCATGGTGGCCATAGGTTTGACAGGCACAAAGCCACAGCCCAGCTACAGATCTGCTCTTCAAAGCCCCGAGCTATGGGTGCAAGCTGTGAGAATGCCTTTCCCCTCTCCAGCAGGGGCTAGAACGGTGACCATCAGCTCACAGGAGATTTATAGGAGCTTAAGCTTAGGCCTGGAAGAGACCTTTGAAGTCATCTAGGTAACAAGCCCCCACCCACCCATTTTAAAGACTAAGAAACTGAGGTCTGGGAGAGTGGGATAACTTGCCCACAGTCCCCCAGCCTCAATTCAGGGGCTCCTGCCCTCCTGCCCCAGGTGCAGCATTCTGTCTCCAGGAAGTGGCTTCCTAGACTAAGTCATCTCATGCATAGCCTTATTACTCTCCTCGATACCTACTTAACTTTGGGTCTGTGAATTTGTTTTTTATATTTCAGTATAATGAGTGACATTTGTAACCCTCTGTATTTTATCTCACACACATTGAGAAACCACTTTCTGAGAAAGAAGCCATAGGTTTCACCAGATAACCAGAGGGGTCTGTGGCTTAAAAGAAGGCAAAGAACCCCTGGTCTGCTGGGCAGAGACAGAGTCCACGTGTAGGACATTGGCCAGAGGGCAGTCAGGCTGTATAAGAAGATCCTCTCTCCAAATAGAGAGCAGGTTTGAGGAAATCAGGCACCAGACACAAAATTACCCTGAAAAGCTCTAAGGTCTAAGACCTCTTCTGTAGGCTAATTAGGGTCCTAATGGACTTTGGGTTTCCCTGGCCACTAAGCCTCCATTGAGCCCAGAAAGAGCAAGCCAGGGTATTACGATGTGAACAGAGGAACAACCCAGTCATGGGAAGGAGGGGAGAAGCAACTTGCAGACGGCTGTCCCCAGAGCTCTGCCTGTGTCATGGTTACTCAGACTTGTGGTGAGAACACTCAGAACCTCCAGCAGCCTGGACCGCCCATGGAACACTCCACTTTACTGATGACATCGTGGCCAGGAGTCATTCAGAAAGAAGAGCTTTCATGCTCCCCACCAAGGGACGTGGTTGGCATTACTGCATCAAGAGAAGTTAAGCTCCCTGGAATCAAATCTTTACTAGGTGTTTCTACAGGGCAGGCACCCGTGCTAAGCCCTGGGGATACAAAAAAGGGAGGGGAACCAGCCCTGCCCTCAAGGAGCTCACAGTCTAAGGGGGAGGGGGAGTCCACAGAGAAACCTTGTAAACAAATACCTACAAACAAGCCATAGACAGGATGATTTGGAAATACTTAACAGGAAAGGCACTAGAATTAAGAGGGGTGGGGAAAGATTTCCTGTAGGAGATAGGATTTGAGACTTAAAGAAAACCAGAAGTTAGAATTGAGAAGGGAGGGTGTCCCTGGCCTGGAGGGGGGGGGGGGGGGCGGTGCAGACAGAGACAATGCCCAGAGCTGAGAGATGGAGGCCTTGTTAGTGAAGCAGCCAGGAGGCCAGAGTCCTTGGATCAGAGTATGCAGTGGGGGAGTAGAGTGTAAGAAGGCTGAAAAGGGAGGAGGAAGCTAGGTTAGAGGGCCCTGAATGACCAAGAGGAGTTCATATTTGATCCCGGAGGTGATAGGGAGCCACTGGAGTTTACTGAGTAAGGGAGTGACATGATCAGATCTGTGCTTTAGGAAAATCCCTTTGGTGGCTGAGTGGAGGATGGATTGGAGTGGGGAGAAACTGAGGCAGGCATGCTCAACAGCTATCTATTACTGTGAGTTTTCCTGAAGGACTGTCCTGGTTCAGAGTAACAGCCTATAACATCTCCTGGGTGTTACACACACACACACACACACACACACACACACACACACACACATTTGTCTCCATGGTTACTTCTCCCTGCAGGAGCCCATGACTTGCACCACTGAGCCAGCCCACACCGCGCCCATCATGGTTAACCCTAATGGAGGATAGATAGGAGATGGTTGTGTGGATACAGACAAGTATGTGGGCAAGAACCCCTGGCTTCCTTTAAAACTCAGATCAAAAAATAGTTGGGTTTTTTTTTGTGTGTGGTGGTAAGAATTGGAAGCTAAGGGAGTGTCCATCAAATGGAGAATAGCTTGAGCACATGACACATAAGCATCATTGTGCCATAAATGATGAAGGGGATGGTCTCAGAGGAGCCTGGGAAGCTTTGGATGAACTGATGCAGAGGAAAGGGAGCAGAACCAGGAGGACCCTTTATAAAAACAACAACAGCTTGGCAAGCTGAATAACTTTGGAAAGACAATAACTCTGATCAGTCAATGGCCACCAGTGTCAGAGTGCCGACGATGAGGCGTGGTTCCTGACAGAGAGGTAGAATATGACTAATGAGTCATATGTACTTGGACACAGCCAATGAGGAAATGGGCTTTGGGGAGCTATGCACAATTATTATAAGGGTTGGGTCTATCTTTTTTTTCTCAATGGGAAGAAGAGAAAATAAATGCCTGTTTGTTGGAAAAACAATTTAGGTTTGTTTTTTTTTAAAGAAAGGAAAAGGGGCAGCTAGGTAGTGCAGTGGATAGAGCACCAGCCCTGGAGTCAGGAGGACCTGAGTTAAAATTCAGCCTTAGACATTTAGTAGCTGCGTGACCCTGGGCACACCAAGAAGAAAGAAAGAAAGAAAAAAGAGTTAAGAACAAGGGAGAGGGAAGAGGAGGAAGGAGGGGAAGGGGAGGGAAGAAGGGAAGAGGAGGAAGGGGAAGACAGCTCAAGCCGCATCTCCTGAAGTCGCCTTTCCAGCCCCCTCGGCTTCTTGTCCAAGGCCACTTCCCATCTGCTCTCTCTGTCTCTCGTTTGTCCCTATTTCTGTTATCTCATCTTTTCCATTAGAATTTAAGCTCCAAGGGCAGGGATGGGTTTTGTCTTTTTGTTTTATTTATTTAATTTTGTATCCCCAGCTCTTAGCATAGTTCCTGGAAATACTAAGCACTTAATCAATGTTTGTTGATCAATCTGCCCCTGGGCGCCAGCCTTAAACAGCTGGGAATGCTCCCTCCAATGACTGCTTGAGAGGCAAAGTGGGAACTAGGAAGATGGTTGAGAATCCGGAGAGTGGAAAGGTGTAATGTGGCTTCATAGGTGGGAAAACAGCCTTGGAGTCAGGCCAACTAGGCCAGGCCATGCCTTCTGCACTACTGGCCTCATGACCCCAAGAATGAGTTTCAGTCCACCCCAATGACTCTCAGAAGTTCCAGAGACACTACCGATTCGCACCAGTCAATGGGAGTTGAGTTCCTGACATCAATAAAATCTGGTTCTACACCTCCTGCCCTATCTCCAAAGTAGCAGAAAAACTAACAGCAAAGGCATATAATGGTCATCATGACAGACCAGTCAGAGCGGCTCATCTGGTTGTAGACTTAGAACTGGAAGAGACAGGAGAGGTTATGTTGTACCATCCCTCATTTTACAGAGACAACTTGTCCCAGCCAGTCAATAAGCATTTACTAAGGGCCTCATGTGCTCTGAGAACTGTGCTAGGTGCTAAGGAATGAAACCCCCAAATGCACCAAGGAGACCTCTAAGGCTGCAGGACCAGAGGTCAATTGTCCTGACTCCACTCACATCCCAGTGACTTCCCAGACCAAGACAC
This sequence comes from Pseudochirops corinnae, assembly GCA_028646515.1. Lineage (NCBI taxonomy): Eukaryota > Metazoa > Chordata > Mammalia > Diprotodontia > Pseudocheiridae > Pseudochirops > Pseudochirops corinnae. The sequence continues at coordinate 355,173,939 of CM053586.1, forward strand.
CTCCTCTTCCCTAGTCACATTCCCCTATATGTACTGGCTTTCCCTTTGAAAGGGATTCTTAACCTGGGCTCCAAGAACATTTGCCCACATGCATGTATCTATGTACGCATGCCAGACTTCAGATTGCAGCATTCCCAATACTGGGATACACGAAAAACGCAGTTATCTGGCTATTTCCATCTTTGTTATCTCTATCTATTTCTATATCTATGCGTGCATGTGCCAGGCTTGAGATTCTAGTTTTCCCAGCACTGGGGTCCATGAAAAATGCAGTAATCTTTTTTTTCAATCTTTGTTTATCCCAACTGAAGCACCAAAAGTCCATGAAAGCATTAGGACAAAAAAAGCTTGCCTACCGCCAACAGAGATGTCGGCCCCGCACACTTGACTCTCTGTACGGCCGCCACACGAGACCTTGCACGCAAACACGGTTGTTCCCAGGTGGAGATTGGAGACTTGAATGCTGAGTGAGCGGCTCTTCAGGGAGTTAACCCGAACGTGATTTTGGTAGAAGATTAACTTTTGGAAATCAGAAGTGTGTGAACAGCCTTCTTTGGGCTTCAAAGAGCACGAAATATTGACCATGGACCCAAACAAAACCGTGCGGGAGGGACTCACTGTGACGACTCCCTTCTTGCAAACCTCTGCAATGAAAAACACGTGGTGATGCTCAAGGACACTTACAAGAGCTAGGTTTGTTTCTTTAAATGACAGGTGTGCTCATTTACAAAGCCTGGTGACATCTCTCCAGCAAAATCCTACCAGCACCTGGAGGCATCAATCCCAGTCTATGCTGGGTTCTCAACCAGACACAATGAAAAATGTATACGAGCAATGGGGATTGGATTAAATTAACGAAGCCCTTGGAAACACTGATAACAATGGAAAAACACGGTGACAATCCCCTTCTAGAGCCCTTTTAATTTCATACTGTAGGTGATTTATTTTATGCAATATTTCACTCAAGCCTCCCAACAACTCTAATCTGGGACCATAGACATTATTATCCCCATTATCCATGCAAGAAAGCAGCTCACCAGAGAGAAACAGCAGAGCATGGTGGTAAAAACACTCGTTCCACAGAGTCAGAAGACCTGAGTTCTAAACCTGCTTCTGTCACTTAGTACTGGGCAGCTTTGGGCAAGTCACTTAACTGCTGTAAGACTTGGTTTCTCATCTGTAAGATGGGAAGATTGGAGCAGAGACCACTTCAGACACTTCCAGCTCAAAAGCTCTGATGCCCAGGGACATCCTGGTAGTGTCAGCTGCATCCTCTGGGCTAACATTCTACCCATTGGGGAAGGGAAGCAACTAAGCATTAGTATAATGCCTGCTACGTGCCTACACTGTGCCAAGTGCCTTTGCTTCCTTTTAATATTGTCTCATCAGATCCTCACAACAACCCTGAAAGGCAGGGGCTATTATTCCCTTTTTATAGTTGAGGAAACTGAGGCAGACAGGTGTAGGTGACTTGCCCAGGGTCCCACAGCTAGTGAGTGTATGGAGCTGCATTTGAATTCAGGCCCTCCTGCCTGCAGGCTCAGGGCTCTATCCACCATGCCACCTGGCTGTCTAACCCTTTAGAGTGTGATCTTCTTGAGGTCAGGGATTGTCTTTGCCTTTCTTGTAGTCCAGCACATAGCACAGTGCCTGGAATGTAGTAGGTGCTTAGTAAATACTTGTGGATGGACCACATCATCCCTGACATGTGACCCTCCAGCCACCTGCTTGAAGATTTCCAGTGAGAGGGAACCCACTAAATCCAAGGGGTATCTCATTCTACTTTTGAGAACTAAAACTGTTAGGAAATGCTTCCTTGTATGGAGTCAAGATCTCCCTCTGCAATTCCATCCACTGCTTCTCATTCTGCCCACTGGGGCCAGGCCAAAAATGTCTAGTCCCTCTTCCCCAGAATATCCTTTCAGATACTTGGCTGAACACAGCTCTCATGTCCCCCAAACTCGATTCTCTTGAATAACCATCGATGACCCTTCAGCTAATTGGAATCTCAAGGCCCTTCATGGTCTTGGTTAGCCTCACTCTCAAGCTGATCAATACCCATCGCACAACATGGTGGCTAGAACTGAATGCAACTTTCCAGATGTGTTCTGACCAGGGCAGAGGGCAATGGGACTCTCGCCTCCACAGTCCTAGGGAGGAGAGATGCCTCTTTGTTCAGCTTCACGTTGTACCATCTTTTTATTTTTGGTTTCTGTGCCCTATTGCTCATTCATAATGAACTTATAGTCTGCTTGAAAGCCCAAGAATTTTTTTCACATGAACTGATGACTAGCCATACCTTTCTCTTGCACTGTTTTTAAATTCAACCGTAACATTTTATATTTATCTCTCGTGTTTCATCTTTTTAACTCTGACTCAATGTTCTAGCCTGGTGGTCTCCAAAATTGGGAAAGGAGGGTAGCAGGTACCCTGGGAGGGTTCTGGCATGATCCCAAGGGAGCCATGGTTTGTTGCTGAGGGCTACCTGATCAATCAGAGGGTAGGAGATGGGCCTTCTCCCACTGTGCCCAGAGACAGTCAATCCTGAGGCTCATTTTCAATACAACCACACTTGCACTTCATTCCTTATACCCACCATTGCTCTACTCCCCCATCCTGACTGCATCAAAGGCTCCCAACCTTGCTCCTTTTCATCAGTCCCCGGGGGCAGTTATAACCTAACCCTGTCCTGGACACTCTCAGAAGCAGCAAATCCCCCACTCTCCACAGAATACTCAACAGAAAAAAATGTGCCAATAGGGGTGCGTGATCAAAAAATTAGGGTGCCCACTACTCTAGCCTGTCAACGACTTTATAGCCTGTTATCCAATATCTTAGAGATTCTTCTAAGCTTTGCGTCATCAGCAAATTCCATCAAACCCTTTATTTAAGACACTGATATTGTTGAGTTCAGTTGTGCCCAACTCTGTGACCTCATTTGGGATTTTCTTGGCATGGAGTGGTTTGCCATTTCCCTTTCTAACCCCTTTTACACATGAGGAAACTGAGGCAAACAGGGTTAAGTGACTTGCTCAGGATCACAAGCAAGTAAATATCTGAGGCTGGATTTTAACTCAGATCCTCCTGACTGGTCCTCTATCCACTGTGCCACCTAGCTGCCCCTAAGACACTGATTAAAAAGAAAAAGTTAAATAACACTGAACTAAAGACAGATTCCTGAGGTACTCTGCTGGAGACTCCTATTCAAGATGACACAATATTCAAGACCATTTTGACCCGGGCACTCATCCAATTTCAAATCTACCTAACTCTACTATGATCTAGTTCCATCTCTCCATCTCGCTCACAAAACGACACTTTGTCAAACACTTTGCTAAAATCTGGGGAAACTACTATCCGAAGCATTCTCTTGCTGGTGTTTGCCAAATGGTTGAAAAGAGAGGATTATAAAATTTAGAATTATGACTGTAATTCTACATTTTGAGATGCTGTGCCAAACTTCCGCTGGAGAGAGTCATTGTTTATGTTTTATAAGGTTTCTTTGATCTGTACAAGTGATACCACACTACACAAACAGGAAAAAATAGAAGAGTTAAACAAGTGGGTATTAAAAATCCAGCCTCTGCTAGAAATTTTCTCTGTGTTCAAGGCAGAGAACTGAGTAAAGGGATGACTGAGGTGATGGTTATCTTCAATTCGATGATCAGTCAATAAGCTGGCATCATATATATATATCTTCTTAGTGACAAGAGCTGTCCTTGGTGATGGCAATCACTGTCTCTGCCCTCAAAGAGCTTTGATTCCATGGGGAACAACATGGGAATGGATACAATCTCTGTGCAAAGAGAGAGAACCTGGGATTTCATTGGCAAATAGTCATCTCAGGTAAGGAAACTCCCTCTACCAAAGAAGGGAGGCACCTCTTCTATTCTTAGAAAGCTTCCTAGAATATTAAGCAAAGAAGTGACTTGCCCAGGGCCACACCACCAGTATGGATCAGAGGCTGGGCTAGAATACAAGCCTGTGTGGTTTTCTTTATTGAATACGCAGTCTATTTCTCATAAACAAAAAGTAATTGAGGGGAGAAGTTGAGTCAACCAATATTTAAGCACCTACTATGTGTTGGGCACCATGTTAAGTGTGGCAGTACAAAGAAGGGCAAAAGACAGTACCTGGTCTGAAGGAGTTCACAGTCTGGCGTGATACACAACATCGCAAACAGCTGTGTACAAACCGGTTCTAGGCTGTCCCAAAAGTCTGAGGGCAGTTTTAAGTCTTGCTGGTACTAAGACTTTTCAAACAGTTGATATACACAGGCAAATTGGAGATAATCAACGGAGGGGAAGGCACTATCGATAATGGAGGGTTTCTAATAGGTGGAATTTTAGTTGGAAGGAAGCCAGTAGATGGTAACGAGGAGGGAGTTTTAGGCAGGAGGGACAGCCATTGAAAACAGAGTTGGGAAGTAGAGCATCTTGTCTGATGGGCAGCTGGGGGTTGATGTTGCTAGATTGCAGAGAATGTGTGTGGGGCTGGGGGACAAAGTGAGAATAAAAAGCCTGGAAAGGTAGGAAAGGGCTTTAAAAGCCTCATCATTCTTACTGGCTCCTGGAGATGATAAGGAGCCATTAGAGTTTATCCCATGGGGGAGAGGGGTGTGACATGATGTGATTTCTGTTTCGGGAAAAGTACTTTGGTGGTTGAATGAAGGTTGGACTGGGGGGGGGGGGGGAGCAGAGAGACTCGAGGCAGCCAGACCCCTTAGCAGTTCTTGCAATAGTCAAGGTATGAGGTGAAGGGTCTGTATCAGAGGGGTGGCAAAATCAGAGGAAAGAAGGGGGGCTAATGCAAGAAACATTGCAAAGGTAAAATTGATGGGCCAGGGCAACAAATTGATATGCAGGGGGAGAAAGAGGGCAATGAAAAAAAATATTTCTCATTTCTATATTTATTAGACCATTACACTGCCTGTCCTGATAAGTCAGAGAGCCTACCAGCTTGCTCAGAACCAAGGAGATCCCTCAAGGCAGAGTACGCAGCATCCTTTCCTCTGCATAGCTGAACTCACTCAAAGACATACTGCCAGTTATCTTCATTCACAGTAAGGATGTGATTTTATTGGCAAGAATACTCCTAACCCTCCCCCACCTCCCAATTTGGTAGCCAGTCTTTAGGAGGTGCTATGGACAAAAAAATTATTATCCCCAGGTGGCCACCTCTCTAGAGATCAGTAACTTCTCCCCAAACTCTGGAGCCCAAAGTTGGGTCCTCTGACCATAGGCACAGTCTATCTTTGGGCCAAGTTTTTCTGGTTTGGGAGGACAGGTCAGAACCTTCAAGAACTGGGTTTCTATCCATACCAAGATGGAGAAGCATCAGTATAGGATCACACCTCCTTAGGAAGGACAACCTATCCCAGCTTCCCTGGATTCCTCCAAGATCCAGCTCCATTCCCACCCCAAATTTTTCCCAGTCCTCTCCATGAGCCTACTTTCTATTTCTAGATAAGATATATATAGTCTCCCCTTACCTTAGAATGTAAGCTTTTTGAGGGCAGAGATCGTTTGCCTTTCTTTGTGGGCACAAAGCAAGCACTTAATACTAATTCGCAATTACTGTGAGAAATGAGCATTTCTCTCTTTTATTTAATAGCTAATTACATTAGAGCCAAGAGTTTTCCCCTTTTCTGCTTCCTCATCCCGAAGCCAGCCAGAGTGGGAAATCTCTCTTACAGGTTTAACCAAGCCAAGATCTTATCAGACAGTAACAGAAATGCTAACTGGGTTAATGGATGTGTTCCCCCTCATTGTGTTTGCTCAGACAGGTCTGGCAAGTGTTGATTCTCCCTTTCGTCAGACAGGGGATATGGAAATCGATGTCTCTTTGACCAAGATCTGGGTAATCCAAGTCATGGAACCCCAGGACCCTCAATGTAATACAACCTAGCCACTCATAGTAATACTTCTTTTCTCATTAATTGTTAACTAAAGTTGATCTTCACCCTTCAGGAACCGCTGCTCTTCCAAAGGCATATAAACTGTGTGCCCACCACCATGACAGGTCTTTGGTCTAAGAGAGACTGCCAGATGACCATCATCTTATTAATAAACATGCTGGCCTTATTAATAAAATGATTAAATTATCCAGAAACTTTAATCATCACCTTACATATGGCTTTAAGGTTCGCAAAATACCCACACACATATATGTATACATATTAGATAATATACATATTATCTAATATGTATATATTAATATAATATATAATAATATAATACATAATAAAATATAATACATATATTATCTCACTGAATCCTCACAACAACCCTGTAAGGAAGGGGCTGTTATTATCCCCATTTCATAGATGTGAACGTTGGGGCTGAAAGGGTCAAGTGACTGGCTCAGGATTATGCAGCTTGTAAGCGTCTGAAGCTGATTTGAATTCTATCCGTGACTCCAGTTAGCTGATGCACAAGTATTTGAAGGCTTATAACATGAAAGAGAAATTAGCTTTGCTCCGCTTGACCCCAGCAAACCCACTAGAAGCAGAGAGTAGGAGGTGAGCTCAGAATGAAACTTTCAGAAAGGGCTGCCTGGGAAGGTGCGAGGTATGGTATAGAAAGGGTCTCTCAGTCAGGTAGCCTTTGTGTTTCCTCCCAACAGCTCAGATTCTGTGACTCAGTTATTACAAAATACAACTCTTAAGAATTCCACATCTTGGGTGGAATCCCTCTTGGTGGGTACTTTACCACTTTAGTAAAAAGCAGGGCTATGGCACAACAGAATTAATAAGGGACTTATCATACACAATCACAGACAGAGATAGATAATACAATGAATTTGTTTAGATGACTAAAGACTGAATGCAAAGGAGCAAGAAAAATGAACAGTACTAAGAAATATATTTAATCAGCAAATCATAGCTCAGACCAAGGAGTCTCTGGTTACTTTACATAATATCCTTACCTATTTCTGCCTTCATTAATAGCCATGTGATGAATAAAATGAGGGTCACTGAATAAACTCCAGCCGCATATGCCATGAAAGGTACACGATTCCTGAAGGTGATCCCCGGTTCTCTTTTTCCTCCTTGAGAAAACAAAACAACCAAAATAATCAATAAATTCCATTTAGATTTTCAGAAAAGTAAATATCTGCATATAATTTTAAAAAGATAAGTAGTTGCATTTTGTGCAGATCCCCCAAATTCAGCAACCTAAGACAATTTCAGACAGTTAAAAAGACTTTTTTTTTCCCCATTCACCAAATTTTGTTGGATATTTTTTTTAAAACTGGATTGTGCCTTAGAAGCTCTTAGAGAGAGAATCACAAAATCTGAGACAAAGGGACCTCTGTGGCCATCGAACCCAATCTCAGATTTGTAAAAGAGCTCCCTCCATAACACACAAGAGGAGGGGTCATCCAGCCTTTCCTTGAAGACTTCCAGCGACCAGGAACTCAATCCTTCCTGAGATGGTGCTCAAAGAAAGTAGAAAAAGATTTCTGAACATAGCTTATTAGATTATAGAATGTGAGACCTAAAAAATCCTTAGAACCTTAGAGAACACAGGATGATCCAATCGGAGAGTACCTTTAAATATATATGATCAGAGCAAGATGTCTTAGAACATAGACCATTATAGAAGGGACTTCTGAAGGCAGCATGTTAGAACACAGACTAAAAGACCTAAGAACATAAACTGGGAGAACTGGACAGGACTCTAGAACCCCAGAAGTACTCTACAACACAGAATGTTTGCTACAGACGAACCTTAGAACGTAGAACACTAGAGTTATAAGTGAAGTGGCAAGACTCTGCCTTGTTCATTATTCTACAACCTCCCATCACTCTCCCTTGACTGAGGGCAGCAAGGCTCAAGTCTCCAGCAGGAATCTGTGTTCTTACAGCCCTGTAGGCAGGAACTGGCCCATTTGTTGGTAAAATGCATCCTAAATGCAAAATTACAACAACAGGACCATTCAGGACACATCAAAACTCACTGAAATGGCAATCCCTTTGGAAAAGCCAATGGAAGGACAAATACGTGAAAGTTTTTTTTTTTTTTTTAGGAGAAACATCCCTAGGGCTACAGATTTAAAGTTGGAAGGGACCTTGGCAATCAAGTCCAACTCCAGACGATCTTACAGGTAGGGAAACTGAGAAACAGATAAGTTCACCCATATGGGCCAAAACATACAGAATCCTTTCACTCTAGAAAGTGATTTAAATGCAATTCTAAAGTTGCCAATTATCTCCAGGGGTTGCCCAAATCCTTCTCTCCAAAATGCTAAGAAAAGTATCTATTTTCTACCTTATGTAGAATTATTAAAAAATTATGGTTTCTAATTTAATTTCATATCAGAAGTAGAAATATTAAAATCTGATCAGGACAGGGGAAGTTCCTGGCTGCTCTCTTAAATTTGCCAACTGGTATCTTGAAAAAGATTTCCCAATCAATAGTCAGAGAAATGCAAATCAGAACAAGTTGGAGGGACAGAAAAGACGCGTGTTGGCAAGGAGGAGGGAAAGCAGGTCGGCCAAGGGAGCTGCCCCTTGGTTCAATTCCTTTGGAAAGTAATAGAGAAAGACGTAACCGGTGGAACTTGCTGGACAATGCGGACACGTCCCAGTTTGACCAAACCAAGACATGTCTCGGAGTTGTTATGATTTCTATTTTGAATTATCAACAATTGAGAGAGTTTTTCAAGTTGTTATTGTAGTTTGTGTTTCTTATTTGGAAGAGTTGCCCAGGGTCAGCCTATGTATGTCAGAGGCAAGAACCGAACACAAGTCTTCCCAACTGTAAGATGAACCTTGTACCCATGAGGTCATGGCCTTTCCTAATGCATAGAGACAAGACCAAAGGAATGGAAGATGCTTTCAGGCATTAAATAAATTTCAGTTATGATTAGGGAACCCCGTGCTTCTCAGCTTTTTGGCTAAGGTCAAAGGAAATTGACCTTTCAATAGCCTTGCTGTTGCTGTTCTCTACCAAAAGATGTGCGTGTGTGTGTGTGTGTGCACGTGTGTGTGCGCATAAATGTATATATACACAAATATATATCTATGTGAACAGATTTATCATATTTTATATATTTGCCAACATTTATAGATATATTTTATATGTACACATATGAACAAATTTTATAACCATATTTATTAACATATTTATATATTGAACATATTTTACATAAATATGATTGAGATTCAGTCTTATTTACATTTCTGACTTGAGAGAGAGTAATTTTCAAACAATGAAGTTTTAATGCCACCATAGGGGTGGAAAGACTGATACAATTCTGTGACAATAATGGTAACAACAATCACATTTATAGAGGGGCGTAAGGTTTGCAAATTGCTTTACATACGTTAACCCACTGGTTCTACAAAAATGTGCGATATAAATAACTCTCATTTTATAGTACTTCATGATTCAGGGCAATAGACCATACATTTAGAGCAGAAAAGACTCTCAGAGACCATGTAAATCCAGCCCCTCATTTTATGAATGAGAAAACTGGATGAGGTCCTAGGAGGCTCCCATCTGCCCAAGGTTGCCCGAGATCCTACCTGTAGTAAATAATTTATGAAACAGTTTCCTCCCCAAAACTTGTGAGGTAGGTAGAGTAGGGATCCATATCCCGATTTTACAGATGGGGCTCACCAATGTCAAGCCATCTACCCAACGGCATCGCCCAGGTCATTAGTGGCAACACAAACCAGGTCTCTACTCCCAGCTCTGAATTTTGCCCTCTACCCTCCTCCTGCTTCCTCCTGGTCCAACTTTAAAATCCACTCCCTGACGATTCTGGCCTCAGGAGAAAATGGAGGGGGTCCCTGCTGAGCAAAGAAATGAGGAGGTTTCTCATTACTTGCCTCTAAAATTGCCTCAGGCCATTAGAGACTCACAGCTTCCTCCAGAGAAGTTCAGAGCACTTTAGGACTTCGAGTAAATGGGGCATTTTCCAATAAAGTGAAACTTCCCGACAGCTGAAAACATCCTTCATGTAACTGGCCTTAAAGACACAACACCAAAACTGGTGGCTCTATGGCCCGGGGCCAGAGGTTCAAAGACAAGGCAGCAGCGTGACTCATCACCCCAACTCACATACGTTCCAGGCTCCCTGGCCCTGCTCAGAACAGAGGCATCTTCCCCACCTCTGCCACGACTGAAGCCGGCTCTGGGGACGGTACTGAAGAGCACCTTCCTGAAAAAGTCCTTCTCTTGTGAGACTGGAAGCCGCCTAAACACTGCTTAGTGCTGTGTTCATCTGGTCCTTAACAGATCAATGAATCTTTTCTGCCGTGATGTGATTTTTGCTGCTTTGAACTTTCTGGGCCTCAGTCTACTCATCTATGAAATAGGGGCAATGTCATTTGTATAGATTCCTTACCTCCCTGGGCTGTCCTGAGGAAAGAGCTTACGAAACTACTGTGTGAGATTTGATCAAACATTTGATTTTAAGGCTTACTATAAACCTACTATACACAGACAAAAATGAAACAGCCCCTGCCCTCAGGAAGCTTACGTTCTCTCAGGGATAATATGTAAATAATTACCTACAAAAGAAAGACTTCACATAAATAACTACACACCGAGGGAAAGCATGTGGATAAATAATCACGCAGTCCCTTAACATTCATTCATTGACTGACTGTTCACCGAAAGCCCATGGTGCCGTAGAGGAGAAGCTCAAGATTTTCTAGGTGCTTTCCTCAAAGAAATAGTACAGGATTATCATCCCAATTCACAGACAAGAGAATGATGTTCAAAGAGCTCCAATATCTAGCCCAGAGAAGAACGGTCTGGGGCCCAAGTTCCAAGTCTAGGACCCTAGACATTATGCCCCTGGAATGGTAGGTGACATGTTGGACTTGGAATCAGGAAGACCTGAGTTCAAATCTGGCTTCAGACATTTGGTGGCTATGTGGCAATGAGGGAGTCTCTCAGCCTCAGTTTCTCAGGGGATGATAATAGCATCTACCTGCTCCTCCCCCTCACATGATATAAAAGTATATGAGGTAATTTGAAAACCTTAAAGACATATGTGTATATATATCTACATGCATGTTGCTATGTCACATGGCTTTTCAATAAGAATTATCCACATTTTCCCAGGTCCTAGCTCCCACTTTTCTATTTCTGTACCCCAGGACTGTGGTGAGCTATGTTGCTGAGAAACCCATGCAAATCAAACCATATTCCCACAAGCTGTGCTCAGAATCCTGGCCAGCTCCCTGGCAAACACATGCCCTCAGGCATTGGCATGGATGGAATCACGTAAATCCATTCCTTCGACAACCAAACAATCCTGCTGGATCCAGATCCTGTCCTCTGGGTCCAGAGCTGGAAGAAACCCAGAGACCACAGAGAGAAGGGGGAGATGCTCAGTTCTAACTTTGCTTTGTTCTCTCCACCAAGGAGAATGACAGAAGGGAGCTGATCAACTGAGGTGATACTCCAGACTAGGAAGGTCCTCACTGCCTTTAATGAAGGGAAGACACCCAGCACAGCCGATGCCTGAGCCACTGTCAATTATATTGAAAGCTCATGGAAAGCAGGAGGGGGACCACAGATGGAGAAGAGCATAAATCCTCATTTTCCAAAAAGGAAATGCACAAAATCTGCAGTCTGTAGACCAGGGAGCTTGATTTCAGTTTCTAGACAAGGACACAATTGCTAGCATTTACGAAGCACTTCACGGCTTACATAACACACTGCATTCAGGGCTCTCTTCCACTTTAAGAAGCTGCATCCCATGGCACTGGCCCCTTCTCTAAGCTCATCATTTACATTGACTGCAGCTGTGGTTTCATGGGTTGAGGTACGTTAGTAACCACCAAATAACAAGAGACCTAGGGTAACCTCCAGCACCCCAGTGGATTCTCTGTAAGGGGTATATGGGGTGACAGACAAGCATATAGGGGGTTGTGATGTGGACCCTTCCATCCACCCCCTTAACCCAGGATCCCAGTCTCCTCTCTTCCACTGCCTACACCCCATGACCCATTCACTTCTCATCCCCTGGCAATCTCCTGATTCAAACATCCAGCTGAAAGGGTAATGACCGAATTGCCAAATCCGGTCGTCCTTTCTCAGTCTTTAGCCTTCCTCACCTTTCTGCAGCACCTTGGACCACTCTCTCCTCCAGCATATTCCCTCCTCTCTGGACTCTCTGCTCTCCCCTGGCTCTCCTCCTACCTGACCGTTCCTTCTGTCTGATCTACTGCGCCACCACCCATGACCTCCTCTCTGTGTGGGCTCTGCCCTGGTACTCTTCGCTCTCTGAACCTTCAGGAGTCTCCTCGGCTCTGAAGCGTTCAGTCATTGTTACTTTTGCCTTTCTTTGTATCCAAAAGAAAATTCATTTTTCTCCTTCCAAAACCCACTTGTCTTCCTAACTTTCCTAACCCCAGGAAGGATGGGGGAAGGGGATCAAAGAGATCTAAGCAAAACTCGAGTGAGGAGAGAGCAACGGGAAGCACCTGGTCTTGTCTCTTCCGATCTCCAGTCTCCCCCACCCCCACTTTTTCTTGTTTTCCATCTTCCTCTACCTTAAAGAGAAATTAACTTTCTCTACACTTTCGAGAGCATCTGAGTTCCCACCCCAACTTCTACATTTTTGCCCTCATGACTCCACAAAGGGGTTTCATTTCCATCATGAACTGTTGCTATCCTTTTACCCCTTTGGCTTTTCTGTCCCTTTCTTGCTTCACGTCCCATCCCTTTCTATATTTCTTCTCTCCCTCACTGTGCTTCCTCCTCCTCCTCCTCCTCCTCCTCCTCCTCCTCCTCCTCCCCCCCCTCTTCTGGGTCTTTCTCATCTCAACCTCTCTCCCCCCTTTACTGCCCTTTATCACTTCCTCTATCTTCAACCTGTTCTCCTCCCCTACTCGCCACCCCTTCCTCTCTCTACTCCTTTCCCCTTCTCGCCTGATCTCTCCCTGCTCTTTCTGCTCAGGCTCCTTTTGTCTTTCCCACTGGTTCTTATATGCAGGTGTGTGAAATTCTCAGGCCACCACCTACAACTGCACAGAAGTCGCCTCATCTCCCTCTATGCTTACTGCTAACTGACGCCCTGAAACAATTCTACCGGCAGGCTTAATCTCTATAGACAACAATCATCTACCTGAACTCATTGCTCTATGATTAACATGAACTCCCATCCCTTCAATCCTTCTTTAACGCAGTGATTCTCAGTTCCTGGATAGCTTTGTTCAAACTCCATTCTTGGCTCTCCTCCCCTCACTGATGATCCCTTATTCTCCTCCCCCTCAACTGAATCCTCCCAAACCTCCCCCTCTACGGCTCCCCTCCCCCCCCACCGTGTCCTGTGAAAATGCTTGCTCCATAGGGAACAAGCTAGACTTCATTTTTTTACATCTTTTCCTTTCCAGCTCCTTGCCTCTTTTTGAGCAGAGTTTGGTATGTCCTCCCCCTTCCCCCCCTTCCCGCCCAAATGATCCTGGTTTCTGGTTTGCCAGATGCTGTAGCTTAATCATGCCCACCTGGCATGTACCTTCCCAACCCTCCACTTGAATTCTTGGAAGAAAATAATGCTTCATGTCTTACAAGCCTTCACCTACATTAGTTGAAGACTGGAATCTGACCCAGCCACATACAGTATACTTGTCTTTCAGAGACTGGGAGTTATATGGGGTCTTAGAGGTCGAGTCCAACTCTTTATTTTATAGAAGAGGAAACAAAAGTCTGGAGGGGTCATAGGATCAAAAGGCTGGAAGAGACTCGAGAAAACCCTCATTTAAAAATTAGGAAACAGGCTCAGGGGAGGTAGAGAAGTTGCCCAAGGTTCCGCAGGTAGTTAAGTGGCAGAGGTAGTGTTTGAACCTCGGTCCTCCAGAGATGAGCCGCCCAACATGCTGGAAGCTTTCTCCCAGGTCTTTGATGTGGTGATGATATTCTGAAGCTAGAGACATCGTGAATTGTTCTGGGAAGTGAGGCATCATGGCTTTGGTGTTTCTCTTCTTTCACTGACTTTCTTGGAAGAGCTCTTTTTTTTGAGTCAATAAACCATTTAAAGCCTTTCACAATCTGGCTCCAACTGCTTTATTACACGTTGCTCCCCTTTATGACTCTAGTTCAGTCAAACTGGCCTAATCATTCCTTACACATATCACTATCTCCCACCTCCATGTCTTTGCACAGGCTGTTCCCCTGCCAGAGGTGCACAGTGCCTGCCACGATGGACAGATGGGAGTTCTTTATACCAAAGGGCAGCTACAATACCAACTCAATTCCCACCCCTCAGCACAGTAAAGCATTCTTTAAAAAAAAAACCTCAGCTTATTAAAATGAGTTTTGTTTAGAGACTTTTTCGAGGATTCACAACAGCTCTCCAGATACCTGCAAAAAGTCCCCTAGGGATTGGGAAACCAAGGTCCTAGTCATGGCTGCTCTTTCTCACGGTGTTTTCACTGAGACCCCCCAAGCTCCATTTTAGTGGGGGCTACCACTTTTCAGGGGTTCACTTCATCCTCAATATGCTTAAAATTAAGCGGCTTATCTTAATTATCTTTAAATAGCATTTATTTAGTACTTTGCTAAGGTAGACAGTATATACTTTAATTATTAAATTAAATCATAGCCCCATAAAGTAAGTATTGGCCATCTCCAACCTACAGAAGGGAGTTAGGGGAGATGGAGAGGTCAAAATCTTTAACTTGACCAAAATATTAGGGAAAATCAGGGACAGTTCAGGATCAGATTGGAGAGGAGTGACCATGTGGTACAGCAGAAGGGACGTTTACTAACTTCGTTGGGTAAGTCGCTTCATCTCTCCCCAGGCCTCAGTCTCCTCATCAGTAAGATGAGGTTAGACTGGGGAGAGGAGTTAATCAGGCGTGTGCTGGAACGGGCTTGTTGGGAGTTTGTTGTTGAACATTTTAAGAGCACACCACGGCTGTTAAGGGCCCTTTCTGCTCTAGTGCTATGATCTCGAATGAAACTTTTCAGTGTGTCTCAGCCCACTGAGATAGGACTATCTTTTCTCTCCTGAGCTTAGCTTTTCCTAGAACTGGGTCTGTTGATCGGACCACTCTATTTCACCTGAGTGAATTTTCCCTTTCCTCATTCATGAGCTCGGTCAGTGCTCTTGCTTCTCATGGGAGGTGTGTGGTTTCCCTCAGGAGAGATCTTGGAGCCCAGGCTGGAGGACTGCTTAGGATAGATTCCAGTGGGCATTCCTTTTTGGTAGGACTTGAACTAGATTAATCAATAAGTATTTACGAAGTGCCTACTATTCACCAGGCATACAGATACAGTGAAATAACCCCTATCTGCAAGGGGCTTACCTTCTAATGGGGAAGACCTCAATCGCTACATTTGTGCTTGGATAACATAAATACCAAATGTATGTGTGTATACAGATACATATTTACATTCATGAACAAATTGAATAAATGTAAAAAAAATAAAATAAATGTAAAAAAAATGTCAAAAAAATATAAAAAAATAAAATAAAATAAAATGTCAGAGTTTGGGGAGGGGATCAGGAAAAGCTTCCTGTTGAAATGGTGCCTAAGGTGCATCTTCAAAGAAGACTCTGAGACAGAGATAAGGAGAGGGTGAATGCCAGAGAGAGGGGTGTCTAGTGCCATGGCATCCTTCCAGCTTGAAAATTCTGTGATTCAATGATTTTTAATTAAATTTCCCCCATCATGTGAGTCACTGTATGGGCTGTTTTGGTTTAACAGTTTTTCTTTGTTAAAAGAGGCTTCCATGCTAACGGGTAAAGGTAGGGATGGGAAGGGAAGCACTTTTAGAAATAACTTATCTCCCAAGAACAGGTATGACTAAATCTTTTTTTTTTTTAAATGAAAAATCATTTGATCACATCACTCCCCTAGAGTTCTCAGCCTCATCTCATCTGACTCTTTGCCAGGTATCATGAGCTCCAGACAAACAACAGTTCTTTCCACACAGTAGGTGTGCTTGTAAAGATCTGTGACTTGGAACGAGTTTTGTACATGAATTGGTGCACCTGGTACAACCAGGTGTGTGTGTGTGTGTGTGTGTGTGTCTGTGTGTGTGTCTGTGTGTCTGTGTGTGAGAGGAGGGTAAGGAGGTACCCAGCGTACTTTTAAATTTAATTCACATTATTCATGTTTTCCCCCATCATTTTCTTAAGCCTAGACAATCAGGAAAAAATCGACCAAGCTCAGGTTTGTAGAGTTTGCCGATTTCTGAGGTATAAATGTTCATACTGAAAATTGAACGATGCCTCCCTCCCAGGCTGGCCAGCACACCCTGACTCTTCCCACAAACCTCCTTCCCCATTCACCTCCTATCACTTGGAACTAATATTTCTGCCAACTCAGAGTGCCTTCACTCTTCTCTGCCCAACCAAAATCCTACCCATCTCTCCAGGCCCAACTCATGCTCCCTAATCATCCCAGGATACAATTATCTTTAACCTCTGACCTCTTACAACTCTGTGTTTAATGCACATGCATCATAAAAGCAATTTAAGGTTTCCAAAGCACTTTATACATCATCTCTTTTGATTCTGGCAACAACTCTGAATTGGGAATGAATAGATGGGGGAGGGAGAAAACTGAGGCTGAAGGGTTAAGGGACTTGACCAAAGTCACACAACTAGCCAGCGTTTGGTGTAGGGTTTGAACTTGGGTCTTCCCAACTCCAAGTTTAGCATGCTATGCATTATGCTGCCTAACCGCCCATTTCTTGAATCACAACTGAAATCATCTAATGAAATCCCCTTCTTCCACTTAAGAGAAGACTGTGCTCCAGAGGAGCAGAGGGTCATGCTCAAGTCAGGAGATTTCCCAGGCCAATCTTCTGTCTATGCCATCCACTGTTGCTCATTTGTATATACTTGACTCCAAAAATGTTTGTTTCCCCTCTCATTCCACCTCCAAGTAGTGTGTGAACTCCCGGAGGGCAGGTAGCCCATCTTAAAGCCCCGTAGTGGCTAGCACACATTCTGCTCCTGGTAGGTGCTCAGTGAATCTACTTGAACTTGCATCAAAGTCATTCTTGCATTAACAGCAAACTTCCAAAACCGTGACTACCATGGGTTATTGCCCACAGGATGTCACTTGGCATCACAAAATAAACACTAATAATGAACAAAGCAGGACATTTCCTGGCATTAAAAATATACATGTATAAAACTCATATTAAGATTCATCCCTGGGGCGGCTAGGTGGTGCAGTGAATAGAGCACCGGCCCTGCAGTCAGGAGGACCTGAGTTCAAATCTGGCCTCAGACCCTTGACACACTTACTAGCCGTGTGACTTTGGGCAAGTCACTAACCCCAATTACCCTCCAAAAAGCACCAAAAAAAAAAAAAAAGATTCATTCCCTTGTTGTACCCCAAGTTGTGACATGCCCTGGGCAGCTGCCTCTCCTGCCTCCTCTTAGTCCAGATAAGTGGAGAGATCAGAAATTTAGCTAATCATACTCCCAAGTCCCCCAAAAGGAAAGAGGACTGGCTGACAGGAATCCCCTCCACATAGTATAGTTGAAGGAACTAGCAAGGTTCCCCTGGACAAGGGAAGATTTAGGCAGGACATGTCCTCAAGTATTTAAAGGGCTGTCATATGGAATATTGATCATTTACTTTGGCCCCTGTTGAAAGAACCAAGAAGAAGGGGTGAGAGTTTGAAGAGGCAAACTGAAGCTTGGGATCAGGGAAGATCTTCCTGGCACTTGGGTGCTCCATAAGTGGAATGGACTGCCTGGAGTGGCGGTGAGCGGCCCCTCATTGGAGGCTAGATCACCAGACTAGAGTTCAGTGAACTCCAGTGGGGATTTTTTGGGGGGTACAGGTTGGACGGGTTGGACAAGATGGCCACTGAGATCCTATCTTTCCAAGTAATTCTGATTCTGTAAGGAGCTCATTACATCTTCTTTTGGATCTAAACACCGTCTTCAAGCAGTAACAGGACACATGTGAAGGCTCTGTAAGCAGTTTTATGAATTGTTGCTCAGTATTGCGAAGAGTAAGTGTCTCATTGAGGTGTAGAAGCAGTACTAGACTTGGAGTCACAAGACCTAGGTTCAAATCCCGTTTCTCTACTTAATACTCATGCAAGGGCAGCTAGGTAGCACTGTGGATGGAATGTCAAATGTCAGGAGGACCTGAGTTCAAATCTGACCAGACACTGGCTGGGTGACCCTGGGGAAGTCATTTAACCTATGCCTCAGTTTCCTCATCTGTAAATTAAGGATAACAACACCACCTGTCTCCCAGGGTCACGGCGAGGAGAGAAGGATGTAATATTGATGAAGCGTTCTGCTAGCCTTAATGCTCTACATAAAGGCGAGTTATTATTACTGATGCAACTGTGAGCAAATCATTTCCCCTCTCCTGGGCTCGTGTTTACTCACCTGCAGAATGAAGAGGCTGAGCGGGCTTACCCTCAAGACCCCTCCCAACTTCCTGATCTTGAGAAGTGAATAATTTGTCAGAGACAGTCACTCCTGCGCGGGAACCTTTGAAATCCCTCAAAGCTCCACGTAAAGAGAGCACGGCTGCAAACACCCTTATTGTCTTTTTAAAAAGAAGGTGCTAAAAATGACCACGGCTCTTTGTTTTGTCTGGGGGTAATCGCGTGACAATGCTCCATGGGTTTAAATAAAGTTGGGGAAGAAGGGCGAAGAGGGCCTTAAAGATCTTAGATTTGGACTTTTCATGTGCCTTCTGATAGAGACAGGCCGTGAAAAGCATTGTTTCCTTTCTGCTGGGGGAATGAGAATCAGGTCTCTATTTGCCTCTTAGAGGCAAGAACAGAGATTACCAGTGGGAAGGGCCCTTAGAGGCCAGGTCGTCTGTACCCCTTCATTTCCAGATGAGGAAGGAGACCAAGACTCAGACTACTTGCCCAAGGTCACAAAATTAGTAAATGACCAAGTGGGGCTTGGGTCCAGCATCTGCAAGTCCTTTCCTCGGTAAAACATCGTCTTTCACGGCCAAAGCTCCAGAGTTGGAGATCTCACTCTGTGCACGAGAAACGCCAAGTGAAGTTGTGTTCCAAAAATCCATTCCTGTAGCTAAACATTTGTGCAGTCTAAAGTAAAATAAACAGCTGATTTTGTTCAATTATCTAGTCCCATCCGAGGAAATTCTGTTGGTCGAGATTGGTCTAATCAGGGGTTCCTTAACCTGGGGTTAACCAGCGTTCAGCGAGTGCCCGCCTGGCTTTTAAGACAAGCTGATTGGCTTGCTGACAGACAGGCTGGGGTCTCTGAACTTTAAATTTTTTTGATAACTATCTCACAACAATTGGCTTCCTTTTGTAATCCTTTATATTTTATAATTTAAAAACATTCTGAGGCGCTGGCGCATAGGTTTCATTAGATTGCCGAAGGGCTCTAAGCATACAAAAAAATCAAGACCCCCCCCCCCCCCTACCCCTCCAAATGATAAGGAATTATCCCAACTTTTCACTTCTTATGTAGAAAAAAAAAAACTTTTTAAAAGTTCCAAAAGCAAGCCCAAGCTTGTGGGAAACAGGCCGGTAGTGGGGTGGGCACCTTCTGGCCACTCTTCACACCTCACTCCCTCTCAGCAACCCTCAACAAGCTTCCTTCCTCCCTCCCTCCCTCTCCTACCCCCACCAATTCCCAGGCTTCTTAGTCCAGTGATAGGGGCGACCCCAGCCTGTACCAAGTCCCAGTCTAGTCTTCTGGCCAAACTCACCCCCACCCCAAAGAATCCTAGCACCACCTGGGGCAGGGGATGGATACCTACTGGAAAACAGAAAAAAAGCAAAACCCATTTCCCCACTGAGCCACCCCCACAATAGGAGAAAGGGCATTTATTAGAAAAAAAAAAAAGTTTAAGCCCCCGAATTCCCCTCAATTCTCTTCCTTTCCCCCAATTCCTAATAGTTACTATATATTTTTTCTAAAAAAAAAAAAAAAAAGCAACCCCTCTTTCCCTTCTTTATCTATGAACTCCTACCACACAAACTCCCCCAAATCAACTCGGAGCAGAGAGAAAGACACTCCAAAAGAGCAGGGGAAGAGCCCGCGTTGACAAGCGAGCCTGAGCCGCGACCCTTCCGGGCTTGCCCGCTCCCCCAGCCCCGCAGAAATCGGGGTCCCCCAGCCCCCCGTTCCAGGCCCGGTGGCAGGCACTTACCCCGGGAAGTCCGCGCGCCAAAGTCACGACTCTATCTTCCCCGCGGCTCCCTAGCTCCCCTCCGACCCGGCCTCCGCTACATCAGCAGTGGAGAGCCCGGACGTTTTGGGGGGAAGCCCTAGGGGGCCGCTAGCGCTGGGGCAGCCCCGATCCCCAGATCCCAGCCGTCCCCGCTCCGCGTCTGGCTTAGCCGGAGTTCCCCTGAAGTCGGGCTGGGCTAAGCGCTTGGGGCTGCGGGCGGCTGCGGGTGACAAGCCAGGACCAGGTGGGTGGGGGTGTGAATATGACTGCGCTAGGAACGAGTAAAGAGCGAGCGGGTGAGGCGGCCAGGCTGGCTCCTTCCCAGGGGCTTCCCTCACAGCTCAGTGATTCTATCTGTGACTCTCAGACCCGTTACCGAGAAGTCCCAGCCTACCTGCATAGAACACTGACCTGGGCGCCCTGGGACCACAGCAGAGCTGCGGCATGTAGGCCCTGCCCTCAGAAAGCTTATGGTGTAGGGAGCTCTCAGGAAATAGACGGCTCTGAGTAGCAGAGGACACACGCAACTGGCTGGAATGCTCTCCCTCCTCACCTCTGCCTCTCTCGGAGACTCCCTACTTCTTTCAAGGCTCCGCCTTTCCAGGCCACGCCCCCCAAGCTCTTGGTGCCCTCTTCTTCATCAAAAGTCCGAGCGTGTTGTGGTCGGCTTCCCTCGGTCTCTTCTAGGGTTCGATGAAGTCTACAATCACGTGCCCGTTATCGCATTCGAACCTCAAACAAATCCCTCAATGAGCGGCATTTTTCGGGTGCTGGGGATTTCACTCAATAAGGTGAGAACATGTTCAGGTGTCCCCCATCTACTGAAATAATTTAACCCTAACCCTGAAGTTGCGCCACTTTTAAATTTAGAAACGAAAGTAGGTTCAAATCCCACCGTGTGGCATTGGGCAAGTCCCTGGGCCGCAGCTTCTTCATCTGTAAGATGGGGATTGGGCTAGATGGCCACTTAGGTCCCTACCAGCCCTAGGCCTGAGATCTTTTGATCTTAGGGGCTATTCTATTATCCGGATTTTCATCAGAAGGACCCCAAGTGGAATCTGGCTTCAAATACCAAGTCCCGTACCCCAGCTCACCTTCAGCTTTCTCATCTGTTAATTATAATAGATAAAATACTTGGCCCCTATCTCACAGTGTTATTAGGAGCTCAAAGGAGATGCAGAAAGCATTTTGCAAATTTTGCAATTCTTTAGTGCTGCATAAATGCCATCTCTTAGGAGGAGGATGATAATTAGGGAGGAAGAAACAGGGAGTCAGAGGTTAGGGGATTTTTCCGTTCATCTCTGTTGATTATTTCCAGTTTATCCTTGGCTGGACACAGTGTTCTCCCCATTAAAGTGAGCTCCTTGGGGACAGGGCTCCATTTGCTTTTCTGTGTATGTTCATCTATTTAGAGCCTAGCACAGAGTAAGTGTTTACTGACTGACTTACTGACTACCACCTGGGATTGTTATGACGCTCAAATAAGAAAATATATGCTGTGTGGAATTTTAAAGCCTTTTGTAAACCAGAGGTCCATTGCCTCGACCTCACAAATATTCAAGCAAGGATTGTCAACTCAAGTCTTGCCTAACTCCAACTCCCTGCTGGGTAGAACTCAAGACTTGAACTCAAGACATGGAAGAGCTGTGTGACCTTGTCAAATTCTCTTAACCTCAGTTTCCCCCTCTGTAGGGGAGGAATAAAACAATAATAGCCCCTCCCTCCCAGGGCTGATGTGAGGAGCCAATGAGATCATGTACGTAAAGCCCTTTGTGAACCTCAAAGCTCTTTGTAAATGTGTTCTAATTAGTATTGTCCCACTGACACCCATTTCACTTTCCTTTCCCTCATACTTCAGAATGCCCTTAAGTTAAAATATTAGGTTTGGGTGATCAGGTGAGACAAAGTAATTCTATTATCTAAAGGCAAAGCCTCATTAACCCAGTCTTCACTAATTCAGAAATTGAGAACATTCAGAAGGGAAGCGGGGTTGGTTTACTTTTGTCCTTGGCAAAAAAAAAAGAAAAAAGGTTTGTTAAGCAAATTGAAAGTGTGGGATTGTGAGCATGATAGCAGTGTCCTGAAGGTCTATAGAAGGGAGTTGACTCAAGCACTGCGCCTACCACAGCCTGTGAAGTAGTTAGGCATCAATGCCCCCATCTTACAGTGAGGTATCAGAGGCTCTGAGGGCTTGGGATTTAGCCAAGGCTGACTTGAACTCAGGTGTCTTGGCTCCACAGTTAACTTCTATTACACTCGGGTGTGCAGCAGCCAGCTGGAACCTGCTTGTGAGAGCCAAATGTTAACATTTCATTGTGAGCTACTATTTTATTTTAAATTTTTGTATTGATATTCCATCAAAATTGCTCTCTCTAAAGCTACCAATGATGTTAGTTACCAAATCCAGTGATCTTTTCTCATCCTCACTCTCATATTCATTTGGAATATTGGTCTATAGATTTCTTTCTCCTTGACTTAAGTAGCAAAGTCATATTTATGTCATAGAAAGAATTTGGATCTCTTCTTTAACTATTTTTCCAGAATAATGTAATATTGGAATTAAATATTCTTTGAATGTTTGATATAATTCATTTGTAACTCCATGTGGTCCTGAGTTTTTAGTGGGTAGAGTTATTTATGGCTTGCTCAAGTTCTTTTTTTGAGATTGGGTCATTTGCATTCTCCATTTCTTCTTTTGTTCATCTGAGTATTTCTATTTATATTGTAAATATTTAAATCATCAATTTTCTTGACATAGAATTGTGGAAATAATCTAAAATAATTTTCTTGGGTGGTTAGGTGGTGCAGTGAGTAGGGCACCGGCCCTGGAGTCAGGAGGACCTGAGTTCAAATCCGGCCTCAGACACTTGATCCACTAACTAGCCATGTGACTTTGGGCAAGTCACTTAACCCCAATTGCCCTCCAAAAAAAAAAAGCCAAAAAAAATAATTTTCTTTATTTCTTCTTCATTTGTTTTGAGGTCTCTTTTTAAAACTTTTGGTCCTGGCAATTGGATTTCCTTCTTTCTCTTTTTTAAACAGACTAGCTAATTGTTTATCAATTTTTAAAAATTTATTTTTATTCTGAACTTAAGAAACAAAACAAGCATTTCCATAAAAAAGTAAACTAGAAAAAAGAGAACATGAAACTGCAAATCTATTGAGTACAATTTACTTTTCCTTTAAATATATAATAAAGTTATCATGTAACTTTCTTATTTTTTCATCTCTTCCTTTACTTCATCCTAGAGATAGCTACCATTAGATACACATATGGATATATGTGAAATCATACTAAATGTACTTCTATTTATCAGTTCTTTCTCTAGATGCAGATAGCATCTTCTATTTCCCAGTTGCATGTAAATAATAATAATAATTTTTAAAAACATTTGATTTTAAAATTTTGAATTCCAGATTCTTTCCCTTCTTCCCTCATCACCCACCCTTACTGGGAAGATGAGGAATTCAATACAGGTTGTACATGTGTAGTTACACAAAACATTTCCAAAGTGGATATATTGTGAAAGACTGACTATATTTCCCTCCATCCTATCCTGCCCCCCATTTGTTCTGTTTTCTGCTTTGATCCTGTCCCTTTTCAAAAGTACGTGCTTCTGACTACCCTCCCCCCCAACCTGCCCTCCCCTGCATCACACCCCTTTTCATCCCTTTCCCCCCTACTTTCCTGTAGGATAAGATACCCAATTTAGTGTGTATGCTATTCCCTCCTTAAGCCAAATTGAATGAGAGTAAGGTTGACCCATTCCCTTTTGCCTTCCTGTTCTTCCCCTCCATTGTAACAGTTTTCTCTTGCCTCTTTTATATGAGATGATTTACCCTATTCTGTCTCTCCCTGTCTCCTCTCATTATATGCCTCTCTTACCTCTTCATTTCACTTTTTAGGTATCATCCCTTCCTATTCAACTGATGCTGTGCCCTGTGTCTATGTATACCTGTACACATATATACACATACTCACATATGTATTTATGCACACATATGTATATATACATTTATATTTCCTTCAACTATCCTCATACTGAGAAAAGTTTCATTAAGTTACAATTATCATTTTTCCATGTAGGAATGTAAATAGTTCAACTTTAATAAGTTCCTTATGATTTCTTTTCCCTGTTTACCTTCTCATGCTTTTCTTGCTTCTTGTATTTGAAAGTCAAATTTTCTATTCAACTGGTTTTTTCATCAAGAATGCTTGAAAGTCCTCCACCTCATCGAATGACCATATTTTCCCCTGAAACATTATACTCAGTTTTGCTGGGTAGGTGATTCTTGGTTTTAATCCTAGCGCCTTTGGCCTCTGGAATATCATATTCCAAGCCCTTTGATCCCTTCATGTAGAAGCTGCTAGATCCTGGGTTATCCTGATTGTGTTTCCACAATTCTCAAATTGTTTCTTCTTGGCCACTTGCAGTATTTTCTTCTTGACCTGGGAACTTGGGAATTTGGCTATAACATTCCTAGGAGTTTTCTTTTTGGGATTTTTTTCACGAGGTGATTGGTGAATTCTTTCAATTTCTATTTTGCCCTCCGGTTCTAAAATGTCAGGGCAATTTTTTTTTGAGAATTTCTTGAAAGATGATTTCTAGATTCTTTTTTTGATCATGGCTTTCAGGTAGTCCAATAATTTTTAAATTATCTCTCCTGGATCTATTTTCCAGGTCAGTGGTTTTTCCAATGAGATATTTCACATTGCCTTCTATTTTTTTTATTTATTTGGATCTGTTATAGTATCTTGATTTCTCATAAAGTCATTAGCTTCCATTTGCTCCACTCTAATTCTGAAGGAATTATTCTCTTCAGTGAGCTTTTGAAATT
>CM053586.1:355205230-355298687 GCA_028646515.1 Pseudochirops corinnae
CCCCCCCCCCCCCCCCCCGCCTCGAACAGCGACACCCCCATCCCACCCTCCACCGACAGCAAAAAGCTGGGCCCTCGCCCCCGCCCCCCCATGTCCATATGCTTCTCCAGTCACGTCTGCCTCTAGGGCCAGCTTTCTTCTGTTGATTGTAAATTCAATTAGCACAGGGTCATGCCCAGAACCAGTGCTTGGGGGTATGTTGGTGGTTTCTTGCAGGTTACTTATTCCCAGGTGATGAGGCCACACGTAAATAAAGCAGCCGATGCTTTTAACCTACACCGAAATCAAGAAGGTTCCATGTTAAATGTGGAAGGGCCTTTCCCCAAGGCCAGTGCTCCTTGCTGGGGTGTGAGGGCGTCGGGGTGGGGGGCAGAATTATAGTGCACTTAAGTGGTTTTCATTTCTTATCCAGACCTGGATTTCATGTATAGGGAAATCCCACTGTGGAAACTCCTTCCACCAAAGTAAATCATCTACCTGGGATCAGAGATGTACAGGTGGAAGGGCCCTCAGAGGCTCCTTTTTAAGGGTGAGGAAACGCGCCTAGCGGGATGAAAGGATCTGCCCCAAGTCACAGCTAATGAGACACAGAGGCACCGTTCCAGCGGTCCTCAGATTCCGAAGCCAAAGCTAGTTTCCAGGCTTAGAGAGCCGCCCAGTCAACACTTACGTATGCCGCACACTGTGTTAGAGCTCCTACTATGTGCCAGGTTCTGGGAATACAAAGGCAAAGGCCCCATCTCTGCCCTTGGAGAATTCACGTTCTAATGGGGGAGAAAACATGCCAATGACTAGGTAAGGTATAGAGAGTAAAAGTGACCTGTCTAGGGTCACTAAGCCAGGATAAGTCTGAGGCAGGCCTTGAACTCAGGTCTTGGCCCTCCGATCACAATGCTCCCCTACCAAGCCCCTCCCCAGAGCTCAAGGGAGAGAACAAGTTGAGACTTTCTAAACTGTTGCTTAGAAAAGAGAGTATTTGGTATTTGGGCTGGTTTAAGGACTGTCTCAACAGAACTGCCTTTTTTTAAAGTTCTGCAACCGTCCTCAGAACAGATTCCAGGCAACCCAACGTAATCTAATCAGACCAGCTGGCTGTAAACGTGTCCACAATGACCTGGAAGTGGGCCACCTTCAGTTGCTGCTTGAGCCACAAAAGTTTGCACATCTTTTTCAGCTGCCACTCTGAAAACCATTCAACAAAACTAAAACATCCCAAGTATTTATGCCCCCTTCCCCCTTTTAAATCTTTCTGTAAAGAAGCCTGTAAACCCAATCCCCACCCCTACCTGAACTCCTTATCTGGCAAAAAATGCAAAGAAGCCCCGATTAGGCCTCTGGCACTTTCTCCAGGAGTGAGATAAAGAGTTAATGCTTTAGGTTAATCTCACTCTATTTCTATTGGGATACAATCCGAAAATATTTATTAATTAGAGCACCAAAAAGGGATCGTCTCTGCCCATCTGGAGTCCCTGCTGAGTGCTGGGTTTCCCAAGTAAAGACAAAAAGGGCATGGCTGGTTCCTGGGCATTAGGTACCGCCTTTTGGAAATGTTTCTCCAGCTTGGTTTGAGAAGACTTTACTGTAAATATAACCTTTGGGAAATGCAGATCCCTAGACCTGCGATCTCGCGGGCAGGACCGGGGGGTGGTTCACCTGAAGCTGATGCAGCCCTCGTTCTGGGCTTAGCTGCGACTCCTGGCTCCGTCTGGTCCCGACTGAAGCTTCTTCATCCTCTGATCACCTTGGATAAAAGACAGCTGGGCTATTGGAAAGGGGATGAACCAGCTCTTCCTGACCCCATTTGGGATCTTTTTGGCCAAGACACTGGAGTGATTTGCCATTTCCTTCCCTAGCTCATTGGACTGATGAGGAAACTGAGACAAATGGCGGTTAAGTGACTTGTCCAGGGTCACCCAGCTAGTAAGTGTCCGAGGTCAGATTTGAACTCAGGTCCTCTGAGCCTGCCCTTGGGATGGCAGAACTCTTGTTTAGTGTTAAGGGCTGTAAAGGCACTTCACAAACAGGATGCCAAAGGCAAGGTGTCTGTCCTCAGAGATGACATAATTTAATTGGAGGTGTGAGGGATAATTTATAGTGAAGTTTCCCCATTCTGAAAAATCAGATCTAGAATGGCTTCAGTATTCACTAGGCCTAGGGTTAGGTCACCTGACCTTCAAGCAATCTGGGGCTTAGAGCCATGGAGACCCTCCCCCAGAGCCAACTCAGCACAAGATATGCCAAATAAGGTTGAGACTGCTTTCACTGGACACCCACATATTTCTGGGTCCTTTGTCTCAGAGAGATTCCCGCGCTTACGTTGTGGGTCAGCCCCCTACCAATAAGAGTGAAGGCCAGTTGGGGGGGTTGGGTTTCTGCATTGGAAGATTATATAACCATGGACTGGCTAATACCTGTCGCTCTCTCCCTGCTGCCATGGGGGTGACTGGGACAGAGTCCTTTCTCATAAGAAAGAATAAAGACCTTTTCTGACCTTAGATTCAGACGCTGAACTCTTTCATCTCACACAGAGGAGAGGTCATCTTGTGCAATCCAGCTCTTCACTTTACAGATGAGGACACTGAGGCTCATAGAGATTCTTGGTCACACTGGTCCTTAGGAAGGGACAAGGGTTCCGGCCTCTCCCACTCCCAAGGCAGTGTATACTTATGTAGTGTTTTAAAAATTACTTATTCATCAGTTTTTTAACGTTACTACCTCTCCATCCTACTGGCCCCCAATAAGAAATAACCCCCTCCTAACAGATGTGCAGAGCTCCTCCAGACAAATTCCCTGACCAGGCCTTTCCAGAGACCTGCCTCTTGCCTCCAGGTCACCAGGAAGCTCGGTTTCCCCTCTTGGGGGAGGTGGGTGGCCAGGCTCATCTTCAGTCCCCTCCACTCATCACACATACACAAAAAAGAGGCTTTGGTAGACTTCTCCGGCCAATCCTTCAGCCAGCGTTGTTTAGAGAGTCTTAGGGGCTGGGCGGTCCCTTTCCTATTCACTCTGATGCTCAGAAAGGCCAAAGCAGTCCCTGCCCTCAGAGCGCTTCCAGACTTCCTCCAGGGGTGGGGACCTCCAGAAGAGACCCTGATGGGTTCTGGGCCTGGAGGGCCCCCCTGCGGTCTCAGGGCCTCCCCAAGCTAGAGCCGGGGCCTGATCTCTCTCCCAGGTGCCCCAGCTCCCCGTGGATTCCTGTCCAGCAGATCTCCCCAGATCTCCCGGGGCTGCTCTGGAAGCTCCAGCGGCCTCAGGCTTTCTTTATCTTTCCTTGACCCAAGTGAGCCGCCTTTCCCCTCTTTTTTCATGCTTTGCACATGCCAGAAGATGTCGGTGTGGTCCAGTGATACCAGTCCTAGAAATGCGGACTCCTCCACTGCTCCATCTTTAAAAAGGGCACATTTGACTGGGCCAGACGCTGAAGGGCCCCCCCCCCCCCAAAAAAAGGCTGGGCTCCTTTGATCTTTTTGAAGTTAATTTTTAAGATTCCACATACATTATGGCAGCCTGAGGCCACTGAGGGGCTGTGTTCGATTTCTCTCTCCCCCTTCTGTGCCATGCCTCGGGCTTTATCCTTCCATGCCTGCACCCCTTCCTGGCTCGGGCCAGGGAAGGCAGCCCATGGCTACCTGGTCAGCTCTGCAGAACCTGCCTCCCTTAGGAGGTCCTTGGCAAAGCTGCCAAGAGAGGCCATTCCCCCCCTCTCCAGGTGGGAACAAAGGCTGTGTATGGTCTCCAGCCTCCTGGGAATGTGCATTTCTTTGTTGGGGGTGCACCAAGATGAACAGGAAGCCTGTTTTGTGCATGGTGGGGGGGTGGGGGCTGCTCTCCTTGCCCAAGCTGCTCCTGCAGGGCTTGGGGGACCAGAGAAGGCCAGGAATCCCTCCAGGGCATGGCAGGGCCACTGCAGGAATGCAGTAGTGCTGGGGGAGGGAGGCTGCTTGCTATGTGCCTGGCACCACTGAGCTTGGCCGGGAGGAGGAAGACAGGAAGCCAAAGGAGTCTTCCAATCTTAGCCTAGAGGGAGAGGGGAGCTTATTCAGTCTAATCAGTCGAGATAAGGAGCCCAGAGCATCCACTGGCAGGTTGGGAGGCAGCCGGCTCAGATCAGCTTTCCTGTCACAAAGTGTGGGAGTTTCTGAAATCTAAGAAAGAAGACTATTTGGCATTGAGGTCCCTGGGCTCTTGGCTCCAGGAATGGATCCCAGAGGGGCCTGGAAGGGACCTTAGAGGCCAACCACTACTCCTCACTTTGTAGATGAAGGAGCTGACGCTCAGATCCAAAGTGTGTGCCTCTGTTTCCTTTTCTGTGAAACAGTCTCCGGAATGAGATCATCTTTGTAAAGAACGTGGCAATCCTTAAAGCGCTAGGGAAATTCGAGTTAGCACATAAGTGGCAGAGCAGGATCTGAACCCAGGGCCTCAGCACCAACTCCATGATTCCCTACCAAACCCTGTCAATCCCTCTTGGCTCCAAACACTTGCATCACTGGCATCTTTGGCTCTTGGAGAGGAGGAACTGTTCCCTTATCTTTGCATTTCCAGCACCACGTTTGCTAACTGGCCACTGGACCACCCTGACCTTGGAGGAGGAAGGTGTTCTGCAGTTACCCTGGCAGGCTGCTCCTTCTTGGTTCCTTTGGGCCCTCCAGAGGAGCTAAGGAGGTAGACGCTGTTCTTAGCCCCATTCTACAGATGAGGAAAGCAAGGCTGGGGGGGGGGGGCGTGCTGAGGTCACCCAGTTTAGTAGCAGAGGAAAGACGTCCAGCAAGGTCAGTTCTGACTCCAAGACCAGTGATCTCCCTCCTGTCCTATTAGCCTGCTGATGATTCGAAATGTCAGGAAGGCATTCTTTGAATAGCTTAAAAAACCCCAGAATTACAGGTTGCAGATCACACATCCTTCTTTCACTCCATGTCCTGAACTCTGGGCCTTCTGT
This sequence comes from Pseudochirops corinnae, assembly GCA_028646515.1. NCBI lineage: Eukaryota > Metazoa > Chordata > Mammalia > Diprotodontia > Pseudocheiridae > Pseudochirops > Pseudochirops corinnae. Next base: position 355,210,170 of record CM053586.1, read on the forward strand.
TCTTAATTGGGGTGAAAGAAGGCAGAGCCATAACGGTCCTGGGGGCCCAGAGAATCTCAGAGACAAAAGGAACCCCACAGTTTATCTTCCTGCCCCCTCCTCCTGCCACCCTCCATTTGTGAGAGGGGGAGCTTGGTGCCCAGGGGACTTGGCCAAGGTCACAGAATGTGCAGCTAAAGCGGTCCTGATTCCGGGACCTGATACTGCTTTCTCTGCCTCCTATTATCTTGTATTTACTGGGCCCTGGGCCGCTGCCTGCATCCAAGGAACTCAAATTCCCCCAAAGGTTTGGTGACAGGAGCAAGATGGGAACCCCCATTGGATCTGGGATATACTGGTGACAGTTTGGATAGAAAGCTGGACTTAGGGTTGAGTTCAAATCCAGCTGCAGACACTTCCTAGCTGTGTGACCTTGGGCAAGTCAACTAACCTCTGCCTCTGTTTTTTTCCTCTATAGGTGAGGTCTAACAAATAGCACTTACTTCCCAGGGCTATGAGGATAAAAGGGGGTAATAGTTATAAAGGCCCTTCGAAACCTTTAATGGGTGGGTTATAACCATGTTGTTGTTAGCACGGTGACAAGACCACTGCATTTGGGGTTGAAGGAATGGAGTTTAGAACCCAGCTCTAACCCTTACTATGTAGAGCTGTGGGGGAGTCCCTTCCCTGTGTCCACATCCAGAAAAGGAGAGGCCTGGATGGACTGGTCCCTTCCGGGATCTGCAAGGCTGAGGGTCTCTCCAGAGACCATAAAAGCTGGGGCTAATTTCCCCCCTTCACCCTTCAGGGTCTGGCATTGTGCCTTACAGGGCATCGATGCAAAATAAATGGGGAGTGCAGATTCAATGAAAGGAGTATCGTGGTACTGACCCTGGAGTCTGAGGCTCTGTATTCGAATCCTACCCCTTAGCCTCCTTTTTGACTTTGGGCAAACCCCTTCTCTGGGGCCTGAGTCTTTTGCTTTGAATGGAGGGGTTAGGTAGATGGCTTTGAAATCCTTCCCTTGCAGATCTCACTTAGCTCTCTGGGCGGTTATCTGGTTGCCCAATGATGGGAGAGGGTTTGTTCAAAACAAGCCTGTATCGAGGCGATGGCCAGGCAGGATACAGGTGACTGTGGATGTCTGGGGAAGCCGGGAGGGGCCGAGAGGTCCAGGAGGGGCAGAGAGTGCTGGGCCGCTGACAGACTCTTAGATTTGGAGCTGGGAGAGGCCAGAGGAAGCCCCTCTTTGACGGAGGAGGAAACCAGGTTTCAGTGACTAGCCCAGGGTCACACAGAAGGGCCCAGGTCTCCCCCTGCCAAGGACAGTGGCCTCTCTACTCTGTACTGCTTGGACCACATAGGAGAGTGGCAAGAAGGCTGCCTTGGGATCCAGGGGACTTGGGTTCCAATCCTGGAGCACCTAGAAGACCTTGAGAGAGGTTTCCCCTATCTGGGCCTGAGCTTCTTAATATGTAAGCCAGAGGGTTGGGCCTGAAGGCCCTTCTAGCTCTAATTCTGTAACTCTTCAATCAACCCAATAACAAGCTTTTCTCCTGTGTGAGAGAAGGGGTGGGAAAGGATGCAGAAGTTAGGCAGCCCTGCCTACAAACAGCTTACACTCTCAGGGGACACATGTTTACAGAGAAGCAGATACTGGTGATACTAAAAATGTGTGATGAACATTTTGGGGGGAGGCAGCGTGCCACAGGGGGGACCCTTCTGGCTCTAGCAGGGAAGGCTTTTTGGGGGACTGGAGGGGCACAGCCTCACAGGTAGCTCGGTAGTGTAGGAGGTGGAGGTGAAGAGGGACAGTGTCCAGGTGTAGGGGACAAAGACTGGGAGGTGGGAAATGACATTTTGTAGACAGGGAACAGTCATGAGCCCAGTGTGGCTGGAGCACAGAGTGTGTCTGTTGTACGGAGCCGGTTTAGAGAGGCTGGGAGCACTTTCAAAGCTGAGGAGCCCAGGCATGGGCAGCAGGAAGACTTTGGCTGCTCGGTGAAGCAGAAATTTGGGGACCGGAGGCAGTTTGACAACAGCACAGGGGAGAGGGGATGAGGGCCTGTATGGGGGATGCTGTGTGGGAGGAGAGAGGGGACAGATGAGAGGGACCTTCTGCAGAGACACTTGAAAAGACTCGGCAGGTGGCTGGCCATGGGGGAGAAGGGGCATAGATGCAGAGACTGGGGAAAGGGGGTGTTTGCTGTGGCCTCAGGGCAGAGCGGCTGGCCCTTCTGCAGAGCCTGTGGGTGGAAGGAGTTTATCTGAAAAGTCCGGGAATGTGGGGGGTTTACTGAGAAGAGAGCAGGGGGGGAGGAGAAAAGGAAAAGGCATTTACCGAGTCCCTACTATGTGTCAGGTTCTGTGCTAAAGCTTCACAAATACGACCTCATTTGACTCCCACAACTCTGGGAGAAAGAAGCTGGTATTGTCTCCAGTTTACAGATGAGGAAACTGAGGTAGAAGTTAAGTGACACGCTCGGGGTCACAGACCTGATATGTGTCTGAGGTTGGATTTGAATTTGGGTCTTCCTGACTCAGGTCCCCCCCTGGAGCCACCAAGCTGCCATGGGCTTCAAAAAGGTTCAGGGAATTGAGCTAGGAAAGGAGAAAGCCAGCTGGGAAGTGGGAAGGCCTGGGCCCATCAGCACAAGCATGAAGTCTGGAGAGAAGGTGCAAGATCCGGCGGCATGGGGCTGGACTTGGGTCAAGAAGTCCTGAATTCAGATTCTGCTTCTGATAGGAACTATGTGGACCAGGGCAAGCCAATTGACCCCTTCTAGCCTCAGTTACCCGGTCTATAGGATGGAGATGACCACAGCGCCTACCTGGGGGGCTGCTGACGGACTGTGGGAAAAGACCTTGGCCACTGGCATCGTCATGTTATCAATGTTACGGCCAGTGAGTCAAGTCGGGGCCACCGCACCCCTCCCCCAGGCTCCCAGCATCCCCATGGGGAAGCCTTTGCCTAGGACCACAGCTTCGTGATTCAGCATTTGCAATGTCAAGAATTTATAGCAAGATAATAGGCGTGTGTGTGTGCATGCATGTGCGTGTGCGTGTGCATGTGCGTGTGTGTGTGTGTGTGTGTGTGTGTATAAATCCCACTCCATACACCTACTAGCTCTGTGACCCTGGGCAAATCACTAAACCCATCTGGGCTTCAGTTCTCCCCTGTTAGGTTAAATGGGGATCGTAACAGGGCCCATCTCCAAGGGCTGTTGTGAGGATCAATGACATGAACAATATTCTCCAGAATGTATAAGAGATGGCAGGGGAGGCTCCTTGCCAACCTTAAAGTGCTGTAGTAACACAAACTATTATTATTTCCATTACCTGCAAGGTTACAAAGCACTTTTCTCACACTAGCCCGGTGATGTGGGTTGTCTGAGATTTAATGCTCCCATTTTATAGGTAAAGAAACAGAGGCTCAGAAGTGAAATGAGCAGAGCTGGAATTTGCACCTGGTCCTCTGACTCCCATCAGAGCAGCTGGCATGTGAACGTGGGCAATCTGCATGGTTCCCTCCCCCACCTGACAGGATCAAAGAAAAGGTACAGAGGTATCGCCTTGCCTGCCTGGGACCCGGGCTGTGTGCTCTGAGCTGCCTCCTCCCCTGGCGATGGCTTCAGACCACAGCAGGATGGACTGGAGGGGTGTGTCAGGCTCCAGGGGGAGAGAAGCCCCAAAACCAAAGGACCCTGGGCTGGGTGGTCGGGACAGAGGCAAGGCCGGTGTCCTGGGGAGGAGACGCACCCTCCACATGTCAGTGTCCCCCTCCAGTCCCACTGGCCCTAGGCGAGTCACCTCCGTCAGCCCCCCAGGCTCAGCCCGGGATGTGCAGAGTGGGATGGAGGCCCACCAGCCCTTCTCTGATTCGGCACCCGGGGAACAGACTGAGACACTCGGAGGCGGACTCAGTATAGAAAGCCATGATGTTTTTAATTCATTTGATTGGTATCCGTGCTATTGAACAGATGAGCTGGGAAAGAAATGCTTCCATCTTTGACAGTCTTTCAGACGATGGTCACAGTGTCAAGGTTATATACGACATCACACACAAGCAGCCAAAAAGTGTTCTAAGACAGCTAGGTCTCATTGACGAGAAATCAAAGGCAAATTTCCAGGGACACTCAAAGGACACGTAGGGGAGTTACATCAACAATGCAAAGAGCATTAAGAAAATCACAGAGTTCGTCAAAATCAGGAGAAACGAAAAACACCATCATCACCACAGAAGGAACAAAGTCAGCTTTTCCAATTGCGAAAAAGAAACCGAGAACAAACACTTTCAAAGGCTGTTAGCTCCTGACAACACGAGGGAAGGAGCAACATTTAGGTAGAGGAAACAGCGATGCTCACAGCACGAAGATGGCGGTGGGAGAGGAAGGAGCGTTGGACCATGGAGTTTTCCAGTTGGAAGGACCGGAAGTCATCTGGTTCAACTGTCATTTCTTAGACCAGGAAACTAAGGATCAGGTCAGGAAAGTGAATCACCCGGTGGTGGGCAATCCCAGTTTAATATTCTTTCGATGGCAATGGATTTTTGGAACAAGGGTGTTTGGAGAGCCTCTCTGAAAACAGTGTTTTGGGGAACATCCAGGGGATGAGGATGTTGGTCTTCAGGCCAATTGAAGGAAAGGGAGATGTTTAGGCTGGAGAAGAGAAGACTCCAGTGGAATTCATTTATTCTGATTGGCCCCAGAGGGCAGACATTACAAACAGGTCAATTGAGGCTCGAGGTCAGGAAATTGTTCCTAACAAAATGGAATGGTTTGTCTGGGAAAGTTGAAGGCCTTTGAGTAAGGACTAGGTGACCACATATGAGGGTGCTGTCCTGGGGACCTTTTTCCAGTATGGGTTGGACCAGATGGCCTCTGGGGTCACTTCCAACTGTGACAGTTTATGATTCGGAGAAGAGGATGATTTGATTAATTTCCGTACCACTGCCAATAAGCCAGGAATTGTAGATGTCAATCTGAAGTGTCTAGATTCAATTTTCTCATAATTATTCTAATTAGATCTTTTAAAATTTTACTCACTCACTTAGTCATATAATCATTTTTTGGTGGGGGACAGCAAGGAAGGACTAATTTATGTTAGAATTAATTTCCTAAGCCTATGCATCTTTTAAAATGTATAGCTCGAAAAAAATAAATTCAGGGTAACCAGATCGCTAATGCCATTTTCCCCATTTCGTTTAAAATCTAGAAAGTTAGTTAAAACAGAACTGAGAAGACGGCTTAACACATCCTCCACCATCTGTTTTTCTAGCCTCTGCCTCAGATTTAAAGATGCCTCTGCATTTCCATAAGTCTTTATGATTCTGTTAAAACATATGCACATTTATATACACTGAAGTATTGGTATAAATTTTTCTTCTGGTGGTTTACAGATGAAAAAAGTACAAAAATGGTTTCAATTGGGCTGAAAGCAAACACCAGACCTTTTCTCTAAAAGGTGAATATGGCACTTCTGATTTTAATTAGCCCAGGGAACTTAAAAACCAGATTCATAGGAAAAAAGAGCAAGCCGGCACAATGTCTCATTTGTTAATTAATTATCTGGTACATAAAATATTTCCCCTGTTCAAAATGTGTTTCTGTAAAAGATTTTGGGACCCATAAATTCTCTTTAGCACATGGTCATGGCATTGAGACCTTGAGTTTAAATAAAAACTGTACAGACATGTTGGAATCATGAAAGGAGAGGAATGAACCAAGAAAACAGCGTATTTGCAAAACTACCATCAAAGTACATACATTGAACCCACGCCATAGGAACATCAGTGATAACAAAGCCAGAGGGTTACAGTTTATATATACACATATGTGGATGTATATCTGTGTCAACATTACAGTGGTAGCTGAAAAAAAATTTTACACCCAGGCATCTGCCCCAAATCATCATAGCAGCTGCTGCGAGAGTGGCCAAGCCTCACAAAGGGAATCAAGGTGGCTAAATAATAGTGACTTCTGTTTATGATATACATATATATTATCTTTCCTCATATAATCTTTTTGGTTCTAGGTACATCAACAATCTTTTTGGTTCTAGGTACATCAACAATGAGTTGCTATCTCCGTCTTGGTCCAGAAGCCAAGATCTAGATCTGGGGTTATTTGGCTTTCATTGCTGGTTGGGGAGGTTTGCCCACGCTTGAAGGCCTTGATGCTCTCTAGCAGGCTGGGTGGAAGGACTGGATGGACCAGGGCAGAGGGACCATACCTTAGACAGGGGAAATAAGAGAGTGGGGCCGTATAAAAGGGTTCATGTAACACCAATGAATAAATGGTGACTGCCCTCAATGGCGTCCCATATTCAAATTCATCAAGTAGATTTTGCAACAGGCTGCATCCACATGATAAATGGTTAAAAATCAGAGTGGAAAAGACAGTAAACTTTTGAAATGGTTGTTAGAAAAATATAATCATTGAATAAAAGGATGTGAGTGTAAGGAGCATGTAAGGAGAATGTTTTTCCTCATCTACATCTCCGAGTTTATGCTTTGGAAGGGCAGCACAACATTCCTGCTTTGGACACAGGGAAGCTGAGGCCTGCTCTTTTCTTTACTTGGGGTTGGGATACACAACAGCCTCTAGCAGGTGTTTACAAAGCTGTTAGTCAGAGGTGATGGTGAATCCCATCCATGGAAGGGCAAGAGCTCCCGCCCTCCATGATGGCAGCCACAGAAGAACAGGAGGGGAATCTATCGGAGGACGACTATCAATCCAGATCTGAATGATTTTCTCCCCAAAGCACTGTAAGACCCAAAACGGAAACAAGAGATCTGAAAAGCGGTTGGCACCTCCAAGAACAGCAGGCAGGATCTACTGAAGAACCACTGTAAAGAATTCCCATGGAGGATTCTTTTTGGAGAGTTGGGTTTTTTGGGGCAACTTTGATTCATAAAGAGTTTTGCTAATAACTCACATTTCTCCCTACAATGACCCTGTGAAGGGGCAATGTTCGCATCATCATGCCCATTTTACAGATGTGAGCACTGAGGTTAACATATGCATGTGGTGTATTCAGTTTGCGTTCTGTGTAACGATCGCTTGAAAAATGACCCTCTTGATCTCCCTGCAGAGACTGTGCCCAGACTATGGGCCCATGGGCAGCATATCCTGTCCTCAGTTGTAGAGTAACCTGGGCAGGACGGGGAGTGACAAGGTGGGTTTTTTTTGAAGTTGTATTGTACTGCTTAGAGCACAGACAGACTAAGACTAGGCTAGATGACAAGCTAGGAATCGGAAAATCTCCTAGCATCTTGGACCTTGCTCCATTCTTTCTGGACAAACAACCTTTCCACCTGCAAATCAACATCCTAGGATGAGGCAGGGGATAAAGCATAGCCTCAAACAGGTAAAATTTAGGCACGGGAAGGAAGTTTTGGGGGAAGGAGAGGGACAGTGAACGAAACTCCAAGGGGAAGGAGGTGCTCTCCCCCAGTCGAGGACGATGAAAGATCTCCTTCTCTATGGAGAGAACCAGGCTCACATTCAGGGACCCTCTCTCCTCCCATCAGTGGGCTCATGGATACCTTTCACCTCTACTAATCAGACTTTTTCTTCTTGGCCTTGGAGGGCTGAAGTAAGAGTAACAAGGGGAAGCATAGTTTGCTTTGAAGTTAGGGAAATCCTGCCAGGCCTTAACATTATCCTAGAGTGGGGTGGGTTGCCTTAGGAGGCAGTGAGTTCACCTCTGCTGGAGGTCTTGGAGAAGAGGGGGGATGACCATTTCTCAGTGTAGATGGCGTATGGGTTGGATGAGATCAAGGGCTCTTCACTAGGGTCCATGAACTTAGTTTTTCTGAATATTTTGATAACTGGATTTCAGTATAACTGGTTTCCTTTGTATCCTATGTGTCTTAATTTATGAAAAAAAAAATTCTGAGAACGTGTCCATGGTCTCGAGCAGACCGGGCAGATGACTCATCAGGAGGGAGGCAACAGAGAGGATATGTGTTTAGGCACGGGTTGGACTATCCGGCTCTGGGATTCTATGATTTTTGTATCCTGACTGTGCAGAGTCCATAAAAGCAAAGGGGGCCCCCACAGCATAGCACCTCAAATTACAAGAGGGTTATATTTTTCGCTCTCTTAAATTGGCACCGTTTGTATTTAGGCTGTGAGGACCAGAAAAGCAAACAAAAGGGAGAGAGGGCGATAGTGATAAAAAGATCAGAATTTGGTATCGTGAAAACGACTCTTGGGGGCGGGCCGCCCTCGTCCCCCAGAAGCCAGAGGCAAACACAGCGGTGGCTGCCCGACGCGTTGCCAGCTTGGCACGCAACTGGAGAGAAAGAGGGAGAACTCAGGGCGGGCTAGAGTGCATGGGGGGCCGCAGGAGAAGGGGAAAGACGTTTCTGAACTAGAAAATATGCACTTTGAAATGTATATATACAAAATCATATATACATGCCAAATACATGCATGACTTGAGTACTGTACATAGAGGCACCAACCCGAATAAGGATGCTGAGAAGTGAAGCATTTTAGAGACTGGATTTGCCACGGGCCCTGGTGATTCATGGGCCCGGTGGGTCTGGAGAGAGGAGGAGGCAACTTTGGTCTTCCCTCAAATCAAAAAGTAGAGCACTGGACAATGAATTTACACAGAAACCAACCCAAACCAGCATTCTTTAAATGTGAAGCCCGTCTAAGAGAATAACCACCTTCAATCATTTCAACTGGAAACCAAGAATAAATTTGACTGATTCTCATCCATTTCTACAGAGAGGGAGACTTTTCAAAACAAAGGCTTTAAAACTCATTTTTTTGTTTGTTTGTACAAGTTAAAAGCATTTTTGTTTTTAGCAGTGGTTACCAAGTGAGCGGAAGGTACGTTTCTTCATGGAGCTGCTTAGATCATGGAGGGGCGGCACCCACAGACTCCCCAACACACTATAATATGATGCAAGTTTTTTTATCCTTGAAGGGATTTTCTGAAGTCGGGATTCCCATGAGCAAAGGGTCGCCCCTGGCATGTTCCTCACAGTAGGACATGAGATCTGCGGATGCCTTGGACACCTGGAGGACACATGAACCAAAGTGAAAAAAAAGAAACGGAGAAGGAAAGACATTAGAAAAAAGGTCTATTTCCAAACTTGTAAAACTCGTATGAATCAGCAGTGGGACGTGTCTTAGTTTCTACTGAATAAAAGACAACATGAGGTTGGTATATGGGACAGAGTTCAAAAACTGAATGAAGGTTTTGGGCCCAGAGCCAAGACGTTGCAAGCCTGGGGTAAAGTACAGAATTTCTGAATTTATCGTTAAAGACAGCGGGGGCAGGGAGGGGGGGAAAGAGGGGACGGCTGGCTGCAGAGTCAGACATCCCCACCCAGAGGGAGGCTGGGAAGGGGGCACCTGATCTGCATGGGAATGAACCGTCACCCACTTTGGTCTCTGGCTCAAATGTTCAGTTCCGTGGAATTCTCATGTGTACCCATGGCCTCCTGAGAGAATGTCAGGCTTGCTGGAGGGTGGGGTCGGTCTAATAGTTAATGTCTGTGTCCTCTAGGCCCAGGGAAATTTATGATCCAGTGACCGCTGCAGTTCCTATTCCACCAAACCATGATTCAGTCTGATTTTCCCACCAGAGGCCATGGGATCGCAGATACAGGGCATCTTGCCTAGCCCCCTCATTTTTCAGATGGAGAAACTGAGGCCTAAGATGCTATCTGCCCAAGGCCACACAGGAGGTGAGTATCAGAGGGGAGATGCAAACCCCAGTGGACCTCTGATGTGAGGCCAAATCTGCCACTCTAACATAGATTTTCAATGGGAAGGAATCTTTGGTCACCTAATTTGAGGCCCTCAGCTCCTACAGATGAAGAAACTCAAGTTCATGGTCATGTACTAACAAAATCAAGATCTGAACTCAGGTCCTCTGACTCCAGAACCAATGCTTGCTAGGAACTGGGGCTGGAACAGGCCTGGGAGAGCAGCCTAGCCCTACCCTCTCATTTTACAGATGAGGAAACAGAGTCTCAGAGAGGGGACATCATCTGTACAAAGTCACAGGGATAACAATCCTGGAACAGGCATCGAGAGAAGGGTATCAGGGCCAGGTAACCGTGCCCCGAGCTACTGTAGCAGTGCCCAGCTGACGATGGCACGCGGTACAGGATCCAACCACTGAAGCCTCGCCTTGAATCCACCCACCTTGGTGGGCTGTCATTCTTCTCCCTTCTCTCACTCCAAGCGCCTCAGGCGACTCTCCAGGATTTGTGTTCTAAATCAGAGCTGGGCTGCAATTTGCTTTAGCAAACCGACTTTCCCCCACTGGTGAAACTGGATGAGCCTTACCTTAATCCTCTCTATGGACGCTTCTAGTCTCAACTGCTGGACAGTTCGCCGGGCCTGGGCCACGCTGTTGGTGTTGGTAGTTTTGCTAGACATCTTCGATGCGTTACCAGATGGATCTGAAAAGAGACATTTTTACGTTTAAAGCGAGTGACATCATCTCTTTGAAAGGTCAACAGCACGGCTGAAACGTGCAGAATCCAGAGGGCGTTGGCCAGAGACGGGAGCATCCTGAGGTTCAGAGTGCAGAGGAGCGCCTGGCATCCAGCAGGCATTTAATAAGTGCTTTCTGAATCAAAATGAATGGCTCAAGCTGCCTGCTTCCCGGGAAACTCCTCGTGGATTCCTGGGACTTTCTGAACTTAGATTTGGACTCAGAGAACCTCAGTACAAATGCTGCCTCTGCTAATCAAGCAGCTGGTGATCCTGGCGAGGTTTATTGTACACCTCCAGCCTCAGTTTCTCTACCTGTAAAATGATGGGTTTGGGCTCAGTGGCTTTTAGGATTCCTTCCAGTTTTAAACCTACAAGCTCATGAACTCCTATCCATGAAGAGTAGCTGTGGCTCTGTGGCCAGCAGACTTCCGAGTGTCCAGGGTGCTGTTCTGGGTCAGCCCACCTGCATGTGTCACAGACGAGGCCAGGTCACTGTGCCATGACATCTCCCTGAGGGCCGCTGGAAGCAGCAGATGAGAAAGTCTATAAAGTGCTTTTCAAACCTTAAATGCCAGATACCATCGTTATTGCTAACACGCCACCTGTTCAGATTCCTTTCAACAAACATTTATTCGGCACCACTGGGAGTGGCAATGTGTAACTCGGGTCCTGCTGGGATTGGAATCCAAAAATGGGGGACAGAAAGGGCCTAGGAGGTGGCTGTCCCAAAGCTTGGGGGGCCAACAGCTTGGAGAACACCCAAGGAGCAGCAACAGTCCCCAAGAGCATCTATTATCCAGGCAGAACCCAGGGAACCTTCCTGCCATCCTGCTCTCAGTGACTGACATGGAGAGAAGGGCAGGTAGTGCCTTGGACCAGATACCTCCTAGCTGCTGGAGTGGGATGGGGCTTGGGCTGAGCCTGCAAACTTTCACCCCCTCCTCAGGCCTTTGGGGCTAATTCTTCCCCACTCCCTGCTCCAGGCTAGCCCCAGCACAGGACGCACAGGAAGTTGGGGACCTTGACCTTCCACTGCTCTGGCTTTGTCTCAGCAACATTCCAGGTGATAGTAACCCAGGGCTGTGGGACAGGAAGGCCGGGAGCATTAGCCATATAAGGCCAGGTGAATGCCAGGCACCATGCTGACTCATGGGAGGCAGGAGGCCCTTACGTGGGGCTCCCCAGAGCTCTAGGCCAAGAATCCTGCAGGGAGCCTCTTCAGAGCTGGAGGGGAAGGAAAAGGGGTGGCCCAAGCTCTTCTGGGGGATGTCCCAGCAAGGTTTGTAAAGTGACGTCCGTCCTATCAGAACTAGGCCTGGGGCTTTCACTTTTATATCTGCATCTCCAATCAATCTATCAATCAGTCAACAAGAGTGCTTACCAAACACCCACCCCTCTCTGCTAGACCTACCCATCCAACTCTCCATCCTTCTCCTGAGATTGTGATTCTAGGACCAAGTGTCTGCAGTAAAGTCAGGAAACAAAATGCCTACAAGCATGTTGGCTGAATTGACCTGTATAATATCACAGATTTGGTGTTGGGGAAAGGGTGCTAAACCATGCATGCCCACTGACCCAACAAGGCCACGCCTAGGTCTGTATGACAAAGAAAGAAAAACAAAAAGGGAAAGGACCTCTATGTACCAAACTCTTGAGAGTGGCAGCAAAAAACTGGAAACGGAGGGGATGGCCATCAATTGGGTTATGGTAGTGATGGAATACTCCTGTGCTGTGAGAAATGATGAGCAGGAGGGTTTCAGAGAAACCTGGGAAGACTTACACGGACTGATGCAAAGTGAAGCCAAAAGAACCAGGAGAACACTGCAATACTATACAACAATCAACTGGGAAAGACTTGGTATTCTGATCAATACAACGATCCAAGACAATTCCAAAGGACTCACGACTGAAAATGCCATCTGCCCCCAAGGCCAATGCCAGCCTCTCCCCAGCACTCCCCTGGCTACTTCTTTGATATCTGCTGCTTTTGATCTTCCCCAGGCACCTTCCTTGTGTCTTCACAATAAACCTGCAGGAAGCATGTCTGGGGGATGACTGGCCCTGGGCAAGGACCAAGTGGGGTGACTTGTCACAGCTGGGAGTTACCTCCCATTCCATCCACTGGGATGAGGAAGTGCCAGCCCAGAGGAGGCAAGGAAGGAGGCTGGTGAACAAGGCTGACCATTGTGGCCTCAGGGTCCAAGGGGACCCTGGCAGCAGCCCTGGCCTGGTACCTACAACTCCCTCCCTCCCTCTCTGACATCTCTGTGCAGAGGCTACAGCAGCAGTGGTGCTGTGCCAAGCGCCCTAGGATACAAAAAGAGGCACAAGACAGTCCCTGCCCTCAAGGAGCTTACAATCTGATGGGGGTAGAGATGTGCAGCTGTTTTGAAATATGTCACCTCTGAGGTGCCTGAGACACTGAGAATGTAAGTGACCCTGGAAGGGCTAGGCAGTGTGTGTGCTTGTGTGTGGGGGGGGAGGGGGCACAGGACCTGAGCCCATGTTTTCCACTCTGAGGCTGGCTCTCTAACCACCAGGTCACACTTCCCTTCTGTTCTACTGGTCGCTCATGCTAGATTTTCAATCAATGTTACTAGGCTGAAATGAATGTACTTGCCCAGGGCTACGGAGCATAAGAATCAGGATTTGAACCCAAGTCTGCCTGACTCCAAGTCCAAAATGAGGGACTGGACCAGATGACCCTCTGAGGTTACAGGGCTCCTTCTTGTCTTTGTACACCCATTTCCTGGCACGTAGTAGGCATTCAGGAAATGCCTGTTGGTTGCTAAGATGTAAGCTTCTTGAAGTTAGGGACAAGGACTGTTTCACTGATTTTCTTTGCCTTCCTAATGCCCAGCACAGTGTTTGGAACACAGATGGTACTTGGTAACTACTTGGTGACAGCAACTACTTTACAGCTCCCAGGATGCTTCTTGATGCGGCCCAGTGGCCAGAGATGACCATCTGGGCGGCAGGCTGGCTACACTGACATCTGAGGGCTGGGCATCCACCTGCCCCCTCAGACACACAAGGGGTCACTAGGGAGCCCTGGGCATCTCCAAGAGGGGCCGGAGAGGCAATGGGAGCAGCAGCAGCAGGTGGCTGGCCCACTTTTCTCAGCAGCTGCCGCCCGCCTGTCGCCCCTCCAAACAGAAATGCCTTTTCTGCCCGGCCGTGGCTAGCTGGCTCAGCACCCCCCTGCTCTCTGAAAGCTCCCTGTGCCGGAGAACAGGCTGGAACATTCCTGGCTGGGAGCTGACAATGTGGTCACCAGCAGGCTTTCTGAACCTCTGGGGGGCTAAGACACAGTCAGGCATCCCCATCTCCCTTCGCCAGCCTCGAGGCGAGCACTCACTGTGAGCTCCCTTCTTTTCTTTCCACAAGAGGCTTAAGTAGAAACCTCTTTTAAAATCCAAACAGGAGACATTATTTCACTGGTTTAGGAGGACACTCCCATGGAGCAGGGCCGGGCTCCTGTGCACACTGGCACCTGAACGTCAGTGAGAGCACCTGGAGGCTCTGAGAGGTCGTGATTAGCCACCATGTGTCAGAGGGAGCCCTTGAACCCAGGCCTCTAGCACTGCTGCCTCCCTGGCGTGCAATGCTGAAGGCTCCCTCCGTTCCTCAGCCGGATTCTATCTGGGGTTAATGGCTAGGGACGGCAGCTCCCAACTGGGGGCAATTCTATGGTATTCCCCAGCACCTGCTTGGTGCAAGGTGCTGGGATTCGAAGGAAGCATTTTCGTGCAGTCATGGGGTCTGACCTGGGAGGCAGAGCCAGAGGCTGGGGTTTGACCCGTGTGATGCGGATGGACTCCAGGGCCTATGAGGTGCCTCCTGTCTCTAGAGCTGGGATCTAGTGCCTGGTATGCAGAAGGTGCTTAATAAATGTTTCCAGACTGATGGACTTTGCTGGGCCTCCAAAGGGCTCTTCCAGCTCTAAATCTGTGACTCCATCATACAAAAACAGTCCCTGCCCTCAGGGAGCCACCTCTTTCGCAGCCAGTCACACCCAAGTTATTTATAGGCTTTCTTTCATCAGGCTGTAAACAAGGAGGCCCAGCCACCCTCCAGCTGGTCCACACCCGCCCTGGAGCCTGGGGTTGGGGGTGGGGCCCACCTAGCTCTGCCCCAGCTGGGCAGCATCCTGGTCTGAGCTGCAGGCCCTTGCCTCTAACCCGGCTTTCTGCAGTCTGGGCTCTGGAGCTCCACATGACACATCTGGCAGGCTGAGGCCTCAGGCCGGGGGGTGACCCCACCCTAGGAGGCTGCACAGGGTGGCTGAGGATGCTACCCCACAGATGGGACCTGGGATTCCAGCTCAAGCTCCCTGATGTTTGGGAGTGAGAGGCCTTGGGTGTCAAGCCTGGCTCTGCTACCTCCCCTGTGCTTGCCTCATTTTCCCCATCTGTGAAATGGGGATAAGAAGAGCACCACCTCGCACGTTTGTTGTGAGGCCATAGTAAGTGTCCAGGGCTCTTCAAAGTGCTCTCTCCCTGCTCAGATACAGATATAAACCTCTCTGTCTCTCTGCACGCTGGTTATTCTGATCATCGTATTCCTATCACTGATAAACAGTGGGGTTTGTTGGATTTATTTCCCCAAATATAAACCGAGGAGGGTGTCTTCCCATTCTGAATCTGTGCTCTTGTCATTAGAGTTAATTAAATAGGATGTTTTTTGATCATTTAAAAACAAACAAACAAGTTGGGCCCCAAGCTAGGGACATAATTGTTCTCATCACATCACTCTGATGGGAACCTAAGATTGGCCTCACAGTGTCTCTCCTTCCACGACCTTCTCCTCTAACAGAGCCTGCTCCAAGTCTGAGGCCTGCCTCGTGTCGGCCAGGGTGGCCACTGACGTATTTTATTTCTGGGCAGCATCTATTAAGTAGGAGATTTCAGAGAGCCCTGGGGTGCTTGAGTGTAGACCAGTTACACAAGGCTGGAAGAGCCGCCATATTTGCTGGGTGGCCAAGGGCAAGTCTTGGGCAGAATCACGGAGAATTTATTAGACCTCTGAGCAGTCTCTAAATCTAACCCCTTGGTTTTCTAATGTGGAAGAAGAGGCCCAAAAGAGTTAAGGTAAATTAGGAAGACAGAAGAGCGGGGTCAGAATTCAAACCCAAGACTTTTGACTCCAAATCCAGCTTTCTTTCTGCTACAACATATGAGGGGAAAAGCCAACTCAGCCAGCTGAAGCAAAGCTACATTTTAAGATCAGATTATCAAAGGCAACACAAAGGAACTTTAATGAAAACTAGAGAGAATCCCTAGCAGCCCATGCCAAGCTGTAGATTGTACCGACCAGCAACAATGGAAACCCATCCTGAAACGGTGAGGGCTGGAAAAGATCACCTCTCGGGTTCCCTCTTGCTCTAAATCTGTGATCGGAGTTTTCCAACAAGGCTTCATTTGCCACCAGGGGCTGTAAAACTAACATTTTCTGGGACCCTCAAGGTTGGGGGGAGTCCTCTTAGGGAGGATGGGAGGAAGGAAGTCATCTCCTGCATCTTCTGGTTCAGGGCTGGGGCCCAGCCTGGGTATTCCCAAGGAGAGCCCCAACAGGAGGCCTCAGAGGAGCTCCCGAATTCAGCCCAGGACTGAGACCAGCTGGGAGGGCTGGGAGCCAGGAAGCCCGCTGGCCAGCCAAGCCACCAGCCTCTCTCTGGCTCTGGGGATGGGGAGGTGGAGAGGGAGAGGAGGATGGGTAGGAAGGGAGGATTGTGGGGAGATCTCCTGGCGGCGTTCTCACCAACGGGACAAGTAAAGCCCACTTATTACGGCCCTGGAATCTGGAGCACCCAGCCCCCTCCACCCCACCCAGCCCCACTCCAGGGCCCCATCACCAGCCCTGGAAGAACAATGCACCAATATTTTTAGAAGTGCATCTTCTGGTCTCCCTCCCCTGGCATCTCTGGCAGATTACTTTTTTTTTAGAGGAGAAAAAAAGCATTTTGATGTTTTTCACACCTGCCCAGCCCACAGTAAGTGAGTGAGCTCAGGAAATGCAGGCCTCAGAGGGAGCTCACAGCATCAGGATTAGGAGCGAGGCTGATACCAAAGTGGGAGCAGCAGAGTCAGGATGGAGGGGCACAGCACCCAGCTTCAGGTCCTTGGCCAAAGCCTCTCTCTGGGCCTTCTGAACCTGCAGACAAAGGTGCTGGACCCAGGGAGTTCTTTGGTCCCTTGTGGCTCTGTCCCCAGGATTCCAGGTCTGGGGCTAGGCTGGGGGTGGCGGGAGCGGGGAGATGCCTCCTAATAACCTCTGCTCTCCTAAGGCTACCATCAGTGCGGGTGGTGACAGAGGCTGTCAGGACACAGTTGGATGGCTGTCAGCCAGCCTTGTTTATGAAGAATTAGGTGTTCTCTCTCAAAAGAACAATTTCTGCCCTGGGATCCAAGTTAAAAATCTATAGCCAAGGAGACAGAAATAGAGTGAACCCACCCCTGGCTGGCCTGAGCAGGCTGGCACAGGACAAGAGAGTCACAGGTCTGCCTGGCTCTGGATATGGAAGGAAGAGGGGGTTGGTTGGGCAGAAAGGCCCTGGGGGCGGGTGAATGGGGAGCAGGCTGAAAAGGAGCCAGCCCCGATCCTGGCCGTGCCACTGCCTAGGTGACCACCGGGCTTCTGGGGCCTCAGGTTCCTCACTGGCAAAATGGGGGTGTGGGGAGAGGGGAACAGATCACCTCAGAGGTCTCTGCTAGCTTTAAATCTATGTATCTCCTCTATACACCTTTCTAGAGAAACAGAGACAGAGACAGAGGGAGTAAGAGAGAGAGACGGAGACACAGAGACAGAGGGAGAGACAGAGACACAGAGACAGAGAGAGAGAGAAACAGAGAGACAGACAGAGACAGAGAGTCCTGTGAAAGGGAGATGGTGAATGAGAGCCACCTGGGCCTGTGCCCTGGCCGACCCGGGGCCTGGGCCCAGGCTGGGATCTGGCCCCACCTCTGTCCCCCTGGTCTACGCATTCAGTCTCTGAGTCTTAATTTCCTCACTGGTGAGATGAGGACCCCTGGCTTACTAACTGGCAGTAAGGCTCTGACTATGTGCTCTGTGACTACCCTGGTGTGCACCTTGGGGGGGGGGGGGTGTGTTGTGGGCTGGGCTCCATGAACTTGTTTTTACAAATATTTTGGTGATTATGTTTCCATATAATAGCTTCCTTTGTGGTCCAACAGATTTTATTTTTACGCATTGAACAGACCTAAAGAAACCAAGATTCTGAGGAGGGCCCAGGGGCTTGCCTTGGTCCTTTAGAAAGTCTCAGAGGTCTGCCTGAGGCATCGAGATATTTGGTGACCCGCCTAATCCTGTGTGCCCATCAAGGCTTGAACCTGGGTCTTGGCCCCCGAGGCTCCTTCTCGGACATGTGTATCTATGGTATTAACATGACCATGGGATCACTCAGACCTAGCCCTTCCACCGGTCATTTTTTCCAGTGTTAACAGCACCATCATTTTGAGAAGAAGGCCCCTTATTGCCCATCTCTTGGGGCCCCTCAGTTAAGTTCCTTCCTCATTCTCTACACGTGGTTCTGCTCTGAGCTGTGGGGCTCCCTCCCTCTAGAAGCCTCTGTTCTCACTGCCATGGTCCTCTTGGGTAGCTGGAAGGGAGGCACGGCTTCCCTTGGGGCAGTTTGTTCAGGGCGTCTGGAGGCAGAACTGGGGAACCAGAGGAGAGCCCAGCTGCCATCC
Organism: Pseudochirops corinnae; assembly: GCA_028646515.1. Lineage (NCBI taxonomy): Eukaryota > Metazoa > Chordata > Mammalia > Diprotodontia > Pseudocheiridae > Pseudochirops > Pseudochirops corinnae. The sequence goes on from CM053586.1 coordinate 355,228,327, forward strand.
CTATCCCAAAGGAATCCTGGTCCCAGCAGAGCTGACTGATTCGGCCAACGTGGAGCTTCTGTGCTGGGCCTCCTCTGCATCTTCCCCATAGGGCCCGTCCTGCACTCGGCCACCAGACTGGCCTGTCCTAGTACGTCTGCTCAGAGGGCTCTCTGGCTCAAGGGCTCCTCACGGCTGTCAGCATCCTCGGCGCTCTCACCCAACCTGGCAACCATCCAACACAGCACCGCTGGTCTGGCACGCCTGGTTTCCTCAGTGTCCCTGAACCCAAGGAGGCCCCTCTTCAGACTGCTCAGGGCCATTCTCTCCACCTGCAAGGCCTCCCTCCTCCTCCTGCCTTATCCCAGTGTCCAAGGGGCCCCTCAGGAACCACCTCTTTCACAACCACTTTGATCTCTCCCTCCTTTGAACTCCTGGGACAGGCCTGTGAAGGCGAAGCTCTGGCCACGGCCGTCTCTGGCACTTTGGGGGCCGGGTCACAGGAACACAGACTTGGGATGGGGCTTCACATCCCAATGAAGAGAGCTGGCACTCTGTGCTCCAGGGGCACACCCACGGCCTCCTTACTGCTTGGCACACAAGACACTGCCTGGCCTGACTCTGGGCCCCTTCCCTGGCTGTCCCCCAGGCCCAGGAGATGCTCTCCCCCCTCATCTCCTCCTGGCCTCCTCAAGTCCTGGCTCAAGCGCCCCCTTCTACAGGAAGCCTTCCCGGCCTCCCTTCCAAGACCAGCCTCACTTCATCCTCCATGTGGCTGCCATGTGGTCTCCCATGAGACTGTGAGAGCAGGGGCTGGCTTGGGCCTTTCTGTGTTTCCCCAGGCTCTCAGGAGGTGCTGACTCACCGACTCCTCTCCCGACCTCAGTGTCCTCATCTGTAAGACAAGGGGGCTAAAGCTGATGGCCTTAGCGGTCATTCTGACCCAGTGCCAGCCCAATGGGGTCCTGCCGGTGGGATCTCAGAGCCTGTCCAGCCCAGAGGAGGAAACCGGAAGGATGCACAACCCAGGTCTCTGAGTCTAGAACCGGGCTGGCCCCAGAACTGAATCCCCAGGACTCAGTTTGCTCATCTATAAAATGGAGATATTGATCCCTCCATTACAGGGAGGAGAGCACTTGGTTAAATTTCAAGTCCTTTAAACATATCATTATTGCGGTTTTGCATTATTGTATGTAGTGCTGTGACCCTGGGCAAGTCACCAGACCCTGTTTGCCTCAGTTTCTTCATCTGTAAAATTAGAAGCAAAGGGTGAACCCCAGAGTCTCTGCCAAGAAAACCCCAAGTGGGGTCATGGAGAGTCAGACGTGGCTGAACAACGAAGTCCCACTTTTCTCTCTCATCTGGGCTCCTGGCCCTTTGCCGCTCACAGGCCCGGAGCTCACTCACTCGCTCTGACATCTGCAAAGCCATGGAAGGCTGTCATAAGCACCCCTGACCCACACGCACCCCACTGCACAGAGGAGAGAGCTGAGGAGCCTGTGGGTCATCCCGCTTCCATGTGTCAGAGGCAGGATCTGAACCCAGCTCTCCAAGGTCCTGGCTGGACGCCAACATTCGAGCCAGAGCCCACACCCCTGAGTGTGGCCTGTTTACTTAGAAGTAGGTTCCCCCTCCCCCATTCTCAGGGATCCCACAAAGGACTGAACGTTTCCAGACAAAGGTTACTCATCCACTCACTCTGGTGCCTCTATTTAAAGTCTGGATGGATGGAGTCTCGGTGGCTGGGGCCTGTTTTATTGGCCTGGACCTTCTGTCTTCGGTGTGGGCCGGCCTCTGAGGCAGCCTCTGGTCACCAGGACTGCCCCGCTCTGCGGGCACAGCTGCCCAGTGTCTCCCATCCAGGATCTTCAAGGTTCCGCTTCCAAATGCACATGCTGACCCGTCTGGGAAGAAAAGGCCCAGGAGCACCGGATGTGGCCTGCGGAGTGGCCTGGCTAATCAAGGGAACGGTGAGGGGCTGGGGAGGGGTCTTTGAGAATGTTTCTGTGAGACCCGGGCACAGTACCAGGGGCCCTGTGGGCAAAGAGGTGAATCAAAAGAAAAAAAATACCCCTTCCAAATAATTTCAACTACTTAGGTGGGGCGAGGATTACTTCTGGAAGTAATGAGCTCCCCGTCACTGCCCGTCTCTAAGCAGAAGCTTGGCTGCTACTTAATCAGGGATCATCCTTCTGTGCCTGGAAGGGGTACCGGGGGCTGTCTAATCTAGCCCAGCCCAAGAGGAACACAGGGGCTCTCTCCACCCCACACCAGCATGGGCCACAAGGCTTCAGAAGCTTAGGGGAGGGAAGCCAAGATCATAAAGGAAGAAGGCGGGCAGTGCTAGACGGGAGACGGGAGGACCTGGGTGCGAGTCCCACCTCTGACACTGACCAGCTGCATTACCCTGGGAGAGTCATTTACCATGTCTCTGGCCTTACTGTCCTGATCCACAAAATGGGCATAATCAGCCCCACTGTGCCCGCCTTCTAGGATTCAAGTGGGGGAAGCCGAGCAGGAAAGTGCCTCTCTGGTCACTTGGGATGGCTACTATCATAGTTATTGTCTTACAAGCCAGGCAGAAGCAAACCCAACACACATGAGGAATGACCCCGGGGAGAACTACCATTCATGCAGCACCGTGAGGATCCTCCAACCGTCGTCTCATCTGACTCTCAGGCCTCTCGATCAGAAAATCCTTCTCTCCTTTCTAGAGGTAGGGAAAGGCAGCCTGAGGAAGGTGAGCACTGAGGCTGAATTTGAACTCAGGTCTGGCTGATGCCAAGCCCAGGGCTCCATCCACGGAGAATGGAGATTCAGCAGGCTCCATGGGGGAGCCCTGGCTTCTGGGCCTGGGCCCCCGGGGCAACCTTGGTCTGCCCCAGCGCTCTGGGAGAGGAGCTTTCTGGAGGCTGCTCTCTGGGGGGAAGCTGCTAGATACCTGGCCTCTTTCTCTGACCCCCTGAGCCCCCTGGGGTGTCCCTGGAAGCCCTCCTTCACCTCCTTTTATATCCCCAGCACTGAGCACAGTGCCTAGCACACAGCAGGAGCTTAATGAATGCCCACTGATTGGCCTAATGACTCGCCATAGGTGACAAGGGGAGGGTTCATCCAGGGATCCTACAGTTCATCGGAAGCCTTGGATATCCTAGCTTTACCCCTTCAGACTAAACCACGTCCAGAGGGGACATCCTGGATCAGTGGATATCACCCAGGAGTTATAGTCTGGGAGAACTGAGTTCAAATCCTGCCTTGGGAGCTTCCTGTGCGCCTTTGTTTCCCCTATTAGAACTAATTATTAATCACTATGAACAAAAGACGAATATATTCATTATTAACAAAATAGATCTAAATTAACCATCAGCCTTAATGTCCTCATTCACCAAACTGGGGAAACAATGGCCCCACCTCACAGGTGAGGGAGGGAAGGTGAACATGGCTACTGACGATTGGCTTGTTATGGCAGCTCTGGGGCCCACGCTGATAGCCACGGGCCGCGATCACCACAGATGGCCTCTAACACGCCTGCAGGCGCTGAAGGCCGCTTAGATGCCATCGAGTCCAGCGCCCTTCAATTGACAGAGGAGGAAACCAAGGCCGTGCAGGCTGTGAGGAGCAGGTTCCAGTGATTTCCGTTACCTGGCCTGCAGGGCGGAGGGGACCACAGGGGGCTGGGGCCTTCGGTGCCAGGTGAGTGGAGCTGGCAGGAAGCAGGCCCAGAGCTCCGGAGGGAGTGAGGGGCGAAGGAGGAGGGGCTGAGCTGCTGGGAGAAGGTGGGGCTCAGGGGCAGAGCCAGATCCGGAGGGGACCAAGGGCTGCCGGGAGGCTCCATGTGTTTGGGGAGTCACCGTGAGATCACCAGCTGCCGCAGAGGATACATACTGTGCACTTGCCATGGAGGGTAAGCTCCCTGCAGGCAGGCTGTTGGGCTGGTGTGGCCTCGTGCCAAGGGCCTAGCTCCGAGTAGGTGCCTCATCAACGTCTGCGGACTGAACTTTGTGTACACGTCCTCTCCCCCTGTAACAGGTAAGCCCCCTGAAGGCAGGTTCCTCCCAGGTCCGTGACAGCACAGACCTAGAACCCGGCAGGTTCCTAACACGCTCTCGTTGGCTGACTGGTTCATGTGTTCGGGGACACCCTAAGATTGCCGTTGTTGGTCCTTTGTTCCAGAAGAAGACCATCGAGGGCGGTGTCTGGCCTCGTCCGCGAGCTGGATTGAAGTGAAGCAGTTACACAAAGTCCCCAGCCTCACCACCTCCTCCAGAATCATCCGAGTCCAGGGTCAAGACAAAAGCCAAGGCCGCTGGCCGCGGCCCCCCTCGGCCTTTCTAAATGAAGGTTCTTCCCAGGTCTCAGTTGCTCAGAGGCAAAGTCCATTTCATGACTAAGGGCTAGGTAAGGGCTAGGTAAGAACCGAGACCAAAGACAGTCTGATTTACCGTCCCAGAGGAATTAGTCAGGGAGGGGAAGACTCTCAGAGTTTCAGGCCAGAACCAGAACAAGGCAGGCAGAAGCTGGAATAGGGGTTTGGAAGCCAAGAGAGGAGAAGCCGGATACAAGAAACACTGAGCAGGGTCCAGAAGACCTAGTGTCCACCTGGACACCGGGTTCAGGGAGGGAGGAGGCAAGGCTGACCAGAAGGCTTCGTGGCTTGCTCGGCCCAAGGAGTGCAGCCATGAATGTGGAATGTACCTTGGGGGCCATACGAGCCTATACAGGGAGGCCCAGGGAGGTGAAGATGGCCATAGAAATGGCCAAGTCCACTGGGGTGGCTGGATGTGGGGGAAGGAAGGAGAACTTGGTTTTGTTTGACACATGTTGAGTGTGAGGGGCTAAGAGGCTGTTCAAGGCCTGGAGTCTGGGAGAAGCTTGGAGATGGACACTGGGTTTGAAAGAATGGCACAGAGGACATGGCTGAGCCACCAGAGGAGAGAGGAGATCTGGGAAGACCAGGGCATATGGGGAGAAGTGCAGGGAGCCAAGGGAGGCCGGGCCTTGGGGCACCACTGCAGGAGGGGAGGAAGCAAAGTCAGCAGTGGAAGGAGGAGCGGCCTGAGAGGTAGGAGGGAAGCCAGTGTGTTTGTAGTCAAAGTGGATGGCAGAAGGGAAGGCTTCAGGAAGGAGGGGAGTCATCGGCCGGTCAGCACTCAATGCTAGAGGAACCTTGAAGAAGGAGAACGGAGAAGACACCACTGGGGACCTAGGAAGTGTGATGGAGGTCGAAGCTGGTGCCAGCCTGGGATGAGGCCAAGTACAAAGCACTCGGGGTCAGCAGGGTCATAGCTCTAGAGCTGGAAGGTTCTGTAGAGGGCAGTTAGTGTGAGCCCCTCATTAAACAGATGAGGAAACTGAGGCAAACAGGGTGAAGTGACTTGTCCAGGGTCACACAGCTAGTAAGTGTCTGAGGCTGGATCTTCCTGACTCCTGGCCATGTAACTAGAGTCTGTCACAGGCCCCGGCTACATTTCCCTTACAGTTTTAAGACCAGCTGGACGGCTGCTGGTCCCCTCTGGACCTCGCACCCATGCCCATACAGAGTCTCTCTCTGGCTTTCTCCTCCTGCTGTTCCACTCCCTCCCACAAAGGAAAGTAAATCCTGGCCTGTCAGCACCCTTCGAGGCCCACGCGGGGAGGAAGGGCAGGGTCCATCTCACCCCAAATCAGCCAGGAGGTAAGGGCCCGGCTATGATGTACAGAAGACAGCATCTGTTCCTCACCTTCCCTCCCTGGACCAGAGCTGTCCTCGGCTCCACTCCCCTGGGCCTCTCATGACCTCCCCTGTCCCAGCCCCATCCTCATTCCCAGAGGCCACCAGGCGCAGGTTTCTGGTCCAAGCCCCTTCTCCGACGTTACTTTCCCCAGGCCTCATCTACAAGTGGGGTGGTGGGGGTGGTCGACTAGATGGCCTGACTAGAACTTTGACTCTGTGGTCCTGGGCAGCTCCCCCATCTGAAGAAGGAGAAGGCCGGCTTGGATAGTCGATGACCCAGACTCACCCGGTCTCAAGAGCCCAAGCTTCATCATCAGAGGGCATGAGGCTGAAGTGCTGAAACCGGTCAGCGGTCAGCATAGGGGAAGAGAAGGAAGAAACACGTACAGCGCCTACTATGTACCAGCCTCAGTGCTAAGCCATCTCCCAACTGTCTGAAAGATAGGCGCCACTGTTATCACTATGCAGATGCAGAAACTGAGGCCAGGGTGTCTGAGCACTAGCCAAGGGTCTCACAACACAGAAGAGAAACAGAGAAGCTCTGAGCATCTTCTGGCCAGGGAATCTCAGAATCTGGAAAGTACCTGAGAGAGTGGGGGTAGGAGGAAGATGGAGCCTTCGCCTCTGCTGAGAGGCCACGTAACATATAAAGCAGAGAAAGCACCAGGAGCCAGGGAGATGGGGTGCATGCCTTAGCTCTGACACACACTGGATGTGAAGGGCCTAGTGTACCTCACACGGCTAGCTAGGTTACTGTCACTGTTATTAGCAGTTATCACCCCTCCTTACTCTAACCCACTGTCTAAGACCTGAACTTGCCAAGCGGGTCATCACTGGCATTGGTAGAGGGAGCTTTCTTCCTGGGAGTTCTCAGTATCATCAAATCCCAGGTCCTGACCCAAAACAGTAAGCAACAAAATCCCAACCCACTCAAAACCAACCAACAAACCAACCAACCAATGAACAACTAGGCACAAAAACCCAACCCACTGGGATAGTCCCTGAGGCTTTCCAGTTTGTAGTGCTCAGCCCATCCTCTGATCACCCAGGGAGGCGGAGGCTATGGTTGCTAGGAGATGACCAGGCATCTCCAAAAAGCTATGACTCGCCCAGGGTCATCCAGTTTGGAGCCTGGGATGGGATCCAAGTCCAACAGGACCGACTCCACCAGATGGGCTCGCTGGTCCAACCACCTGCCTAAGGCATGAATCACCTCAACAACATACAATCACAACAGGAATCATATTTGCCTGGGGATCTCCAGCTGTGGAGCAATTGCTCCACCCTTGGAAACTGCCTTCCATCTGGGAAGAGGGAGGGAGAGCTAGCTGGGATGGACTCAGCTATTACAGACTGTCTCTCCATCAGAATGTTCCTTCCTCTGGTGTCCTTAGAGGCTGAGCTGAACCCCCACCTCCCTTCCACTCACACGTGTCTTGCCTCACTGGTATGCAGGTGTTTTCATGTCATCTCCCCCAGTGGAATGCCTGTTTTTGCCTTTATATCCCTGGTGCTTAGCACAGCGCCCTGGCATGCTGCAAGAGCAAATGCTTGTGGACGGGGGAGCAGGCTGGGGGTGGTAGACTATTCCAGGGCAAGGAGGTGCTAGGTCTGGAGGAAAGTCTCAGGAAGACTCAATTGTGGGGAACACCCCCACTTGGAGGGCAGTGGGACCATGGGGATCCCTCACAAAGAGAAGAATCCCGAGAAAACAGTGATGCGGGAGCCAAGGCTGGAGACAGTATCTTTGATCTGTCTATATATATGGCCCGAGGTGTACAGCTAAAGAGGAGACTGGGACTGGGTGTTGGTTTGCTTAAGGTAAGCCAGGTCTCCCCAGAAGGCTGCTCAAAGCCTGGCCCCTGGTCCCATCCTCTCCAGCCTTCTTTAAGGGAGACTCTTAGCTCGGTCAGCCTCTTTTTCTTAAGACACACCCTTGCTCCTTCTTCAAAGTTTCCTGGGCCATATTTTTAAAATGAAAACAAATGGAAAGGAATTCACTTGTTTGAAAATGTCACCAAACACTCCCAGATTCCCTCTCCTTCTGCTTCCCTGGTCCAGCCCAAAACACTGGTCATTGTTTCCAGAACGTCCAGAGGTGGCCAGCCAGGGCCAGGCCACAAGAAGGTGAAGGGGGTGGGAGTGGTCAGCTTAGATCATTTCTCCAAGTATTCAAAGAGCCATCTCCTGGAAGAGGGAGTGGGCCAGCTCTCCTGGGGACCAGAAGGCAGGTCAGCCCCAGGAATTAGGAGGGCCAAAGTCACAGATATAGGCTTGATGTCAGGAAAATTCTCCCCAGAGGTGCTGCTATCTCCCTGTGGAATGGGCTGCCCCTGGCTGGGATTCTTCCAGCAGAGGCTGGAAGGTCATTATTGGCCTCTGGAGTCTCTGCCAGCTCTCACCTTCTGGGGTTGTGTGGAAACGCCTCCTATTTTCCCACCTCTGCACCTTAGCCCATGCTATTCTCTCTACTTGGAATGCCTGTCCCCATTTCCACCCTCATCGCTTCTTTTGTAGTCATGGGATTTATAGCTGCTGAGGCCCTCCCTGGAAGTCAGCAAGCACCTACTCTATGTCGAGCTCACACTGAGTACAAAGAAAGGCAAAAAAGAGAAAAGACCCTCCTTGTTCTCTAGAAGTGGGGAGTCTGATGGGGGGATCACATGCAGACAGCTATGCACAAGCAGGATACATTCAGAATAAACTGGAGACGGTCACCAGAGGGAAGGCACTCGCCCTGAAGGGGACCAGGGAGGTGGGATACTAGCTATCTCTGAAGGAAGTCAGACAGGAACATGAGGAAGGAGAGCATCCTGGGTGCGAGGGGCATCCAGGGACCAAGGGGCAGAGCCGACATTTGAATGGAGGCCCTCGGACTGCAAGACTACGGTGCTTTCCCTCTGAAAGGCCCCTTGGCTTCCCAGTCCCCTAGTGCCCCGAGCCGCTCTCCTGGGCTGGATCGGCTGCTCGGGTCAGTGTTACAGAATCCTGGACCCCGGGGGTGACTGGCTGAAGCTGCCAGGTTCCTGCTGCTGCTTTTGGTCAGCAGCCACGCTGAGCACAGACCCACCAGAGCCAGTCACCATGTGGAACCCGGGGCAAGCCCCCTCCCCTCCCTCAGCCTCAGTTTCCTCCCCTGTAAACTGGGAGAGAGAGCACTCTGCAGGGTTCTGGTGAGGCCCAAATGGTTACCTGCGAAGGTAAGTGCTGTGCCCATTCTCTGCGGGGCTCTTGCTGATAACAGCAGCGAGCACTGAGAGCAGCTTAGGGTTTGTAGTCTCCTCATCGCTGCCCGGGAGGCTGCTGTGTTCCATTAGTCAGTTGAGTCTGACCCCTGGGCTGTCCTTGGGGTTCTCTTGGCAAAGATCCTGGCATTTTCTTCTACGGTGGCCAACAGGTTAAGTGACTTGCCCAGGGTCACGTAGCCAGGCCGTTTCTGAGGCTGGATTTGAACTGAGGTCTTCCTGACTCAAGCCCAGCACACTGTCCATGGTGCCACCTAGCTACCTCTGTTGTTATGTCCATTTTACAGCTGGGGAAACTGAGGCAGGAAACAGTTAAGTGACTTGCCCAAGGCCACACAGCCAGTAAGTGTGTTAAATGTCAGAGGCCACACTTGTGCTCAGGTCCTCCTCCAGGGCTGTGCTCTCTTCACTGCCATCAAGCCGCCCCCTTTGTACTGCACTTTGATCTGTGTGTTTAATAAATCCCTCCTTCCTCTCATCTCTGTGTCTGTAGCATCTGGTATAGCCCAAGGTAACAAATGGGGGCTGAATAAACACTTATTGCTCCCTGGAGCGGATCGACCTTGGGCTGCTCGACCAAGAGCCCAAGCTACAGAGAAAGGGGAACAAACACGTTTAGCTCCACTTTCACCTCCTCCCCAAGAAAGAAAATCAAGCAGAAACAGACAAAACAGTCACAACGAATAGCGGAAATCAATGGGAAGGGAAGATCAGACTTTTAAAAACTCAGTGTCCACAGAACCTTTTCATGATGCTCCCACGGGATAAAGGGATGGAAATGCCTGTGCTTCAGCCAGAGCACGTGGGGCAGAAGACCAGCTCACGAGTGCGACACGGACCAAAAGGCATGATGGGAGGGGCTGTCACCACCTCCAGGAGACTGTCCCTGGTTCCGTGGAGCCTAGTCCTTGTCTGGCTCCAATGCCTTGGGGAAAATGGAATGAAACAACAGAGACCCATGGCTGGGCCCACTGCACATCAGGTAACCTCAGCTGGGCACTCACTGCGCCAAGGCAATCCAGACTCCTTCCCAGCTGACTCTTACCCATCGCACTCACCATGGGGCCTGTACTGAACCTTCTCTTCTTCCTTCAAGCCTCCCTTTCCACCCCATGTCCCTCCCTCTCAGCTGAGGGGTTTGTCTCATACTGGGCTGAGGGAAAAAAAAAAAACAAAGCTGTGAACATTCAGCAAGGGGACTCCCTCTTCTCTCCTTGTCTCAGAGCCCTCTGGAATAATTTTCCGGTATTCCCTCCTCTACTACAGAATCTGAAGGGGCTTTTCTCTTTGCCAAGGCCAACCCCTTTACCTACAAAGTTAAGCCAACAAGCATTAATTAAAGACCTATTGTGTGCTTTGGTCCCACCCTCCATCCATCTCTGATCTCTCTTGGTCTCTAGTCTTACCTTTCCATGGCCTAAAGATGCACCCAAATCTCCTCTGCCCAGGAACTATTTCTTCACTGTCCTTGTGTTTGACCTGCCCAACACAGTGCCTGGCCCCAGGCTTGCTGAAAGACAGTTGAAGGAGACCTCAGCCGTCATCTATCATCAGAGTTCTCCCACCCAGCACAAACGCCTTCGATGATGCTGGAGTCACTAAACATGAAGCACCTACTATGTGCTTTGCAAAAATCTTAGGTGACCTTCACCACAGCCCTGTGAGGGAGGTGCCTCATTATGCCCACTTTACAGTTAGGGAAACTGAGGCAGATAGGGGTTAAGTAACTTGCCCAGCATCATAGGCCAGTAAGTGTCGGAGGCTAGACTTGAACTCGGGCAATAAACCGTCCTCCCCAGCATCCTGGGCATCAGTTCGTAGAAGCCTTTCCTGGTTCCTCTGTATCCATCATTCCTGACATTCCTAACAGCGCCTTAACAGTCTGCTATACTCCTACGCCATCACCTGTTCAGCCTTCCCACCTGTGGCACCTTCACTTTGTTTCCAGGTTTCTGCTATAATAAAACCTACCATTATAAATATTATCATAGTCTGGGTCTTCGGTCTCTGAGACAGGTCCCCATTTTAGAGATGAGGACACTGAGTCTCAGAGAGCTTGTGACTTGCCCAGAGTCCGCCAGCCAGTAGCCAGTTAAACATGGCGTCCTGCGCGGCTCAGGCAGGGCTTGGATCCAGTTTCTTTCGACTCCAAACTCAGCCCTCGGTCCCCTGTGCTTTCTCCTCTTTTCCCTCTCAGTAATTTTATCTGCTTCTGGAGTGACAGAGATCACAGCTGTGTGTCAGTGTGCACACTGCCTAGGAGCAGAAGTCAACGTGAAAGGGGACTCCCAGCGCCACGTACAAAAACGGCTGTCTCTGGGTCTCCGAGACGCCAGGCGTGTCCACAGCTGGCCTCTAAGTGTCTAAGGCAGGACACAAACCCAGGTCTCCCCTTCTCCGCTAAGCCAGGCTGCTGGGGGGAGCCCCCTATCTCCAGGGGTGAATGGGCAAACACAAGCAGGGAAGGGGAATGGGAGGCTGCTGGACGATGTGGCTAGCTTCCTGCAGGCTGATGCTTACGTGAAGGACCCTAAGCAGCTGGCCATGGAAGTTCCAGCACTTCCTTTTCTATGAAGGTTCTGCTCTCATTTGTCAGGGAAGAGATCCTGGGCCCGGCACTCCTAAGGAAGGGAGGGCCAAAACTCCCCATCGCCGGGTCTCATTACCGCCCCTGCAATCCAGCAGGCAGTGCTGTGGAGGCAAGGGGCCCTGAGTTCGAGTCACTCAGTCAGCAAACACTGAATTAGGTCAGAGGCCCCTGACGGCTCTGAGTGGGCAGCAGAGGAAGCTTCTGCGATTCTCCCCCCCAGGGGGACCCCATCCAAGGCGCCACCTCCTCCACAGACCTTCTATGACTTAGTAGCTGAGAACTCTGGAGTTTCATGAAGCTCAAAAGGACCCCCTTTGTGGGGGGAGTTCGGGACAGATAAGTGCACAGAGACCCTGGTGGAGGAAATGCCAAGAAGAGAACTCTATCCCAGATGCCGACGACATGGCCCAAGCCAACCCCCTGGGGGAGCTGGGTTAGAGAAGCGCAGCCGTCGGGACCATGGCGCTGGCACAGAAGGAGCGCCTCTGTTCCCATGACCCGAGAAAACTCAGGCCAACAAGGGAAGAAACCCGTGGCCCACAGATGCCCTGGAAACTCATGGGCCCTCTCTGGAGGGCCATAATCTCCTAGGGCTCCTAGAGTCTCAAAGCAAGCACAAGAGTCTACCCAGCTGGAGGAAACGGGCCCAGGGGCTGCCTGGCTGAGGGCCACACAAGTGCTGGGCCCTTGGAAGTTAGAACTCTTCACTCTATCACAATGGATGTGAACCCTGCCTCTGACAATCACCTTGGCCATAGCACTTTACCTTGCTGAGACACAGTTTCCTCATATATGAAATGGAGTGGAGGCACAAGAGAGTCAAAGGAAATCACGTAAGTGGTCTGTGCTACGTCCCATCTGTCTCTTCAAAGACCTCTGAGCCTCCTTCCAGTGCTAATAGTCTGGGAAATCATGATTCCGGGTAAGAAGCGAAAACAAACAAATAGAAAAAGCTCTGCCCAACACAGGAACTCCCTGAGACGACGGATCAACAGATGGTATGGGCGGTGGGAGTCCGGCAGAGCAGTGGGGGGGGGTGGGGGGGGGCCGGGCCCTTCTGAAACGCTGGAGGAAAGACACAGAAACCAGGGCCTCTGAGGTCACTGTGTCACTTGTGCGCTGCTGGTCATTGGCCAAGCATGGACCGTTCTGGTGGGGATGATGCCAACTATAGCAGTGACGGTCATGAGATCCAACACTAATAGAGCGCCAAGGGTTTGCAGAGTGCTTTGCAGCCATCCACCCGCTCCGCTCCCCTTGCTCCGCTCCTCTCCCTGATGCTTCTTTTCCTTTCCCCTCCTCTCCTTCCCTTCCCCCTTTCTTTCTCTTCTTTTCCTTCCCTTCCCTTCCTCTCCCATCCCTTACCTTCCCTCTTCCATCTCTCCTTTCCTTTCCTTCCTTTCGCTTCTCTTCCCTTTCCTCTCTGTCTGTCTTACAGATCTAGAGAATGTGATAGAGATAGATGACTGGATGTGAAGACAGAAAGACAGGAATTAGAATCCTGCATCAGATACTTATTGCTTTGGTCAGTTAGCTTTCATGAGCCTCAGTTTCCCTGTCTGTAAAATGGCAGGGCTGGCCTTGCTCACCTCCTGAATCCTGTGAGATCATTGCTGGGGCAGTTATCTAGAAGCTACCCTCCTGGAGCCTTTCTTGGGGCACTGAGAGATTCAGTGACTGGTCCAGGGTAATAGGGAGGTGGATGGTCAGGGGCAGAGCTGACTCCCAGCCTGGCCTTCCATGCCATGCATTACCTTAGCTGAGCCTTGGAGTAACCCCAGGAGGTGGGGTACCCCGGGCACTATCATCTCCATCTTACAGACGTGCGAGCCAAGGCTCACAGAGTGAAGTCACTTGCTAGCAGGCATTAAAAATAAAAGACTGAGCCAGCTCTCTCCTAACCAAGGAAGAGAGGTCTTTCTGGCAAGGTTGTGCTCAATGGTAAGATGCTCCTGTTCCTAGAAACACAAAGGCATGGGGGATCAGCGGGCCTCCTCTCTGTTGGATGGGCGCCTCAGATACTCCTGAGAGGAAGTCAATGAGCTCTTCTTATGGGCAGTGGAAGGAACACAGGACCCACAGGCCTGGCTACAGTAGACTCTACCTCTGGAAGGGCCTTTGGAGCCCTCTGGTCCAACACCCCATTTTACAGATCAAGATTTTACAGATCATTTTACAATCAAGGCCAGAGAGAGAGAAGAGACTTGTCCAAGGTCACAGAGGCAGTGCATGATGGAGAAGGAATCTGAACCCAAAACTACAAAGCTTTTTCTGTCCTTCACCATCAAATCCCGTTACTTCCTGTGTGGAAAAAAAAATCCCCCCAACCTGCCTTCATTATGAAGAAAAGATGCTCCCAGCCTCTTTCCAATTACTGATCCGTTATGAGGGACTAGGTTGTTATTGGCACATATCAGATTTACAGATAATTAATGAGCCAAGGTCTCTTAGGCTGCAAGAGAAGAAACAAAGGCTGAGGTTCACCCCCCTTCTCTGTGTGGAGGATTGGTGCCTGAAGCTTTGCCCACCTTTGCAAAGTAAAGCGGTAAATTTGTCCTGTGGGTAGGAGCACCAACCTCGAACTCAAGTCTATTTGTGCTGCCTAGAACAAAAAGAACTAAGAGGGACTGAAAATCTGTCTTTGGTGGGGGAGGCTCATTCTCCTCGGCCCCACTGGACAGAAGTGGGAGCACACAGGAGAGAGAATTGATGGGCATGTGGCCCAGCGAGGAAGGAGAAGGGCCCAGAGTCAGACCAACCTGCTGACTCAAGGCCGAGGCTCTGTGGCTCACCCTGTGCCACTCCAGGGACCCCCTTCTTTCCCACGGCACCCGCCCAGCAGGTGGCTTGCCCTGATAGTTGCCAGGCACGGAGGTCACACTCGTTCTCGGGAAGACCTTATGCCTTTCACGTGAAGAAGCCATGTTCTAGGCTGCTATCAGAGCCAGCCAGATGGTGGTGGGGCAAATGAGTGTGCCATGTTGGGAGAGGCAGGGGAGCAGGAGAGGAGGAGGGCAGGCTTTCTGAGCACCTTACAGGGTGGGGAGAGGCGTCAAGAAAGTGCATTCTGGTTGTGGGTGCACGGTCCACGGTGAGGGGTGGTCTCATGCTCCATACAGCCCATGGGATTGCAACCAATTGTGAAAGATCTTATCAACGAAGAGAAACACTATCGGCCCCTATGAAGGACAGGGGCTGTCCGGGGGCACATCGGCACTGCACAGATTCCACACAGGCCTGAGGGAGAGGAGGGATGCACCCCCACTACAAGGGGGTCACAGGGAGCAGGGCCTGGGCTTGGCCCCAGGGGGTACAGAGCAGGCTTCAGCCGGATGTCTGGGAGTAACGTACCAGGACGACCTGAGGTGGGGGTGAGGGATGCTGCCCGGGGGCAGGGATTCAGCTGGGGTCCACGCTTAGATTACAAGGTCCATGAACCTGGATTTTATTTCAGCATAACTGACTTAATCTGTAATCCTATGTATTTTATGCATCTTGTACTATTATTCTGAGAAGAGGTCCATGGCTCCACCAGGCTGCCAACAGGGAACACAACGCCCAGAGCACCCCAAATCTAGAGGGCACTTTCTTCAGCTATGTTTGGGTTGGGTAGGTGGCCACTGATACTCATCGCACCTATGAAGGTCCACAAATGTGAGCTAGGGAGAGAAAAACACTGAAGAGAAAGCTCCTGAGCCAGGGGTGGGGAACCTGCGGCCTTGAGGGCACACCTGAGGACCTAGGGGGCCACATGTGGCCTCGATGCCACAGGTTCCCCGCCCCTGTCCTGAGCCTAAATAGAAAAGATTAGAGACTGCTAAACAGCCTAAGAAGATTATAAAAGCACACATCCGAGAGGGAAGAGGCCTTCGAGGCCATGTGGGCCAAGGACCTCCAAACTTTCTGGTCATACAACCCATAAGTGAAAATTATTGATCCTTCCCCGCCAAGTATACATGTATAAATTTTATACAAGTACCAGGATGTTAATAACTGTGCATAGTATGAGACTCACCTGAGCAGAGGAATTGAAAAAGGATCAGATAAAGATAGATCCGTATTTCTTCTAGAGTCAACAGGGAGGTATCGGACTATGCCACACTGGGGAATGAAAATGTCAGAGAGGCTTGTGATGCATCTTTCTGTGTCCTGGTCATGTGAGCACAGGCCCTCTGGGTCATACCAGGGCCCTCTTCTAAGTCACAGACAGCTTCTGGAGGGCACACAGGATTCCTGCTTCAGAGACCCCTGCTCTAAGCCAATCCACCCATTTTACAGGTGAGGAAGCTGAGGGTCAAGGAGGTGGCAGCTTTCCCAAGTGCCAAGGGTGGCAAATCTAGAGGTGGACTTGGACTCAAGGGCTGCTCTTTCCATGGAACCAAGACCCAGGCAATGGGTTGTGAAAATGAAATGAACGGGTTCCGAGGTCACTCCAGTGGCCCCTGACAGTGTGTGACACGTTTTCATCTCAATTCTTCCTGTCGTGCTTACCATAAGCCCATGAGGTCGGGAGGGCAGACAGCTTGCAGGACTCACTGTAAAACACGGTAAGGACGGGCCACATGGGCCTGACGGGAGCACGCAGGACCTGAGCTGGGATCCTCTCAGACACTCAGTAGCTGTGTGGGTCTGGGCAAGTCAGGGAGGGAGCTTCTCTGGAAATCAGTTCCCTTATCTGTGAAATGGGGATATTAACAGCACTCCCCTCCTGGGGGGTTGCCATATGTCTCTTGGAAATCTGAAAGTGCTCTAGAGAGGCTGGCTGCCATTGTCAGTGCTGGAAGCAGCCTCCGAGGCCAGCTGAGCCATCCCCCTGACTTACAAGGGAGGGAACCTGGGGCTCGGAAAGCTCAGGGGTCACAACGGCAGTGAGGAGCCCCTACAATCTCTTTCTGGACAGAGCATCACCCCTGAACAGCCATTGTGTCCATCAGGAAAAAGGCCTGGACAATCCCTAGTCAGAAAGATGGCAGTGGACAAACCCACAGAACCAACGATGTGATGCCTTCCTAAGGCTGGAGGAGGGTGAATAAAAAGGGGCCCCGGGCAGGAGGGGTTCAGTGAATATTTGCAGGTAGAAATGACCTCAAGAGCAGTCTCCCAGTCACTGGCCCATTTGTCTGAGAGAGGAGAAGAGACCCAGCTCCTGAGTGTCCTCCTCCTTCCCAGGCCAGGGGCTCTCCCCTGGGCCCGGGCTTCTCTCCAGGCCAACTTTCCCCTGTGGGGGCTTCTTGTGCCCAGGGATGGGGAGAAGGGCTGCCTCCACTCCTTTTTGGAGGAGGGGGGATTCTCATCATTGGACTGAGCAGAGCTGGGCATCTGAGAAGGCTCTTTCCTGTTTCTCTTCTATTCTGTCATTTAGATTTGAGACGCTGAGACCCAGCCCAGCCAGGAACTGTTTTCATCTTGGATTTTTATAAAGCAAACACAAACCTATTCCGCTCCCCCCCCCCCCCCTTTTTTCCTCCTTTGGACTCTTGTTTGCTTTCCAAATGGGTTCCGGCAAGACAAGAGTAAAACCGGCCGGAGAAGGGAGAGGTTAAATTCAGCATCTGGTGTGAAACGCCAAGCCGAGCACGGTTACTCCAGGACTCAAGAGTAATGTGCTCTCGATGGCCCCAAAAGCCAATAAATGGTCTCTATATTTCCTGCTGGGTAACTGGGTAAATGAACCTTGGGCCTGGGCCCTGGCCAACAGCTTGGTATCCTGGGCTGCGATGAAGGGGGAGGCAAGGGGACAAGGCTGCTTCCCAGAACCCGGAGCAGTCTGCACATCTCTACGTGACCCGCCCAGCTGCCCAGCCAGCCGCCCAGCCGCCCAGCCGCCCAGCCCAAGAGCACAGTGGCACTCAGGACATTAGCTCTGCCAGTAAAATGGCCTGGGGAGCCAGCTGGTTAGGAGAGATGGGAACGTTCAGGAACAGTGAGGGACTTGGTGTTACAGCCCAGAAGGGCCAGGAGTGCAATCGGGCGAACAGTTCTGGACTGCAGCCAAAACAATCTCTTGTGGCTCCGGCCCCGTGGCACTGCAGTCTGGGCACTAGCCTTACAACCGCTCTGTCAGCAGAGCATTATGAGGCACCTGGTATGTGCCAGGACCTGTGCTAAGCCCTGGACATACAAAGCTGGAAAGCAGAACAGTGCCTGCCCGCGTGAAGCTTCCATTCCACCAGAGAGGACAATGTATGTGTATATGTAGACACAACAGGGGTGTGAATACACACACCTTTACAGACCCACAAATAAACGTGTGTATTTATGGCAGCTACACAAAATTAATACAAGGGAGTCTGGGCCACACAGACAGGTGCTATTGGCTCAGGGCACCTCCAGCAAGCCTTTCCATAGGAGGTGGTGGCTGGAGTCGGAAGCTCCAGGTTCTAATCCTGCTTTACTCACTAGCTCTGGGATCATGGGAAAGTCGCCTTCTCCTCTAAAACTAGGGCCGACATGGCAGGGTTGGGAGGGATTTGAACTCAGATCTTCCTGGCTCCACGCCACAATGCTGGTCCATTTGGCCATTCTGTCACATGGGTCATTCTTGGGGCAAACTACAGCAGACAGAAAAACAGCCTCTGAAGTAGAGGATCTGGGTGCGAGTCCTGCCTCTGAGACTGACTGGCACGTGACAAGCTCTCAGCATCCTAGGAAATTCTCCAATAACATACATCATAAGGAGACGCTGATGGGTCAATGTGGAAGAAGTTTCCTCACCTGGGAGTGCCCAACACTTGAGGAATCACAAGTTCGGGTCCCATCATCAGTGTAATGATGGAAACAGCTGGAATTCAGAAAGCACTGTAAGGTCTGAAAAGCCTTTTCCAGATGTTACCTTACTTGGTCCTCATAACCCCCTCAGAGGGAGGTGCTATGAATAGATCCATTTTACAGACGAGAACACTGGGGCAGACAGAGGTAAAGTGACTTGCCCAGGGTCACACGGCCGAGGCTGCCCTTGAACAAGGTCTTCCCAACGCCAGGCTGGCTCTCTACACACAACATCATGCCGTCTCTTCTTTACTTTGCCTTTATTCACACGTGTACACGTTTCTGCCAACAGAACGTAAGTTTTTGGACGGCAAGGCCTGCTTCAGTCGTGTGACTCGGGCGCCGAGGATGGGGCCCAGGCCGTATCGGGCACTGAATGATGGCCGGCCGAAAGGAGCCGGCGGGCAACGAGGCCCAGTCATTAACTACCTGAATACGCCCACCAACAGGGAGCTCACTCCTTCCCCAGGCAGCTGACGCACTTGAGGTGGCTCCGGTCCTGGGCAAAGGTGTTTTTGCTTCTCTGAATCCAAATCCATGTCCTGGTAACTTCCGCCCCCTGATCTTCCACGATGAGCAAGCCCCCCTTTTCTAGGGTGACCCTGTCAGCTAGCTCGGAGATTCTCAGAGGTGGAAGGGATGGCCCTGGCCTAGCCCCGCTCGTGTCTGAAGAGGCATCCGCCCTCCACCACCAGCCAAGTGCGGTCCCTTCTCTCCTTGATGACCTCCAGGGGCAGGGGGCTCGCTACGCTGCAGGGAGCCCTATTGCTTCTGGACATCACCAATTACGGGGAAAGCTCTCCTTCAGACCTGACTTCTACCCTTTGGCAATTTGACCCCAGCCTCCTGGTATCTGTCCTAAGAACGAGTCCTGCCCTGCTTTCCTGTGAAGCCCTCCAGATGTTCAAAGACCCGATCACACCCTCCTGAGCCTTTTCCTTTTCAGGATAAACACCCTGCACACACACATCCTGCTCCTTGGAATCTTCGAGGTGGCAGGAGCCCTCCTTACAGATGACGTGGCGGCTCCAAGACAGCAGGGCTTTGGAAGCATCTTACTCCACTGGCTGTCATGGCCCAAAGATTCATGACCCAGAGGCCCAGCAATCTGTGGAGAGCATCCCAGAGCCTGGGGAAGCCGGTCCTAGGCCAGCAGCTGTCCAGTAGAAAACTTGGGTTCAAATCCTAAGTCTGCTACATAGATGCCTTGGATGAGTCACTGAACCTTCTCTGTGCCTCAGTGTCTTCATATGCAGAATCGGGGAGCTGGGAACAGATGACCCGGAAGGTCCCTTCCAGCTCTAAATCAAGGCCCCTCTGGTCTAGAGCGATGCTCGAAGCCTCTCCTCCAGTCAGACTGGCAGCACTTGACCTCTGATGGAGTCATCTGGTGTTAATGGGTCACTGCTTCCTAATACCAACGGATGTTTGCTCCGGGGATCACAAACTCATTATAACACGAGCTGAAGTAAAACTAAATGCTGAAAATACACAACTTACACAACTTCACAGTCAAGCGGAAATGATCTGGGGATTATCTGAGCTACGACCTGTAGTTACTGGCCCTACAGCAGGCACTTCTGTAGCATGTGCAGTTATCTATGCATACATGCACATGCACACACACACACATACACACATCACCAAGTATTTGACATTCCAACACACCTTTCCTTTCGCGCGAGCACAGAATGTGGAGATGTGGGTGGGAGTCCTGCCTCAGATGCTCAGTAGCTCTGGGACACTGGGCAAGTCTCTTTGTTTCTTGCTCTCAGCTCCCTTCTCTGCAACAGGAGGGAGGTGGGATGGGACGACCGCAAAGGCCTGTTCGGGTTGATCTATGAAATCTCCTGCCATTTGTTTCAAAAGAAGCCGTCATCCCAGTGTTTCCCATTTTTTAAAGCAAAGGACAATCCCGCTTCCCTCTGTCCCCAGTACAGTTCCTTGAATGATTGAGCTCTGCACACTTACTGGTGCGAAAACATAATTCTCTAAAGATTCAGATGGTGTAAAAAGGCCTTGGGAACTTAAGGGCATCCAGTCATCCCAATGTATCTGAGAGAAGCCTTCCCATGGATGGGTGGGAGCAGAAAGTAGGATCCAGTGGGATCAGTAGGCCTGAAAGGGGGAAAAAATCTGAAGCCACAGAAATGAGGAAGAGGAGGGGAAAGAACAGAAGAAAATGAATGAAGCCTGGAAAAATGAAGCCTGAACTAGGAGCAAAGGTGGGGAGCTGCAGGGAGATTTCAGTTCAGCATAGACTAACATACAAAAACCAGCTTCCTACTAATTTGGAGGCGGCCACAAATGTAACCCAGGGTTCCACAAGGGAGGGAGCCCTCACCTCAACCACAGGGCTATGGAGCCAAAGATCTGGGGCTGGAAGGGGCCTTCTAGATCAGGGGCTCAGTGGTATCCATTAATTAAATCACTTCATAACTATTTCAACATAACCGGTTTTCTTTATAACTGTTTTATTCTGTGCATTTACAAATGTTATCCTGAGAAATGTAATCAATAGACATTTCTTAAGAGCTCGCTAAGACAATCCCACCTACCCAAGACCCTCCCAAAGTCAGCAATCACGCAAACAAGTGAGGTGCAGGAGAAACGGGAGAAAACCAGAGGGAAGAGGCTGGAAGGGAGAGGGATCAGAAGGCAGGGGCTTAGCTGAAGGAAACCAGGAGGTAGAGGTGGGGAAGGAGGGCATTTTAGCCAAGGGACAGCCAAGGAAAAAAGTGGGAGGGGCTTCACCATCTGTCTGGAAGGGCTATAGATCATTGACCAGAACCCTCACTGATCAACTAACGGACTTCAGAGGGCCAGAGATTTCGACCTGGAAGGCACCATGCACTCCAAACCTTGACAGATTTGGAAACTGAGGCCCAAAGGAGGGTGGCTGAGTGATGAAGTGATCTTGCAAAACCAAACTCTGGAGCTCTGGACTCCGAGTTCAATGATCTTTCAACAACTCAGTGTTTGGACTGGAAAAATTTCTTAGTGAGTTTAGAGCCGCTCTGGGTGTTTTTTAATTTTTATGGGTGGGGTCTTGGCTTGGGCAGGGGGCAGTGGATCCTCTAACCAGAAGGGGCCCACCACAAGTACAAATGAGGCTCTGAAATACAACATCTGTTATGAGCCTCCTTCTGCTCCCTGTGGAATGCAAGATTCCAAAGCATCCCCAAAGTCAAAGAAAGCCCTGAACCACCCACAGAATGTGCCCAAATTAGACCAAGGAGCAAATGGGGTCCTTTGATGTTCCAGGTCACCTGAAAACTGCTGGCAAGTGGATACATGAAGTGATAGATGGAAAATGTCCAAAATGAAAAGCCAGGTGTGGAAACTGAGGCTGAGCTCCGCTCCCTTTACTTGTCTGTCTACGATCCATGGTAGGTGCCAATGAGGGGAGAGCTGAAGGCTTCGGTCATTCCTGAATTTTATAATCATAATAATGGTAAGTAGTGAATAGAGAGTCAGGCTCACACTTGGGCAGACTTGCTTTCACATCTTGCCTTTGACACACACTGGAGTGTGGGTGTGGATCTGGAGGGGGTACTTCCTATACCACTGAAATCACAAGCATGGCCCAATAACAATTAGTAACAATAACTGATACTGATATTGTAGTTTGGTTTTTTTTAAACTTAGGCTTTTCTGAGGCTCGATTTCCTCATCTGTAAAATGGAGCTAATCAAACCTTTAGAACTTGTACCATGTCATACTTGTACCATAGTACTTCCCACCCCAAAGTCCCAACCAAATGCCATCCACACACTCTACTGTGCCCTCTGCAATGCCACAGGCAACAGACGTGCCTTCGTCTTCACTCTTTTCCTTTCCTACCCCTTCCGTCTTCCAGCGATCACAGAAGCCTGGCTCCCCCGATAACACAGCCTCTATGGTGCCCCGCTCCAGTCCTGGCTGTACCTCCACTTGCTCTCCTCGGCTCCCTGGTCAAGGTGGGGGAGTGAAAATCCTCCCTGCCCTCCACTGACCCTTCCTCTACCTCCATCACTCAGTAATGTCTTCTCTTTTGAGGCTTGCGCTATTCATCTCTATCACCTGATTGAAATCCTGGGAGTTGCTGTCTACAGACCTCCGGGACACTCCCTTTCCTTCCTCAGTGAGTCTGGTGCCCTGCTTATCATCTGTCTTCCCCTCCCCAGCTCCTGACCTCATACTAAGAGACTTCAATGTTCCATGTGGACTTTTCTTCAAACATTCCAGTGGCTCATTTCCTTCACTGACTCACTTCATTGTCCACAGCAGGATTCCAACCCTGGTCTCTCCTAATCCCATGTCTAGAGTTCAAAGTACGATGTCATGCCTTTCTCTCCAAATTTCTGTTATGATCCACGCTTCTCAATCTTTGAACCTCTAAGCATCCAGTAATTACATTAGAGAACTTCCAATGTGGAAATCCCCTCCATTGATGCAGGCAGGGTCCCACCTGTGACTTAGTTTTGGAGAGCTTCCTGGGGGGCTGAGTGGCTACGGAACGCCCCCCGCCAAAGACACCTAGCCGGTGTATGCCAGAGGAACGAGGTGAACCCAGCTACTACAAATGACCTCTTGCATCAATTGAGAGAGGTGCCTGCCATGTTGCTGATAAGAACTGAATCTGGAACCAGAGGGCCTGGATTCACATCTAAGCATGGCTACTTACTAGCTGTGAGACTCTAGGAAAGTCACGTGTTTAACTGCTCTGTGGCTGTGTTTCCTCATTAGATAATATTCAAGGTCCCTGACAGCTCGATGGAGGAGTAATAGATCTCATAGGCTGGCTTGCTTCCTTCCTTCCTTCCTTCGTCTCTCCAGCTCTGACACTAGTGTCTAGGATACAGTAGGTACTTAATAAATGCTCCACAACTTGACTTGGTCACACATCTATCAAACACCAGAGGCAGGCCTGGGGTGCTGGCACAGTTCAAATGATCATTTTACAGGTGAGGAAACTGCGGCCCAGAGAGAGAAGGTTGAATCCCGATCCCTCGACTCTAAATGCAACCCCCTTTCTGTGCCCCCATGTGGATCAAAGCCCCCGGCAGCTTCATCCCCCTGGGGGCTGGGGGAGCTAAGGGCCTCCATGGCAGTGGGGACAAGGGGAGAAGCATCTCTCTTTTCATGCCACTTTCCCAGGGCTGGGGCCTCACTGGATTTAGAGGCTGGGGATGAATGGGACTCTGGCCTGGTACAGGAACGTGGCTCTGGGCTTCTCCTGGTCTGTACGCCGAGCATGCAGCTGGCACCTGATGGCCGGGGCCAGGTTCACTGACAGGGTAAGCAGAGCTGGGCAGAGGCCGTGAAAACAAACCATAACAAGAGACCCAGCCACCTGATGCCAGGCCATAGGACAAAGGTCTTTAACACCCAAATGGTGGAATGTGAAGATGTGTCCCTTACCCCGAGGGGCTTGGAAAGGCTGAGCCCCTCAGGGAGGTGGATGAGGCACGTCAGAAGGCAGGTTAAGGATCTGTGCTTTTGTTTGGGCCTCTGTACCCTTGGGCTGGGGGGGAGGGAGAGCTGCGCCATCATCTGATTTAATTCCCACCATTTTCCCCAAGTTGCCTTGTTTTGGAGCAGGGAAATCTGGGATCCAAGCCCTCCTCTGACCCTTAATGGCTGTAGGACCTCAGGCAGCTTCTTCACTTGTCAAATGAGTGGTCTGGACTATGGGACCTCTCAGGATCCTTCCAGAGCTAAACCTTGTGAGCCTCAACGTGTGAGGTTTCTTCTTGGTGTGATGGCTCTGGAGCAAGATTAGCTCTTGGGCTATGACCCTCGGACCTCCCTGGGCCTCAGTTTCTGGCCTTTCCCATTCCTCATTCAGTGATGCTCTGACTCTGTGACCTGGGTTCAAATCTTCCTTCCTCCCTGACCACTCCCTACCTTTAGCGAGTTCCTTTGGCCTTTTTTCCTAAATGGACCCCCCTCCTTTATATGCTGTCTTCTTAAAGCTGATACTTATATGGTGCTTGATACTTGGGGAACCTCTTGAACGATGGCGACCCCACAACCACCCTGAGACGTACGTCACTGGCAATGTGTCATGCCCACCTTATGGGTGAGAAAACCACGGAGAAGTGAGGCTTGCCAAAGTCACACAGTTGAGGCAATGGTGGGACCCAAGAGGCCCAGACCAGGGGAACAGGAGTTGGGACAAAAGGCCGCTAAAGTTGGCACTGGTCTTGAGAGAAGCTCTCCCACCCGCGGGGCTGAACCCCCAGAGCCTCTGTTTCCTTGAAGGTGGAACAAGAATAATCATACAACACTCCATACTGGTGGGAAAGGAAAACTGAATTGGCCAAAATGAAAAAATGGTGACCACACACTCAACTGTTGCGCTGTTTGGAGGAAGGTACCTTGTCACCCTTAAAGGACTATATAAACGTGAGGTCATATCGTTAGTATCATTATTAATTACAACTAATAATGACCACGTTATGACTAACAGTAATATTTATATCCTAACTCAAGATACAAGCATGAAACAAATCCCCGAAGCTTCAGATGGTACGCCTCTCTCTAGACTGGCAGTGATACGAATGTGGTCACTGGTTTATGTTTGTGGCTAAAAGAGATAAACACTATAAACTGTTCAGTAACTCAATCTGTACGTGTACCTAGATTCATAAATCTAGAGTTGGAAAGAGCTCAGTGACCAACTTAACCCTTCATTTTACAGAGAAGGAAACTGAGCTCCAGGGAGAGGCAGGGACGTGTCCAAGATCCCACGCGTAGCAAGTGTCAAAGGCAGAATCTGAACCCGGGTCCTCTGACTGCAGAGAAGGCTTGGCTCTTAACCTGGGGGCTCTGAACCTATCTTTAAAATACTTTGATTACTCTGTTTCAATATAATCGGTTTCTTTTGTGTGTTACTATGTATGTTATTTTATGCACTTAAAACTTTATTCCCAGAAGAAATGCATTTCCTTGGCTTCACTGGACTGCTGACGAGGTCCATGGCACGAAAATTGTTAAGAACCTGAGTTCTAGAGCCAGTGTCCTTTCCACTGGTCCTGGCTAATCAGCTTCTAGATATTCCAGGACAATGATCAACCTTCTAATTCCAAGACATAACTCTCTTAAAAAACAATTCTTTTTTGTATGGAATGGAAGAGGTAGGAAAGGGCTACATTTCTAGGGATACTTGGACCCATAGTGCAAACATTCACTGGGAAACAAATAATCCATTTCCCATGAGCCTTAAATACCCAGGATGCAGCTAGAGACGGATGAAAGGTAGATGAAGCTGCTGGGCTGTTCTATGTAGAGCAGCTCCAGGAGATGTGGCATCATGACATGGGAAATCTGGAGAAGGGTGAGTGATGAGGAGTGCCCAAGACAAGCTGCACTGGTGGTTGGTACACAAGGACAGCCAGGACTGAAAACTGGGCAATCAGCTAGCCCACACTGGGCTCTTCCTTGAGGTCAAGGCGAGCCATGAGTACCCCCCTGGCTGCTAAGCCTTTGTCCACCTGCCCTCCTGAGGTCATGAATTTTGAAGGAGTCAAATCCTCAAACCCCTCACAGGGGAAAGATAATGAAATCCCCAGTGCCTCACACACAGTAGGTGTTCAATAAATGCTTGTTGACTAACTGACTACAAACCCAGGGATATTTCCATTGTAATATTCAATTAAATGGCTCAGTGTTGTAACGGACAACCTGGGCTAACCAAAGCTCTGCCAGTGGATGTGAATTCTGTCAGGTTTTACCAAGCCAAAAGCATCAGGCTTGCATAAGGACTGACCCATGTCTCTGTTGCTTAAGGACCGGCCAGGCTAAGTTCAGAGAATCTCCTCATCAGCTTGGCCGAAGCAACTTTCGAAGACGGCTTCCCCAAGTCCCAGAGAGGTGGGTGGAGGGATTGCCCACACCAACAAAATCCCAGACCTTCCACATTTTGAAGAAATACCACTGGGCTCTCCCAGAGACTTTAAAAGGCTCCTTCCTTGGCAATTATAGGACACATTTAAAAAGCTGTGAAAAAAAGGTGGGAAACTACAGCTACCAGCGTCTAAAGATGGCCTCCTTAACTATAATAATAATAATACTAAAAACAGCAAGGCATAATAAGCCTGGGAGGTACTCTCGTTATCCCATTTTACAGTTGAGAAAAGCAAGGCTGAAAGGTCAGATACCTTGATTAATGCCACAGAGTCAGTCTGAGGCTGAATTTGAACTCAGGTCTTCCTGACCCCAGGTCTGGGGCTCTATTCACTGCACCACCTGGCCCAAGTTGTCTGCTGGGGACTTTTCAGCTGTCAGTGGCCATCAGGGAGGAAACCACTGTGCAAATGTGTTTTTAAATTTTTCCATTAGGACAAATGGCATTTTTACAACTTCACAGGCCCTCCCTACTTAAGGGTAAGATAAGAAACAGGTTGTGTCTGTGAAAAGTCAGGTTATAGGAAATCCCACAAGGTAAGAGCTTTAGCCAAGGAACACTTCATGTTAAGTGAGTGTTGATAAGGAAGGAAAGGAAAGCTTGGGGTGAGCGGCCAAAAGTCTGACTATACAGAGAGTCATTTTTTCCTGTTAGGGATAAGATGTTAGTCAAGTTATTATTGATGAATAAGGAGAAGATGGAGACTCCTGTCACATGTGTCTTTCTGTTCAGCTGTGAGAAAGAACACATGAGCAATTTTGATGTCATGTAGTCATGCAGAATAAATTAAGAAATTAATCTTGTTGCAAAGAGAGACGAGGAGATGGAAGAAAAATGGAAGATTAAGACGAATACCTTTTTCTCTGAAAACAGACAGAGAGTGAAGAGCTCTCCCTCCTTGGATAGAACACCCAGAAATTGTGGGCAAGTATAACCTAAGGAGGCAGCGAAAAGAGCAAAAAGGGGAACCAGAGCTAGGCAGCAACCGTGGACTGTTTAAGCTTGGTAAGAAGAGTGCTTAACTTGTACTTAGGTGTTTGTGTTTTTCATATTGTTGGGTTTCAACAATCATGCTTCCACAAATTCACAAAACCAACTAGTGAAATTAAGGGATTGGTTAAGGATTGGTAGGGGAAACAAGAAGCTTTGCTGCCATAACTGTTGGCAGAGGTCATTAGTTTGTTCCCAATCCATCCCAGTGTTTCTAAGATTTATCAAAGCTCATGGCAATTGGCAGGGCTTGGGTACCAGCTGCTGGGGGAATGGTGGGAGTTAAAAGGGCAAACATGGTGGGTGTGTTTATCTCCTCTGTCCAAAAGCCTCCACAAGCGGTGAGGGTGGGGAATAGAATTCGCTCCCTCTGACTTTCCGAAGAGTGAGGCTGGGGGACTTTCCTTTGTGAGTCAGTAAGGTCTTGACAGCTGCTGAAGCTCCCCAGTTCTGTGTCTTGGAGAGGGTTAAAGACCTGACTCACAAAACAGCTGAAGATGTGCAGCCTAATTTGAGTCAGGAGGCCAACAAAGGGCAGGGCAATGGCACAAGGCAGGCCCTTAATAGAGACAGCAGAGTAGTGAGGTGCGCAGCCTCTCATGGACGAAAAGAGGACCGAAGAGCAACGCTGCCCCTGGGCCTTGCCCAAGAGCCAACCACAAAGCAGGTGGCCTCCTCCTCTTGGAGCCTGAATCTTCTAAGGATTTGTTTGCTTTCTCCATGAGTGTGTGAGTCAGCAGGAGATTGCCACATTAGTGTATGGGAGAGGAAGAGATGAAGATGATTCCATTTCTTCAATTTCCATGATTTGCTATGAGTGAATTACTTCATTCATTTGACAAGCATTTATTAAGTGCCTACTGTGTGCCAGACATAAGTCACTATGGCAAAACTGACCCTGACCCCAGGGGCTGAAAATAGAAACTAGAGATTCTAAAGGTGAAGAGGGAGAACCTGGTAGGTAGATAGGTAAGTTCCTGCCTGGAGGCAGATACAGGGAACAGCAAGATCCCCCAGGATGTAGAGTGCATGAGGTGAGAGAGGCAAATAAGCCTGGAACAGAAGGCGGGAGGCAGACTATAAAGGGCTCTCAGCACCAAGCAAGGAGTAAGGGTTTCTCTGAGCCAAAGACTCTATGTAGGCCGTTATAGCTTTACTTTGCTATTCTGTCCTAACTAAATACTTCGCTATTAGATTTATGGTTTCTGCTTAGTTTGCTGCTAAAGCATTCCCTACCTGGGACACAAAATTAATAGTGAGATTCCAAAATGCAGTTGGGAAAGCCATTCCAGGTTTATAAAGTTATTTTAATTAAAAGGGTGTGTGTTTATTAAAAAAAAAACAAAACAAAAACTTTTTTTTTTCTGGTTCATTTATACCCAAGGCTAAGGATTTCTACTGTACCCATCAATAAATAAGTAGCTGGTTGTAATTCTTAAAATCATCACTAAAATATCCTCAGGAAACGACCAGGTTGTATCTTTGCTCATTTCTAACACTTCTCAGTCTCTTGCAATCTGGCTTCTCACACCATCGCCCAAGTGAAATCACTCTTTCCGAGGTTAGCAATGACTTCTTAACGGTCAGATCAGATGGTCTCTTCTCAGTCCATGTAACTTTCTGACTCTGTTGACCCTCTCTTCCTCCTGGACACTCTCTGCACTCTGAGTTGTCCTCCCTCTGCTTTCTCTGTTGCTTCTGCTACCTGCTCGACCACACCCTCCTGGACTGAATCTCCCTCCAGGGCCTTCCTGGGTCTCTATCTAGGCCCCCTTCTCTTTTCTTTCTTTTAATCTCTTAGCTCTCATAGGTTCAACTACCATTACTGTGCAAACAACTTCCAGCTCTATGTGAACATCTCAACAAAAATGACAAGAAATAATAATTTGTCTGATAATCTCCCACCAGAAACTACTTTGCATTTATACTGTAAATGTCTTATAGTTAATTTTCTGTGCACATATTGTTTGGACTTGGAATCAGGAAGACCTGAGTTTCACTTCTGCATCAGGCACTTGCTAGGGGAAGGGAATAAGCATTTATGTAACACCTACTATGCGCCAGGCACTTTTTACAAAGATTATCTTGAGAGTGAGCTCCTTGGGGGGCGAAGATTATCTTTTGCCTTTGCTTTGTATCACCAGTGCTTAGCACATAGTAGGCACTTAATACATGCTTATAGACTGACTGGCTGTGGCCCTGGACAAGTCACTTAACCTGTTTGTCTCAGTTTTCTCATTGGCAGAATGTGATAATAATAGCACCTAACTCACAGAGTTTTTGTGACGATCAACCTGAAATCACCTTATGAATGTCATATTAAATGTATTATTATTAAAATTAACTTAGCCCACAAAGTAATTATTTTTGTTTCCCCCTAAATAATGTAAACTCCTTGAAAGCAGGAAAGGTTTCCTGATTATCTTTTTCTCCCCAGAACCCAGCACAGTGTCTGGAACACAGTAGACACTTAATAAATGCCCATTGCTGTTTTCTAGAGAACTTCTAAAAGCAAACTCATTAATTGCCATCAAATCAAAGGCCAGAAGAGACATTTTTGGTATATAATTAAAAGGCTTCTGTGCTTGCTACCTGGTTACTTCTGAGTCCTGGGTGTTAGGGCTGAGCTAATGGGCTCAAATGGGCCTGTGAAAGCATCTTGCCAAACAAGATTGCTCAAGAATGGGGGGTATTATTCTCATTCCCATTTAGTGGGAGCCGTTTCTCAAAGAAGTGACTGTCTCCATTCTATCCTTTGTAGGGGAGACAGAACTTCCTGGCTCCCTGCTCTTCAGTTAAGTTGTTTGATCTGGAGGGGGAGGTAAGGAGGGGGTGGGTAGAGGGCATCCTGAGACGTGGGCCAGGGAGGGACCTGAGAGATTGATGGGTTAGGCCAGGGGCTTTGGGAACTTGTTTTAAGTAGAACTGGCTGACACTGTCTTCCTAGGTAATTTATTTCATGCATTTAAAAACACTGTTCTGGGAAGGGGTCCTAGGCTTCACCACTGATGGCCAAGAGGGGTGTGATATAAAAAGAAAGGCTAAGAACCCCTAACTCAGTCCGACCTCTCCGTTTTACAGGTAGGGAAACAGAGTCAGAGGGGAGAAATACCTCCTGAGTCAGAGCTGGGATTCAAACTTGTGTCCTCTCTTTTCCTAACACATTGCCCTGTCCCTGACCCCCTCTAAGCCAGGGCTGCTTCCCCGACTCTGAGCTACTTCTGGCCATGGCTCAGGACGCCCACTGTGTCCAAGCAAGAGAACCAAGCTCCCTTTATTCTAGCTTTCCTCTAGACTCCCCAAGTGCCTGGAGATTGATCAATCACATAATCAGCCAATCAGCAGGCATTCACATCCTCCGAGCCAAGGACCCCGCCAGGTGTCGGAGATAACTGCAGGAAGGCCAGTGTGGCTAGACTAGGGGCTTGGAATCTAAGGGCATCAGGAAATGCAGGAAGAGCTTTAAAAGGCAAACTTTCTATTGGATCCTGGGGGCCCTGGAGCCCCCTGTGGGTGGTGAGGGGGTGACCACAGTCAGCCCTACTACTGTCCTAAATCACCCAGGCACCAGCGGAGGATGGAAGGGGAAGACATGACCAGGGATGAAGGCGGGCTCCTGGCAGGGAGGTGACAAGCAGGCTGGGAAGGGCAGGCCCAGGGAATTAAGATTCTTACCCTAATCGAGGAGTTATCGTGCTCAGCAGGCAGACATTCGTTCTCCAACCAAGTGCCAGCTGAGATAATTAAAGGCCCAAAGTAAAGACCAATCTCTCTCTTTTTAAATCGACTCCTCTATAAATGACTTGCTGACAAAAGCAGAATTGACGTTCCTGCTAATTAAAAAAAATCCCCCACCCCTGTTGTCATCCCCTCTCCTGCTCCCAGCCCCGAGCTCCTGGAGCTTCCCAAATCCTCCAGAACTAAAGGGAGCGTTCCTGGCAACCCCTCCTCAAGCTTGTCTGTCACACTCCTTCCCCAGCTCTGCAGTCCTCGGGCACCCAGGAACCAGGGAAAGGGTGCTGTTGGGCCCAGGCTTCCAATAGGGTCCCGGACAACCTGCAGCATCCCATCTCAGAGCGGCCTCAAGAAGGGTGAAAAAGGAGGTGACTGGGAAATGTCTGGTGCCTGCCTCCCTCCCTCCCTGCCTTGTGTGAAAATGGGTGTTCAGAAGGTGCAGGCAGCCCCTCCGCATACTGCCCATTCAGGGCTAAACTGGCTTCCTTTGGACTGAAATGCTCCCTGTCCACCTGGGGAAGAGTAGAGGGTGACAGAAGGCAGCCGAGAGATAAACATAGGCCCAGCCAAGCCCCAAAGCTGTCCCTCCAACCCTGATACTCAGTGTTCAGAACGTGACTTTACAAGAAGAGCAGATGAAGCCCACAGAGAAGGGGAAGTCCTAGGTTTGGAGTCAGGGGTCCTGGGTTCAAGCACAGGCTCTCGGTGACCTTGGAGAAGTCACTTATCCTAAGGTCCTTGTGTCCCTGTGGGCCAAAAGGAGAGGCCTCTCCTAGCTCTGAAGAGAGGACCCCGAGCCCCATTCTGAGGCTTTGAGGACTGAAGCTCTTTCTGCTCTTCTTCCTTGACACAGAGACAGCCAGGAAGTAGGGTGGACAGAGGCAGGGTCCCAGTCCGGGACACACGGGATCAAGCCCCAGCTCAGATGCTTCCTCTTAGAGAGCAAAGGATAAGCAGCAGCAGCCACTCACGAGCTGTGTATCCCTGAGCTCAGCCTCAGTTTCCTCATCTGCCAAATGGGAATCATAACAACATCCACCTCCCAGGGAGATTGTGAGGATAAAATGAGTTAGTCGGTCAAGAACTTAGCCAAAGTGCTTACAACGTGACGTCAATGCTGGCTATGGCTGTGTGTTTACAGAAGCCAGCTGGGAACCAACCTCTCTCTCTCTCCTTCTCTCCTTTTTTTTCCCCTCTCTCTCACTCTTTATTTCTCTTCCTTCCTTCCTTCCTTCTCTCTGTCTCTCGTTAAGAATGAGGATTCTGCTCTTAAATGGTGCTCTTGGTGAGAACCCCCTTCCCTAACCCAGGCCGGCATCTGCTCTACAAACCAGACTTTGGAGAGCTCCCAGGGTCCCCTGGTTAGTCAGTCCCTCTGGGGAGGGACCTGAACCCAGGTCTTCTGAATTCTGAGGCCAAGGCCTGCCCCTAGCTCACAACCACAAGCGCACAGCTGCCACGCGCCCCACTGAGATGTCTGTGCACCCAAGGAGCAGGGGCCGGATGCCTATGACTGACAAAGCTGCTTTTTAGGAAAAAACAGAATTTTGAATTTCCTCCACTCCTCATGGTGGGGCCAGAGTTGTAAGGATGCCAAGCCACCTCCTATGTTACCAAGGATAATGTTATGAAATCATGGCCCCCTGGGGCCCTAGGCCGGGGAAATGGAGCTAGATTGGAAGGCGGGGGAGCTGGCTTCGAATCTTGGTGCTGCCCCAGAGGCAGGTAATAAGCATGGATTAAACACCTACTGTGTGCAAGTGCTTGTATGCTGTGTGACTTTAGGTTGGTCACTCGGCCTCCTGCACCTCAGGTTTTACTCCCACAAAATGAGGGGCTTGGAAGATGTAGCCGATTCAAATCCAACCTCAGATACCCACTAGCTGTGTGACTTAGGACAAGTCACTTAACCTGTCTGCCTCAGCTTCCCCAGCTGTGAAATAGGGCAATTATGGCACTTATCTCACACGGCTGTTGTGTGGATCCAGTAAGATATCTGTTTGTTTTTTAAAAGGGTTTAGTGGTATGCCTTGGCACACAGTAGGCCCTGTGTAAACGCTAGCGGCTATGATTATAGTTAGATTTTGGTTACTCCTAACAAAACAGAAGAACGTTGAAGGCTGGACCGTAGGGCTTCTGCTTTGCCCCCCCAGGATCTGGCGCCGCACCCCGGCCCCACGGCACTTAGCATTTGTTGGAGTGAACTGAGTTACAGCTCTAATCTCCTCTCAGCACCTTAAGGAACCACCAGGGTCTCACAGGGGCTTTTCTTTTCCTCTTTTATTTTATCTGAAGGGTTGTTTATCCACGTGCGGCCACTCCTTGGGACAGTTACCAGAGAGTTAACACAGGCCCATTGAGCCTGAGCTGCCGGCCAGCGTGTAAAGCTCACTCCGAGCCCTGCCCAGAATTCGGGAATCCAAAGGTTTACCTAAATCCCAATAGGAAAGCGATCTGGCTTTTGGGGAGTGGTCTCAGGACCCACATGCCACGGACATTCTCCTCTCTTTCCTCTACCGGAACAAACACCCACAAACTCAGCGAGCTTCTTGAAGGCTAAGAATATTTAGTGTGGCGTTTGAGCTGTCCAGGAATGTACACTATGCAAACAATGCCGGCTGGCAGGATGTGCCAATGGGGAGATGTGGCCAGCTGGAGGCGGGAGGCGACAGCAGGAGAAAGGAGAGGGCCTCAGCCCACGCGGTGAGTGGGAATTGGCCCTGTGGGGGGATTCCACTTGAGGGAGCTCACCCTCTCTGAGGGCAGGTGCTGGCTGCTTCTAAGTGCAGGTCACAGAAACTCAGGGCAGGAGGGGACCTGAGGGTGTGGAGTGTTAGAACAAAGAACACTGGGGGAATGTGCTGGCTTTAGAACACCAAATTTGAGGATGTTCGTTAGAGGGGGCAGAGAACACAGAACATTGGAATAACCAATGTAGGACGTAAGCTGGGCAACAAGCATTTATTAAGCCTCTATGATGTTTGGAGAAGTGTCTCGAGGGCTGGGGGTACAAAGACAGGCATGAAGAGTCCCTGCCTTCCCAGAGCTCGGGCTCTAATGAGGCAGGTGACACCATCCAACCAGGAATAAACAAGGTAATTTGGAGGTAGCCCAGAGGGCAGGCATTGGCACTGAGGAGGACTGGACAAAGCTTCTTGCAGAAAGGAGGACTCTGGGGTAGCCAGGACAGGACCAGGACCTCACTGTGGGAACAGGGGACAGCTGGTGACAATGCCCAGGGGACAGGGAGAGCAGGGTAGCCTTTTTCTTGGGATCACAGAGTATATGGTCAGGGTGGGAGGAGGAAGTGTGTAAAGAAGATAGTCAAGGTAGGAAGGGGCCAGGTTAGGGAGGGCTTTATAAGCCAAGCACTATTTTGTATTTGGTCCCAGAAGCAAGAGGAAGCTGCTGGCTGACTCAATGGGGGAGGTGTGGGGGTGACACTTTGGTGGCCCAAAGGAGGGTGGACTGAACGGGGGGAGACTGAGGCAGGCAGGACCCCCCACCCCAGCAGCTATGGCGGTGGTCCAGGTGGGAGGTCATGAGAGCCTGTCCCAGGCAGCGTCAGCGTCAGAGGCTGGAAAGAGTATCCAGAGATATTACAGCAGTGAAGTCCACAGCCCTTAATCACAGATGTGCACACAGTGGGCACTGTGAGAGAAAGGAGTCAAGGATCACTTCATTTCCGCATGGACTCTGGGAGGGAGGGAGTCTTATTATCACACCCATTTTACAGTGAAATGACTTACCCAAGGTCACTGAGTGAGTGCCTGAAGCGGAATTTGAATTCCAGTCTCCCAGACTCCAGGCCCAGGCTCTCCTAGCCTGCCTCCAGTAACCAGGAGGTCCCCATTCATGCAATCCCATCCCATGTAGGGGAAACGTGTTGGGGAGATCTTTCTTCTAGCAAGAGAAAGTTGGCCTCCTGCAGCCTTGGTCTATTAGCAACAGCTGACCCTCATTTAGCCTATTCTATCTGGATGGCATGGGGTTGGGTTTGTTTTTTTACTGGTGGTCAGATTAGACTGAGAGCTCCCCTAGGGCGGGGGCGCTTTTGCATTTAGTACAGTGCCTGAAGAAGCACCTGAGGCTCTGGGATATTGGGTTACTTGTCCAAGGTCACTGAGTCAGGACTCAGAACCAGGCCTTTCCTCTCCAAAGCCATTGCTCCTGACCTGGGCGCCCAGACATTGGGTTTGGCTCCTCTCTAACGAGCTTATGCATTTTTTCATTTTCCTGGGTTCTGGACATGCATCTTCTGTCCCTTGTGGATGGTGAGCTCCATGATGGGAGGGTAGAGGTCTCCTCCACACTCCCCATCACTGAGAGCCTGCTCCATACACACTACTCTTTGCTGGCAGAATTCAGTGCCAGGGTAACAGGGCCACAGTAACTGGGTCTGGCCCTGGGCAGAGACCCCTGCATGAGCCCAGATTTGGTACCCAGGTGACCCAGATCACCGCAGGACTTTCTGCACAAAGTTCCAGGAAAACAGACCCATCCGTGGGCACTCCAGGATCTGGGGTCCACTCTCCAGGGTGTTTATCACACAGCTATGATTCGGGGTGGGGGAGGAATGTCCTGGCTAAGGTTTCTGAAAGAGCCAATCTCCCTTTAAGCAAAGAAAACAAACCAGGGGCCGCTCCTAATTAGGCAATGCCCCTGCCATGTCGGTTTCCAATTACTCAGCATGCTATGATCTCATGGCACATTCACTACCACAATCCCTTTAAGCTTGTGGGAGGCTCACCAGGACGCCGGACAGTCTTTGGTGCACCTCTGGGCCCTCCAGGGTGCACGGCGTGCATGCCACACTCTCCCTGGCTGGTCCCTCAT
Organism: Pseudochirops corinnae; assembly: GCA_028646515.1. Lineage (NCBI taxonomy): Eukaryota > Metazoa > Chordata > Mammalia > Diprotodontia > Pseudocheiridae > Pseudochirops > Pseudochirops corinnae. The sequence continues at coordinate 355,264,071 of CM053586.1, forward strand.
TCCTTCCCATCCTGTTTCTCCCAAGGACTGATGCTCTTGGTTTACAAGAGCCCTGCTTGCGACATCGCTAAACATTCTCAGGCTGCTTCTTTGTAGCAAGCTTTGGTTCTGCAGAGGGAGGAAGGGGGAAGCTCTTCAGACACCCTCCCTTATAGTCCTGCATCCCGGGGGAGGAGGGAGCTCCTTGGACCCTCCCCTTATAGTCCTGGAAACCAGGGAAGGGGGGAGCTCCTCAGACCCTCCCCTTATATTCCTGCATCCCTGGAGGCAGGGAGCTCCTTGGACCCTCCCCTTATCTTTCTGTATCTCTCTTCTGTGACAGGCAGCTTGCTGTGGGTAGGGAGAGGTGGTCTCTGAGCCTAATCCCATTCAGTCTCTGAAACCTGGTTGTGTGACCCACCAGAACCTCTCAGGGCTCTAGCCAGCTCAAGAATCAGCTGACCTCTATCATGGGTGGAGGGAGCTCCTTTACTTCTCTAGGCGGGTGAAATCACAGGTCCCAGCCAATCTGCTAACTCTTAGAGAGCAATGAGGTGGTGGAAAGTAAGGGGACTGGGGATAGTCGATGACGAGCTGTCCTCAAAGGCTTTTCTCTTCACGGTCTGGCAGAAAGCACTAGGAGCTTGTAGCCATGGGCTGTGGGACTATCCTCCTAAAAGTACTTCTCTGCACGAGTAATAATAGCTATGATATTGAGCAACAAGCATCCATTAAACACCTACTGTGTGCCAAGTACTGGGCTAGGAGCTGGGGATACAAGTACCAAGAATGAAACAATCCCTTCTACAAATACCAGTGTTTCCATAGAGAGCTCAAAAGTAATAACCTTAGTCCTGGGGGGTTGGCAATATTCTCATCCCTGTTTTATAGATATATGAGTGTTTATTAGGCACCTACTACATGCCAAGTGCTTTGCTGGAGATGGGGGGGGGGGCTGGAGGGGACAGAGGCTAGATTTGAGATTTCATTCATGTAAGAGAGCAGCCCCAAAGCAGGGGCTCCATCTGCCCACAGACACGGGGGCACTCCTTCTCCAGTCTATAGACTTAGAGCATCACACGGCACTCTAACGAGTGAGGTGACTTGCCTAGGGTCACCTCTCTCTCTGTCTTTCCCTCTCTCAGGTGGGATGTGAACCTAGGTCTTCCAGACTAAGGCCAGTTCTCTCTCTATCCCACTCAAAGTCTTAGGTTCGGTAGATGTAAATATAAAAGAGAAGACAGTCCCTGCCCTCAACAAGCTTAGTTTTAAGAGAGGGACAGGTATTTCCCCAGGGGGGTGGCCAGGGAAAGGAGCTTTGGAGCAGGCAGTGACAGGAGAAGAGAAGGTCATGTTGATGTGATTCTTGTTCCTTGAGTAAAAGGTACAAAATGTGGGGGCTGAAGGAGAGGGATGGGAGCAGAGGAGTGAGGATTTGGGGCTGGAGACGCCTGGAAGGGGGGCTGGCCACGTGTCTGTGTGTGCACACAGCTGCAGGCAGGCTGGTCAGGTTGAGTTTAAGCTGGAGAAGAAGCGGCTGCCAAGCTTGACCTTCAGTTGTTCCGCAGATGGCTGAGTGTGGGGAGATGGCTTTGGGGCCCCTTGTCCTAGAAACTGAAGAAGCTCCTCGGATGGGAAGCTGAGCCCAGGCTGGGTAAAGGACTTGTGGGATGGGCGGGGGGAGGGGGGGAAGGGGTTCACTGGACAGAGCCACGAGGACAGGCTAAGTCCGACACCCTGAACACCAGCTCATGTATGAGCTGTCCATGAAGTGACTGGCCTCCTTCCTGCTCTGCACACAGTCTATCCATCCTGGCTGCACGTGCTGCCAGCACCCCCCACCCCCTCCACCCCCCAGCCTGGAATGACCTTTGGTTCAGCTTCTGCAAGAAGCCTTTCCTGGTACCCCTAATGCTGGTGTCTCCAATGGGTATCTGGCCTGTCTGCACGCTGTCTCCTACATTAGAATGTGAGCTCCCTGAAGGCGGGATGGTTTTTAACCTTTCTTTGGGTTTCCAGTGCTTAGCACGGGTACCCGGAGCATAGTAGGCACTTCACAAGAGCTTGACGATTCAGAAGGCACTTTGGGGCGTCTCTCACTAGACCGCAGGTCCTCAATCGGTTTTGACTAAATTGGCATAAACAAGGACTGGTCCCAGCATATTCCCTGAGTTTTCTTTAACACAAAACCAACCAAACCAAAAAAAAAATGAAATCTATTTTTATTTTCTGGTTGTTTGCCTTTTTCTCTGAGGGGGAAAAATCCTGGTCAACTGAAAATGCTGCTCAGCTGGGCTTCCCCATTTCAAGGACTTCCTGTATCTGCAGGATTCCACGTTGTCCACATGGGAATCATTAACCCCCCAGGCCCAGAACCGACACTTCTGGGGACTGAGGGAGGTGGGGAGGAGGGGAAGCTGAGGCAGCTGCTGGAAGGAGGTCTTATTATCCCAGCCTAGGACAGGCAGCCACCAGGAGGAGGACGAGACAAGAGATCTTTGTGAGAGGGCTCAGCAAAGAGAAGAGCCAGACACCGAAAAAGGAGGCAGCCTGGGCACTGAAAAGGGCCGTGGCTGGGGGCCCACCAGAGCAAAGAACCTTCGGAGGCTGGCCTGGACCTGAGGGGTCAGCTGCTCCAACCCTGCTGGTTAGCCCTCTCTCCCTCCTGCTAGATGCAATATTTACTTAGCAAGTGAAAAACTAGATTAAGCACTTAGCAAACTGTGAACTCCAATGGAAATGTCAGCAGCTCTCCAGGACCAGGGGTTACAGAGATCTGCCCATCTTCATCTAGGGAGGGAGTCTCCACACTGGGAGTTGCCAATAACAACTGAAATAACAAGTTTGGAACAACTCCTCTTCCCCCAAACAAAATGAAACAAAACCCAGCACCTGGTACAGCCTTTTACAAAGAGCTCTGTGCGTGTATGTCCATATATACATAGACAGGTGTATACGCACATATGTGTACATACATATGGGGGTGTGTGCCCATGTGTATCGACGTATTGGAATAGAGACAGCTAGGTGGCACTGCAGGGGATAGAGGGCCAGACCCAGAGTCAGGCAGACTTCAGACACTAACTAGCTGTGTGACCCTGGGCAAGTCACTTGACTCAGTTTGCCCGTTTCCTCGGCTGTAAAGTGGGGATACTTTATAGGGTTATGAGGACCAAATGAGATCATATATGACTAACATTTATAAATGGGCCTTTAAGATTTGCAGAGGGCTTTACAAATATCCTTTCATTTTTATCCTCACAACAATCCTGGGAGGAAGTATTATTACCCTCATTTCACAGATGAGGAAGCAGAGGCAAGCAGAGGTTAAGTGACTGGACCAGGGTCACACTGCTAGTGAGCGTCTGAGGCCAGACCTGAACTCTGGTCTTCCTGACTCCAGGTCCAGTGCTCTGTTATACCAGAGGGACCTAATAAATGCTTGTTAAAGCTCCACAGACACCCTGACCATCAGTACACTCTGCAAAGGAGGAAGCGGCCTGGGGGAAGTGAAGTCTGGCCAGTGATGGCTCACATGCAACATGTGGCCTCAAAGATAAACCGGAAACTAAGAGCAGTAAAGGCATCGGCTGGTTGTGGTGAGAGCCAAGAGATAAGGGTGGGGAATGAGGGAGGCATCAGATCAATTCAGTTCTTCTCAGCCTCAAAGCTCCTGGCCCAAGGCTCTCCTGTCCTGCCAGGTCCCTGCCGACCACACCTCACATCACTCCCAGGCCATCTCCTGGTGCCTTCTGCCCCTGGCCTCCACCCCCTTGTCCGCTTCTGGAAATAAAATCAACATCGTCACTGCTGCAGGAAAAGATGCACCCATCCACTCCCCTACGGCTCCACTGTCATTTTTCAAAATAAAATACATCTCCTTGGCTGCCACCATTTTCCTACAGTCTCTCTCAACAGAGTTAATGCTCCTGGAGGGCAAAGACTGTCTCCTTTTTATATCTGTATCCTCAACACTCGGTAAACACTTTTTCATTCATTCAATCACTTATCACTTCTTCTATCCATCACTCTATCCACCCATCCATTCACTTCACCCATCTATCTGCTCACCCATCCATCTTTCTTTCCATCCACCCACCCATCCAATCATTTATTGATCCAATTAAATATCAAAGTATTTTATCCCCTGAAAGAATGTAAGCTTCTTAAAGGCAGGGGAGGTCTGCTTTGGTCTTTACATTCCTGCCCAGCATGGCACCTGGTACGTAATAAATGCCTGTTGATAGAATGAATGGCTGATTTCAAGCTCCAATGCACTGGAAGTAGGTGGGAGAGGGCAAGGGATGCCTCATGGAGGGTTTATGGAAGGGCATGGACAAGAATTACATTGAAAGGGAAAGGGCTGGTGGGTTGAGAGTTTCCCTTCAATGAAGTATAGCCACATCACTGAAATCAATCAATATGTATTTGAACGGTTGACATCTGATTTCCGATTACTGGGATGGATAGAGGGCGAGAGAGTCCAATTAGCTCACTACAGCTAGCAGTGTTCACCTTCTCCCAGCACCTCATCTTAAATAAAGCACCACAGTATTACAGATTTAAAGCTGTGAAAAGGACCTTGAACTCTCTAGTGTAGCCTCTAATTGCACAGATGAGGAAACTGAGCCCCAGGAGTGACTGAGGTGCCCAAGGTGACCCTGCAGAGCTGGGATTCTTATCCTGTGCATTCCTCCTCCCAGAGCCAGAATCTTTGAACAGCAGTGAGACTTGGGCTTCCCTCCCCCATCTCTAAACAGCTGCAAGCAAGGTCTGAAGTGGCCAGAAGGAGGGGAGGGGAGAAAGGGTGAGGAATGAGGCCATTCCAATGGGATCTTGGATTTCGCTGGAACTGAAGGTTTCTTTTAGACAGGTAGGAACAGCAGGCTGTTCTGCAGAAGCCCAGCCCAAGCAGGATTCTGGGTCAGGGAGGACCTTAGGGAAGCTGGCGGCAGCCCCGAGCTCAGAGTACAGACAGCCAGAGCATGGTCTCTAGCCTCATAAATTCAGAACACTGGTCTAGGAGTCAGAAGATTTGGTTCTAAACTTGCCTTTGTTTCTGAGAGACCAGATGACCTTAGTGGAAGGCAGAGAATATTGCCTGACCTGGGTGCAAATCCCAGGTCTGCCCTTTACCGCCTGCAAAGCAGTGGGCCACCCACTTTGCCCTTCTGACTCAGTTTCCTTATCTGTAAAATGTGGGGGTTGGTCTAGATGATCTCTGGAGGTCACCCTGAATTCAACTAATTCCATGAAGCAACATGTGTTAAGTGATTACTGTAGTAAGAGCCCAAATTTATTCTAAAGGTCTAAAGAGAACATGTGTAAATCACTTTGCAGTCCTTAAAGGCTCTGTGTAAATGCTTCCTCTTACTATGACTGGCAGTAAGTTGTCCATGGTGTCCCCTAGTGCCCTTAGTGATCACTGACATTTGTGGAGCTGTTAAAGTTTGCAGAGTCTATTATCAACACTGTCACTCGAACCTCTTTATATCACCTGGCAGTGGGCTCATCTCGGGCCCCATTTTCCATATGAGGAAATTAAGGCTCAGGGAGTCACTTCCTTTGCCTGGACCTCCCTTTCCCCATCTGTAAAATGAAGGGGCTGGCCTAGGTGAGTCCCTTCCAAGAATGGGGCTCTGAAGCCTCCAGAGAGAAAGCAGCCCTGGTCATGGGGTGATGAGCACGGCACAGCCAAGGTCTCTGTTAACACAAGATTCGTCTCAATTGTTTTCCTTGGCAGTAACCCACAAGACCAAAGACTAAAAAAGGACCGAACTGAATTCTAACGCTTGGGGAGCGACTCCCCTCGCCTCTCCCTCTCCTCTACACTTGGTACCTTATCAGTCCTTGGAACACTGAACAATGTCACCTCATAACCCAAGGCCAATCCTCCCCGCTCCACAGGGGCCATCCCTCTCCCGGGAGCCACAGATAGGCACACATGGCTGGTATACCCATCTGACCTCCAGATCCACAGCTGGGATTACAGCCCAACGTGTATCCAAGGGCTGGACACAAATGCTGGTGCATTCTGGTTTCTCTTCCTATCAAGGTCAAACAGAATCTCGACGTGCCTCATCTTTGCAACATGGCATAACCAAGCCAGAGGGAAAAGGTTTTCCAAAGCAGATTTTGCCAGAAAAAAACACATGGAGTAAGTGAAGTAGCCTGAGAAGGCATGCTCTGGCTGGGTTTCCTTTACAACGAAGGGCACAGACAGTGAGAGTGGGAAGAAACCTTCAGGAGAATGTAAGTGCCCTGAGGGGAGAGACTGTCTCCTTTTGTCTTCATATCCCTAGCTCCTGGCACAAGAGAGAAGTCTGATAGATGCCTGGTGAGTCAATGCTGGATCATGGACTCATCCACCTGAGAGCTGGAAGGGACCTTAAGGGCCAGTGCCCCCCAACCCACCCTTGAGAATAAGTCCTATGACATCCAGCCTCTGCTTGGAGGTTTCTAATAAAGACATGGGGGGCAATGAGGTGGAGCCATGGCCCATAGAGTGCTGGCTCTGGAGTCAGGAAGAGGAGACTTTCCAAGCTCAAATCCAGCCTCAGACACTTACTAGCCCGGTTTGCCTCAGTTTCCTCATCTGTAAGATGAGGTAGAGAAGGAAATGGCACCTTTGCCAAGAAACCCTAAAGGGGTCACCAAGAGTTGGACACCAACAAAGGCATCCCCAAGGCCAACCCCCTCATTTGGCAGAAGACAGGAAGACGTGAGTGACTTGCCCCCCACATCCCGTGAGACACAGCCCCTAACACTTAGCCATTTCCAATGGGCAAACACCATCAATGAGAAGCCAGCCCAACTCTAGAATGCCAAAGGATATCGATTTGATAAAATACATGGAAGCTGGGGATTTCAAGGCCAGTCACATTCTCCTGAAAGATACTCATGAGAACCTTATAAATATCTCTTCCCCTCCCTGTGTCTCAGCTGCCTGCCCCTGAGGTAGGCAGGGTGGCCTAGTGGCAAGAACCCTACTTGGAAGAGCCTTCTTAGTGGGGTAGTTAGAATGAGGCCTGGGTTGGGGGTCAAAGACCCTGGGTTCAAGGCCTTTGCTACTTAGGACCTGTGCAATCATGGTTCACTATTCCAGGCCTCAGTCTCCACATCTGTAAAATGACAGGGTTAGACTAGGTTGTCTTAAGGGGTGCTTCCAGTTCTGATTCTGTGATCTTATTGGTTTTGTTGTGGGTGCTCTGGAGGGCAAGAGGTAAGACTACCCTTCTGATCTGGACAGATCTCAGACATAACACGAAGGGCCATGTCATGGGAGGCTGCCAGGATGCATAGTGGGGAGACCACATGGAAACCCTCCCCCCCATGTGTAAAGCTGGCAGCAGAGACACTGAGCTCTGCCACAGAGCTCCATCTGTGTTCACGTGGTCAGTAGAAGCCTGAAGAGAGAAAGTGAAGCAGAGGGCTCCCTCTAGTGCCCACTCCTGGTCAGTGGACAGTTCACTTTGGCAGATCCAGAGGCTGCTGCTGCTGCCTGTACACTACAGGGCGACCCTGGTCTGAACCTGCTCTTCCTCCTGTCCCACACCTCCCTCCAAATGCTGGAGGACAGGGCCGGGGAGAGCCTGGATTTGGGGCCAGAGGAGCTAGATTCTAACTCTTGTCCTGCTGTCTATGGTCAGGGGGACGTCCCATCTTCTTGGGGTCTCTTGCCTCTTCCCAAAAAAGGAGTGGATGAGCCTAGGCCAGTACAGTCAAAATCACCCAAAAACAGGGGCCCCTAAAACACACCCGAAGACCCCTGGGGAAACCATCCATGAGCGCTATCTAGGCTGTAATGTATTTTATTTATTCTGCCAAATGTTTCCCACTTATCCTTTAATCTGGTTCTGGGAGCAAGGGAGCTGGTAGTCCTGCGTTTGACACCTCTGGCCTCCAGGACCCCTAAGGCCTCTGCCGCCCTAAGTCACCTGGGGGCCAGAATCTTCCCTCAGACGCGATTCCTCATCTACCAACCAGGATAATTAACACCTGCTCGCCGGATCCAGTGAGATTATTTTTCAAAGCACTTTTTTGTCAACCTTCAAGCGCTCGTTTTAGATATTAATATGACGACGCAGATATATAAATTTAATATAACCATATAAGGTACATCTATTTATTACACACAAAATGTTAATACAAAACATGACCACGGCCTCTAAGTGGCTGTTATCATCATCGCTGCTGCTGCTACCGCTCTGTCCGGCTGTGCTCAGCCCTTCTCCAACCAGGGGCCACACGCCACTGCTCAGTGACAAGCCCCGCTCCTCTCTGAGGCCTCCACTTCATCCGCCACCAAGGCCTTATGCTTATTTCTTTATTTCCCATACAGGGGCTCATCCAAGGGGTGGCCAAGTTCTTTGCTATCTGGCCAAGGGCGACATCGTGTCGTCAATGAAAGCAAGTCAAGCCTTTGCTTAGCCAAAGTCTGGGCCTTGTTTACCCTTGTGTTTGACTCAGACACACAGAGAGACAGATGAATAATGACGTGCCAGTGACCTCTGGGACTTCCCTTTCGGAAGGCGGCTGGGAAGGGGATGCTCTAGGGCTTCAGATCTTCCAAGGGGAAGGAGAGAGAGGAGGAAAATCCATCGGCACAGAATTTTAGAGATACATCCTGGGAGCAGATATGCTAAGACAGGCTATGAGTCTGACCCCCCTCATCTTACAGAGGGGGAAACTGAGGCCCAAAGGGGTAAAATGACTGGCCTAGTTAATGACTCAGCTAGTTAAATGTCTCCAATGGGATCCAAACTCAGGTATTCCAGATCCAGTCTCTCCCCATTAGACCTTAACCATCACCTACAAAGAAATGCCACAGCCCAGGGCTGGCCTGGCCTGACTCTGCTCTGAATGATTGACAGTCACTATTTTATTTTCTAGAGGAGGGGGTAGCAAATTTTCCTTGCCTGGAAAGCACTCCCTCCTGACCTTGACCTTGGAAAATTTCTTTGCTTCTTCAAAACTCAGTTCAAGCATCACCTTCCACACGAAGCCTTTCCTGACACCCCCACCTGCCAGGGGCTCCCAGCCCTAAACTAGTTTGCATGTGATTTCATCTATTCTGGGCAGCTTTAGATGTCTCAGCCCTCAATGCCGCCGCCCCCCCCACCCTCCTAGGATGGGACCTCTTCCAGGGCAGAGAGTCTCTCGTTTTCAGCCTTATATCCCCAGCACTGATCATACTGCCTGGCATACAGTAAGCACTTAATAAATGCTTGTTCGCTGGCTACAGTGTCCCATCAAGTCCATAACTCTTATTCTTCCACCCTCCTAGGATGGGACCTCTTCCAGGGCAGAGAGTCTCTCGTTTTCAGCCTTATATCCCCAGCACTGATCATACTGCCTGGCATACAGTAAGCACTTAATAAATGCTTGTTCGCTGGCTACAGTGTCCCATCAAGTCCATAACTCTTATTCTTCCACCCTAGTGAGTGCGAGTTGGAGCTGGGGGGCGGGGGTGTCCGAGGACCATGATTTAGAGGAGTTGATGGGGGAGGCAGGAAGCTCCTGACAAGGCAAGTCAGTCGGTAAGCATTTATGGAGCACCTACTGTGGGCCTGGCACTGTGTTAAAGTCATCCAGTTCAACCTCTCCCCTACAAAAATCACCCCATACTGTGACCACATCCCTGACAGGTAGCCTTACTGACTCAGGGCCTCAACTGTACACAGGAGGGCAGGACTGAGTGAGCACAAAGGCCCCTCGCAATTCTCAGTCTCTGCCAGGGCAAACCCAATCACTTTAAGGGGCTCAGGACTGTAAGAGGAAGTCCATTCCACTCTGGGATATCTCATACTGAGGCAAAATTAGCCTCCACTATCCTTTGTGGTTCAGTCATTTTAGTCATGTCCGTGTCTGACTCTTCATGACCCCATGTGAGGTTTTCTTGGCTAAGACACTGGAGTGGTTTGTCATTTCCTTCTCCAGCTCATTTTACAGATGAGGAAACTGAGGCAAACAGGGTGAAGTGACTTGTCCAGGGTCCCACAGTAAGAGTCTGAGGCGGGATTTGAACTCTGGGAGATGAGTCTTCCTGATTAAGCCCAGTGCTCCAGCCATTGCACCACCCAGCTGCTTTGGGCTGTCCTTCCCTTCTGGTTATCAGATTAGAGACCTATCTGGTGTCTGGAGCCAGGGCCCTTCAGACTCGAAGATCTCGCATTGGGGGCCCAAGCCAGGGAGCTTTTAACCAAGGTCAGTGTGAAAGTCAAAATAATGACCTGCCTGAAGTTTAGCTGTCTCTTACCTTCAGAACCCCTGAAGTCTCAGAGAAGCAAGGGCTGATCTCCATTGGCAGAGGGGGTTTCCACACCAGGAGGTCCCTTTAACCAATGGGTCCCTTCCTTCTCTGAGGAACCAATGAGATAATGCATCTAAAGTGCTCAGTAAGCCTTACAGTGATTTAGTCATTATGGTTATGATTAGGAAGCCCTCTGTCCTTTTGTTGGGAGGCCCCAAAAGCTGGACACACAGATCTTTGTGAAGACAACATCCTGTGAGAGAAAGAAATAAAGAGAGAAAGAGAGAGACAGACAGACAGACAGACAGAAGGAGGGAGGAAACCTAGAAAGGACACCAGAGGCCAAGTGCTCAAACCCTCCCATTCTGTATGGGAGGAAATCAAAGCCCAGAGATGTCTAGTCATTGCCCAAGCCCACACAGCTACAGCAGACATGTCTTTTTGACTTCGCATCCAATGCCCAGCCCGTTAGGCTGTCTGGCTCCCTACTCCTGTCTCTGTGTCTCTGGAGCCCCGTTTTCCAGCCTCCTCGGCCCTCTAGAGGCGTCCTCTTCCCCTAAGGCCCTGCTGGAGGATGGGCCTGCCCACTCCTCACTGCTACAACAGAACCTGCTGTGACTCCGCATCATGGCAAGGAGGCGAAACTGCTCTCTGAGACCCTTCCAGCTCCAGTGGGTCAGACTCCAAGGACAGGCCCAGAGGGGTGCAGTGCTGGCTGAGACAACTCGCACGTGCTTCAGTGACGGGAGCGTTTACACGGACTCTCCTTAGACACACTGGCCGCGTGCCGGGCTCCGCGCTAAGCGCTTTACAACGATGGTCTCCCTTGATCCTGGGAGGTCGGTGCTTTTATTATCCCCGTTTTACAGAGGAGGAAACTGAGGCAAGCAGAGGCTAAGTGACTTGCCCAGGGTCACACAGCTAGTGAGCGTCTGAGGCTGGATTTGATCAAGCTCCAAGGTTCCTTCCAGCTTTAAAGCCATGCGCCTACAATCCTGTAAAGACACGCCCCCCAACAGTCCAACCTACCAGGCCCCTGCCTTCCATTTACCAGACACAGGGGGTCCCTCCTACATGCTGATCTCTTCTCACTAGGGTTTTAGATGAATACCTGTAAGACATGTGGACTGCCCATGCCTGGCCACCGTGGGTCACACTGTGCTAACGATCTGCTGTGGCTTATGGTGTTGACCTTCAGCTTTGGTTCTCTGGAGATGATGGAATCCCAAGGTTTGTGGCCATACAACATCATAGGAAGAACGCTGGCCATCAATTCATCAGTTAATCATTCATAAGCATTTCTTAAATTCTTCATTTCATGGGGAGCAGATACAAAGAGAAAACAAACCCAGTCCCTGCCCTCGAGGGGTTTACAATCTAATGGGTGGATAGTCAGGCCAATTGCTGAGCCTCTGTGTGTGAAGCTCTGCTGTGACCTAGGACTCCCTGTCTTTGTCTCCCACAAATGGGCGCATCTAGGGGAACTCACCAACTACAGCAGGAACCTGAGGTCTGCACATAGATTCTAGGTGGTCCTCAAATTTAGATGGGAAAAAACCGACTTCTTCATTTTAAGAGAATTGGTTTTTTCACAATCCTATGTATTTTATGCATGTGAAAACAGAATTCTGTTCAGAAGGGGGCCACAGTCATGACCCAGCTGATGGCCAAAGGAGTTCGTGCTCCTAAAAAGCAGTAGTGATTCCTGAGACTACAGAAAATCCCTTTTCCACCTGGACTCTGTGTGGGATGGCTTCCAAGGCAAGAGGCAAACATATTTGCTGAGAGGTGATTTAATTTGGAGAACCGTTCATACAATTTTTCTCCCTCTTTAACGTCTGCAACAGATGTTGGTTAATAAATTCCAGTATTTATTCTCATCAGGACCACTGGGAGTAGAGATAAGTGAGTGTCCCATTAAATGATGCTTTGCGTGTGATATTTCCTAATGGGAACATCCACAACGATGAAACTCCAGGACCTTGAAATAGAAGTCATAATGAAATAGAAGTCATAATGGATTAAGCCTGGGCCACTTCTCTGGCTGAAAGGGTGAAGGGGCACTGGGAGAGGAAGCTGGGAGCGAGCAAGGAAACATAGGAAATAATTTTGTACCGAGCTGGCCCTTTTGCTGTGCACGGATGAATTAAATGAATGTAGGGGAAAGGAGCATGAGTCAGTAAAATATTCATTAGGCATTTACAGGCACTGGGCTAAGGGGGAGGGACCCAAGCAAAGGCAAAAACACGGCCTCCAACCCTGAGGAGTTCACAGTCTAGTAGACGGGACAAAATGCAGATAACAATATATTGTCTATAACTAGATATTATATAATGACATACATTAACTATGTCTCACATTATAATGGATACATTATAACCCACCTGTCTACCCATTCATTCATCTACCTATCAGTATATCTATCCATTCATCCATCCATCTATCTATCCATCCAGTTATCCACCCATCCATCCATCCATCCAGTTATCCATCCATCCATCCATCCATCCACCCATCCAGTTATCCACCCATCCATCCATCCATCCATCAATCCATCCATCCATTCATGCAGTTATCTACCCACCCATCCATCCACTCATCAATCCATCCATCCATCCATCCATCCATCCATCCATCCATCCATCCAGTTATCCATCCATCCATCCATCCATCCATCCATCCATCCATCCATCCACCCATCCAGTTATCCACCCATCCATCCATCCATCCATCCATCCATCCATCCATCCATCCATCCACCCACCCATCCATTTGTCCATCCATCCATCCACCCGTTTGTCTATTCTACGTGGAAGGTAATCTTGGAGGAAGGGCAGGAGCGTTGGGGGACACTGGTAAAGCCTTCTTGCCTTTGATTTGAGCTGAGTCTAGAAGGAAGCCAGAAGGTGGATATGAAGAGCTGTGAGGAAAAACCAGGAGGCTGGTGCAGCTCTTGGCCTCACTGCTTCTGGAGAATGGTGATCAAAATTGGATTCCCCTCCTTTGCATGAAGCCCTTATTAGGGTCAGCCTTGTGTCCCCACTGCCCCTGAATATCCCTTGTTTAAATTATCACAGGATTACAGACAGGCCCTCAGAGGACATCATGATATAATATACCAATTTGCCATTTCTTCCATGGGGGACTCTTACCTTCACTAGTGTAGATAGCAACCCATCTATGGATCTAGAGCTAGATGACACCAGAGAGGTCAACCAGGCCAACTACCTCCTTTTACAAGTGTAGAAAGTGACTGGCCTGAGGCCACACAGCTAGTGGTGACATTACAAGGATTTGAACACAGGGCTTCTGACTTCTTTCCACCAAACCATGCTGCCCTTCAATCACCCCGGGAATGAGTAAGGATCTGCTAACTCACACATTTTTAGGTGGGACCTGTGGCTTCATCAGTGTGGGGAGCTTCCAGTGAGGAAAATCCCTCTGCCCTATAACTGTCAGCTTCTCTTGAATATAGAGCGGAAGGGACTCAGTATGAGGCAGACGGATTTAGTGCAGAGTTCCTCAACAGCATCATTCATTCTGTTTTACGCCAAGGAAATGGAAACTCCTAGAGATTCCATGACTCCCCGTGCTCAGAGCCAATAAGGTACAGAGCCTAGCTTGGGCCCCAAGCTTGGGCTGTGGCTTAAGCTCAGCCCCATCTCTCTCTTTCTGATTCAAAGCTTTCTTGTAAGGCTCAGCTCTCACCTCCTGAGAAAGCCCACAGCTCTCACTCAGGAATAAGGCTTGCTGATTGACTGGTCACTGGAAACTTCTGTTTCCTCCATCCTGACCTTGTTTCACCAAGTAGATTGTAAGTCTCTTGGGGGCAGGAGACACGATTTACCTTTATTCTCACTTAGGCCCCATGCCTCACACACAGTAGGTGCTCAAATATAGCCGCTAACTGAAAGATTAAGGTGCTGAGGGTGCAAAGACAGGAACAAATGTCCTTGCGCTCAAGGAGTATATGGTTCACTGGAGAAACAATGTGCATGCACAGAAATTGATAAACATGCCCCAAACAACTAACGGTAATGGTGGGGGGGATCATGGGCCTCGTGGAGGGGCCCTGCAGGAAGCTGAGGATTCCAAGAGGCAGAAGTGAGGAGGGGAGAGCACACCAGCATGGGGACCAGCCAAGGCAAAGGCTCAGAGGGAGGAGATCAGCCACAGGAGCTTTTCTGACACTCCATTCTCATCTCCAGGACACATCCCAGTGCTGGACATTCCCATTCACAGAGTCACAACATGGAAGGCCCTAAGGGGCCATCTGGCTTCTGCCTGAAGACCTTCCCTGGAATGGGGGGAGGGCACCGCCTCTCCAGGCTGCCCATTCTAGCACTGGACTTTCCCGTTATTAGGAAGCTTTCCCTCACCTCAAGCGAATCAGCTGCTTGGCAGCATCCACCTCGGACCAGCGTAATCCCCTCTTCCACACTACAAAGCACTTTAACTCTTTGGAGCCAGCTTCTAGTCCCCAGCCTCCCTTCCCAAACCTTCCACCTCCAGGGTAAACACCTCTAGTTTCTCTTAGGACTTGATTCAAAGCCTTGTAACTCAGAGGCATCCTCAGTTAGGAGCCCAGACTGAGAGCCAGCTGTAAAGGGCCTCAAGAGAATTAAAAGGTGGCCTCAGATACTTTCTGGCTGTGTGACCCTGGGCAAGTCACTTAACAGCTACCTGCCTCAGCTTCTGCATCAATGCCTTCTAGGGTCCCTTCCAGGTCTAGACCTATGACTGTGAGTGAGGAAGATGGACCAAGATGGTAAAGGGCATCTCATGAGGCTCTGGGGAGAGAAGCCCTGGGGGTGGGGGATGGGGCAGAGAGTTCCTGGAAAGAGGGCAGAGACTGGAGGAACTACTGTCTTCTGATTCCAAGAAGCTATGCCTCTCAAGACCCAAGATCCAAAAAGCTCCTCAACTCCGGACCCACCTGTCTCTGCAAAACTTCTCCTGCTCACCTGTTTTGAGAATGCAGCATTCACTGTTCTTCTTCACCCCTGGTGCAAGCCTGGCCACCAAGGGCACTTTGACATGTTACCATTGGTGGGTATGAATGCTCTGAATTAGAGGACACTAGATTAGAGGGGTCTTGTAATTAAAGGAACATCAACAGACCATTAACAAATGCAGTTGCCTTCCCAGTGGCCACTGTCAACCATGGAAAGAGGGATAGAGTTGACAAATAAAGAGAAATGCCTCAGTTTCCCGCCTTATAAAATGAGAGGGTTGCACAACCTGCCTTCTAAGGTTGGGCCAAAATGTTTCCCTCCAGAGGCAAACAGCTGGGAACTGCTTAGTCTACTTGCAGCTGGGCCAATGGGGGAGGGAGGATCCACAGATGGGGGATTCACAGAACTGTGTCCCTCACCCATTCTTCCCAGAATTAGTCTAGCAGCTCTTTCCTGGTCTCCCTCTGGGCTCTCAGCTGATATCTGAGAGGAAAGAACAGTGAGACTCCCACAGAGCCGATGCCCTTGGGGGTAAGTTAAAAAAAAAAAAGCCCAAACCCTGTTGCCTGGGGCAATGGGTTTCTGTATTCCTGGAATAAAAAGAGAGCAGAGCCTGTGGGAAAAGGGGGGAAGGAGGAGTAAATTTAAGACAAGAAAGAGGAGCATCCTCAAGAGTCATTAAACAATGATGCCAAATTCTGGATCTTTTTTTTTTTTTTTAAATTAATTTGTTAGTTGTGTGACTCTTTTCACCTCCATGTTCTAGAGAAGAAAGCAGTCAGGCCCTGGTGAACAAACAATCTCCCGGTGTGTGAGGAATGAAGGGGCCCTTAACAACATCATGCCTCAAGGCTCTCAGTCTCAGGCTTTGGTGGAATGGCCAGAACACAGAAAGAATGAAAAAAAGTACCTGTCAAAGTCACTGAAAATGTCCCTAACAGACAAAAAATACCCCCAAGGAAGTCAAAGGCAGAAACCAGGTCAAATGAAAGTCAAAATATTCCTAGCAGCATTCTTGGGCTTACGCAAACAACAAGAAATGAGGGCGTGTGGAAATGACCAATTGCAGGGACGGCCACTAGGTGGCAGTCTGAGAGATCATGGACCTCCAGGCAAAAGGGCCATCATTTCACAGATGGGGAAGCTGAATCCTAGGGCTTAGATCCCAGAGCCAGTAAGGATCAGAAGAGGCAGGTTTTGAATCCAGGTCTTCTCAACTAGAGGTGCAACAGCACTCTGAATATAGCTGGACAACAGGAAGTGAGAAATGAGAAACTCAGAGCCGTAAAGGGAAGATTTATAGGAAATGACATGGAATGAAATAATGAGAAGAAAAGGAACAATCTACCCAAAGGCCTTGACAATGAAAATAAAAGATAACTAAAAGATAGCCAACCTGGATGGGGCTGAGAATCCGATATGAAAGGCAGTGGGGTTGGGAGGGCTGTGGAGCAGAATGCTGCCCACCCTGTCACTGTGCCATGAGGGACAGTTTAATCTGGGGGTAGGAGTGGAGAAGGGTCCCCCCTCCAATTTCCCAGAAATAACTGGGATGTAGGACAGGAGGCATAAATAAAGGAGAAGCATATGGGGAAATGAAGGCACCATTTTGCACCAGAAGACCTTGTTTCAAACCCTGCCTCAGCCATCTGCAAATAGTATGACCTGGGGAGAAAATGACTTTACCCATCTAGGGCCATAGATTTAGAACTGGCTGAGACCTTAAAGATCATGAATTTATACTCTCTCTTCCTCCCCACCCCCTTTTCACACACAAGAAAACTGAGGCCCAGAGAGAGGTTGGTCATCGGCTAAGTAATGAGTTCTTGAGGCACAATTCAAATCCAGATCTTGTCTCCAAGCCAGCCAATTCTCTATCCACTAGGACAGGTGTCCGGCATCAATTACTCTCTTAATAAATATTTATTGGTTGATTGGGATGTAAAATGAAAGGGCTCATCTCAATCATCTCAAAGGTCAGCCCCCTCCAGGTCTAAAACTGATCTTACACATGTATTTTGTTTTCTTAAAGATTATCATGTCTGTCTTTCAGCTAGACCGCACCTTGCACCTTAGAACAGTTTCCCCAATAAATAAAATCATTCCTGTGAAAGCAAAGCCAATGGGATTTTATTTTTAAGGTTCTTATTCTAATCCCAACCTGTGTTAAATGAATCAGGTCAGATCTGCCAGCCAAAAGCTTCTAAAAACCGGACAAATCAACAAGGTTTTCAGCATATACAAGAAGATAAAACTCTACAAGAAGATTTCCCTTTTCCTCTCCCACTCCCCAGCTCCTCGTATCCGATTTCCAGTTTTAATTTTTAAGAAGAATTCTGAAAACATAAAATTGTGAAAAAGGGTACCTGCTTAGCCTAGCCTGACTGCAACCCTTCGAGTGGCCAGTGACAGTCCAAGGACACGCAGAATTCACAAGAGCAGAGGTGAATTACAGGCCCGCACTCAGGCACCACCCGCCTGAGCTCCTAATCTAGCATCTCCTAGACATGCTTGGCTGGGAGGGGAGACTTCCTGACATTTGCTTGATTTCAGGCCATGGCCAGCAGCAGAAGGAGCCACAGAGAGAGAGAGAGACAAAACAGCCTCACGAGGATTCCGAGCAGCTCAGCAAAAGCAGCCGCTGCTGGTGGGAGAGTGAATAGTGTCCATTACTTATCTGCAACAGCCGCATCGATGTACCCCCCGGGACTGAATGGGGGTACCCAGAGTTTCTGCAATAGAAATCCTTTCTCAGTGAAAGCATTTTGAAAGCACATCTGAATTCATGTTAGTTACTGATTGGCTCTTGAAGATAATATTTTTAATATAAATTGAAATGATTCTAATTTTAAAACACAATTGTGACGGTCTTCCACTCCGACATCTAGACTAGGTTATTTCAGGGGAAAACATGTTGTTTTCCAATCTACCCAATGCTGACGTTTCTTCCAGGATTATTGATGATGGGAACAAAGGGCCTGCTTTGTACATTCAAATTCCAATTGGAAGACTGCGGATTCTTAGAGCAGGTGTTCCTGTCTGGTACTCCAGGGGGCAGAGCTGGGCAACATTTCACTGAAAGGGGCCCTAGGTTTCTGCAGGGAAATTGGACATGTTTTTTTTCTCTGCAGGCTCCTCACCCAGCCTTCTCTTTTCTCCTGGCCACATTTTCATTCAGAGTGAATAGCCAGGCACTCCACAGCCTTTATTTCAGCCTTTTTCCCTGGCATAATCCAAGAGAAGTGAGTATGATACAGGGGAGGGAAGGAGAGGGAGATGAAAGCACTGACCAGGGTCCTTGGAAAGGAAAGGAAGAAGGAAAAAGGAAAAGAGTAGAAAAAAATGGGGGTCCTTCTGAAGTGAGGGAAGGAAGCTTTGATTAGGGTCACAAGATCATAGCTCTTCTATCCCATCCCCCCTGCCCCATTTTAGAGATAAGCAAACTGAGGGGCTGAAGGGCTAAGCAGCCAAGGTTAAGCCAAGCTCTGCCTCCTCCTGTGATCAGAGATCTGGTGCTGATCAATGTTAAGTCAAGTTCAAGACCTGTCCTGCACTTCACTTTGAAGAATTCTGCCAATGTCTGGTGGAGGTCTCCTGCACACAGGGAGGCATCTGCTCCTCGCCCCTCCTCCTCTCTGTTCATCCTGCACTGGTCAGTCTGTGTAACTACAGAAGCCCTGCAGGGCTTCTCATGCACATCCTCCCTGTGGGAAGTCTCCCCTCTGGACCAAAGCAGACTCCAGGCCAGGAAGAAGCCTAGACAGGCAGCTTCTAGCCTCTATTCTCCACAAAGCACAGGCTGTGTGTGTGTGTGTGTGTGTGTGTGTGTGTGTGTGTGTGTGTGGTATGTAGAGTGTGTACATATATGTGTATGTATATCGGTATGGTATGTATGTGTATGTATAATGTATAATGGAAGGCATGCTTAATGAGAATCAGGAAGGGATGGGTTTCAGTCCTGCTCCTAACATTAGTTGGGTGGCTCTGGGCATGTCTGGGTAAGCTCTTTGAGTCTCAATGTCCTCATCTATAAAATAAAATGATCTGTGACCAATTACCTGTAAAATCATGAATAGCCCTCCAAGCAGATGGATGGGCACTGAAGGGCAGAGCCTGGCAGCAAGCAAACACTAACTCAATGTTTGTCAAGTATCTGACTGACCCTGATGCCTGTCCAGTGATGCCTGAAGGACCTGCCTCACGAGGGCTCTCTAAAGGGTCTAATGGAATGATATATTTACGGCAAGGGCTCTGCAAACTTGTGAATGCCAATTATTATTAACACAATGTGGCAGTATTAATACTAACGGTGAATAATAAAGGGAAGGCATGCAGTCTGCCTGAATTCTCCTTCTCCCACCTGGAAGTACGACTGAGCGAATAAAAACCCAAGCTGGAATTGCTTCTCAAGAGCCTTTGGGATTTAGGTCTTGCTACCCTAGGAGTACCTGGAACACCTAAGTCTTGTAAATGATTTTTCATTCACTCTCTTATTCATTCATTCACTCACTCATTCGAGGCATTTTTCTTTCATTTAGACTAGACTTCTAGCAAGGAGTCATAGGATTTCTGTTTCCCACCCTCTCACCCTGTACACACCCCTGCACACGTGTGCAAGGACTCTTCACAAAAGCAGGATGAGGCAGGAAGAACTGCCCTCACTTTACGGATGTGGAAATGGGTGCAGAAAGATCCAGGCTTTCCCAACATCACCCAGCTAGTCAGGCGAGGCTTCGGAGACTTGGAGCCAGAAAGACCTGGGTACAAATTCTACTGGGGCAAGGCTGGATCCCTGATGGGTCTCAGCTTCCTCACCTGTCAAATGAGATGACTAGATTCAGTGGTTTCCAGGTTTCCACATGTTTTCCCCCAGCTCTGAATCTGTGAGACTGTCCTGAGTCTGGGGGAACTGAAGGGTCCCTAGAAAGCAGCCCATCCACCCTTTTGTTCTGTCAAGGGGAAACAAAGACCCAGACAAGGTGGCCTAAGTGTCGGAGGCCCTGCAACATGTGGTAGCCATCAGTAAATCAGTCAATAAACATTTATTAAGCACCTACTGCAGTGGTTCTCAACCTATGGGTCGCGACCCCTTTGGGGGCTGAACAGGGTCGCCTAAGAGCATTGGAAAACACATATTTCCGATGGTCTTAGGAACTAAGACACCGCTCCTCTATCCATCTCCAGGTGGGTCCGCCCACATGCAGATACACGCACATACGAGTATTAAAGGGTCACGGCATTAGGAAGGTTGAGAACCACTGACCTACTGTGTTCCAAGCCCTGGAGATGCCAAGAAAGGGAAAGGGCAGTTTGGTCCAGGGATGGGGAGCCTGGGGCCTTGAAGCCTAGCCCCTGCCCTCAATGAACTCCAGTCTAACCTCGGAGACAAATCAGAAATGATGGAGGAAGGGAAGGCATTAGCACTAAAAGGAGCAGAGTCAGGCAGCTTAATAACAACGGCACATGTTTATACAGCAGTTTACACAAATTATCTTAGACCGATCTGGTGGGGTAATTACTACGGCCATTGTTATTGTGATTTTCACAAATGAGGCCAGGGGAATTAAGTGACTTGTCCTGGGCTCCCAGTGACTCAGTATCAGAAGCAGGATTTGAACCCCAGCTTTCCAGATTCTATAAACTGGGACCTTCAGACTCTCTGGGGGATGCTCTTCCCCTTCCCTCCCCAGGATTTTAAGGACTTCTCTGAAGGCCCAGTTTGGGCCCCTCATGCTACTGATCTCCTGTGAGCCCGCTTTGGGTCCATGAACTCACCATTCTCAGGGAAGACTCAAGGCAATGGGTGACATTCACCTCCTTGACCTATTGTGGGTTACCCAGAGAGCAATGGAGAAGCACATGGGTGCAGTAAGAAGGTTTCAATTTAATTCAAAAAGCCATTGTTAAAAAACACCTACTATGTGCCAGAACTGTTTGTTCTAGAGCCAGAAGGGGCCTCAGAGGACACTGGGTCCAACTCCTCATTTCAGATGAGGAAACTGACCCAGCAGGGTTCAATGACTTCCCCAGGGGCACACAGCCAGCAATCACTGGAGGCCAAATCTGAATCCTGGCCTTTCTGACTTCAAATCTGGTTCACCATCCCCTACAGCTAGCACTACTTCATGTGTCATGTTAGAGTTGGCAAAGCTTTCTGAGCCTGTTTCCAAGTCTACAAAAGGAGGCAATGCTGATCTTCCCTTTACTCACCTGATGCAGTCAGCATTAGAGCAGGGATTGGAACCCTCCCGGAGCTCCTAACACAAGATACTTGAGCAGTCAGTCAGCCAGCCACCCAGTCA
Organism: Pseudochirops corinnae; assembly: GCA_028646515.1. Classification (NCBI taxonomy): domain Eukaryota; kingdom Metazoa; phylum Chordata; class Mammalia; order Diprotodontia; family Pseudocheiridae; genus Pseudochirops; species Pseudochirops corinnae. The sequence goes on from CM053586.1 coordinate 355,285,559, forward strand.
ATAACATTTAAACAAGGACCAGTCACTACAAGTCGGGTATTATTCTGAGTGACGAGGATACGGAAAGGCAAACAGCAGACCCCTGAGGGTGCACAGTTTGGGGGGTCCAACATGCACACGACCACGTACAAACAAGCTGTTCTGTGTTTGGTCATTTCACTCACCCCTCCTGGGGTCTTCTTGGCAGAGATACTGCAGTGGCTGGCCATCTCCTTCTCCAGCTCATTTTTACAGGTGAGAAAACTGAGGCAAACAGGGCTAAGTGACTTGACCAGGGTCACACAGCTAGTAGGCATCTGAGGCCGAACAAGCTATATACAGGATAAATTGGGAGTAACTGATAGAGGGAAGGCACCAGAACAGTGGTTCTCAACCTGTGGGTCGCGACCCTTTCACAGGGGTCATAGGGGTTGCCTAAGACCATCGGAAAACACATTTCCCATGGTCTTAGGAACCAAGACCCTGCTCCTCCATCCGTCTCCAGGCGCGTCTGCCCACATCCGAATATTAAAGGGTCGTGGTATCAGGAAGGTGGAGAGCCCCTGCACCAGCATCTCCCCACACCAGCACTGGCTGTTCCCCACTAATGGACATTCTCGCTCCTCATTCCCACCTCCCAGCTCAAACTCCGCCTTCTGAAGGAGTCCTTTCAACCCCTCCAACTCCTTTTGGAGGTCGCCTTCTACGCCTGTCTGCATCTGAGGTACAGAGTTACTACATGTTGGTACTTACTAGAATAGGGGCTTCTTGCGGACAGGGACCGTGTTTTTACTTTCTTTGTATCCCGGGTGCTTAGCACAGTGCTTGGCATACAGTAGGAACTTAAATGTTTGTTGACTAGCTGACTGTTCTAGGATAAAAAGAAAAATTAAAACTGTTCCTAGTCTCAAACAGCTTATATTCTATCTCCATATACAAAGCAAACATAAATGGCATACAATGTAATTTTAAAAAGGAAAGAATGTTACCAATAGGGGCAGGATCAAAAAAGCCTTTAACAAGTCATACAGGGGTGGCTAGGTGGGACAGTGAGTAGAGCACCAGTCCTGGAGTCAGGAGGATCTGAGTTCAAATCTGCACTCAGACACTTAACACTTACTAGCTGCGTGATCTTGGGCAAGTCACTTAACCCCAATTGCCCCTCAAAAACAACAACAAAAAAAAAATAAACAAGTCATTACACAAAAAATACGAGCAGAAGAGGCCAGGAGATAAACTAGGGACTGGAAAAGGAGGTAGAATGGTCATGGGCAGGAGTGGGAGGGAACAGAGGTAGAGTCTTGTTCCTCCAGTGATCTCTCTGCAATGTGGAAGGACTATGGCAAGGCCCTTTCAGGTCTCCTGGGGTGGGGGAAAGGAAAAAGCACTGATGCTTCCCAGGAAAGAGTCCTGTCTCTGGCAGAGTCCAAGGACCTGGGTTCAAATCCTGCCTGTCACATACTGCTGCCTGGGTGGTCTTCGGCAAGTTACATAATAAGGGGCTTGCAATTTTCTTGTCAGTAAAATTAGGGGATGGGGCTAGAAAACATCTCAGGTCAATTCAGCTCTAGAACTCCGTCTCTGAGGGGAATGGACAAATCACAATTTGTGTTACAGAGAGGGGCATCCACATCACAGAGAATATGGACCACCATGGGCTGGGTGGGTGGCTAACTCTGTCACTGCTCAGATGCTGCTTCTCTATGATGCTCCCAAGTCTCAGCTGTCAGCAGTTTTTCTTTGGTCTGTCTCTGTCTATCTCTCCCTCTTTCTCTTTCCCTCTCCATTTCTCTCTTTCTTTTTCTCTCTCCCTCTTTCTGTTTCTCTCTCTCTTCCTTTCTTTATCTCTCCCTCTTTCTTTCTCCATCTGTTTCTCCTCCCCCCCCCCCCTTCCCTCTCTCTCTGTCTCTGTCTCTCTCTGTATTATTGCTTACTGAGACAGGTAGGAAGCACAGTGTTTAAGATAAAGCTGGACTTGGAGTCAGTCAGGAAGCTCTGAGTTTGAATCCTGTCTTAGAGGCTTAGTAGCTGTCTGACCCCGGGCAGCCGCTTAACCTCTGTCAGCCTCAGATTCCTCACCTTCAAAATGGGGGAAATCATAGCAGCTGCCCCTTGAAAGGATCAAACAAGATGCTCCTTCAGTCCCAGAAGGCTCTTTATCTGAGTCCCTCCTCCCTTCTCCCCCCAAGCTCCCTGAGAGCAGAGATGGCCTTAAGCCTAGCACGTGGGAGCTGAATCAAGGCCGCTCATTACCACTGAACTCTTGGTCACTTTGGGAGACCAAGAACAGCCAGCAAAGCCCTGATCTCCCTCTCTGCCCTGCATTTCTCTTCCAGCTGCCCTAGTTGAGTATTAAGTTAAAAAGGACTGGGTGACATTGGAGCTGTAAGCTCCCTGAGGACAGGGATTTTTCATTTTTGTCTCTGCCCCAGAAAGGTCTGGTGCTTAACACATGTTTAATGAAGAGCTCTCAAGGCTGGAAGTCTGGAAGGGGTGAATCAAGTTTGGGGAATACAGAGTGGGCCATCTGGAGCAAGCACAGTTTGTGAAGGGTCTCCAAAGCAGACTGAGCAGAGAAGGAAAACCCCAACATGGGTTTCTTCAGACCTGAGTCTGAAGAAGGGAGGGAGGTAAGGGAGCTTTGGAAACCTGGGTACCTGATAGGACAATGGCCCTCACCCCTTGACTGTACAGAGCTCAGCAGCTCTGGTAATCACCCGGTTGGAAACGCCCACAGGAGGGAGTTCCCTAAGAGGTATTGTGTTATAGAAAAACAGGCAGGCACACACGCACACACAGTTTCCAAACCCTGTGTGAAGAGGGTTAGCTAATGCTACTAATAATACAAACCAGAGTTGCACAGGGGATAGAGGGCCAGTGCCAGTGCTGGGGAGAACTGGGTTCAAGTTCCCACCAACAGACACTAGACTCCCAATCCTGCTCAAGCTACCCAACTTCTCAGTGCCCCCAGGCAACTCCCAAGACTATAAATTGTCCACTAGTTGGCCCAGAGTGCTGGGCTTAGAGGCAGGAAGACCTGCGTTCAAATCTCACCTCAGACATTAGCTGAGTGACCCTGCCTGCCTCAGTTTCTTCATGTGTAAAGTGGATTCAGTGGCTTAGCATACCTTAAAGCATTATATAAAAGCTAGCTAGTATAACTCTCAATCTAGGGGCCTGTGAGAAGGTGCACCTTGGAAAAGACCTCCCTCTACAAGAAATCCTCACACCAACAAAATCACAGCAGCTCCTTGGACTTAAATAGCACTAAGGGCCGAGAAGACAGAGATCCTCACAAGATCCCCATACTGGGGTTTTCCTTCTCTGCTCAGTCTGCTTTGGAGACCCTTCACAAACTGTGCTCCCTCCAGATGGCTCACTCTGTGTTCCCCAGACTTGATTCACCACTTCCTCACTTCCCTGGGTTCTATGAGATCCATCTCTCAGGCAGAAAGACCACCAGGCCTAGTGGACCTGAATCTTGTCTTCTATGTATGTCCCATGTGACCTTGTGCAAATCTCAGAGGGGGCAGTGTTCCCATCATCCTGTGTCTGGCTCCACTCTGACGCCCCCATCCATAATGGGACAAGAATGACCTGAGGCAGTGATTCCTCAGCCTGGGCAGGGAGGAGGTTCAGGGTGCCTGGACCACCACGGGCTGACTGACTGACTCCCTCTGTGGTCGCTGTTCAGACGGTGCTGGTCACCAGTCACTCAGTGGTACGGGGGAGAGTACAGACAGGGTATGTGGAGGGAACATTGATTGTTTTTTCGTAGTCTCTTAGAAGAAGCCACAGGTGCCATAGTGCACAGAACACTGGGTCTGGAGTTCAAATTCATTCTCAAACACTTAGCAGCTGTGGGAACCTTGGGCCAGTCCTTTTCCCTCTGTCTGGCTCAGTTTTACCATCTGTAAGATGGGGATAACAACCCCTACCTCCCAAGGTTGTTGGGAAGCTCCAGTGAGATAACATATATAGGTGCCCAGCACCCAGCAGACTTCCCTTCCTTCGCCCTGCCCTTGCTATAATTTGAGTAAATATCTAACAATAAAAGCTAATTATGTTAAATAGTTAAAGGGAATTCTATAGTTATCAGCACCTACCAAAGGGAAGGGGGAAGAACCCAGCTGGTAGGGACTTGTGTCAAGGGCAGGTCTGTCCCTAGAACCAGGAGAGGAAGCTGCAGCCAGCGCGGTTCTGGGAGAGTGAGCCAGGCCCCCCGCTAAGGTCCAGCCACGATTCAGAGCAAGCAGAGAGCACAGGGCTCAGCGGGTACCTCTCCCACCTCCGAGCCTTTGCTCTCCTGGCTTCCCTCAAGGCTCAGCTGGCCAGAGGTGACATTTCCTGGTCCCTGCAACTGCTAATGCCGTCCCTCACAGATGTCTTTCTAGCTGTTTCAGGACTAGCTTGTGGCCACCCAAGGATCTCCATGCTCACTCCCCGTCAGGACGCAGGGTCGCCGAGAGGAGAGGGTGGGTTTTTTACATATTTTCTGTCTTTTGTTTTCTCCTTCCTTTGCATCCTCGATATGGTGCCTGGAAACTGTGAGCAATTAACAAATGTGTGCTGGCGACAAGCCCGACATTTCACAGGAACTGGGCCCCAAGACTTTATGGTCGCACAGCCAGTATCGGCCAGTTGCAGGATTTAAACCAAGTCTGCCCTGACTCTGAGTCTAAATACGAATGAAGCAACTGAGGCAGAACCGACCCAGAGTCACAGAGGCTGACCTGGACTGGGAATCAGGAGATTCGAGTTCAAAATCTGCACCTGTCACTTACTATCTGTGTAACCTTGGAGAAGTCACTACCTCTCTGGGCTTCAGTTTCCTCACTGTACGATCAGAGGATTGGACAAGATGGCCTCCAAAGTCCACTCCAGCTGGAAAAGGAGAACCTGAAGCATTCCTCATCTTCAGGTGTGATCCTATTCAATTCCATCTTGGTGGATGTGGCCACTGCTCGGGGCTGCTGAGGTCACTCTGGACCCTGTATCTATCCTGCCTGTGCCCGCCAGCTTTGTGCCATCTGCAAACTGGATAAACACGAGGGCCAAGGATGAAGGCCTGCAGTGCACCCAGAGGAGAACCAGCCTAGCAGCATGAACTAGGGCAGCCAGAAAGAGGGCAGCCAACTCAGGAGTCAGGGGCTCACCGGAGGTGGGGAGAGTAAGGCTGGCCGCGAGAGTGAGGGAGCCCCGAGCACGAATCCTACTTCAGACACTTAACCAGCTGCTGTGAGCCTGGGCAAGATACTTAGCCCTTTTCAGCCTCAGCTCCATCATCTCTCAAATGGGGACAGTCATAGGGGAGAACCTTTACTTGGTTCTTGTAAGGATTGAGCAAGAGCACTTGGCAGACAGAAAAAGGTAACTGAGAAAATGTTAACTGTTATTACATATTGAAAGGGGAAGGGCCCTTCAAGGCCACCTAGTTCACACCCTTCATCTTATTAGAGGTCAAGCTGCCTCCTCTTTAAAATGATCATAGTGGCCCTGAAATCAGAGGTGAGGATCTGGGGAGATTTCATAGACAGAGATATGTACTGGAACATATATTAAATAAACAGAAACAGAATAAAGCAAACAAACAGAAAATAATTACGCAAACAGAAATCAAATATATACAAGCCTTTGCAAACCTCGCAGCCCCAGACAAACGTGAGCTGCTGTCATGACTAATGCGGATTATCGACACTGTTACTGCCATGAAGATGCTGATGCCGACGATGGTGCTGATGTCAGGAGAAAGCGAGGCAGGCCTCCAGACTCAGGAGACCCCAAAGCCACGGAGAAGAGCTGTGCCTGGGATGTGGGGGGCAAGAAAGGGCTGTGGGGTCCAATTCTGCGGGTTCATTCAGATGGATGAGATCACAAGCCCATCTGAATACAGAGAGAGAATTTTACTGTTTCTCAGCTCCTGGGCCTGAGCGCAGACATCTGGAGGGTCTAAGAGTTATTACAAGGGATCCTTATCCAGTTACGTGTTTTCTCAATTGATAGAGGTTAATAATACAGTATTGTGTATGTGTGTGTGGACATTGCAAAGAGAGCCTCATACTAATGACCGAGTTGGAAAAGATGGGATTGGGGAGGGTGCGTTCAGCAGCCAAAGTGAGAAGGTTCGGACTGAGCTGCAAGAGCCTTCTGCTTGCCTCACAGAGAGATGCAGGGAAGACCCTTTCCTCAATCAGACAAGTATTTCTTCAGGGGCCAGCACATGCCCGGCACTGGGCTATGCACCAAGACTGTCAGGACTCAGAATGAAATCACCCTTCCTCCCAAGGAGCTGCCACTCTCATGAGAAGACAGATACACTCTGTGTGCACACACACACGTAAACATCAATATAAAGTGAATAAAACCGAAGCACAGCATGTACCCTGAGGCAGAAGACAGTGCAGGGGCACAGGGAGGAAAGTCTGGGGGGCTGGAAAGGCTTCCTGGTGTCTGAGCAGCACCTTTAAAGGGAGAGGGGGCCTACCAGGCAGAACTAAGGAGAAAGACGTTTCCAGAGATGGAAGGAATGGAGAGGGGGTGAGCACAGCTGACGGGGCCAGGCCGAGGGAGGCCCCAAGCCCAGCAGATCCCTGCCTCTCAGGGTGATCGTCAGGCCAAGTGAGACAAAGCACCCAGAACCCCCTGCTGCTGTGTGCAAAGGTAAGTTATTGTGAACCACAGCCCTAATACAGCAATGCCATTAAGTAATTAATGCCATAAATAACAACAGTCATTACTTCTCGTTAACGGTGTGGGGGGAGAGTGGGGGGTGGGGGGGTGTGATTTGCATTGAGACATTTCTGCCTCATGATGCAGCTTCCAGGAATGCCTTGGTCAGAAGTGGGGCCTGCCCCTGCCTGAGCAGCCCGAGGCCTGGCCAGTCACGGCCCTGTCTGGGCCTCCTCCTGAGGCTCTGACTTCATCTGATTGTGCTGTATGCCCACATCTGCAGGACGGGGGGAGGTGCTCAAAGTCCATAAATGAAGGAATGGGGCATTTATTCAGTGCTGACTCTGGGACAGGCTCTGGGCTGAGGGCTGGCCTAAGAAATACATCAGTCCCTGCCCTCAGGGAGCTTCCACTCTAATGGGGGAGGTAACATCTACTGGGGAGCAGGACAAATGAGGTCAGTGGAGCCAGAGGGGACCAGATGGACACATCCAGGAGCAAGGGCACAACTGATGTGATTATGGGTCCAAAGCTCAAATTGGGGAAAGAGGAGGGGGCCCAGGGGCAGGACTGCTGTGCAGACCACTCTGGGGAACACAAGGAGGCATAACTGGGGCCCTCCCAGCAAAGTGCTCTCACCCATCAGGAGAGGGCCCCAGGCCAGGAAGCCCAGAGCTGAGAGAGCTGAGGTCTCCAGGGCATCATCAGGGGTGCAGCCCCAGAGAGGTAAATGTGTTTCACAGGTGCTTTATCTAGCTACTCATTTATCTACCCATCCATCCATCCATCTATAGATCTACCTATCCATCACTGGCCTAGCCATCTGTCTGTCTCCATCCATCCGTCTCTCTAAGATTGTCTGTCTGTCTGTTACCTGTCTATCCATCTGTCTCTGTCCATTTATCTATCTATCCTGTATCTAAGATCACCTGTCCATCCGTCTGTCTCTGTCTGTCTAGCTAACAAGAAGACTCCTCTCCTCCAGTTCATTCTCTAACCTTTGCTTGAAGGAAATGACACATTTTCACACACCCTCACACACACATACACATGTGCCAGTATTTTGGAGTTACACCATGCACCTCTGTAAGCAGCACAGAGGGATACTGGATTTGCAGTTGAGGACAGAGGGCTCTGGGTCTTGAGTTTCCTCACCCAGAGAATGAAGGGGTAGGCAACCCCATCATCTCAGCACTGCACTTATTTTATGACTCCAAACCCCAACAAACTCTCACTGGGGGGGGGGGGGGGCGCGCTACAACAATGATCTCCTCTACAACATATCCAACAAGCGGTCCTCCAGTCTCTTCCTGAAGACCTCTAGGGAGGGGAGGCCCACTCTGCCCCATCCCCACCTTCATCACACTCCCGAACTTCCCACCCATCAAGGCAACATGGCCCCTGAGGTGAATGGATAGCCAATTGTCAATTTTGCGAGTTTCACTCTTTAGGAGTCTCAGACAATTGATTTGTGCCATGGAGACTCAGGGAAGATGGTGTGTCAGCGTTATGACCCAGATGCCTCCAGTATCATCTCACTAACTCTAACAAATAGATCACCTCCAGGAACACACAAATTCCTGGGTGGTGTGCTTAAGCTGTTCCCCTTCCCCTACATCGCCAGGCTTTTCACATCTTCCTCCTCCTTCTCCCACATACTCAGGCACCATGTCTCTTCCATCTTTTAATTGGAAGACTTCCTTCCAAGGCCCCATTAGCCCATTCAGACTTTACCACTGCAATGAGAACATAGGAATAGAAGCCCAAGGGACCCTCCCAATCCCTCCCTGCCCCCCATACATAATTTAGTCTCTTTAGTAGCAAAGCTTTTATCAGCCCAGAACCTTGGGGAAAAGAAGGAACGTTAGCAACATCACACACGCAAAACCTAATACGTCATGTGTCAGGGTCAGAATCAATAACCTCTTATTACCTATTTGACATACACGGCGCAGCAGGGATTAATCCGTGCCTTACCCACTAAGATCCGGGGAGAACAACACAGACCCCACATGTCTAGGACACGGCAATGCCTGCCCCCCCTCCCCTGCCTCTCTTGTAGGGTCACGGTGGTCTGTGTGGTGCCGTTTCCACTGTGAGCTCCCTGAGGACAGCCTTGCTGTTGCCTTCCTTTGCACTCCCAGCATTAGCACAGGGCTCAGCACACAGTAGGTGCTTACTATACCTGACTGAATTGTTTGGACACACAATCTATGGCTTCCTAACAAACTGTAGATTCCGAGTCCTGTAGCTGACAGAAGATGGTGGCCTGGGCTCAGAAGAGTCAGAAGATCTGGGTCTAAGTCCCAAGAGTTCTAACACTGATCAGGGAGAAAAACCAAACTGGCCTCTGCCACTTCCACCGATTTCTTCTCCTTGTCCTGTCCTTTGAATCCAAGCAAAATAAATAGGGTAGACTGGCAAACACTTGCTTTTTGTGCCTCCCCCAAATCTCCTTTTGGGGCTATACGACCCCAGTTATCTGACCTAATTTCATCTGATGAGCTTGCTGTCTGTGTTTCCATCTAATGGCTCTCTTACGGATGGGCCCCAGCTCATCAGAGTCTGTTGTCAATCACATCTATGGGACATAATGTAGGCACCCCCATTTTAAAGCTTAAATTAAGTTTTTTCAATGAACAAATCTATTTCATCTCCCCCCAATTTTCTCCATTTCAAAAAGAAAACCAAAGAAAACCCTTGTAACAGATACGCACAGTCAAATGATATGAATTCTTACAATAGCCATGTGCTAAAACTATAAGGCTCATTTTGCTTCCTCAGTCTATGACCTCTCTACCAGGAAACACATCTCAAGCATCATCAATGGTCTTTGGGACTCATGGTTGGTCACTGCATTGATAAGAGTCCTTAAGCTGTCTTTACAATGTTGTTGTTATTGTATACACTGTTTTTCTGCATCAGTTCATACAAGTCTTCTCAGTTTTGTCGAAATCATAATTTCTTATAGCACAATAGTGCTTTTTCATGCCCTTTGTATGACATCATGTTTCTCAGATGGTGGCCAGGCACTCCCTTAGCTTCCAGTATTCTGACACCACAAAAAGGTTTGCCTCTTGAGAATCACCATGCCAGCTGCCCCCTCAGCACTGGCCCTTCACCCTCTTCAGTCCCTTCTCCGGAGGGCCCACTCTCCTCCACACCTCTAGTAATGGTACAAGTACAAGGAGGGGCACCATGTTCGATGAACCTGAATCCCAGGAAGGCCTCTGCTTTCTGACTGACTGGGAGGGCTAAGCACCCCAAGTTTTCAACAGTGTAAGTGCACCCCTGGTGGAAGAGAAGGACAGGAAAATCTGATTATCCATTTCTGCTATACTTGACAACAACCACTGGCATAGACCCACTGGCCCTTGTCCACTAAAGGGAATGGGTCAAAGCCAGGAGCAAAAAACCAAACCATTGCACTGTCATCATTTATGCTAACCCAGATTGGACCCTCCTGTCCATGCTTAACTCGTATGACCTCCCAGCTTGTGTTCATAAGCCCAGAGATGATTAAAGCTCACAGCAGGGATGCTTGGTCTTGCTAATGTCATGGAGGATCCTTGTGTCAGTCTGGTGAAGCCCGTGGATCCCTTCTTAGAGTAATGTTTTAAAATATATGATTACCAAGGAAACCAATTATATTGAAATACAGTTGTCAAAATATTAAAAGAACAATTTGTAATATGGTAATGTATCTGATGGCAGATTTAATCATTTTGAGGTAATTTTAAAGGGGTGATGGGCACAAACACTATTTCGAGATATCTGTGACAAAGGCAATGTGATAGGGACAGATCTGTGATTTCCCTTGGCCACAGAGTCACAGGCTATCACCAGCCCTCATCTGGTTTGTTGCCTCGATTTATCAGGAGGCTCTAAATTACAATTAGAAACTATGGAAAATAAGGCTACATTTATTTTCCCAACCAAGTGTATCGATCCCCTGAAATCTCTCCACAGGCCCCTTAAAGCACCCTGGGCTTCAAGAGGCAAGATTATCTAGACTGACTCATTCATCAACCAATGAAGGAGCCCAGCTCCCCTTCCTGACTTACATGAAGTCATAGTTTAACCATGCCTGCCTATGTTCTGATCCCTGCTCACTGGCACTGTGTGCCCAGGCCCCTTGCCTTGTGCTTCTGGTCTAGTAATGCTTGGACACTCACCTGAAATACCTTCTTGGAGACCTTGGCTGCCTTCCCCTTGCCAATCTCCCAGACTGTTAGACCAACTTAAAACCATACTGGTCACCTGTGGTTGCCTACCTGTATCAAGTATCCTGTCATGGGCACTGCTCTACCCAGCTTTAAAGTTACCTAAAGACTCATCCATGATACTAACTAGCCTTCTAGCCATAACCCTGTATTACTACAACCCATGATACTTGTAAGATCTCTCTAGAGCAGTGGTTCTCAACCTTCCTAATGCCGCAACCCTTTAGTACAGTTCCTCATGTTGTGGTGACCCCTAACCATTAAATTATTTTCATTGCTACTTCATAACTATAATTTCGCTACTGTTATGAACTGTAATGTAAATATCTGATACGCAGGATGTATTTTCATTGTTACAAACTGAACATAACCCACAGGTTGAGAACTGCTGCTCTAGAGCAATATGCCCCAAAAAGTTCCAATGGATACATGACCTAAATAGGAAAGATCCTAGCATTAAAATGAGAGTAAAATGAAAGAAGGCACAATTCTGGCTAGGGTGGAATTTCTTAACTAAATAAGGGACAGAGGTGATCATAAAAGGTGATACAGACAATTTCAATTATATAGAATTGTAAAAGCTTTTATGCAAGCAAAATCAATGCAGCCATAATAAGAAGTGTAGTCAAATGGGAAACTGTCACAGTGATATCTCTGATAAAGGTCCAACATGCAAAGGGAATACAAGATAAGAACATAAGAGGTCTCTCCCCTTTTCTGTCTTTCTGATCTTCCAACACTTCACTCTCTTCCTTTCAGGGATACAGGACTACTTGCTGTTCCTCAAACTCAACATTCTCTCTCCCCCAATTCCATACCTTTTCACTGGTGTCTGTCTCCCACTCCTGGAATATACTCTCTTCTCACCTTTACCTCCTGGCTTCCTTGGTCTCTTTCAAGATCCATCTCAAATCCCACCTTCTGTAGGAGGCTGTTTTTGCTCTCCATCTCATCATCCTGCTAATAACTTTCCAGCTACGTGGTACATATGTCATATTACTACACTATTTATATGTTGCCTGAAAATGAAAGACTCAGAGAAGCTTGAGAAGCTTTGTATGAACTGGTTCAGAGAGAAGCGAACAAAACTAGGACAATAATTTACATGATGACCATCATCAAAATAAAGACGGACAAGAGACTTCAGAATTCTTATCAATGAAGTGACCTGTCAGCTTCAGAGGATGGGCAGGAAAGCATGCCTCCTGACTCTCAGCAGACAGGTAATAGGCTACAGATGGAGAAGGAGGCATGTTTTCAAGCATGGCCAATGGATTGATTTATGGTGTATCTCTTTGTTACAAAGGAAGGTCCTATGGGTGGTAGGGAGGAGTTATTGGGAAGTGACAATGTTGTAAAAAAAATATCAATAAATCATTCAAAGCAAAAGAACACTTGGTCTATCCCATCCTATTTTTGTCTGGTGTCAGTCAAAACCTAATATCCCAGAGAGGGATGTTGCTCTAAGAGAAAAAAATCCTTTCTCATCACAATCACAATACAAAAAGAAAAATCTGTAACTCTATGAAAGTCCCCATTGAAATACTTCTTTTCCTTTCCAAAAAGCAGGATCATCCCTAAAGAATTCAGTTAGTGCCTTGCTCATCATGCCATAAGCAAATAGGTCATAAGAAGGAGAAATTTCAGGAGGACAGGGGCCTGAGTAAGAAGTGGGCCGATAGTCTTCAGCTACAAACCAGATCCCTGGAGAGTCAACTTCAGGGAGTTGTTCAAATTCCTTTGCTATCTTAAAATGTTGATGTATTAAGGAGGGCTTGAAATAAGAGGCCACAAGCTGGGGCTTGGGAATGTTTGGGTTCCAGGAGTTTTTCAGGTAATAGAATCACAGAATCTGAAAATTCAAAGGGACTTATGAGGTCACTGAGACCAAGGCCTGGCAGAATCAAAGCCTCTCTCTATGAGTGGTTATCCATTTTTGACTTGGGAATGGATAAGCTCCCAAGGAATTCCATTAACCTTTTGGATACTCTGATTGTTAGCAAGTTGGTTTTTTTTTTATCTCTTTACATTCAACAGATAATCTACAGTTTTCTAGTTTCCACGGCATGGCTCCTAGCTCTGTCCACTGGGGAGAAGCAGAAAAAGTCTAATTCCTTTTACGCATTATTGCCCTTCCGATATATGAAAACAGTGACTCATTCCATCTCCATCGTCCCCATCACGTCTTTTTCAGACTAAAAAGTCTTAGCTCTTGCCATAGGCGTGATTTTCAGCCCTTTTATTGTTCTGGCCCATCA
>CM053586.1:355298787-355316287 GCA_028646515.1 Pseudochirops corinnae
CATAATGACCTTGCAGTCCCCCAGGCCCTCAGATCCTTTTCCAATAACAACGACTGTTTTATAGTGGCTCTTTCCCCAATGACGTCTGACCTGTATTCAAAGGTCTTTTGGCCACCAAGAAGAATGTACATCTTTTTTTTTTTTCTGCAAGCATGGAAAACACCACAATTATTCTAGGAAAAAACCCCAAAGGTGGATAAATAACCATTTAATTACAGTACAAGTCAGGCAACATTCCACTTGAATTCTTGAGTCACATGCAATCGCAAGTATTTTCTTTTAAAAATTAAACACAAAGAACTTACCGATAAGAGGCTACTGACACCGTGTGTTCAGGTTCAAATGGTCAAGGAAATCTGCAAGAACATTAAAACAAACATTCCAAAGTTGTACTTTCAATCATGAAACAGTGTTAAGTGTTTCTACTTCTGGTTAAAGATTAGCAAAAATTGCGTGGCCTATTTGAGCATAAAGAATTTTCCCCTGATGCCTGTTGGTCTCCAGGTCACTTCTATAAGTCAGTCTTTCAATCAATCAACGCCTATTTTTAAAGAGTTTACTTTGTGGCAGGCACTGTGCCAGGGGCTGGGGCAACAAAGGGAAAAGTGAAACAGAACCTGCCCTCAGGGAACTTAACTAGGTTGGCAAACAATATGGACACAGATAAGTCCATACGAGTCATTAGAAAAGCATTACTGGGGACTTATGGTGGGAGATTGTTCCAGAGCACTGGTTCTCAACCTTCCTAATGCCCCGACCCTTTAATACTCATATGTGGGCGTATCTGCATGTGGGCGGACCCGCCTGAAAAAGGATAGAGGAGCGGTGTCTCAGTTCCTAAGACCATCGGAAATACATGTTTTCCAATGGTCTTAGGCGACCCCTGGGATCCCTGTGAAGGGGTCACGACCCACAGGTTGAGAACCGCTGTTCTAGATTTCTCTGAAATATATTAGTTGGTGAGTGAGTCAACAAGCATTTATTAAATGCTTAGCGTATGGCAGACACTGCCAAAATCTAGACCAAAAAAGACCCTCAAAGTTGACGTCCTAATGGTGGAGACAATATGCAAACATGCAAGTTACACACAGAATAGATGGAGGGCAGTCTGGGCAGGGAGGGAAGGATGTGGAAGGGCTTCCTGCAGAGTCACAAAGGGAAGTAGGACATTAAGAGGCAGCGGAGAGAGGGCACAGAGATGGAAAGCAGAGGGTTGTGTTCAAGGAACACAATGAGGATAGCAGAGTATGTGGAGGGGAAAAAAGGGGGGACTGGAAAGTAGGAAGGGGCCAAGTTGTGAATATCTTCAGCTGAAAAATAGATAGTTTATGGTTGATGCTGGAGGAAACGGAGAGCCTCTGAAGCTCCCTGAATGGGGGGGGAGAGGGTGTGATATGGTCAGAACTACCCTTTAAAAATCATCTTGGCAGAGGACAGGAGTGGAGAGACTTTGGGTAGGGAGTGCAATTAGAAGATTATCACAATAATACAATGTACAGATGATGAAATGCCTAAGTGGAGGTGGGGTAGCAGTGTGAGACTAGAAAGGGTCTTGTTGCGGCCATGCTGGGAAGGTGGGAGCACGTGAGAGTACAAGGAGGATGCTGAGGCCAACATCTTCCTGGTACCCAGGAAAGGAAAGGGAAGTATGGAGGCAATGATGATAAGCCCTGTTCTGGACACATTCAGACCATGATGCCCTCAGGGCATAGCGGGTGATGTAAGAAGGTCTGAGAGGGGTTAGCGCCAGATAAGGAGATATGGGAATCATCTGTATTAAGGTGATGACTGAGCCCATGGGAATTGATGAGCTGAACAGGTGAGATATTAATATAGTTAGACAATGGTCCTAGAGATGGGGGAATGGCCACTAGGGGGTGTAGCAGATGCTGGATTAGGACCAGGAAGACCCGAGTTTGAATTCTGCCTCTGATGTTCTTTAGCTGCAGGAAGTCATGATAGTACCTACCTCATAGGCTTGTTGTGATTATGAAGTGAAATAACCCACTTAAAATCCCACATAAGTGTTATTACTTTTACAGTATAATTATTACAGCAGAAACAGCAATGGTCTTTAAGTCAGGAGACTCAAGTTTGAGGTCCACCTCTGTTGCTGAGCAGCTGGGTCACCCTAAGTGAGCCAATTTCTCTGAGACTCAGTTTTCTCACCTCTAAAAATTGGGGTGATCCTTCACTTAGACTGCCTCCTACATTCGCTACTAGTAGTGAAGAAATTAGGTTCAATCACACAAGCATTTATTAAGTACCTACTGCATGCTGGGGCCCATTGTGCTAAGTACCAAGAATGCCGAGTCCTCTTCCTCAAGAAGTACCTTGTACAGTGAAAAGTGACATAGAAAGGCAAGTAAAAAACGCTGTTCTCAAAATCCAGCAATGGTTGGGAGGAAGCCCCCATCTCTGCTGCCCTTTCTGCGACAGGCCGTCAGCAGCAGTGTCTATCAACTAGAGAGACTTGCCTGGGACTGAACCATTTACTCAGCTTTAATCGAATCTGCATATGGGACTAAAGCAAGCACACATTAAGGACACTTTCTGAAAGGTCTGACCACTTCCAGGCAAGCAGGCCTGTTGTTGCTGTTGGTTTTTTCTTTCCTGGAAACCTGTAATTAATCTGCAAAAGGCAAAGGAAAGAAAACAGCCTCACTCCAGCTCCTCCGAGCTCCCAGGGCTTCCACTAACTCCAAACGAGCGTGTTGGAAAGACCCATCTATTTCAGATGTCTTGGGACATCAGCCACACATGGTCAGTCTCCTGGTCTGAAGGGATCTCTTCCCCCAGGACCCCCTCCCCACTCCCTGCCCCTAATAGACACTCAGTTATCTATTTTCCTATTCCCATCCAGGCCTACATAGAATCCCCTAAGGCAGCAGCTAGTGGCTTTAACCTTGAAAAACACATCTTTTTTGTTCCCCTGCAACGGGGGAAAGACAAAAACTCCCAGATCTGGGGCAGATGCTGACCTCTGGAGAGGCAAGGCACTCTTCTCAGCTCACGTCAGAGGCTGGACCATGTCCCAGGCCAGGCCTAATCACTAACAGATTAATGCAATCTGCTCTAACATCTACCCTCACTATTACAGACAGAATGTAAAACACACCCCAAACCTCCCATGGAAAAGGCTGGCTGCCTAAACTCCCCAGTTCCCTGCTAGATTCCACTGGCATCTTTTTGAGGTCCTCCCACCCCCATGCTGTTAAAAAGGGATGGTTTTTTTCTAATATTAGTTCATTTTCAAACATTTTATTTATTTATTTTTCAAGGAATAAAAATCTGTCTTGTCTCCCTCCCAGTCCCACCCACTCTGCAAAAGAAGAGAAAAACAAAGCCCTTGTAACGTATATGCAAAATCAAGCACATAAATTCTAAATCAGCCAGGTCCAAAAAATTGAGGTCTCATTGTGCACCCCGAGCCCCTCAGCCCCAGCTGGGTGTGGGTGGCACGTGTCATCATGAGTCACAAGGAATTGTGGTTGGCCACTGAGTGGTTCGCAGGCCTGAAGTCTCTCAAATTCCACATTAGTTTATGAAATGTGGAATTAGGGGAGTAGGAGAGGGACAAAAGGAGGCCTTGAATGCAGAGGACAAACCAGGTTGTGACTCTTTCCATTATCCACAATGTGTATTATGATTTTCAATTTTTTAAAATTTGGTTTTTCTGAGGTAGGTCAGGATGTCCTTGCTTCATTCTGTCTACCAGTCAAGAGTCTCTTTTATGCTGGCATCCCTCTTATTCTCCTCTCTCATAAAAACAAATGATAAGGGAGGGTAATAAGAGATAAGAGAGAAGAGAACAAGGAATGGTCTTTATACCCCCAGTCAGTCACAGAATCCAGTACTCCCACTGGTCCTCTGGGAAGCACTGTGTCTTCATCGGTCAAACTGGGACTCCCCCTCCCTACCTTGTATACCCTCCCAGGCTGCAGAGGGGATCCAACGTACCCCCCATCACAGCACAAACATAGGGTATTCCTATTATCAGCACACTACCATCACAGATCTCACAAAGTGACCGGCGGGCAGCGGGGAGCTGGGGAAGGTGGCTTGGAGAGGGTGGGAGCTGAAAGAGGAAAGAAGGAGGGAAGCAGTGAAAACACCTAGACTGGGGGATGAAGGGTCACGCTGGAGGAGGGCTGCCTGAAATACAGATCCATACAACTTCAACAGATGCAGCCACACTGAGCACTCCCAATCTCCAAACATCATGGACTGCAAAGCTTTCAAACCATAGAGAAATAATAAAAGAACCTGAAATCATGTGGGAACAAGCCCAGGTACGTATGCTTCACCCACCGCCCTGTCTGCTAGGCAGGTCGTCCTGAGCGTATTCTCTGTGAGCCCACAGAAGATGAGCTTAGATCCCAGTATCTTTATTCAACCACCAAAAAGTGGCCATTTTGTCGGCCAGAACAATAATCTGTAAAAGATTAAATATAAAAGAATAATGGCAGGCTAGTAGCTTGTTCCCAGACTCCTTCTATCTGAACGCCATCAGAAAAGATGGGGAGAGGAGGCTGATGTGTGATAACAGCCATAGAGCTCACCAACAGCAATCAGCCCAAGACTTCAGTCCATCGGGCACGGCTTGGAGGAGCAGGTGCCCTGGACAACTTTCTCCACAGGACCCTGCACAATTATCTCCCTGCTGCCTGCTCCCCAAAGTGGAAAAGTAGCTCTGTCTGGTACAGCTCAAGAGGCTTCTCCAGCTCCTCTCATTGGGGGGTCTTATTGCCAGCATTCAGCACAGTGTTTGGGGCAAGAACACTTCAGAGATGTTTTGCTTTTCCTCCTTCCTTCCCTTCCTCCTCCCCCCTTTCCTTTCTCCTCCTCTCCCTCCTTCACTCCTTCCTTTCTTCTTCCTCCTTCCTTCTTTCCCTTCTCCTTCCCTCCTTTCTTTTTTCTTCCTCCTCCCTTCCTTTCCTTTCTCCTTCTCTCCCTTTTTCTCTTCCTCCTTCATTCCCTTCTCCCTCCTTTCCTTTCTCCTCTCTCTCCTTCCCTCCTTCCTTCTTTCCTCTCTGTCTGCATCTGCCTGTCTCTCTCTGTGTCTTTCTCTTTCACAGATACTATGTCCAAGAAAAGATGCGATTGATTATTCCACGTAGACACCCACGAGGGGGCTCCTTCAGTAAATGAGTATGTCTACTGGGGGAAACTCTGAGAGTCAACACACTAGGATGGGCCCCCAGGGAAAATCGGATTCTTTCTTGACTGTTCAAATTTCACTTAGAACTTAAAGAAAATAAAGATGATTATGTGAATATACAAATCCATGAATGATTTCTGTGATTTCCCCTCCACCAATACAGATCCCAACCCTAAGCCTAGTTAGGACTGAGCTCAACTCAGGTACCGTCTTCTATAGGAAACCTCTCCTAGCCATCCCAAAGAGGATACCTTCCGCCTAGAAGTCACTCTGTATCTACATTGTATAATATATTCTTAACTTAATACTCTTTGTAACATTATTTCTTTCCCAACTCCACTCCCTCAAAGTAGGATATAACACCCATGAGGACAGAGACTGCATCTCTGTCTTTGCACCCACCTTGTTTATATAGTGCCTAGTACACGATAGGCATATCCTGAATACATAAGTCCTGGAAATGTGCTTGTCAGGCATGGTGGATAAGGAAATGCCCAAGGTCAATCATCTAGGAAGTGTAAGAGGAAAACTTGAAATCAAGCCTCTCCTGAATTGAAGGTCACCAAACATTAACCTTATCTTTATTTCTTGCCTTTTTTTTCATTGACTTGTTTCTTGACTTTTAGTTTACAAGATTCAGTTCCACAATCCCTTGAGCTTCAAATTTTCTTCCCTCCCTTCTCCCCCCATGGTGTCTTGCCTTTTTTTAAAAATTCGTTTATTTATTTTCTTGTTTACATCATTCATTTCCATGACATTTTGAGTTACAAATTTTCTCCCCATTTTTCCCCCACCCACCACCCAAAAACAGCCACCCCCCTGTATACTCCCTCCCTGAGTCTGCTCTCTCCTATGTCCTCCCCCATCGCCTCTCTGACTTTCTGGTAGGGCAAGATGGATCTCCCGACCCCAGTTCTTGCCTTTCTTTTGTATTTGTAAAAGAAGGCTCGGTCAATGGGGGCCCAGTCCTTAGAGTCGGAGTCAAACACAGCGCCTGGTGAACCAGATGCCAATGTCACGGGGAAATACTGAACAAAACAAAAATACAACAACACATGGAAAACATGACATTTAAACCAAATAAATATACGCCTGCAGGGATCCTTCTGTACGGACTGGGGGCCGCTGTCTCCATCTGAATCTGGCAGCCTCACAACAGGCTGAGACGAGCCCTTCCTGGTGGGTCCCCTGGGGCCCACAGAGTCTTCCCTTCTCTCCCAGCTTGTGTCTAACAGGTGAAGGCTGCAGAGCCCCCTTCTGGCCATGAGTGACCAGACTGGGGAGAGAGGCTGCTAGTGTGTGGGGATGGGGAGCTTTCTGGGTGGAGGAGTGTGTGATGGCACACAGCCCCAAACGAGTCTGAATACCAAAGGACCAAGGCACTCCACTGTCACTTCGGTTCTCTTCCTTCCTCGAGGCAACCAAGACTTGAACTGTTAAGAGCTGGCGGCAGAAGGGGAGAGGTAGTGGCTGCTTCCGCAGGGCTACCAGATGGCCATGAACGCACGGCACCTCTGTTTCTTTTGCTTCTACTGCACTGATGCTTTTTAAATCTTAGGGGAATGAGTACTTGGAGACAGAATTAACCAGGTTATGATCTCATGGGCTTCAAAAGGTTGGAAACACTGTCAGAGGTCCCTCAGCAACAGGAGCTGGTAACAGCGGCAGCAAAGTCCAGCAAGAAGCCCCTCAGAAGCCAGGGGAATGAATGGATGAAGCCTAGCAGGGGACTGTGCTATCAACCAGGACCCCTCCCCTAGCAAAGAGGCTGCCAACAAGTCAGACGTGAACCTGTTGTAGGCTGTGCCAGGGGAGAAAATGACTTCTGGGGCCAGGAGTAACAAGGCACCCTTCTACTCCTATACCTTATCTCATGACTTTACATTTGAGCTCATTCACCCCACGGACCTTGTAAGTATGGAATGGACAAATGTGTCTCCTGCTTTCTAGCTGCTGTTCTTCTCAGTAAATACCCTTTTATAAAAACTAATTTATGTCAAGTATGTTGATTGGTATTGGCAAACACACTGTATACGGACTCATAACTAACAATATTAGAAGCTATGATCCTTAAGGGTTACCCCAGAATCCTAAGGGAGAAAGAGTCAGCCTCACTCTGGTGGTGTTTCAAAAGGGACACTGGGAGAGTAAGTCCAGAGTGGGGCCGGGGGAAGGGGGTTGCATACCTGTTTTGTATATATTTACGTTTGTGCACACTAACTTCTCCCAATATAAGCTCTTTGAGGACAGGGACACTTTTCCCCCTCTGCATCTCCAGTACCTGGCACAAGGCCCTACACATTCTGGATCTATTAACTGATCGACTGGTCCTGTGCTTTCATTGTTATAGAGTCCCCCTAGTGCAGAACACTGTCCACTAATTCAGATTAGTGGCTGCTCAGGAATTTGTAGTTTTAGAGAATTAGTCTGGGCTTCTGCTCACCACCTTGGTGACCACATGGCCATGATGGCCAGAGTGTTGGGAACGTCAACTGTTATCACTATGGTTGTTTCCTCCCCAAGATTCCCTTCCTTCCCTCATTCACCCTTTCTATACTTTCTTTGTACAAACGGAAAGATCAAAATTCATATTCCATCCCTGTGCTTACATCCTGTATGACCTTGGGTAAGTCACACCACTTCCCCAGGCCTCAGTTTCTTCATCTGTAAAATGAGGAGGCTGGATTACATGACCTTTGAGGTCCTTTCCAGTTGTCCAATTATGACCGGTTTTTTTTAAAAATCCATTATTAGTTTCAAAAATTTGATTTTGCTTTATTTTTTGTCAATTAAGTAAAATTAAGAAACTCCATAAAGGTAAATCAGGAGGTAAGTTAAAATCAAAACATTCTATTATAAAGCCTATTTACACCCCTTACTTAGTTCTTTTAACTCTAGCAAACGTATAGCCCCAAGAGAGCTCCTGTGCAGGCATAGTCCTGAAGCCTGTGTTTGTTTAAGTACCTCTGGATGCCACTGAACAGAGTGTGTGAAAATGCTTCCAGCCTTGGACTCGGCGGTAATAGTCTTTAGTTGTGTCTGTGAGGCTCCCGCCCCCACCTCCTCCTCCTTCGGAAAGTGCAGCATAAATGATCTCCCCTTTCCTCCGTGAACATTGTCTCTCCATGTATCTGCCCCTATACCACGAACCCACCTACAACCACGCTGGGAGCACAGATACAGCCTGGGGAACATCTGTTTCCTACTATCATGCAAGCCCACAGGAAACCATTCAGGTAACTACAAAGCAAAGATCTGCACAAAATTATGCCAAAATATCTGTCATACAACCTACAAGGGCACATTCTGAAAAACATAGCAGCCCAGCAGGGAAAATTTCCAACTCTTCCTGAAACAAGCCACATTCCAGATGATGTTCACTAAGTTGGGCTCCAAACAAACAATGCTATTACACCCCCTGATGCTGGCCTACCCGGATGGACAAATCCCTAATCAAAAACAGTATCCATCAGTGGAAGTTCCAAGGATCTGAGGAATGGGGCCGTGTCATGGTACACTGGAAACATCCCTGGACTGTGAGTCAGAGAAACCAGTCTGAAGACACGCTTTATCACTTATTACCTGAGTCACCTGGGGCTAAATGCTTAAATCTGTTGGACTTCAGCTTACTCATCTATCAAATGAAGGAGGTGGACTGGATGCCCTCTTACATCTCTGAATCTAGATAGAGTCAACCTTGCTTAAAGAAAACCCTTTTGCCATGGATTAGTCTGCTTTCCTACCTTAGGAAGGTACAATGTGATTAAACACCATTTGTTCACTCTTTCTCTGTGGATAGGAGATCCTGGGGGACCTTTGGGAGGTTCTCATGGACTAGAATCGTTAGTCAGTCATTCAGCTAGCCTTTAAGTGCCTATGGCACTGGAGAAGGTTCTACGGACACAAAGCAAATTGAATCTATCCCTGCCCTCAGGGCGCTTACATTCTAATAGGGAAATGAGCATGAATACACATAAAAGTATATATGACATATAAGCAAAGTGTAGCAAGGTTTCAATGGCTCCTCAGGGCCATCTCTTGGAGTTGGCTCAGGGCTGCCACTCTGAGCTGCAGATGACCACGTAGAAGCCTGGAACCTACCTTCTACCATGTATGACTCAGGGCTCAATGGTTTATACTTTTGAGTTGATGAAGATTCCCACCATTTTTCTTTCTGGCTCCAAACAGTGTCAGGAATGTTTCATGTTGCTTCCAGATAGGGGATTGTGGAAGGGGGACCACAAACGTACAACTGGAATTATCCCATACATCATCCCAACCCCTAGCCTCCAGGAAAGCCTAGGCACAAGTTTGAGCCTGGGGTCTTGGCTGTTACTTTTGTGCCTTTTCTTTCTGATCATCTGTGAAAGAGTCAGTACCTATTTCAAGATGGATGGCTAGGGGTATGGAGATAACCTTGTGGGTTTGAGACATCACATTCAATTAGACTTGAACAGTGGCAGAGAAGGAATCCAAGGCCACTACTGTTCTTGGAGAGGAAAGTCACCAACAAAAGGATTAGCTGGAGCAGATTTGTCCTGGACGCTGTTCAGACAGTACAGAGTAGAGGTGAAACGTACAGTGCTGTAGCAGTCCTGTACACTACAAGCTTAAGTATCAACCTCCCACCAGACTGTAACAATAACTAGAAGTTGTTACTAAATCCTGTTTTGAAGTCATTCTGTTTATGCAAGCTATGTGTCTTTTATGTTTAGCATTTCTTTTGGGTGTAGGAATAAATTATCTCTCCCATATCTGATTTGCATTAAGTATTCTTTAACTCTCCCTTTTGGTGAAGCACCAGATGTGAGCTGTAACCTAAGTTATAAGTAAAGCTGTTCCCATATGCTGGGGTTAGGATTAATGAGCCAGAGTCTAACCCTCCTCATCAGAGGACAAGCTCCTGGACTGAACTCGAACTAAACTGAATGTCACACAACAGGAGGCAGGTAAGTATCCCAGAAATAGTTTCTTAATGTTAGAAAAAATAAAACAAGGAAATTTGTGGGAGAGCCTGCCTTCATACTAAGGGCGGAGCCTATCTTTTTATTAATATTTATTGGATTTAAATATTTAATTTAATTTAAATATTCATTTAAAATGAACAAATGAATCCCTGATATCAAACCCCACTCCATTTGCCCTTGGTACGTGAGGTATAATACTCCCTCTGAAACCTCAGAACTTGTGGTTTTAAGGACATAGACATTTCCTCCACTCATACAAATCAAAATCCCTCTACAGACAAGCTCCAATGTTTCCGTATACATCACCTTCCCCTTTCAAAGGGAAGCTTCCTTGAGGGCAGGGACTGATTCAGCTTTTTCTTTGCATCCCCAGGTTTAGAAGAGTGCTGGGCCAACCAAATACTTAAAAAATGCTTGTTGATCAACTGATTTAAATGATGCTAAAGCTGACAAAGTCATCACCCTACAGCCAATGGTCCAGATGTGGCCAGGCTGATTTTCAGTTGACAGGCACACTGTCCAGACCTGAGGCCTCCCCAAGTTGTCAGAGGACCTTCTAGAGCTTTTTCTTCACCTAACATTACTTCCAGGTTACAGCAAAGCATCACAGGATCACAGATTTAGAACTGGCAGGGGCCTCAGGAGCCGTTGAGCTGAACAGAAGAAGAAACTGAAGGCCAAAAAGGTGAGAGTTTACCCGGCTCAACCAGCTAGCAGAGTCCTCCTGGAGAGACGGTGCAGTGCAGTGGACAGAAAACTGGACTTGGGGTTCAGAGCCAGTTTTCACTGTCTTTCCAGGAGGACTTTAACTCTCCGAATCACAGCTAACCGACGGTTAAAATAACAAGTCTGGCTGACATTTGGTTCTCTAGGATGCATCATACCTTCTCTCTTTTGTTGTGGGGGGGAATTGGGGGGGAAGGGAGGATTTCTCTCACTCAGCCACGAGACTCCAGAGTCATTATACAAATATTTGGGTTATGTCCGCTGCAGAAAGGAGCCAGGCTTGACAGTTAGGGGTAGAAGACAGGAAGAGCCTAGCTGGGAGCCTGGACCAGGAAACAACATTGAAAGGGTTTTTCAACTTTGGCTTCTGTTAGATTTCTGGGTACAGGCATGTGGGAGAGGTAGCTTCTCCATGCCTTGGATTCCTGAGGAGGGGAAAAGAATTAGAAAAAATACTCGATGGATGAGAATGAACACCAATGGGGAGGATGTTTCTACCAGGTCTCACAAATTTGAAAGCTAAAGAGAATGAAGTGAGAGTGGGTACCAACAGTACAATTCTCAGAACGCCTGGGGTTGGGCCCTTTTTGCTCTATCTCCATCAATCCTCCCAGGATTCCCTGGGCCCCAGGGCATGTTCTGGCCAGGCCTGACTCAGGCCAGTCTGGTGATTTAGGCTTGGGACTGGAATGAAATGAGATTCTTGTAGACCAGGGCATGTTTACAGTAGCATGGGATAGACATTCAGCAAGGAGAAAGCACAGCTCTGACCCAGGCTGCCGGCCTCTGCATCTGTCATGGCGGCTCTCTCCATCAGCATCATACGTCGAAAGCCTGATGTGCTGGGTTTTTGTAAACAGGTGACCAGGAAGCTATATGAGCAGTGTAAGACTCAGTCTCCTGGACCAATAGAGTCTTGAAGACAATTTCATTGTCTTTTGGCCACTTGGCACGGTGACTGGCACGTAGTAGAAGCTTAAGAAATGTTTAGTGAAATGTCAGTGCTCCTACCACAGGATACCACTGCCACGGTCAAGGTTTACAAAGGGTCTCAGCTCAGCATTCTGAGACCCAAAAATGCAATTTAACAACTTAGACCAGGAGGCTAGTTGGGAAACAAGCTTTTTCCAATCATTTAAGCCAATTCAGTTCATCGACTTTGCTGCTAGGCCACTGTGAAGCCAAGCCAAAAAGGAAGCACGCCCCGCCTTCAAGGGGCTGACTGCATATTTATTTTGCATAGACTGTGGGGGGGGGGCGTATATGTATGTGTGTGTGTGAATGTATTCACCTAAGCACGTACATGCCGTCTCTCCTATAGAATGTAAACTCCCATTGGGTGGGAAGTGTTTCATTGTTGTCTGTTTTCCCAAAGCCCAGCACAGTGCCTAGCAGGGCTGGGGTTTGGGTGGTTTGCAGGACTGTGATTTTATTAACATGGGAACCTTCAGATGGGGCCTCTCCCTCTACCAATTCAGGTAGCACCTTCTCTGCCACTTCATCTTAAGGAAGCTGTCTGAGGCAAAGGACTTGTTCAGGGTCACTGAGCCAGAACTGTTAAAGACAGAATTTGAACTCAGGCCTTCTTAACTTGGAGCTTAGCTCCTCTAACCCCTATACCAGTGGTCAGCAAACTGCAAGTTAAGAATTGTTTTTACATTTTAAGATGAAGACTTATTTTATTTAAAATATGTAAAAATCTCAACTAAAGACTCTTTGCTCTCTAGGGCATAAAACAGGCTGAGGGTTAACTCTGGTCAGCTTGCCATAGTCACATCCCACTGCCTGGCATGTAGCAGGTGCTTATAAAATGTTGGATTGGGAGATTCATTCTCCTAATGGTAAAAAACCCACATACAAAAAAGTAAACGCACAATGTTAATGAAGCATTTTGGAGAAGTGCTCCTAAGCAAGGAGCTGGGAAAGAAATGCTGGGAATCTGAACCAGTGCTCTTGTTGCTTCATTGGCTGTTTTTTTGTTATAAAGGAGGGTACAACAGTGGCAGACACAATGTTTCTCCATGAGGGAGATGCCCTGTGTCCTGTGGGTCTGAGCCCTGGGTTGACCTGGAAAGGAGGGTTGGAATGAGGACTGATCAGTGGGCCACCAGAGAATCTGGGGGCTCGGCCAGGCTGGAAGGACAAGCTCCTCTCCAGACTTCTCCTCTGACGCCTTCCCCTCCTTCTGTACCTGCTCCCATTCTGGAGCGGGGGGGCTACCTGTGGGTTCCTCGGATACTTGTGAATTCTTCTGGAGTATTTTGCACGTACCTAGTGTTCTTCCATTTTGCATCAATAGAGGGCTATGGAAAATTTGCCAGTTGCCCTCCTGGGAGAGAGACTGAAATACATGACACACCATAAGGAAAAATAAAGCCAGACCAAAAAAAACAGCAGCAAGACGGTCAAAGCTCGTTGCCAAAACATCCACAGTGGGCGAGGGGGGGGGGGGGAAGCAAAGAGAAATTGTGCTTCAGCTGAGCCTCTGTTGCCAAGCAAAGAAAATAGCTCTGAGTGAAGGGTCTCCTGAATATCCTCCCTAGCTTGGGAGACTTGGATGAGGGGGATTAAAAGAGACAGTTACAAATCACAGAATTTCAGAGGTGGAAGGGATCTACCCTTACAGAGTGAGTGGCTCCTCTGGCTGTTGTGTGGGGATGATAAGATCTGGATTTAGCAATGCCACCTCATGCACAGATGAGAAAGAATTCTCATGAGAGCACCCTAAACAAGTGTGCCTGACTGGATACTGCTTCCCATACTTGAACAGCTCTAATGAGAAAGAGGCTTTTCCTTCTGCTTCCTAAAGTATCTCTTTACAATCTCCACTCATTGGTCCTGGTTCTACCTTCTACGGCCAAACAGAAGGCACTGGATCCCTCTTCACGTGATAGCTTCCTAGACACTAAGAGACACCTAGTGTGTCCGCCCCTCCTCTGGCCACATTCCCACTCTCAAGAAAAGCCTTCTCCTATCAAGGCTGAGAAAATCAGCAGTTTCTCCAACTGCCTAGATTCAAAGCCCTTAACTTCATTTTCTGTTGTTGTTTTAAGCAAAATTAACCAGAAAGCCCTATTTATCCCCATTTTCTGTGCTGCAATTTTCCCTAAAATTAGTTCATACACTGTTCTGAATATCATTTTAATCTTTTCTTGAAGATTATTCTGATCCTAATTCTGATCATGTGGGATAATTAAATGGTGCTGTGCACAGGCACTGTAGGGGGCTAGAAGGATGAGGTCATATAGTATAGGAGAAAGAACACTGGATTTGTAGTCAAATATTTATTAAATGCCCCCTATGTGGCAGGCATTAAAGAAAGGTGGAAGACAGCCCCTGCCCTCCAGGAGCTTACAGTCTAACGGCAAGATAACATGCAAACAGCTGAGTACAAAGAGGACAGACTGGTGGTAGTCACAGAGGGAAGGCTCTCGCACCAGGTCCAGGGCATGGTCTCAAATCAGAGCCAGTCCTAACCTCACGCTACACATCATCATTATCATTTGCATTTACAGATGAAGAAACGGAAGACCAAGATGGAAAGTGGTCTGCCCAAGTCACACAGCTCCCTGCCACTCGCCACATTCCACTCCCTGCCTCGGTGTTCTCAGGCACCTTCACCCTTCTCAGCCCCCGTTTTCTTCTGCTATCAAATGAACAGGATGCACCAGCATCTCGGGTCCCTTCCAACTCTATTAGGTCGAAACTTATGAAGATCCAATGAGATAACACATATAGTGCTTTGAAATGATAATAAAGAGAACACACATTTATCTGGGTGTGCCAAGAAGGTGCTTTGCAACTAAAAATCTCATTTCACCCTCATAACAACCCCGGGGAGGTGGGTGCCGCTATTATGCTCATTTTACAGCTGAGGAAACTGAGGCAGGCTGCAACTGAATGACCTGCTCAGGTTCACCCAGCTAGTAAGTGTATGAGGCTGAATCTGAGCTCAGGTCTTCCTGACTCAACTTCCTGCTTTCTCAGACACTTCCTAACTGTGGGACTCTGGGCAAGTCACTTCACCCTGTTTGCCTCAGTTTCCTCATCTGTAAAATGAGCTGGAGAAGGAAATGGCAAACCACTCCAGTATTTCTCCTGAGAAAACCCAAAAGGGGCCACCAAGCGCTGGACATGACAACTTCCTGACTCCAGGACCCCTCTCCACTGGGCCACCCTGATGCCTCAGATACAGCATGATGATTCCGTTTCTGCTGTCCAGGGTTTTGCACTCCTGGGAGTGCTAAGGAGCTGGGGCTTGGCAGTCAGAGAACACGGTAGGGCAGGGCTCTCCTGCTTAGGGCAGTTTGCTCTCCCAGTTTCCTGGCATCAGGCATACTTCACAAAAGGGTAGTGTTTGTTGTTGTGAATGGGGCTCCTTTGTCATGTGGCTCTCAATGCCCACTGTTCACGAGGTTCGCTCTTGTTCCCTGCCCCCGGGGATTTTCCCCACCCAATAGTGACTCTCAAGTCAATACCATGGGACCTAGAGTCTTACAGAATTTCCCAAGGGCACTGAAAGTTATATGACTTTCCCATAGTCGAAAAGCTAGCATGTCACAAGGACCTGACTCCAAGTGTGCTTGGAGATCTTGACTGCAAGACCTACGTCTATGTATTACTCCACTCCACCTCCCCAAAATTCACACTTCTGCTGCAGGAGAGGCTGACGATGGTGGATCCCTTGCCCTGGGAGTTCTGAGTTTCAGGAGACTAAGCCAATTGGTATCTGCATTAAGTCTGGCAACACTATGGTGAGATGGAGATGGGGTGGAGGTAAAAGGGTGCTGGCTGCCTAGGGAGGGGTGAACAGGTCTAGGGTGGAAATGGAGAAGGTCACAGTTTCTCTGCTGATCAGCAGTGGAATCAAGTTTGTGAGTGGACACTGAGCTTCCAGCCTGGCCATGAGAGGGAGAACCAGTCTAGGTAATGAAAATAATGAGGGGGGAGGGAAAGAAGGATAGCTACATAAGACAGTTCTTGAGGAAGATAAAGGAGAGACAGAGATAAGGTCATTTTGGCATGCCTGAAGAATGAAAAAATAAGTATTAAGTCTGGGCACTAAGTTCTGAGACTGCAGTCTTGACCTCAATGTGCCCATACGCTAATACACCAAGGGGAGAGGTGGCCAGGAAGGGACACAGGATTCCATTAAGTAATTGGGACAGAAACAAAGGTACTGATGACAGGCTCATTTTTCCAGGGTTGGCAGAGGGGAGATGGAACCCAAATAACAGAACAACAAGACACAGAGTTGAGAAAGTCGCCATCAAGCGGATGTTGACATAAAATACATTGGGGGCCAGCCTGAAAGAGTGGGCCAGGCAAGGTACTCACTAATTATGAGAGTCAGGCCCTATGGAAGAAAGGCTAGAGAAAAGAGGAGAAAACCACATTCATCTGGGGATGGACAGGGAGGGAGAATCAGAGAAAGTTTCTCAGAAGAGTTCCCCAAACCTCAGAGCTAAAGAGGGCATCAGGGGCCACCTCATTCGATTCATACCAGGAATCTCCACCACAATATACTCAATAAGTGCTTAAAATCTTCTGATGAAAAGACCAATGATTGAAAGATGTTTAGGGGACATGACATCTGTCTTTGAGGATAGCGCTAGATTACCCAATGAATCAGGAAGATGCAAGTTCGAATCCTACCCAAGCATGACCTTGGGCAAGTTACGACCTTTCTCAGTCTCCGTTTCTTCATCTACAAAATGTGGATCATAACAGTGCCTATCTCATGGGGTTATTCTGAGGATTAAATAAATTAAAACATGCCAAGCCCTTTGCAAACCTTAAACTGCTAGCTGTGATGACAAGAAGAGCCAGCTTTGTTCTGCATGGCTCCCGAGGACAGGGGCAGAGGCAGTAGGCTGAGTGACACACAATGCTAGCTTGTGCTTGGGGGGGGGGGTGTACAAAGGGTGCTATGCACGTATTAGGAGCTTAATGCATGTTTACTGATTGATTGACTGATCTTCCTTTTCTCAGTTGATGGCTAGAGGGCCAGGCCAAAGCAAAAGCCACACTGACACAACTTAGAACACCCAAGAGCTTTCGGCATTTCTCTGCCAAGCCTTCTTGCCCTTAATGCAGTTTCACCCTTTCCCCTTCACTCTACTTGGCTGAGGGAAACACTGTGACACAGTCCCTGATTTGGGTCGCTGCCAGCTTCAGAATGAGGCTTGAGCATGCACAAACACCGCAACATTTCAGCTGCAGAGCCGCTGGGAATGGTTCCTCTACAAAGTCTTTTCACGGGAGGTCCTCTTCCCAGCTGCTTATCTCCCTCCCCTCCTAGCATGTGAACATTAACAAATGGCATTTACAAAGATCTCTAAGGTCTGTAAGACACTTTACAAAAAACTCCGTGAGGTGGGGAGTACTGGTATATTACCTCCATTATACAGATGAGCCAACTGAGGGTCAGAGGAGTGAAGCAACTTCCTCGGGGTCATTCAACCAGTGACAGAAACATTATTTAAAATGTAAAACCATGGAAGATTTCAGTTCTTCTTAAATCCATGAGGGAAGGGCTTAAACTGGGGCTTGAAGAATCTATGTCCCTCCTCTATAGACCCTTTAGCTTGAATATGAACTCCCTTTCCAAAGCTTCCCATCTGCATTCATGTAAGATGATAAGGTA
>CM053586.1:355321287-355396058 GCA_028646515.1 Pseudochirops corinnae
ATGCCTGAGGATGAATTCCATCCCATGTGAAGCTCTGACTTGTTTAAGAACGTGTATCTTAAATCTGACGTCTAGAACCTCTCCACTTTTTACACCAATGCCCATACGTGGCCCGAATAACCTTAGCTTTAGGATTCTACATGGGAGACAAAAAGGACATTCCATCCCACTCAGGTGCCTGGGTCTGAATCCCAGCTCTGCCATTCCTCCCCTATTTGGGCCTCAGTTTCTACACTGGTAACAATCAGTCAGTTCCACTGGGTAACCTGCAAGGTCCCTTACTGTTCTAAATCTGTGGTTAGTACAATGCAAACAAATTCCTCAGAGGAGAGGAAGTTTAATAGTTTTCTTTGCATCCGTAGAGCCTGACACAGTGCAGGGCACTCAGTAGGTTCTTCATAAGCCTTCTGTATACATTGTGTGCATCCCAACATAGATACTTTGTCTTTCTCATCAGAATGCAAGGTCCCCAAGGGGCGGGGAGTTTCACTTTTGCCTTTGCATCTCCAATGCTCAGCTGGCTTCCCGGCACACAGTAAGGGCTTGATAAATGTTTGATGATTGACAGCGCACAGTAGGCACTTGTCTGGTTATTCCTGATGCTAGGTCTAGTCTCACCCCCATCCAAATGCAGCAGTTCTGTGACTAAGGCATGGTGGTGTCCCTTATCTCCAGCCTCAGTTCCCCACCCTGCCTTCCTGTCTGCTGCTCTTTTTAGGACTTCTAGCCCTACACGTCTAGATTCCTTTTTCTATTTATGACTTCAGTCTGAGCTCACAAATCCTTTTGATAATGAGGCCCATTGTTAACAAATGCAGAGACCGTAAATGTTCACATTCTCTTCCATCCGAGCACTTTCCTCTCCAGTTCCTATGGGCCATCCTGACCCTGACAAGGGCATCGCTATGTGAAAAGCCCCAGTCCCAGGCCTTAGTGAGAATGGACACTCATAAATCTAGTAGGGAGAAGCAGCATGGAGCTACAAATTCAATCAACTGCGAAGAAAGGGGCAAAACGTCTTAGTAAAAAACTCCAAAATAAAACCTAACACTTCCAGCTGAAATCCAAGCCAAGCCATTCCAGGCACTTTTGCTTCGAACAAATATTTCTGGTGCTTTCTGTGGTGCATCTGATTTTGGAATAACAGCCTACACTGATAGGACATTCAAGGGATGACTTTTGGAACTTACTGTACTGTGTCCAAAAGGGTTTCTGATCTAGGAAGTGGAAGGAAGGGAAGAAAGAGTCAGGAACTTGCCATTCAGGCTGGGTTAATTCATCTGATTCTAAGGAGAAATAAATATTGTGGATACCAAGCTTGAAATGAGAGAATCCCAGAATCACAGGGCTGGAGGGCAATTCAGAGGTCAGATCCCAGAGGAATTCCGCACTAAAGCAGAGCCAGCTGGTGGTCCCGCAGCCTCAGCTAGAAAGTCTCTGATTCCACCTTGACACAACTCAAGTTGGCAGGGAGCTCCTTTGGAGACAAAGTGTCCTTTTTTGCCACGCGTCCCCATGGATCCTAGCTCTGCCATCCATCAGAATGTAAGTGCTTGTGGGCAGGGTGGGACTGTCTTTTGCCTTCATCTCCCCAGAATTTAGCGCAGAGCCCAGCCTGGCCCTTAAGAGGTTTGGTTGGTTAATCAAATTGTTTAACATGGCTGAGGCTCCCTGATTAGTGAATCCTTGTCAGCCGGTGGGGGGACACAGAAAGGCCCAAGCCTGGCCCTGGGCCTCGAAGCGTCCTTCTGGATCTCTGTCACCAGAGGGAGCAAGGAATGCCTGAGAAGAGACTGTCTGGCCCACCACGTTTACGTTTCACCTGCTCTGCTGTTTTGTTCTCCTCTGAGATGCTGGAAGAAGATAAGCTCCCGAGGTCAAGGTGATTCTCATTTCTCTAGTGTCTAGTCAGTGCATTGTCTGAACAGCTTCAGAATGTAAAAAGCCTCCTCTTCCGCACAGCCAACCAAACAAGGAGCATTTATGAATGCACAGCGCCATGCCAAGGGCCATGATGGCAGCACGGCTACAGATGCATAAAAGAAATGGTTTCTGGAAGAGAGGGAGGGAAGAAGGATGAAGAGATGATGGAGGGGAGGAAGAAAGGAATGAAAGAAGAAAGAAAGGGAGGGAGAGAGGGAAGGAAGGGAGGGAGGGATAGAGGAAGAGAAAAAGGAAGGGAGGGAGGGAAGGAAGGAGGAGGAAGGACAAGACTTTGAAGAGAAAGCCAGGAACAGGGCCTGAAGGAGAATGGAGGCTCCAGGAAAAGCTGCTCCAAGGAGGGGGCAGGCTTTGTGAAGGGACATTCCCCGGGCACAGTCCCCAGCCTGGGAGGATGTTCCGGGGCAAGATGGCCTCCCAAGATGAGGTGGCAGCGAGGTGTGACTGGGGCCAGGAGGGGCACAAAGCTCCGTTCTCTCTGCACAGGGGGGTAAGAATCATAGGGTCACTGATTTAGAGCTGACATAGTACAAGTCTGGCCCAGCATGATGGGCACTGGACCTGACATGGGGAGACCCGAGTTCAAATGCAGGCCCTGTCCGCTCCCTGCTGTATGACCAGAGGCAAGCCTCAGTTTGAGGCTCTGGAAAATGCGAGCAAATACCACGTGCATGAGCCTAGTTCACGGGGTCACTATGAGAAGAGTTATTCAGTCACGTCCGACTCTTCATCGCCCCATATTGGGGTTTTCTTGGTAAAGAGATTGGATCATTTTGCCATTTCCTTCTCCAGCTCATTTTACAGATGAGGAAACCGAAGCAAACAGGGTAAAGTGACTTGCCCAAGGTCACACAGCTAGTCAGTGTCTGAGGCCACATGTGAACTCGGATCTTCCTGACTCTGGCCCAGTGCTCTAGGCACCACAGCATGGCCGAGCCTCCTGAATGAGAAGAGTAGGGTTATAGAAATGGCAGGACACCCAGGGCTAAAACTCGGAGCTCTAGTCAGTCAGTCAACATGCAGAGCATTTATTAAGCACCTACGATATGCCGGGCACTCTGCTGGGTGCTGGAGACACAAAGAAAGGTGCTCACAGCCTAATGAGCAAGCAGCCAAGTATAAACAAAATATATCCAGGATAAACCGGAGAAATCACTGGGGCACTCAGATTACGGAGAACTTGGAAAGGGGGCTTGGAGAAGATGGGGGGGGTTTGGCTGGGACCTGAAGGAGGCCAGGACAGGGAGATGAAGAGGGAGAGGGCGCCAGGCAGGGGGCACAGCCAGGGAGAATGCGCAGGGGCAGGAGATGGAGGGCTGTGCTCGAGGCTCAGCGAGGAGTCTAGTGTCACTAGATGGAAGAAGACACAGATGGGAATGAGGAGTAAGGCTCCTAGAGCTTCCTGCTGCTTCTGTTAGCCGGAGAGCAAATGGTCCTCCCTGTGAGATGGATTCAACCAATCCCCAAGCACTTGTGAAACATCTGCCATGTTCCAGGTAGTGTCCTAGGCACTAGGAGATAGCGAGATGTGAGGGAAACAGTCCCTGACCTCAAGTACAGTGAGCTCTCTATGTTTTTTCTCTCTCTCTCTCTCTTCTACCCCTCTCCCCCATATCTGAGCCCCCACTGGTGGTGTACGCATCCATACACACACATGCACATACATTATATGTAGATATAACATTTTTCTAAAAAGAATTCGAGGGGAGGCATGAAGAGCTGGGGAAATCAGAAAGGGCCTCATGGAAGAAGTGGCACCTAAACTGAGTTTTTAAGAAGTAACTTATTTTAAGAGGTAAAGAAGTGAAGACAGAATGTTTTCAAGGCAAAGGGGACCAAACCCTCAGCTGAAAAAGGTACTAAAAATTAGCCTTGCATTCCTTACTCATACATCAGCCTGTAGGTTTTCCACTTCATAAACGAAAGGATCAAAGTTCTAGAAGGAACAGCCCTTAGAGGCCAGAGGCCAGCTCCATTTAATGAATGAAGAAAGAGGCTAGGTGGCCTAGGCCAGGGACACACAGCTAATAAGTGTCTGAGGCAGGATTTGAACTCAGGGCTTTCTGACTAAAAGCCCACAAGTCTGTCCACTGTGCCACCGAGAAGCCTCCCAAACCCCCTCACTGCCTCTTTCCTCCCTTTCTCAATCTTTGCTCTCCACTTCCTCATGAGTTCTCTGCCAACCTAACTGAGAAGCTGGCCACTGGGGGCCATCAAGGAAAGGCACCGCGTGTCACAAGGAAAAGTTCTGCTTGGCTGCAAATCCATGTTTAACAAGGGCAGGTTCCCTAATAAGGGCCCACAGAGACGGGAACGAGGGATCTTTCCGGTGGCCATGGTTGTGGCCCCTGTGCGGAGGCTCACGGGCAGGGGTCTCCCCCTCAGCTCCCAGCTGCCGGGCCTCTGTAAGGAGCCTGGGACTGCTCCTCTGGCCCTTGAGAGAGCTCCCTGGAAAAGCCAGGGCTGGAAGAGGAAGGATCTGGAGGCCGGCACTGGTGGGTTCCAAAGGGGGCCGAGAAGTGAGATGATGGCAGAGCAGCCCAGACTGCTCGAGCCCCACTGTCTCCCTCCTCTTTGCCTGTTTTCTGCATGTTTCCTGTGGGTATTTTTATCCAGTTTGAGGCCATAAAAATTCCCCAGGCACTTTCAGTCTGGTTCTCAGGAGCTGCTGGTTGTTCAAGGGGAAGGAGGTGAGTGTGGGTGAGGGTCCCTGTGGGAGGGATCTATAATCACACCCGCTCCAGGGTCAGGATCTGGGTTCAAATCCCACCTGTGTGACCTTGGGTAAGCTACCTCTCTAAAACCCAGCATCCTTGTCTCAAAATGAGGGGCCTGACTGCATCAACAATCAACGAACATTTATTAAGTGCCTACTGCATACCAGGTACTCTGCTGGGTGCCGGGGATACCAAAGGAGGCAAAAGGCCATCCCTGCCGTCTGGGAGCTCACAGTCTAAGGGGAGACAAGCGTCCTTATAGCCCCAGGGCTGCGATCCCACAGATAGGCAAATCCTTGGATCTGCTTCCTTATTGATAAAGGAGGCCGGAGAAAGGGCTTCTGAGGTGCTCCTGGCTCTAACTCCCTGCTGTGAGGTGTCCGGTTCTCTGGGTCTGGGGCTGTGAGACTGGAAGCCTCCAGAGGGCTGGAGGCTCCTCCTTTCCTTGTACCAAACACCTCCGGCCCAGCGCCGGGACACAGGCCCTTCCTGGGGGCTGGATGACCCATAAACAGCCCCGTCTTTCTGTCCATGAGCACCCCCTGATAGAAGGCGATTACCTGGAGGGCAGGGGCTGCTTTGTTTGGTCTCTGTGCCCTCAGGACCTGACACAGTGAAACTGTCAGTGTGTGTGTGTGTGTGTGTGTGTGTGTGTGTGTGTGTGTGTGTGTCCTTCCATCTGTCCATTCAGCTGTGTGTATGTGTGTCCTTCCGTCTGTCCGTTCAGCTGTGTGCATGTGTGTGTCCTTCCGTCTGTCTGTTCAGCTGTGGGCGGAGGCAGACATTTAAACCAATCCTTAAACTGCCTTTTTCCCTTGAGTGATTCACTCATGAGTCCTCTCCGTGAATGTCCAACCGGCCGAGTCATTCTCCCTCCCCTCCTCTGGGGGAAGCCCCTCTCCCCTCCTCTGATAAACAGGAAGCTGCCAATCACTCTGCTTCCAAAGGACTACGAGCACTTCCAGCCTCGTCTCAGGCCCCTTACGTTGGCTCAGACAAAAGGAAGACACTGCTTGCTGCTGGACCATCACTGGCCTGGCCTGGCCTGCCCTGGAGAAGCCTCGCTTGGCGGCACATCCCTCCCTCCCATGCCACCTGATCCCAGCCTGCCTATCAGGCACCAGCCTCCTCCCTCCAGAAGCAGGCGGGGCCCACCTTTGTTGTCACACCTGGGCTTTCTGCACTAGGACTATGGCTTACTGGACCCAAACACCCCGGGCCTGCCCTTCAAAGGCAACACGCTTTCTCCAAAAGTAACACCAACAATTTGTCTGAGGAGAGGGAGAGCATTTCTAGTTTTGAAATGACAGATTAGAACTCTTGGACTGGGTGTTCTTGTTTCAAGGCTCTGGACCATCTGGGGGGCGGGAGGGACGGGCTGCCCTCTGACCTCAGAACAATTACTCCTATCAATTATCCTCACTTCAGGGGTGAGTTAACGGAGGCACATCAAAGATGAACCAGTTCACACACCAAGCTGGGATTAAACCTATGAACCAGCTCAAAGGTATTACGCAGATCACTGCTGTTAGTGTCAGGCACAGAATGTCAGGTGGAAGGCACCTGGAAACACTAAACATCAGAAGAGTCTGTGAAATGGTCGACACCAAGGGGACCTTGGAAGGTGGAATGTCAGAGGCCGAGGATCAGAACAAAGGGTCTTCGAATATTATTAATATATAAGTTATTAGAGCTGTAAAGAGCCTTGAAGATCACCTGGTCTGGGGATTTGTAACATGGAGTCTAGGAACTTGGTTTCTTAAAAATTATTTGGATAACTATTTCAATGTAATTGGCTTCTTATCTGATCCTATATATTTTATGCATTTAAAAACATTATTCTGAGAAGGGATCCATAAGCTCCCCTAAAAAGCCCAAGGGTCTTATGCTGCAAAGAAGGTTAAGAAACCCTAATCTGGTCCAAGCTACTTACCTTACTCTAGGCCCCGAAGACCACACAGTAGAGGCAGCAGGGATGGATTCAAACCCAGGACCTCTGACTTGTCAGCCACTACTCTTACCAGGGCATCAACGCTCCTTCTTCTCCTGCTTTCAACCACAGGACCCTTTGGAAAATTCGTCTCAAATATTTTTCACCAAGACAAAGCCCAAGTAGCATGAATTTCATATTATTAGAGTTGAGGAAGGTGGAGACAGGTCATGGTCCTTTGAGCAACACCACTTCATACCCCAACCCCACCCATGTAATAAAGATTACAGCCCTATCTGAGTGATTAAAAACATAACATGCTTTCCATATGGTGAGCTAAGCATACCTGACTTCACAAAAAAGAAAGAGGCAATGAGAGCATACACCTTTCTCCAGGAACAGACCAGTCCACACGGACATCGTAGAGGCATCATGAGTCAACAAGTCCAAACCTGAACCCAATATATCTTTTCCCCAATCCATCCCTCTTTCCAGCATTTCCTGTTTCTACCGATAGTACCACACAGCCCAGTCACCAGATTGATGCTTGGCTTCTCCATCTCCCCTCCACTCAAGCACCAAGTCTTCCCACTGTGCATCTACAATGCCTCTCCCATCTGGTCCCTTCTCTTCATCCCCATGGACTCTAAGCCAGCTCAGAACCTCATCCTTCCTCAGATGGACCATGAAACAGCCACCAAATTGGCTCCTCCAGCTTCCTCCAATTCACTACCCACCTGCCAATATAATATTCCTAAAATATGGATCCACCCACCCATCACCCCTACTTGAAAATCTTCCATTGATTCCTATTATCCATGGAATGAATTAAAAATCCTCAGCCTTATTAACTCCAGAACCAAATCTAAAACCCTTTGCTTGGCCTTTAAGGCCATTCAGTATCTAGCCCCCTGCTCCCTTTCCAGTATTCGTACACCTTCCTTCTTGTCATATACTCTATGACATAGCCATGGCTCCGGGGCCTTTCTCTGGTTCCGACCCATGCCTGGAATTCTCCCCATCCTCATTTCTACCTGCGCATCTTCTGAGCTTTCTCCAAGTCCCCTCTAAAATCCCACCTTCTGGAGGAAGCCTTTCCTGGTCCCTCTTAATTCCACTGAGAGCTCTCCCTCCATGATTATTTCCGAGCTCTCCTGTACAGAACTGGTGCGTACTGTTTGCCTGTTGTTTCTCCCATTAGACTGTGAGCTCCCTGAGGGCAGGGACTCTCTTTTCCCTTTCTTTGTATCCACAGTGCTTAGCACAGGGCCTGATATGGAGTCAGCACTATATATTAACTGTTACTGTCAGCACAATAAATGACTTTTGAATGAATAGAACAAAAACGGTGCCAAGATTACTTTTGATACTGTCTTCATAACAAGATTCACAGAATTCCAGAATTATCCCAGAACTGGAAGGGAGCTTGGAGACCACTGGCCTGTCAAGTTGGGGCTGTCTCCCTCTAGCACTCAATCTGCCATTCCCCATCATCTGCATTAGCCTAGAGTGGAAATGGACCTTACAAGAACACCTATTCCAGTCTGCTCATTTCACAGATGAGGAGGGGGGTGTCACTTGGCCCAGGCCACATGGCTAGTGGGCAGGAACAGGGAGATATGCGGGTCTGGGGACGTCCCCAAGGTGTCTCACTGACTCCACTTACAAAAGCTGTTCTTGTCAGCCCATTACCCCCTCCCCCGGCATTTCTCGCCTCTGCCCAGCCTCCCTTTGGGCCCCCCTGCTTCTCCCATTCCCCACTTTCTGCTTTCTGGAGTTACTCATCACCTCTGGTGATGGAGAGTGATAATAAACATATTGTGAGGGTATCTGTGGGTGGGGGGCCTGGGTGTGCCTTTAGGGGTCTCACACTGCACACACCAAGGTACCTGCTTGTCCAGTTGACCCAGCTTCTGGGAAAACTGGAAGACCCAGGGCATGGTCAGGATGGGTCACCTCCACAGGGAATAGAACTGGAACAGATTTCTCCTGACCCCGGCTTTCCAGGGATGTGTGTCTAAGCAGATTAAGGTCACAGCTTCTTTTCCCTGGTGTAATGTCTCAGGTCTGAAATGAACTCAGATCAGAGAATCTCAGAGTCAGGAGGGCCTTTGGAGGCCAAACCACATCCCCTCTATGGGGGAATCTGATGATCTGCCCAAAGGCTCTTGGGAAACCCATTCCAGCTCTGCCTTAGAACTGCCAGGGAGATTCTCCTCAATCTGCTCCAAACTCTGCACTCTGGAGCCCAGCAGAATGAGTTGAAACCCTCTTTTTCATGACAGACTTCAGATGCTTGAGGCTCCTTGTTCCCCCTCAAATTCTCCTCTTCAGGCTAAAGCTCTCTCTCTCCCCTTCCATTAATCCTTCAAGAAGCTGGACTAGAGGCCCTTCCTTATCCTGGCTGTCTTTCTCTACACAGTCTCTGGTTTACCAGTGTTCTCCCTAGCCTGTGAAGCCGAGACTTGAACATGATACTCCATATGCAGTCTGGAAAGGGCAGAGAACAGGACACTCAACTCCCTAGTTCTGGAAGCCTGTCTTAATGTGACCTAAAACTGTATTAGTGGTTTTTGTCTACCACACCAAGCTATGAGTTTTCAAACCACCGTGACCTCCAGATCTTCTTTTAGACAGACATACTGAAGGCCAGGAATGTACACCCTTTGTATATGCTTCAAGCTCATAAAACTTAAATAACTCACATTTATATAACGTTTTTGTACTTTACATAGAGACTTACAGACAGTATCTTTGGTTCACACAACCCTGTGAGATAGGCAATTTAGCTTTCAATCAACAAATATTTTCAAGTATTTCCTACAGAATCACAGGATGATGTATTTAGAGATGTCAGGGGTCGGGGGTCGAGGGGTGGGGTCGGGGGGGGGGGGGAAGGGAAGAGCCAGAAAACAAAGAATGAATTAAGTTCTCTTCTGGAGGAATTTCCATTCCATGAGCTGTGATAACAAACTGCTAGATATAGGATCAATGCAATATAAGGACCAGTGAGTTAAATTCCAGTTAACTAAGCAAGCAAGGTCTTAATAATCAGGGCATCAGAAGAGACATTATGAAGAAGGGGCGTGGGCCATTGAACAAAGTGCCCCAGGAATACTGGGGGAGGTGGTGCTGGAGGGACCAGGGAAGGTGGCCCCCAAGCTTAACCCTGAAGAGAGATGGGGAGGTGGAAGGCAGAGATGAGGAGGAGCAAGTGCCTTCCAGGGAGAGAGCGCACATCACATGGAACTAGAGGTAAGTGAAGATTCTTGGGTAGGGGAGTGACATGGCCAGAATTGGCCTTAGAGAGATTATGTTGAGCAGAGGAGGGCAGATTGAAAAGAAGAAAGCCTGAGAGCAAGGACACCAATGAGAAGACCATTCCCCAACACACTGATGATGAGTCTTAGGGACCAGGATTGCAGCAGTGACCATGTGATAGAGAGAAGGGGGCAGATAACAGGCAGGCAGAATGGGTAAGACTCAACAGCTGGTGGGATTTAGGGAATGAAGGAGAAGAAAGAGTCTAGGGTAGGCTTGGAGATTATAAACCTGGAGAACTAGAAGAACAGGCAGCTAGGTGGCACCACAGTGGATAGAGTAATGGACCTGGAGTCAGAATAAGTTGAGTTCAAATCTAGCCTCAGATAATTCCTAGCCATGAGACCCTGGGCAAGTCACTTAACCTCTGTTTGCTTCGTTTTACTCCCCTGCAAAATGGGGATAATATTAGCATGTACTTTACAGGGTTGTTGTAAGGATCAAAACTGATAATTGTAAAGCACTCAGCACAATGCCTGGCACCTAGTAAGCACTATATAATTGTTAGTTATCAACCTCATCACCATTACCATCATCATCCTCATCAATGGTAATGTCCCCAACAGAAACAGGAAAGAGTGGAGGAGCTACAGTGTTGGGGAGAGAGAGGGAAGGGAGTGTGTACTGAGTGTGTGGAGCTTGGGGGGGGGGGTGCCAATGGATCATTCAGGCAATGTCCAATGATGAGGTTATCAGGAGGGACTAGAGATCAGCAAAGACATCAGAATCACAGAATCGGGGAGCTGGGAGAGAGCTCAGCAGTCCTTGAATCCAATCTGTGACCCAAAAGAAGCTGGGTGATAACAAAGCAGACGAGTGTGACCTAGCATCTGATCTAAAACCTCCAAGGATGGGGCAGCCCTCCCCCTTTGGGACAGCTCTAACTCTAGGACATGTTTTCTGACCCAAGCCTGAAGGCTCTCTTTGTCACTGGTACCCCTTCCTTCCACCCTAGGGTACCAAGCAGACTCAATCCAATCCCTCCTCCACAGGACAGCCCTTCCACATTGAAGACAGCAATCATGTAAACCCTTATATCTTCTCTTCTTAAACACGGAGACCTAGGATCAGGGCTGGATATACAGGTCTGGGATTAGAGAGGTGATAATTGAACCTATCTGAGTACATGAAATCCCTAAGGAAGGGGAGAGAGAGAAGGAAAGGGAGAAGGAGGGAGAGAGAAAGAGATGAGAGAAAGGAAAAAGAGGGAGGGGGAGGCACAGAGAGAGGGAGGGAAGGAGAAGGAGGTGGGAAGAGAGAGAGAGAGAGAGAGAGAAGAGAGGAGGAAGGGAAAAGAGAGGAGGAAGGGAAAAGGGAGGGGAAAGGGAAAGGGAGGTAGGGAGGAAGATGAGAGAGAGAACCCATGATTGAGCCTTGGGGTACATTCATACTTCGGGGGTGGGCTAGGGATAATAATGCACTATAAGAGCCTGAAATGGAGTCCTCAGACAGGTAGGAGAGAACAGTGTCATGGAAACCAAGGGAGGAAAGAATATCAATGAGGAGGGAGTGGTCAGTGTTGCCAAAAGCCGCAGAGAGGAGGGCAGACAAAAGGCCGGTGCATTTAGCAGAGAGGAGATGGCTGGTAACCCCAGGAGAGAGCAGGCTTGGTCAAAGGGCAGGGGCAGGAGCCAGACTGGCAGGCACTGGGAGGTGGGGAGGGGGCAGGCAGCAGAGGCAGCAGCAGGGAGGATGCTAAGTGTACCGCAGTGCCAGGCCCAAAGCATGCCGCCAATCAGCTGAAGAGGGTTTTTTTAGAGGAGGGGAGACCTGAGTGTTTAGAGGCATTAAGAAGAAAAGGATTGCTATTGGAATTGAACACAAGCTAGCAGCAAAAACGGTTCAAATTCTATTTTAAAAATCCATGCTTTAGCTGAATTTCCATTTAAAATATCTATGACGACAACACTTGACCATTCATCAGGGTTCATGTCAACATGCTGTCTCTTGCCAAAGGCCACGCCAGTATTATCTTCTTAGCTCTGCTTTCTAGGGCGGGCACTGCAGGTCTTTGGGGGGGGGGGGAGCAGCTAACTCTAGTGGGGTTCCCAGCCAGGCTGGAAGGCACAATGGATTTGGAGGCAGAGGACCTGGAGTCAAATTCTGTCTCTGTTCCTGTGCCTTCATGGAAGTCGCTTCAGTTTCTGGGCTGAAGGGGCTGAACTGGGGCACCCCCAAGGCCCCCTTTGGCTTTAGGCCTGGCATGCTGTGACCATTGGTACTTCCAAATTGCTTCTTTCTCATCCTTAGCTTTCTCAAGTGAATGACCAGTAATGCCACTACTCCACTATCTCATAGCAGCACGTAAGCTTGACCCTCAGATCGGTTTTTAGTTCTGAGGACTTTTGCTTTCATTTCTGCTCACTTTCCTTCCCTTCTTCCCTAACCAGGCAGCTATCCCTTGTAACAAAGATTAAAAAAAAAAAAGAGTTCACTAATGCATCAGCTGTGTCTGATAGTATATACTACAAGTTGGTGCAGTGGATAGAGCCTTGGACTTGGAATCAGGAAAACCTGAGTTCAAATCCTGTCCCCTGATACCCACTAGCTGTGTGACCCTAGGAAAGTCCCTTACCCTCTCTCTGCCTCAGCGTCCTCTGTCAAACAGGTATAATAAGAATACCTCTCTCCCAGGGTTCCTTTGGGTATCAAATGAAGTAACTATGTCTACATGCAGAGTGTTTTGCCAACCTTAAACCACTGTATAAATACTAGTTACTTTTATTATTTCACACTCCTTGTCCCGTGTCTCTTCAACTAAAGGAAGAAGGTGCACTTCTTGTCTTTTCTCCATGGTCAAGCTTGGTGATTATCATCACGCCAACCTTGAACACTTGAAGGCTCTAAAAACTGATTGCAGGTCCTACCAGGCCCTTGAATAGCAATGGGCACAGCCTAGCAGTGGGTCACTGTCTGACAACCCCCTGGCTCCAAATGGGTTTCCAGAGGACGATGAATTGGTTTTTACCACAACTACTCATGAAGATCGGGTTGGGTATAGGGAATATCTGCCTAGATAGAAGGACAGATCTATCAATGCCTTGAAGAATAACATTCAAGCATCTAACCACACAAATACACTACTGCTGGTTCATCCGTTAAGGCTATGCTCAGTTTTTGTGAAGATATTTCACTAAGTGGATTTCTGAAAAAGTTTCACGACGCTGCCTTACAGCATCCACCTGCCTGGCCATGACTCATTTCTCCTTTGATGAAGCTCATTTAAAAAAAAAGGTAATTTTACATTAAAACAACACCCTAGAAGTGGATGGGAACAACACAGTATAAGAAGATATACCACTCATTTTGGCATGGTCAGCAAAAGTCCCTGAATGGCAACTTTGTGCTCTGAAGATTAACTTTAAATGGAATTTTCCTTTTTGCCATCACTCTGACCTTGGCAACAACCTGGTGAGAAGTCAGGGGTGGTGCCTTCCTGAAACCGCTGTTGCTGGCTCAGGATTTTGGAGCTATAATAGGGGCAGCTAGGTGGCGCTCTAGGACACAGAGCACCATGTCTGCAGTCAGGAAGACCTGAGTTCAAATTTGCCCTCAAACACTTGCTGGCTATGTAATAACACTGGGCTTAACCTTGTTTGACTCAGTTTCTTCATCTGTAAATTGAACTGGGGAAGGGAAAAAATGGCAAACTACTCCTTTATCTGTGCAAGAAAACCCCCAAATGGGGTCATGAACAGTAGGAATCAACTGAACAACAACAACAAAGCCTATGCTGGGCTCAGCGACAATATGATGAGCCCCTGGGGAGCAGGAGATCACCAGGCTGCCTAAGAGTGGTGACCTGGCCCAGGTTAGACATGAATCTGCCAGGGGGCAGCAAAGTGGCGCAGTAATACAGCACCGGCCCTGGATTCAGGAGGACCTGAGTTCAAAATTGGCCTCAGACACTTAATACAAAAAAGACTAGCCCTGTGACCTTAGGCCCTTGGGCAAGTCACTTAACTCCAACTGCCCAGCCTTCCCCCCTCCAAAAAAAAAAAATGAATCTGCTTATTTACATTTTAAAAATCCAGAAAGCAGTATTTTCTTGAAATCAAATTTAGTGGGAGAAAAGCCAGAAGAGCTATGGTTGTTAGCCTTAACTATCCTTTCTCCCTCAACCCCAGTAATCAACTACCAAGTTTCGTTGGTTTTAATTCTAACAGCACCTCTCCCACCTGTCCTCTTCTCTCCTCTCAAAGCTACTCCCCTCATTTAAGTACTCATCATCTCATTTAACCTATTACTATAGCCTCCTAACTGGCCTCCC
The DNA here is from genome assembly GCA_028646515.1 of Pseudochirops corinnae. Taxonomy (NCBI): domain Eukaryota; kingdom Metazoa; phylum Chordata; class Mammalia; order Diprotodontia; family Pseudocheiridae; genus Pseudochirops; species Pseudochirops corinnae. The sequence goes on from CM053586.1 coordinate 355,335,467, forward strand.
TGCCTCCATTCTCTCCCTGTCTCCAGTTCATGCTCCACATAGCCACCAACAAAAAGATCTGACCATGTCACTCCCCAACCTGAAAATCCTTAGTAGCTCCCTACTGCCTCTTGAGTTTTAGAATATAGGGGAAAAATTTTTTTCAGGCTGGAATGTAAATGAATCCCCCACATGGTAGCTCCCACCAACTTCTTTATTTTAACTTCATTTTAGTCCCCTTCATACACTTTCTGACCCAATGCAAATGGTCTGCTGGCTCTTCCCCAGACACAACATTTCATCTCCTACCTTTCTGTCTTTATACTTGTAGGCTCCCATGCCTGGAATGCACTCACTCCTCATTGGTCTCTCAGCATCTCTAGCTTCCTCCAAAGCACAAGACAGATGCCACCTGAAATTACTTTGTATACATGTACTTTGTACACATACTTTGTATACCTCTATATACCTGTGTACACATTGTACACACTGCTCCTCTTCCCCTCCACAGCCTCCCTCTAGAAGTATGCAAGTATCTTGAAGGCAAGGACTGTTTATTTTTTGTCTTTGTATCTCTAGAAACCAACAATTCCTGACACACACACATTTGATTAACTGAATTATTTAACATGTTATGCTCACTATCCACAGAGAAGACATGTGCATTGGGAGAAACTAGATGGAAGAGATGTGTCCACGCTGTTTTCTTCACAGCCATTATACAGCAAAATTCGTCCAAGTTTATTTATAAGATATTTTCTCATTGTCTTTTTGAGAAAAAAAAAACAAACTCCGGTCTTGAAGGTGATCATGGTAATGGCTTTGGAAAATGGCCAGTTTAGTACTATTGCATGAAACCTATTTATAAATCATACATTAACAGCTGGCATCAGACCCAACTTTCTCCTCCTCTGGATTCAGCAGTGACACATCTTTGGGCAGTCCTGCTATTTTTTTTCAGTTTCATCTTAGAATATTGATTACATTCTCATCTGAGTTTGTATTAGAACATTCTTGAGGAGCTGTGTTCAAAAATGACTTAATCTAGAAGAAAAGTCCAATGAAATCCACTGTTTGCATTGAGGCTGGGCCACACAGATGCAAGGATAGCAAATGCCAGCTGCCTCATATAATAATGTTAACAAAACAACTATTCATACTTATACAGTGCTTTAAAATTTACACAGCATTTTCCTTAGAACAACCATATGTAGTGGGCAGTGCTATTGTTATTATCTCATTTTATAGATGAAGAAACTGAGGCCTAAAGAGATTATGTAACTTGCCCAAGATCACAGTTAATTGCCTTTGTCTCTCCTCATTTTCTCTATAACTTTAGAGAGCATCACCACCCTTCCAGTTCTTCAGGCTTACAACCTAGGAGTCATCCTGGATTCCTCACTATCTCTCAAACCCTGCCTGCCCATATTCAAGCTGTTGAGAGGCCCATCAATTTCACCTCAGGGAGATTTCACCCTTGCATCTTGCAGATTTCATCACCTCTGCAACTTGAGGATTTCACCTTTGGAACTTCTCATCAATTTCACCTCTGCACAGTCTCTTGTGGATTTCACCTCTATAACCACCATCTCTTGTGGATTTCACCTCTGCACCAACTCTCATCAATTTCACCTCTGATCATCTCTCATCAATTTCACCTCTGCAATACCTCTCAAATATGCCCCCTTCTCTTCTCCAACAGGCTCCTACCCTGGTGCAGGCCTTCATCACCTCCTGCCTGGATTACTGCAATAGCCACTGGGGACCGGTCTTCCTGCTGCAGTCTCTCCCTATTCTAGTCCATCCTCCATTTAGCCATCAAAGTGATCTTCCTAAAACAGTTCTGATCACATCACCTCCCTACACTATAAACTCCATTGGCTTCCTATCTCCTCCAGGAACAAAGATAAAATACTCTGGTGTTCCAAGCCCTTTATAAGCCACCCCCCTCTTACATTTCCAGTCTTCTTAAACCTTACTTCTCCACACTACTCTTCAATCCAGTGACCCTGACCTCCAGCTGTTCCTTAAACACTAAATGGCTGCTATGCATTTTGACCAGCTGTTTCCTATGCCTGGAATGATTTCTTCCCTTACCTCCATCTTTGGCCTTCCCTGGCTTCCTTCAAGACTCAATTCAAATCCCCTCTTCTACAAGAGGCCTTTCCAGGTCCTTATTGCTGCTAATACCTTCCCTCTAAAATTATCTCCCATTCAACCTGTCTAAATCTTATAGCACATAGTACTTTGCATGTTTTCTTCTATATTAGACATTTGAACTCCTTGGAGCAGAGAACTGTGGGAAAGGAGCAGGGGAAAAACAAAAGGTAGGTAGAACATGTAGACTAGAGTCTGGGCTTGGAGTCAGGGAGACCTGAATTCAAACTTGGCTCAGACACTTTGGAGGGCAAGGCAATAAGCATTTATAAAGCTCCTACTATGTGCCCGGCACTATGCTAATAAGCACTTTATAAATGTCATCTCACTCGATCTTCACAACAACTCTGGGAAGTAGTTGCTATTATAATCTCCAATTTATAGTTGAGGAAACCAAGACAATCAGAGGTAAAGTGACTTGCCCAGGGTCACAAAGCTAGTAAATGTCTGAAGCTAGATTTGAATTCAAGTCTTCCTGACTCCAGTCCCAGGACTATTCATTGCACCACTCAGTTGGCTACTACTTCCTAGCTGTATGACATGTATGAGTTTGCATCTAAGCCACCCACTAAAGCCTGTGAGATGAAAACAAGATGCTTCACTGCATCACAGAGTTTTCTCACCAGGGAGGAAGTTTCCTACACCAATCTCCTCACAGATCCAGCCTCCATCCTTCTCCTTAGTGATTCTGACACATTGTTGAATTGAATAGAAATTTCATTTTAAATGCTATAGAGAAGCTTGTTATTTAAAAGGAATTCTATGGTTAATTCTTAAGCAAATGTATCTGTAAGTCTGTAAAGTTTATCTATTGCTCTGTTTGCCTTTCTTTGTATCCCCAGAGCTGGGACAGTGTCTGTCAAACATTAAGTGCTTAGTACCTACTTCAAGTCAGTAAGTATTTATTAAAGCACCTACTACAAGCCGGACACCCTAAGTGCTAAGGATACAAAGAAAGACAAAGGGAAGTCCCTGCCCTCAAAGAGCTCACAATAGAATGGGGCAGACCATAAGTAAACAAATAAGTAAAAACAAGCTATCTAAGGAAATAATTAAGAGAAAGTTATTTATTTAAAGTCAGCTATTTCTTCTTCTCTGAGATACTCAAAAAGGCACATAGGGAGAGTGGGTGAATCTTGAGGGGAAAGGCACTAGAATTATGGGGTGTGGGAATGGCTTCACGTAGAAGGTAGTATACATTATTTGGGGTTTGAAAGAAAACAGGAAGCAGAGATGAAGAAAGAGAACATTACAGGCCTGGGGACCGACGGAGAGCATGCATGCCCAGAGTCAGGAGATGGAGTATCTTGCTCGGGTTGTGAGGGTCACATGGGCCAATATCCGTAAAGCACTTTGCAACCCTTAAAATATTATAAAAATGTTGGCTATAACCAGCACTTACTGTGTTGGGCACTGTGCTAAGCACTGGGAATAAAAGGGAAAACCAGATCCCTGCCCTCAATGAGCTCACATTCCCCTGACATATTGGATTTGCTAGAGACTGCATGAGAGATCTCCATTCAATCAATCAAAAAGCATTTATCAAGCAGCTAGTTAGTACACTGAGCTCTGGTTCATCTAAGGCTCTTTAACCCTTTCTTTGCTTGGCTCCCATTGACCTACATTATTCCTGTGTAAATTCACAAGTGGCAAAGGTCTGATGATTCCTGACCTTCCCCAGTGCTCACCTTCTTCTTGGGGAAGGGTATGTCCAAGCCTGTGTCGCTCTTACAGTGAACCCCTGATATCAGGAACACAGATACTACATGATTCCAAATCCAAGATCAGTGCTTGATCATAAGAGAACGTCAGCCACCAAAGGATCCAACCACAAGATCTCTCTCTTCCTGAGCAACCTCTATCCCTCCCAACTCTAAGGAAATGATAAAAAAGGGGAGATCACAGATTTGGATCTAGAAGGACCCTTGTAAATCCTCAGCTCCAACCTCCTCATTGACAGATGAAAGCAAGTGATCGGTCCAAGTCACACCAGGTAATCAAACCTAACCAAATAAAGGCAGTGCCATGCTGGAACTCCGCCAAGGGCAATGTCCATCCATTCATACGAGAGGAGTGATTCTCATGCTGATAGACTCCAATTTGTTTCTTTTTCTTTTTGGCCAGGAGGAGGCAGGGAGGTATGGTGGGTAAAGAACAGATACCCATTTGTCTAAACCCTAGACACTATTTAAACACAATTTCCGACAATCCACCCTCAAAACTTTGATTGGCAGCAGGTAAGTTCCCATTTGCAGAGACAAGACCAAAAGAGACTTCTAGGTCAAAGAGATCACAGGACCAAAGATAGAGAGTTAGAAAGGGTGTTAGAGAGCACTGAATCCAATCCTTTAGTACAGAACAGGAAAGTGAGGCCAAGCAGGATCGAATCTGAACCTCCTTCCGAAAGGCAGGGCAGTAACCAACTTATGCCAGAGAGATGCTTGTCCAGTGAAATTCTAGAAATGACCTTTAATCAATCAACAATTCATCAAGCAACCAGTATTTAAGTGCTCACAACGAATGTGCCAGGGCATGAAAGTACAAAGAATTAAATGATCCCTATTCACAATGAGTCTACAAGAAAAGTACATAGACCATACATGGCATAAATATAACTTGAATAAATACAAACATATCCAAAGCAGTCAAACACCAGCAGTTTGGGAGGGAGGCATTGGCAGTTGGGGGCGTTCAGGAAAGTCTTCGAGTGGAGTGTCCATCTTAAAGGGAAAGACTGGAGATCATAAGAGGTAGCAGGGCATAGCATGAGATTCTTCACCTTTGGGGGAACCAGGGACCCCTTTGGCCACCTGGGTGGGCCTACAGAAATAGAACTCTCCTTAGAAAAATGCCTCCAGATATTTGAAAAAATGCTTAATTTAAGTTAGAGGTTGATGAAAATAAATATGTGATTCCCTATCCCCACCATCCAAGTACATGGACCCCCCAGGAGTCCAGATTAAGAACCCCTGATATAATGGGCAGAGTACTGGGCCAGGAGTGAGATCTTCTATTCGCTAAGGGGACTTGCCCAGGGTCACACTGCTAGTATGTGTCTGAGACAGGAAACAGACCCTAGTGGCCATCTACAGTGCCACCCTATGTCTCCATCAGCTAACATGCTCATTACAAATGATTCTCAGCTTCTCATGAAACGGACTGCTCTATGTTGCTAAAAGTCTCAAAACTACCTCCCTTTAATAGTCTATGGAAAGCTTTTTAATGAGTGAGTAGCCTTATGCCCCCTGGGCCCTGCCCCACCCCACCCTAATTAATTTGGCCAGGAACACTTTAGCAGCCTCCCTACCCATAAGGCACAGGACAAAAACCTTGCTCATGAACGGGTGGCAACCAGACCCTGATGGTTTAAGAGCTTTTAAGCTATCCTGTAAGCATGAAGTGAGAAAGGAAGCATCTCGGGGACATCGGGCACATCTCTGAAGAGACTGGGAAGCGCAGGCAGAGGAGAACACAGCTGGACAAAGCCTCCCTGGGGTGTTTAGTCCTTCACCAGATGTCCAAGCCTTTCTTGACCTCATCTGCTCATCCTGCTCTCTTTTTTTCTAAGGAATGAGAAGGATGGACACTTCTCATTCTCGATGTTTGTTGTGAGAACCCTTAGCTCAGTTGAGAATTTTAAGGGCCTGTCTCTAAGTTCCAGAAATAGTGTCAAGAGGGCAGGCAATCCCTTTGTCAATACCCTGAGTAAATGGGGATGTGAGGGCTGAAGGGGCTTCAAATGACCCCCAGGTGAGGGAAATTAAGGGATTTAAGGAGCTTGTAGTTTATTACAGACATACACATGTGCCTGAGCTGTGTGCATGCTTACACACACAATTACCAGGATCTTGCATTCTATTCCAGTGTTTAACAATTCTCTCCCACACACCCATACCCTGTTGGTTGAACTGTGAGTTGACCTAACCAATCTGGAATTTTGTTAAAAATGAGACATAACTGTCCATACCTTATGACTTTGAGAGCCTACTGTTAGGCAAAAAAAAAAAAACAAAAAACAAAAACCCAAAGGAAGCCAGAAACAGAAAGAAAGAATCTGTATTTACCAATAAATTCACAAGAGGAAAATTTTTGTGGTACCAAAGAATTGGAGAAAAAGATGCCCACCAATCAAGGAATGTCTCAACATGAATGTATTAAGTGAATTATGGGGAAGTCTGGGAAAACATCTGAATACATGCAAATGGAAGTAAAACCAGGAAAACAACAGAGGCAGCAGCTAGAACAACACACATGGGAAGTGAGAGGGGTAGGGGGATGGGAGATGTGTAACCCAAGGTGGTGGAATGATGAGCAAAAAGCTTGGCCTTAGAGTAGAGGCAGAACACAGAACTCTTTCCCATGGCTGGAGACAGGAAGAGCAATGGATAGGGAATGCTGTATCCACTGCCAGACATGACTCAAGTCTTGTGTCTTCCCTTTCTTTTCAGAATCTCTGTTAAGAAGGGTAAGTGGGTAGATAGGGAAGGGGTGGGGCATGTCTGGAAATTAAGCTGATATATAAAACAAAAGATATTGTCAAACCACATAAATAAAAATAGGATTAAAAATAGGGCAGTTAGGTGGTGAAGTGGTTAGAGTGGTGGGCTTGGAGTTAGGAAGACTGGAGTTCGAATTTGTCCCCAGACACTTAACTAGCTGAGTGACCCTGGGCAAGTCACTTAACCTCTGCCTCAGTCTTCTCATCTGTAATTTGGGGATAATAATATCACCCACCTCAAAGGGTTATTTTGAGGATCAATAATTACAAAGTGGTCAGCACAGCATCGAAGGGACACAGTAGGTGCTTTACAAAGTTTACTATTATTATTATTATTATTAAAAGCAAAACACCATCCTTAGCCATAGGATTCTTTTGCCTTCCTGGCTCCTAGATCTCAAGTCACAAAATAAATTCTCTCAAAAAGCCGTCCTATGTGACTGATAAGCACCAAATTCTATCTGGTTTCTATTCCACACCCCCCCCCCCCATTTCTTTCCTTTTTTTAAAAATAGTATTTTTTTCCCAGTTACGTGACAAGAAAATTTTCCATATTTATTTTTACAAAATTTTGAGTCCCAAATTTTTCTCCCTCTCTCCCTCCCTCCCTTTCCTCCCCTCTTCTGAGAATGGCAGGCAGCACTCTGACAAACTTCCCCTCCTATTGAACTAGAAACGAAAACAGGCTTGAGTATCTCGGGCGCTGGTTAAGTTCTCAGTCCATTAAGATCTCCATTAACATATTAAAACAATCTGCTGGACAAATAGGAGAGAAAAATTCCCAACATAAAGTAGCTCATTAAGTTTTCCCCTCTTGCCTTTAAAAATACGTCTCTGGGATGGCCCTTCAGGCCTCATCTACACCCTGGGAAACCCAGAAGCAGCAACAACTAACAGCCACTCTCCTCCTGATGCAGCCGAGGGTCTTGGGTGCGATGGCAAGCAGAAGTACTGGTTTCAAATTCTGCCTCTCCCTCTAACTCTCTGGGCCCCAATTTGCTCCTCTGAAGAATGAGAGGCTGGCCTGTCTCTAAGGCCTGGGCCATTGCTAATTCTAGGAGTCTACAGCTAATTAAATTCCTGTTTGCATCCCCACGGAGTCCCTCTGAACAGTACTGGACGCTTAGGAATCATTCAGAAAGTACCCAAAGCCACTACTTCCTTTCTCAGACTAGAATTAATTAGGATGACAGAGAAGTCCCCCAGCAGTTTCAAAATGGTTCTTTTAAACAAATGTCTTGACATTTCTGGAAGAAGTGCCAATGAAAGGTCAGCAGCTAGAAAAGCCGCTGCGTTCTGGACAAACCACTAGAGTGTTGTGGGCCTCAGTTTCCTCAGCTGTAAATACTTCCTAGGATACCCTTCCACACTGAGTTGACTTCATTAACTATGTAAGGTCATAGAAGACAAGTGTTAGGATCATATATTAAGGCCAGAAGGGACCTTAGAGGTCATCTGAGCCAAATCCCTCATTTTACAGATGGGGAAACTGAGGCATGGGGTCACACTGCTAGTCCATGTGTGAAGCAGGCTTTGGACCCGGGTCTTTCTCACGCCAAGTCCAGAGCCATACAGTTAAACCAGAAAAAACAAAACAGCAGAACAGAGATTCGCCCATAGTCAGATAAGCAATAAACATTGGAGGCAGAATTGGAACCATGTTCTTCCTGACTCCAAGGCTGGCATTCTATCCTTAGGCCACCCTGCCTTCCCCCGCACCCATTTCCTGAAGTGCCGCCTTTGTTAAACATACCCATGAGAGCCGTGGTGGCCACAAGGGTGGTAATGGTCACACTTATATCTAGTCAAAACTTATTTCTTTGAGACCTGACCTACTTCCTTTCCTAGCTCCCCAAGGTCTGTGCTAATGAACATGACTGTTTCAAGAGATACTCTCATTTGGGAATTACCTTTTAAATTGGAAAGATAACACTTTATGAAATGGTCCTCTATTCTCTTGGCTAAAAAGCCATCTCCAGACTCAATGAACAATGAGGCAGAACTTTATTCATTACATGGCACTGCAGTGCCACGGGGATGCCAACATGCCATCATGCAAATGTAGCTGGCATTGGGCACCAGCTCCAGAAATTGAAAACTTGTTTCAGGCAATCCAGGTTAAGTTCAGAGGAGAACCTCCTTCCCCAATATGGAGCCTGCCACTAGGGTGGGTGAGGACGGTTGGTGATACTTGGGGGCGAGATTTAGCCAAGCTCTCCCTTCCCACCAGGCCAGCCATCCCGGCTCAGGACCTGCCCCAAGAGTATTGCCTTCCCTAATCTGTTTATTCCATCGGAGCTTCAGGAGATCAGATTAAACAAACACAAGGAAACTGGACAAACCAGGGACCTTTCAAAGAGCACTATAAACCCCAGGCTGTAAATAATCTCATTCTCAATGTGAAGACTGAAGTTTTATTTTTAAACAGGGAAAGAAAAGAAGCCCCTAATATGCCTAATTATGTCCTTTACTGGGCTGCAGCAAAGACCTCATTGGATTTCTATATATTAAATAACCTGACTTAACAAGCATTTATTAAGCACCAACATTTATTAAGCAACTGCTTGTCAGGAATGGTGCTGGACCCTGGGGATATGCTCTGAAGCCTAAATAGAGCCTGCCTCAAGCCTCTTATCTCGGCATCAGCTATAAAATCTTCAGTTTACCATTTAAAGCTCTTTACTTCCTGGCCCCTTCCTTCTTTTTCTGATCCCTTTACACAAAGAGGTAGCTAACACAGGCCCCGTTTGCTGACCCCTCCCATAGGCCACTCTATCTTCCGGCATCTCCCACCTCCCTGGCTTTGCCTTGGCTGCTCCCTATGTCTGGAATGCTCTTCCTACCCCAGTCCCTCAGCTGGAATCCCTCCTTCTTCAGGAGCCCTTCCCTTCTTTCCCTTGTGGATGCATCTTTTCTTCCTCTGAGCTGGCCTTCCATTTACTCTCTAGTTACTGGGATGGGAGCTCCTTGAGGGCAGGGACAGGGCTCTGGCCTTTCTTTGTCTCCTCCAGGTTCAGCACAGTACCAGGTATACATACAGAGCTTAATAAGTGTCTCTTTTTGTTGTCTCCCAACACTCAGCAGGAACAGGGGGTAGCCAGAATGGCACCGGGGCTGTGGCAATGATTTCCAGAAAAGCAATGGGCAGCCACCCTTCCTGTCCCATCTAGCCTCTCACAGGCTGCCTCACCTCCCACCTGCCCCCCCCAATGAGCTCCCCAACTTTCAGCCTCCCCAGAGCAAAGTCCCCTTCTCTGGCTGCCTCCCTCCTCCACGTGTTCCTTCCCCCATTAGACTATAAGCTCTGTGAGGGTGGGGAATGCTTCCTTTTCCACCTTTTGGCCCTCAGTCCTTAGCACAGTACCTGGTCCAAAGAAAGGTTTTCATTCATTCATTCAAATAGGAATTAGAATAAAGAAGCCATCACACACACACAACTGAAGTCTTAAACTCAGCCACCATGGGTGAAGAACACCAACAATGACCACCAGACACGGATGCAGCCTAAGTCTGCAAAGTGCTCGCATTCTACTGGACCTCCAAAGAATCTCAGCATGATCTCCATTTTACAGATGAGGAAACTGAGGCCCAGAGGGACTTATCCAAAGCCACCCGATTTTCATGAACACAAGCACAGTAGTTACTGCAGCCTCTAGAAGCACAGATTTCCAGCTGGCAGGGACCTCACCCTCCTAGACAAAGGCCTGGGGGGGGGGGGGCATTTCATCTCTGCAGGTCTCAGTGGCTTCCTCTATAAAAGGAGGGAGTGTGATTGCCCCAATGGTCCCTTCTAGTCCTGAACATCTGAGTGGATCCCTGGATGGATTCTAGTATGACACCTTCCTTTTACAGGTCAGGAAACTCCTCTCTCAGCTTTCATCCCTCCCCAGGTGTGGAATTCTCAGCCTACTCATTCCTGCCTTCTGACTTCCCTGGTTCCTTTCAAGTCATCGGTCAATATACATTTATTAAGTGCCTACTACGTGCTGTGCACTCTGCTGCGCACTGGGGTTACAAAACGAGGCAAAGGACAGGCTGCCCTCAATATGAGGTGGGAGATGATGAGCCACCAAGCTTCAGAGAAACTGGAAAAGAGGAGAGAATTCACAGAGGGCTAACACTGGAATCAAGAGGGCTTGGGGAAGGAAGCCAGGGAAGCGGCCAGGGGGCATTGGCGCAGGAGAACCTTTCAGGCCTGAGACAGCCAGAGAAAACATTGGGGGCTGAGAGATGAGACGGCCAGGAGGTCAGTGGAACTGATCAGGGAGAAAGGTGTGTAAGCACTAGAAAGGGAGGAGGGAGCAGGTGAGGAAGGCTTCGAACGCCATAGAGTCTGGGAATTGATTCTGGAGATGAGCAGGAGCCACTGCAGTTAACTCTGGGGGTGACGTGATAGGACCTCTGCTTTGGGCAATCATTTGGTGGCTGACTGGAGAATGGATTGGAGTGGGGAGGGACCTCTGGCGGGCAGACCCACAGGGCGGCTATTACAATAGTCCAGGCATGATGTAATGAGGGCCTGCATCAGAGTGGTGGCAGTATCAGAGAAAGCACAATGAAGAAATGGTGCAAAGGTGGAATCAACAGGCCTTGGCAACAGACTGGATGTGGTGGGGACTGGGGGATGCCACCCAGGCTGAAGCCCGGGGCTGGCAGGGTGGGAAGAGGGAAGGCCAATCAGCCCCAGCTAAAATCTCACCTCCTGTAAAAATCCTTCCCTAATCCCTTTAATCCTGACGCCTCTGTCGATTAGCTTGGATGGATCCATAGCTTATTTGTACACAGCTGTTGACTCGATGTCTCCCCATTAGACTGGATGATCTTTGCCTTCTTTGTATCCCCAGACCTCAGAACACAGTAGGTGCTTAATTAATGTTTACTGACTGATAGCACTAGCCCAAGGTCATATGATAGGAGTAGCAGCAGCTGGCCTGAAAGCCAAGTCCTCAGACGTTAAACACGGTGCTCATTCCGATGTACCAGATTTTCTTTATTAGTCTGAAAAAACGACACCCACCAGCCCATGATGTTCATTGTCTTCCCTTTTTTCTCCACTCCTGGGAGGCTGGGGGGTGGGGAATGTCAAATCTGTTGTTTTGATTCACCTGTCTTACAGTATTGCCGCCGGTTTTAATGACTGACTGATTGGTTTCCAGACAGCAGGTGAATCCTCCGATGTGTGTGTGGGCATACACGCACACACACACACGCACACACACACACACACACACACGCGTGTGCACACACGCACACACGCACGCACACACGTGTGTGCACACACACGCACACACACATGCACACACACACACGTGCACGCACACACACACGTGCACGCACACACACACACACACACACACACACTCTCTCTCTCTCTCTCTCTCTCTCTCTCTCTCTCCCTCCCTCCCTCCCTCTCCCTCCCTCCCTTTTCCTCTCTCTCACCAAGCCTTCCTACCTGGCTTGGATGAATGAGCTCCTTCCCTGGAAGCATGATTAACACTTACTCTGAGAGCAGGCAGGTATTCTGAAGAGGGGGCTGTTGGAGCTTAATGCACCTTTTAAGGCCAGGGCCAAGAAAGCACTCTTTTAAAGTAGGAGTGGAGGGGGGAGGAGAGCAAAGACACCCGTTGAGATCTGGCCTTCTGGCAACCTCCAAAAAGATTCATTATAGACAGTATACTCAGTCTGGGATATAACTGTGCCAGGAAATGTAAACACCCTGTCCCCAAAGGCAGGCGGTGGGGAGAAAGGAGTAAAGGGGTGGGAAGGAAGCTGATCCTGAAAAGTTTATCCAACTCCACACGGTCCCCTCTCCAACAAATTCCAAGTTTATTTCCCAGCCAGGCCAGCCATTTAACAAAAACGGAATGCTTAAGGTGGGAAAAAACAAAACCAAACCAAAAAACAACGAAACGCAGCCTCCCAAAGCTGGCTTCTTTCTGCTTTATTTCCCTCCTGGGCAGGAATGAAATCAAGCCGGCCCTTTAGGAAAGAGCTCGAGTATGTAGCCACTAAAGGAAGCGCCCTCTGAGAAGGGCCAGGGCCAGGCCAGGCCCTGTCAATTCCACCTCTCAGCTGGGGAAATGTCTAAAGTTTCACTCGGGAAAATCTCAAAAACCAGCACTTCCCTTTCCTCCTAGGGAGAATTTTATGAATGATTCGAGTGAAGCTTCCCAGGCAAGAGCACACTGCGAGGCTCAGCGTAAGGCAGGAGGGCCAGGCACTGAATTAAGTCAGCCGGAGCCAGCTTGGAGAAATTTTCCTTATTGAAATTGAAAGCTTCCGTGGTCCATCCACTACCCACTCCTCCCAGCACCTCTGGCCAGACTTCATATTTAAAAGGAAAGAAGTCAAGCACGGGTTTTCTCCACTCCACCGCCTCCATATGGTCGGAGAGAACACGCGTGGCCTACCTCCCACCCCCGCCTCCGATCTAAGCCCGCGGTGCGTGGGAAGTCCCAGGTTCCGGTGTCCGTGGCTGGCCTTTACCACCACCCCCACTTCCCCAGGCCTCACTTTTCCCACGCCATCCCGAGCTCTGGCTCCCCATGTCTCTGTTCCCGGATGCTCAACCTTGGTGCCCGCTATGCCTGGCTACTCTCCTTCCCAGCTGGGGGGGGGGGGGGGCTGCGGGAAGGGGGTCGAAAAAGCGAGAGGGGCGTGGCACTCCCCAGAGGCGCTCTACGCCAATCTCTCTCTACCGCAAAGGGATCTCCCCCCAAGCTCCAGAGGAAGGGCAGCGCCCTCCTCGCACCGAGTCCCTCGACCGTTGCCCCAACCTGGGGTTAGGAGGCATCCTCGTGGAGGACGCGCCCAGGGCAGCGTTTCTCCTTCCCCTCCCCATCCCCCAAATCAAGCACACCCGGCTGGGGACAGAGGGTCCCCCCCTAGGCCTGGGCACCCCCTCCTAGGCTTTAAGCTCGGGGCCAAGCGCCCCCTCCCCAGCTCCCGCGCCCAGGGCGCACGCACGCCCTCTCCTGGCCCCGGTCTTGGGGCGCTTAGTGCGCGAAGCCAGTCTCCGCCCTCCGGGACACTCATGCCTGCCTGCCTGCCTGCCTTCCTTCCTTCTTTCCCTCCCTCCTTCCATCTCTCCTCCATCCCAGGATTCGGCGGTGCCGTCGCCGCCCCCCAAATCTGTGCCCTGTGCCGCACCCTGCACTCTGATGCCCCCGAGGGTGTCCACCACTTACCCCTACCCGGTGTGGCCTCACTCACCTCCCGCCGCAGCAGCTGCCGAGGGACTCTGTCTCTCTGGGCGACCAGAGACTGCTCCGACCTCTCCTCCTGCTCCTCCGGGTCCCCGGCTCCGCCTAGCTCTGGAGGAGGCGGGGCGCACGGACAGACGGGCGGAGCGGTGGTGGCGGCGCCGGGCTTAGCAGCAGCTTTGGCCCAGGCTCACTTGCCCCCAAGGCTCTCTCCCTCCCTCCTCCTCTCCCTCCCCCGCTCGGCTGCAGAGCCCGTGCCCAGTGCGCGCCCTGGCACCCGAGCCAGGCCCAGAGAAAGGTCTGCAGCACTTTGCGTTGGGCACAAGTGGTCGAGCAGGGTTCACACCCTGGAGAAGGAGAGCCCTACAGTTCTCTGTGGCAGGCTCTCCACGGTTATTTAAGGTGTTGCAGCCCCTGCCCCACCCCCTGTCTCGATTGGCCTTTCTCTGGAGCTGTCTCCAGATGTTTTGCCCACCCTGGGGCGCGGAAGATCCGCTGGCGACCTTGTCTCAGGGTCTGGGCGCTGAGCCAAACCTCAGCCGTAGCAAACGGTGGATTCTGTGAGATTCAAGGACCATGGTGGTGGGCTTCCTGTAAAGTGAGGATGGGGTTGCTGGCCTTTGTCTTATTACCCAGCAGTAGTAGCCATCCCCTGGCTGCACTGGCTGCATGTGTCTGACCGTACACAGTAGGCTCTTTGCTAATTGACTGCCATGTCTGATTCGAGGGAGCAGGGCTGGGGAATTGGACCAACTAGATTTTCTTTGGCTAATTTATGGACAGAATTAGGCTACAGTGGCACACACATATGTGTATACACACATATTTGGGTGTATACATGTACACAAATATATATTCATAGCTCAGTGGAGTGGTAAAGGAAGCCTGGATTGGGAAGCAAAGGGCCTCTCTGAATGCCCAGATCCTCTTCTTTCTCTGTGAGTGACCTTGGGTAGCTCTAGTAACTTCCTGTGCCTCAAACTCCCAAGATCCCTCCTAGTCATGAATGGGCAGTCCAGATCTTGGACAGTGACTCTTGAATTGCCCTCAGATGACCTGGGGTCAAATCCTGATCCAGCTGCTTACCCTAGGTGCCAACTTGGGTACATCATTTCTCTGGGACAATTTCCTCCTCTGAAAAGTGAGGTGACTGAACCAGATGCTCGCCAAAGGCTTTCTCCAAAGGGGTGCCCCACTAGGTGGCACATTTCTGAATCACTGAGCCTCAGACAGCCAGTACCCCAGTTCAGGCCCTCACCCCCTTTCCATGGAACTATTACAATAGTCCCTAATGGTCTCCATGCCTCAGCCTCTCCCTTATCCAATGTGTCCTCCAAACAGCTGCCAAAGTGATTTTCCTAAAGCTTAGGTCTGACCATATCATCTCCCCCACCCCCAACCTACACACTCAATAAGCTCCATCAGTGCCTTGTCACCCCGAGATGCCCATGGTATGCTGATGTTCTCTCAAGATCAGACTAAACCAATGTGTCCCTTTTCAGAAACACAATCTTCAATGCAGTGGCTAAAATACAAAGGATTACAAAGAAAAATAAATTATATTGGAATAAAAGTTCACAGGTTAAGAACCTCTGTTCTAGGATCAAATACTAAGTCCTCTCGCTTCCCACCCTCAGCACAGCCACTAGCTGCCAGGATTCTTGCTATTTCTCAGAGATCTTTGCCTCTAAGAATCCCTGGCTACTTTCTTTTTCTTTTTTGAAGGGGGGAAGGTAGGGCAATTGGGGTTAAGTGACTTGCCCAAGGTCACAGAGCTAGTTTTTGTGTTAAGTGTCTGAGGTCAGATTTGAACTTGGGTCCTCCTGACTCCAAGGCTGGTGCTCTATTCACTGTGCCACCTAGCCTCCCTTCTCTGGCTACTTTCAAAGGGGAGCTCAAGCAGGGCTGCTTAAGGCTTAGGGGCTTCCCCAGCTGCTTATTCCTCCCATCCCTCCAATTATTCTCTATATATTGTAGAAATGTTTTTTAAAGATAAATGTTGCTGCCGCTATAAAATGTAAGTTTTTTGAGGGCAGAGCTGGCTTCATGTTTTAATCTCCTGTACTTAGCATAGCACCCCTTTAGATGCTTGTTGATTGGTAAGAATTTGACCAGCTGTATGTTCTTTGGCCAATGTTTCAATGGCCAGTTGGAGAGAGAAGGGGTTCCATTGCAGACAGGATGGGTCCTCAGGAGTTTGTACAAGATAGCCATCTGTGAGCACACTGTGATCTTCAGAAAATTGCTGTTCCTCTGAATGAGAATAGATGTTCCGCAAGAAAGCTTCAATACTAGTGATCTTTGCTCTGAAAAAATTTCAAATATTAATTCATGTCTGTGCCCAAAATATTATACACAGTGATTCTGGCCTATTGGAATAGACTGAATTTCCTGTTTTACTCTAAACTTGTCTCACCCTTTTATCCTGGGGGTATCCCATGTTCCCCCAGCAGCATTTTTGGGGTATTATTACTATATTAAGAACACAGAATTATTAAAAAGTGACTGTGAAAAACACAGGTGGGGTAGATTTATGTTCACCCACTGACATGAAGTGGACCTGGCAGACATGGGGGAGCTGGCCAGTTGGGGCTCCATTCATAATCCTTACAATTCCCACTTCTAGGAGGGATTGCCCTCTCCTGTGCTCTGCTTTTGCCACATTCACAGTGAAACTATGAGGGGAAGCACTGAAGAGCATTCCACCCTGGTGAACAAGGAAGCATCTTTAATGTCACTGGCAAGAGGCAAGAGTCAGCCCACCCTTCATTTCTTATCTCTGCCACTGACAGGAAAGCTCAGAACAGTTCAGATTGACTGCCCTTTATTTCTCCGTACCCTAAGACCAAATACTGCCTTTGGAGTCAGTCACTAAGTCAGCAAACACTTATTAAGTACCAGGCACTGTGCTAAGCAAAAGTAGAGACAGTCCCTACCCTCAAGGAGCTTACTTTCTCAGAGAGGAAGACAAATACAAAGCAGAGGGCTGCTTCAGGGTGGAGTGTTGCTGGGAAATCTAGAAAGTCAGAAACAGCCAAGAAAGGAATGGAAGTTGGCAAGCCTGGACCCCTCTCCAAAATGGAGGCCCTGGGAGGAACAAGTCAGGGGAAGAAGAGGGATGGCTGGCTGGGAATCTTCCAGAGTGAGAAAGTCATGGGGGAGGTGAGGAGATGGATGTTGCAGGGGGAAGAGGTCCTAAGTGCTGAGGGAAGGTTCAGAATGAGAGTACACCTGAGACTCTGGGAGGCAGAAGAGCCTGGAAGGGAATGGAGGCCCCAGGAAGAACCCAGAAGTAAAAGAAAGTCTGCCCTTGAGTTTGGCTGGGCCATTCCATGAGGAATAAGCAAGCAGCAAGTCAGTCAGTCGGCAACAAGCATCTGTTAAGCTCTTGCTGCGCACAGATTGTGCTAAGGGAGACAGAGAAAGGCAAAAACGTGACCTCTGCCCATGACAGCTCAGGTTCTAAGGGGTAAGAGCAGGGGGCCACTGAGGCTCCAACAAACCCAGCAAAGGAGCCGGCGATAGCAGGAAGGCTTTGCAGGTCCCTGCCAGGGCCTGAACCGTGAGTGACAAGGGTGGCTGCCCACTGACTGACACTGCCCTTCTACAAGGGCTGGCTCTGTGTGGGCTCGACTTGGTGAATGGCTGCTAGTGCCTGTCCAAACTGCAGAGTGGGATATCTGCATCATCCAAGCACCTCACCTGTGTTCCCTGAACTCCCAGGATCCGGTGCCCGCATATGAGTAATTTGGGGAGGCCTCAGTCTGGACCAAGTGCAGCTATGGTCTATATACTGACTCTTTTGAGGGTCAGCATGTCTGAGTGGTGCAGGTAAAATGATGGGAGGAGGAGGTAGCACTGGTAGAATCTCCCCCTGCAAGACTGAGAGACTGCTTGGCTGAGCTCCCAGGATTTGGGGGCACATGAAAGTCCCCATAGGCCAAGGTGACCTGCACAAGTAGGGGATGGGGCCATCTCAGTAAATTCTTTGTTGTTCGGTCGTTTCAGCCAGATCCAACGCTCCTTGGGTTTTCTTGGCAGAGATATTGGAGGGGTCTGCCATTTTCTTTTCCAGCTCAATTTACAGATGAGGAAACTGAGGCAAACAGGAAAAAGTGACTTGCTCAGGGTCACAAGCTAGTATGTGTCTGAGGTCAAATTGAACTCGGATCTTCCTGACTCCAGGCCTGGTACGCCATCTACTTTGCCACCTAGCTGCCCGTGTACATTCTTACTCACATGTAAAAGGTTGCCACTCAGGTGAAAGGTACATGAGGGAGAGAAAACTATGGCTGATGAGGCTATTAATAAACCTTGAGAGTGTCCCCCATAGCAACGTGGTCAAGAGCCCACCCTTCTTTCTCAGAGGTCTCTCTTTTATATCTGGGAGATGTTGCACCTGTATCCTAATGTAGAAGACACTCTTGGACCATGGACTCGTGAACTCTACACTCCCAACAGAACTGAATTGCTGCTGTGTCTTCTCTCTCCAAATCTCTGCCCCTCAAAGGGTCTCGAAGGTCTGAGTTCCAAAGTGTCACTAACTTGTGGACTGTTAGGTTGAGTGCCACTCATCCTGAGGAGTTACATACACCAATGGCCTTTTCTCAATGGTCCTCTTACCTGACCTCTCTGTGGTCTTTAACACACTCTCTTCTCCCTGAAAATTTCTCACTAGGTGTCCATGATATTAGTCTCTCCTGGTTTTCCTCTTACCTCCCCAATCTCTCCTTCTCAGGCTCTTTTTGTTAGATCTTCATCCCAGTCATGCCCACTAACTGTGGATCTCCCCCAAGGCTCCATCCTGAGCTTCTTGTCTTCTTACTCTTGACTATTTCACTTGATGAACTCATGGGTTCAATGATCATCTCTATTCAGATGATTCTCAGATTTATAGAGCCCTCACTTCTCTCATGACTTCATCCTACATCTCCAGCTGCCTACTGGACATCTGAAAATGGATGTCCCATTGACATCTTAAGTTCAACATGCCCAAAACTGATGTTGTTATTTTTACCTCTAAGACCCTCCATTCTTCCCATCTTCCTCATTACCATAGAGGGTGCCCACCATCCTTCCTAAGGCTCACAATCTAGGCATCGTCTTTGACTCCTGACTATCTCACCTTCCATATCCCACTTGTTGCCAAGGACTGTCAATATGCATCATCTCTCCCATATGTTCCCTTTTCTCCTCTGACGCTGCCACCATCCTGGGGGAGGTCCTCATCACCTCAGGCTTGGACCATTGCAGTAATTCATTGGTTAGTTTCTTCCCATTCCAGTCCATCCTCTGTTCAATCACAAAGGCAATTTTCCTAAAGTGTAAGTCCAACCACATCACTCTCACTCTCAATATACTCCAATGGCTCCCTATCATCTCCAGGATCAAGTACAAAATCCTCTGTTTACATTCAAAGCCATTCACGACTTAGCCCCTTCTACCTTTCCAGTCTTCTTACACCTCTCCTTCCTCACATACTGTGTGATTCAATGACACTGGAGGCTTTGCTGTTCCTCAAACAACATTTTCCATATCAACTGTAGACATTCTTTGGCTGTGCCCTATATTCAGAATATTCTCCTTCTTCATGTCTGCCTTTTGGCCTCCCTAGATTTCTTTGAGTTCCAGAGAAAATTCTGTCTTCTACAGGCAGCTTTCCCCAACCTCCTTAATTTCAGTGCCTTCCTTCCATTGATTATTTTCTATCTATCCTGTCAATAGCTGGTTTGCATGTTGGCTTTCCCATTAGTTTGTGAGCTCCTTTCTTTGTATCCCTCACACTTAGCTAAATGCTCATTGATGTACTGACATGACTTTGTTTTTAATTCCTTTAGCTTCTGTGGTTATGAATAAAAAACTATAAAGAGTCAGTTACACCACACTTGTGTGGTCAACTCCACAACACCAAGCTTTTGTGATCCATATCCACTGAGTGTAGCAAGGAAGATAAAGAGACCTTTTTTTTTTTGGCCAATGGATGATTGTCCATCCTTTAAGAATCTGACTGTATAAACCCATACACAATGTATACCTAAGCTAACGAGAGGTGCAATGCCAACTATGCGGAAAAAAAGATCTATGAGACAGAGGGAGCTAAACCTCTGAGGAGCGTAAAGAGGTTGGCATTTCCCTGAAGTGTCCTATGGTGTTAAGTGCAATACCTGAGCTAAGGTGAGTATGGAATGGCCAGCACATGGACCTCATCCATGAGTATGGCCAAGTACTCTGCCAGAGTGCCCTCTGGTGGCTAAATTTGTAGATGATGATGATGATGATGGTGATGATGATGATGATGATGATAAGAGTACTAGTAGCCATAGGGACATTGATTATAACACTTTCCTAAAGAAGTTTAATTGGTACAAATTGATTACCATAACAAGGAGACCTAAAGAAGCCTTGAAACCATCACAGTCACCAAACACTTGCTCTCCTTGCTGAAAGGAGAGATTTGGCAACCAAGGGAAATGGCAATTTAAAATCTAAGCTTGTTTGTAAAATCTTATAGTGAAAGGTGATAGGAGAGTATCATGAATATTACCATTTAAACAATGAAAAGCAGTAGAGGGGAAAATTAGTTTAAAAAAATTTGGTGACAGAATCAACTAAGCAAAATCATTTTAAAGTCATTTAAGGACAACAAAATGGTGGAAAATGGAAAAGATCTGTAAAGAATTTTCACCCTCAAAGACAGCAGATCTACAAGGTTTGGATTGTCATGTTACAGCTTGGTATGTGGTTCTTGAGAAAATTGAAATGGAAAAGAAAATAAAGATGGAAACAGAGCTGGAGTAGAACAAGATTTCTATGCCAGGGAGTCATGCTGGGTATCATCCAAATTTAAGGACATTGAGGGATCAATTCTGAGGATATCTGAAAGAGGGAAGGATGATGAAAAGATGGAAAATATCTCAAACCTTATTATTACAAAAAAATGAGAGAACACCATTAATTATCACCCTCTATGCCTATTTCCATACACACACACACACACACCACACACACACACACACACACACACATACACATTTTTCCATACAATTTTACTGTCCTAATCTACATGCATATTTACATTTATCCTTGATAAAGGTATAAGAAGGGAATAGGCAGGGTTTCACAAATGAAACTGCACCATAGGCCTTATCTTTACAACCACACATATGATGAAAAGACGTTGAGAATACAAGATTCTGTTGTGTTTACTGTTGGACTTTTAAAAGAAAAATTCTTTGAGTAGAGAAAACCCTCACTTCAAAGGCTCATGACCAACAATGTGTCTACCATGAATATGTTAAAATTACGCAGAATTCCACATGATGCGTAATAACAGAGTTTGTTCAAAGTACCTGCCACTTACTGCTGATGGGATCAGTTTCCTCAGTTACAAAATGAAGGATTTAGATCCCAATGATTTCTAATGCCTCTTCTAGGCCTAAGTCTCTTACCTCATGTCAACTTGTGAAAAAAAATCATTCCACTAATAGATTAGGTACACAAGACACAGTAGTAAATATAGTAAATTACTATAGTAATCTATTGTTTGTTACACCCAAAGACTCCAGCTTCTGGAATAAGAACTCACTATTTAACAAAAAAATGCTCAGAAAACTGGAAAATAGTAAGGCAGAAACTAGGCATAGATCAACATCTCACACTGTATATCATGATAAGGTCAAAATGGGTACATGATTTAGACATAGAGGATAATACTATAAGCCAATTGGGAGATTAAGGAATAGTTTACCTGTCAGATCTATGAAGAAGGGAAAATCTATGACCAAACAAAAGATAGAGAACATGAAATGCAAAGTGGATAATTTTGATTACAGTAAATGGAAAAGTTTTTGTAGGAACAAAATCAATGCAACCAAGATTAGAAGGTAAGCAGAAATATGGGAAACAAGTGTTTCTGATAAAGGTCTCATTTCTCAAACATATAAAGAACTGAATCAAATTTATAAGAACATAAATCATTTCCCAATTGACAAATGATCAAAGGACATGAACAGGCAGTTTTGAAAGGAAGAAATCAAAGCTATCTGCAGTCATATGAAAAAATGCATGAAATCACTATTGATTAGAGAAATGCAAATTAAAACAATTTTGAGGTACCACTTTATACCCATCAGATTGGCTAATATGACAGAAAAAGAAAATGACAAATGTTGGAGAAGATGTAGAAAAATTGAGACACTAATGCATTGTTGGTGGAGTTGTGAACTGATACAACCATTCTGGAGAGGAATTTGGAACTATGCCCAAAGGGCCTACCCTTTGATCCAGCAACATCACTACCAGATTTGTATGCCAAAGAGATCAGAAAAAAGGGGAAAGGATCTATACAATCTATACAAAAATATTTATAGTACCTTTTTTTGTGGTGACAAAGAATTGGAAGTTGAGGGAATGTTCATCAATTGAGGAATGGCTGAACAAGTTGTGATAAATGGAACACTATTGTGCCATAAGAAATGATGAGCAGGCAGACTTTAGGAAAAACCTGGGAAGATTTACATGAATGGATGCTGAGTGAAGTGAGCAGAACCAGGAGAATACTGTACACAGTAACAACAACATTGTGTGATGATCAACTATGACAGACTTAGCTCTTCTCAGCAATACAACCATCCAAGACAATTTCAGAAGACTCATGATGGCAAATGCTCTTCACGTCCAGAGAAAGAACCATGGGGTCTGAATGCAGATTGAAGCAAGCTAGTTTCACTTTTTTGTGGTTTTGCTCTTTTGTTCTGTTTCTTCTTTCACAACATGACATGCGGAAATACATTTACATGCTTGCACACATATAACCTATATCAGATTTCTTGCTGCTTTGGGGAGGGGGGATGGAAAGGAGGGAGAAAAAAATTTGAAACTCAAAAATCTTACAAAAATGAATGTTAAAAACTTTCTTTATGTGTAATTGGAAAAATTAAAATACTATTTACAAAAAAAAAAAAATCATGCCATATATTGCCTGTGAGGGCTCAACCCTCAATTTCCTCATTTGTAAAATGACAGATTTGGACTAGTTAGCCCCTAAGGCAAGAGTTCTTAACCTTTTCTGTGTCATGAACCCCTTCTAGAGACTGGCAATGCCTATAGACCTGTTCTCAGGATGTTTTTAAATGCACAAAATGCCTAAGATTACAAAGGAAACCAATTTTATTGAAATAAAATTATAATTTCTTTTCAAAGTTTATAGACCCCAGATTAGGAACCCCTTTAAGATTCTTACATTAAATTAAAGATCCTTTCCAGCTCAAAATCTGTGGTCCTGTGACCCTACAAATTGAGGAACCTAAAACAGGCTTGTGTGCTCACTGAATATGTTCGCCACTATCACTCAGGAAGTGCCATAAAAAATTACAAATCAAAGAGCTTGGAGTCCTTAGAGATGGGAAAATCCTCCAGATACTCCTTATGGATGAAATTATGTACACTGCATCAAATTCTAAAACATCGAAGTCTAAATGAGATCCATGACCATTCACCAAGTTGAGTGTAATTATCGATGCAGGAAAAATCAAATGGACAGAGAATGTGGATTATTGCAGCCCTTTTCAAAGTGTGGGTCAAGACCCCGTATAGGTTGCTAGTGGAAAAAGTTTAAGAAACTCTGGTCTAGGGCATGGTATGTAGTTGGAGTTTGTCCATCAGGACATAACTAGGTGTGTGCAGAATGCAGGCCGGCTGTACTGGGGGGCTCGCCCAAGCCTGTGGATGCTTCTGAGTACGTTTACCCAAGTGGGTACAATAAATGAGCAACGAGGTGAAGGGAAGGAAGAAAACACGTTGAACTGCCTTTGCATCCTGCAGCAGGGTTTCTAATCATCTTAGCTATTCCCTAAAACAAAGAAAGACCATCTACTTAACACTCATATTCTCCCAGTGCTCCGTATCTGTGAGTCACGAAATACTCCAATTTCCACAGAATTGGAGTCGAGAATCACGGAAAGAGTAGTAGACAGGTGGGTGTGAGCAGACTACAAGACATCATAAATCAGAAAAACATACAGGAGAGGCAGGGTAAAGGATATCATTCGAGAAATGTGGGGTTACTAGAAATTCCATATGTATGTGTACATAGAATTCATACATATGTGCATACATAGTTCATACATATATAAATATACATGTATAAATGTAAAAGTATATATGTATATATTTATAGATATAGAAATGGACTTGGATACGGATACAGAGATAGATGATATAGATACAGAAATAAACACAGACACAGGTGCAGATATATTGATAGAGCTAGATGTACAGATACAGGTATAGACAGTTCTCATTCTATGAAAGTGGACCCTTCTTCAGGCCTTTATGGAAAGCAATTTTTATGTAATGCAAATGCCCACAGATGTGGGAAAGGGAGGGAGGAAGGAGGAAAGCCTTGTGCCCATGGAGGGAAGGACCCCCATGGTTCAAGGACACATGGAGGCTGAGGGCAGAGAAGTAAGAGCAGGAGGAGGAAAATGTGGGACAGGGGCCGGTCACATCGGGCCTGGCTGGATCCTGGTCTGGCTGGGCATCTGTTATACTTTCATTTGGAGGGTAGTTTTTTTTTTAGGTTTATTTTTGGTGGAGGTGAGAGGCTACAGAATGCTGAGCTAAGGGGCAGGAGAAGGAGATAGAAAGAGAGAGAGAGAGAGAGAGAGAGAGAGAGAGAGAGAGAGAGCGCAAAGTACTATACAGTAAAAATTACATAGGTTTTTTTTTATGCAGATTTCTTTATGTAAAGTTGAATTTGCATAATGTGAGTTTGCATAAAGCCACAATTATTTGTATAGGTGTAGAGCTGGGTGTAGATATAGCCATGCAGTGCAGGCTCTGGACTCACTCTCCCAATTCATGCTCAAACAAGCAAGGCAGCTCCCCAAAGGGTACCTCACACTACATCTGCCCTTGGGGCTCCAGGGGCTATCCTGAGGGGCTGCAGTTTTTAATGAGATGACTTACTAGCCCCGATCTGATGTCTTGTCCTCCTTATATAAATTAACCAACTAACATCAATTAACTTTTACAAAGAGATATTTAGTAAGAAGGTGTAGTAAGGACCAAAGTACAGCAACAATCCTCCAGATGAAGGCTCTGTACTCCCCTCTACTCACCCACTTGGTCTTTGGGGATTGCAAATTTGTACTTTAAGTGGTTACTACAAAATACTCCCCTCTCCTCCACCTCAGTCACAATAGACTTCCCAGCCCTATGAGTCCTTCTCTCCATGGCAAATTCCCCATCAAATTCACTGGGTATGGCAGGATCAATCAGAAGAGCTTTGCAGGCTCCTCATTGGACTTGGGCTTTGTGATCACCAGCTCTGGGGCGATGGTCAGTAGGATCTCAGACAGCTCTAGTGGAGCTTCTGGTCTCACTGGTCACTCAGGCTCTTCCCTTAATAAATCCTTACATCTTTTAGAAGATTTAGGATATCCATTTATCCAAAATCAGGAAAGAAGAAACAACAGGTAGAGTGATGCTGGGTGTGTTTGGATGTGTGGTTGCCAGGTGAGAGAATGCTGCCAGGGAAGCATTCCTTGGAGTCAGAGGACCTTGGTCTAAATCCCACCTCTGACCTTTCCAACCTGTGCAACCCTGCGTGCGTCACTTGGCCTCTGAATTTCCTCATCTATGACATAAGGATTCATGGCCCCTGAGGAAACTTCTGGTCCAGGATTTTTAAAGCCCTTCATTCTAGGTGTGGAAACCAAGGCTCAGAGACAGGAAGGGGACTGAGCAAAGGCCCGCAACTACTTGCAGAGCTGAGCCTAGAACCCAGGACTTTTCACTGGCAGTCCAGCAAACTCACTTTGCTGCCTCCCTGGCCCTGTAAGCCTAGTAATCCTCCCTTTGCCCCGCCTCCAAATCAAGACGTTGGATTGGGCAAATTGTTTTTGTTTTTTGTTTTTTTTTTTTTTTTAAATTTATTTTTTATTTACTCATTTACTTTTAATTTACAAGATTCAGTTCCACAATCACTTGGGTTTCAGATTTTCTCCCCTCCCTTCCCCCTCCCCCCCATGGTGGCGTGCAATCGTGTATAGGATCTGTAAATACTTTCACATTGTACAATAGTTTGGTCATATAGAAGGGCTGTAACCAATGAGTGATCACTGGGAAAAGAAAAAAAAAAAAAAACAAAAAAACAAAACCAGACATGAAAGAGAATGATAGCTAGTTTTGCTTCAGTCTCCATTTAAACTATAGTCTTTCTATATCTTTCTCTGAGTTTAGGTAACTCCTTCCCTCTTGAGGCTTGTAGAGTTGTCTTTAGCTGTGCGTTGTTGAGGATTGGATTGGGCAAATTGTAAGGTCTCTCCCGGATCCTGAATTCTGTGATCCCTTAACACGTGCACTTGGCAGAGAGGTGGCACCATGGATGGAGCATGGGACTTGGAATCAGGAAGAACTGAGTTCAAATCCTGCTTCGGACACTTAGGAGCTGTGTGATTCTGGGCAAGTCAAGTAACTCTTCTGTGTAAAATGTGGGTATAATAATAATAATATCTGCCTCACTGGGTTGTAAGGGCCGAGTGAGATAATATGTAAATGCTTATTATTATTGCTATTACTATTATTACAACTTCTCTTCCTCCTCCTCCTCTTCTTCTTCCTCTCCCTCCTCTTTCCTGGGAGCCAAGAAGGTGAGCTGAAGCATAGCTTGTAGTCAGTACTAGCCTACAGAGACTACAAATCCCAGCATGCAAGCCCAGCTGGCTGTGTACCTTCTCCTGTCTGTGTTTCCCTCAGCCCCCAGCACAAGGCACTTAATCAATGGCTGCCGATTTCATTGTCTCGGGGCTCCCCTACCTCTGTGCTAACACGCTGCCCCCAGCCCAGGTCTGGCTCACATGCACCTTCCCAGCCTTGTTTCCCAGCATTCCTCCATATTCCCTGCTCTGGCTCCAATGTTCTTCTGCATTCACCCAGTCAGCCATCTTTTCCCACATATAGGCCATCCTCCAGACAGAAATTTATTCCTTTTCATGTCTGCCTCACAGAGCCCAGCCCTTATCTTCCTTCCGGGCTCAGATCATGACGTCTCCTGCAGGAAGCTCTCCTCTGAGTGCTGTGGCTCTCTCCTTTGCCCCACAATCCTGTATTAGACTATTGTACCATTCTATTCTACTAACTTACACCTACCTCCTGCATCTGAGAGTGGATTTTAAATTCCTGGATGACCAGTTAGGAGGTTTTGGGTTTGTTTTTGCTTAAATTTTCCTGTCTTTAGCCAGTACCTCATACATTTCCCCCCAATCCGGACCTGTGATTTCACTGGTGTAACCAGCTCCTGGAACACCAGCGTTCATGTTTCCTGCAGCTTATGGTCTGTGTGTTGTCTGGGGTGTGGAGAGAGTGAACAACTTTCCCGTGGTCACGCAGCCAGAATGTGCCCGCCAGGACGTGACCTCAGGTGTTCCTGATTCTGAGGCTGGAGCGCCCTCTCACTATACCCAGCATCATCACCACCGTGGTCATCTCACCATTCACAATGGCTCCCAATTCATCCTGCTTTGTTTCCAAAGCGCTTTCCTGAGAGCTCTGTAAAGGGGTGTGTGTGTTATCATCATTATTTTATGGAGGAGGTAGCCAGGGCTCGGGAAGGAAAAGCAGCTCGTCCAGGCTCACCCAGCTGTGTGGGGGCCGTGCTTTGAATCACACTTGGGCCTTCCGACTCCGAGGCCCGTGCTTTTCCCTGTTAGGCTGCTCTTCATCCACTTTCTTGTTCACTTTCCCCCCTCTTCCTCTCCCTTTAGTCTCTTTCCTTGCCCCCATCCTCACTGTTGCCAGTGACCCTGAGGACAGTAAGCGGTCCCTGACTCCTGGCCTATGGATAAAGCTGATCCCCCTACAGGCAAACACAGAGCAGCCACGGAAATAAGCCTTCCAGGGGCTGGGGGTAAGGAAGAGGAGCCGGAGCTTCTTTGTGGTGATTCTCATGAGGTCTGGGGGATTAATGAGTTTGGGGCCCTTGTGAGCTGATTTTTAAAAAAATGAAAGCCTAACCTTCCTCCTTTACTTCTCTAGTGGGGCTGTGTGTGGATTCCCGCTTATAATGCTGGGCTTGGTCGAGTTATCAATGAGTTTTGCTGACTTTGTTTTAATTTTTCCTTATGAGGGATGGCTCTCCAGGAGGGGGAAGGAAAGGGATGTATTTAGAAATGAACGGGATAGGAAAACAAGATCTGTCAATAGACTTCTACAATCAATTCAGATTTAGAATTCTACTATGTATGTAAACCAGTACATCCCAGCAGCGGCCCGGCCTGGATAGAGAGTGAGAACTGTTACTTAGCGCCTGAAGGTTTGCCAGAGGCCCATCCGCACATCGGCTCGGAGCTTCCTAACTACCCTCTCTGGAACGAGGGACTTTGGGTACTATTAGCCTCAAACAAAGCCGAGGCTGAGAGAGGCTAAGTAATTCAGCCAGTGTCACACAGTTAGTCTGTGTGTGAAGTGGAATTCTAATCCTAGCCTTTCCAAACCGCGCCGCCTCCTACATTAATACCAGGAATATCAGTTATGATTATTTAGGAGATCACAGACTTAAAACCCTGAAGGGTTCACAGAGGTCAAGTTTCCGATGAAAAAACTGAGATTAGAACATTTAAGTGGCAGCTAGGTGGGGCAGTGGAGAGGGTGCTAGGCTTAGAGTCAGGAAGACCTGGGTTCAAATCCCACCTTATCACTTACTAGCTGTATGACCTGGCCAAGTCATTTCCTCAGCGAGAGACAGCTCATTTGTAAAGTGCCTGCAAAATGGGGATAATGATATCACTTACCATATAGTGTTGTTTTTAGGAGCAACTGGGAAAGCTTCTATAAAGAATGTTGCAAGCCTTAAACTACAACATAAATGTTAGTTATCATCATCATCACTACTATATTGTTATGTGACTTGTCTAGGGTCACACAGCAGCCAGTAAGTATTTGAATCAGGATTTGA
The DNA here is from genome assembly GCA_028646515.1 of Pseudochirops corinnae. Classification (NCBI taxonomy): domain Eukaryota; kingdom Metazoa; phylum Chordata; class Mammalia; order Diprotodontia; family Pseudocheiridae; genus Pseudochirops; species Pseudochirops corinnae. The sequence continues at coordinate 355,364,259 of CM053586.1, forward strand.
ACCCAGGCCTTCCTGCCTCCAGGTCCAATCCCAGATCTACTCCTAAATAACCAGCTGGCAAAGGGGGTAGAGGGTGGGAGGGAGAAGGGTTATAAGAAATTAAAATGAAGTCTGTAAGTGAATATGCCACGTTCTTTTAAAAAGACCAAACAGACCTTTAAAGCAGGGGCTCTTAACCTGAGTTCCACAGATCCCCAAGGGGTCTGTGCATAAATTTCAAGGGGTCTTTGAACCTGTCTTCATAGCCATCCATCCACCCATCTATATATACAGATCTGTCTTTTGCAGCTCTCTGTAGAATTGGTTCCCCTTGTAGTCCTCGGTATTTTACTGTTTGCATTTAAAAACAGGAGTGTGACAAGGGACCTCTTAGCAGACTGCCCAAGGGCCCCATGACTCAGAAAAGGCTCAGAAGGCCTACTTTCAAGGATGTGGGATGGATCACAGAGGAGTCTATTCGGCCGGCGCTGCTTGTCCACACTCGAGGTCTATCTGTCCAAACCTGCTCCTGGGCTTGAGGAGAAGCACCTTCTGACTCTCTTGCCTGACCCTCCCAAACTGGTTCTTCTGCTCAGGTAGAAGCTGCCGCGTCACTGGTGCTGACGGCCGGGAAGCGCCCACAGTTATGGGATTCCCCAAGTGATCTGGGCTCCTCCAAAGGCAGCTGAGGCCATTTACTCAAGCCCTGCCCTCCCATGGGGGGAAGGCAGGTAAAGTCTGGCTAGGTGGGGCCCAGCCCTGGGAAGGTGAGCGCCTTTTGGCCTCCTGCCTCCCTGTCTGCGGCAGCCTTCCTGCGGCTTCTCTCAGTGCTCAGTAGCTGGAAAAAACCTGCTTTGGAGTAGGATGAATCTCTGCTCGACCACTTACACGCTGTATTCTTGAATGAATGAACTAATGAATGAATGAATGAGCCAGCAGTCTTGTAGTAGATGCTGGAAATCTACTCCCAAGAGGTCAAAGACAGAAAGAAAACACACACACACACACACACACACACACACACGCACACTTTTGTTGTTGCAAAAAAACCTAAACCAACTGAAACAAAGTAGGGGCCCATCAACCACAGGATGGCTAATGAAATTGTGAGAATCCAGAGAAGCATGGGAAGACAGGTGAGTTGGCATGGGGCTGAGGAAAGAGCCCTGCTTCTGGAAAGTCACAGGATGTAGGTTCAGATCCCACTTCTGCCCTTACTGTCTATGCATCTTTGGGCAAGTCAGTTTTCCTCTGTGTGCCTGTTTTATCAATTGCAATATGAGGGGGAGGCATTAGATGATTCCAAATCCTCTTGGGTCCATGATCTGAGGAAAGTCAAGAGTCAGGAGGACAAAGAGGTGTCCTGGTAATGACTGATCTTGGCCCAAAGAGAAGAGATAGGAAATGTTACTGCTTCCTTTCCTTGGAAAGGTGGGGACTATGGCTGTGGCATGTTGAATACACTGCTAGCATAGAGGTTAGTTTTGCTAAGCTGTTTTTCTTACATAGAGAAGATTCACTAGGGGTGTGTATGGGGCAGGGAGAAGAGGTTGTACATCCAGAAATGACTGTGGGAGAAATGCAAAAAGCATCAACTGAAAAATTAACCATCACCACCAAGATGGGTGGGGGATCCAGGTGTGAGCTCCCCAGGGCTGCCGGAATGGAAAGCCCAAAGACTGAGGCCCAGAATTCCTAGTAAGCCTTGTTCTCTCTCTTCCTGAGCTCACTTACCATCACCAGAGACACATGAATCGATTGTGACCTGGGGCTAGAGGCAGATGCCGGGGCATGGCCCCTTGCGACACTGCAGAGGTGTGGAGGGTTTGTTCAGGAAGCATCCGAGTGGGGTGGAGGACAAGAAGAACATTTCTGTTGTGCCATCTAATTACTTAGCACCCGAGCCCACTGCCAACATCCCGGCTGGCTCCCAAGATGGGCAAGGCCATCCCTTTGCAGGTTGGCAGGAATTGCTTGGTCTCAAGTGGCCTTTCTGAGTCATTGCTTTGAGGCTGCAGGCCACCATAGGCAGGCACCCCCACATATACACACACAGAGGAAAGAAGAACAAGAGCTACGCAGAGGTGAGGAGAGGAGAGAGAGGAGGAATCTTCTGCAAAGTCAGGATTGCTAACAAAACGAGAGTGACTGTTTGTTCCTGTGGTTGAAAGACTCTGGGGTCTATCTTGTTTCTAAAAGGGTCAGACAGCATCTGTGACCCTGAACATATTCAGAAAACTGAAAGTGACCCTGGGGATTTTGAGGTGGTTTCCCTTTGCCCTCATTCTGGCCCTCCCCCCACATCCAATCCCAGCCAGGTTTTACGCCTACTTCCTCGACCTCCTCTTCTTCATCTTCATTCAGCATCTCCTTCCACCCCCATCTTCTCTTCTCCATTCCCTCAGTCACTACTCTCAAGGCCTCTCATCGCCCCTTTCCTTGCTACAGCTTTTAGATTGCTGTATGACCTTGGACAAGTCCTTTACCCTCGACCTCAGTTTCCCCATTTGCATCCTCAGGGTCCCCTTAGGTCCCTTCCAGCCTCTCTAATCCATTCTCTACTAAAGCTAAACTACTGCTCTCAGTCTTCACCTCCTGCCTATTTCCCTCTGAAGCTCAGGGGACAGGCCGGTGCCTGCAGGAAGACCTTTGCCGATCCCCTCCTTTGCTCTTCCCCTAGTCCTTCCCCTCCCCCAGCTCCCACTCGCACCAGGGAAATGACTGCACATTGTTTTATTTATTTCTAAACACAAACATCGTTCCCCCTGATAGGATGTAAACTCCTGGAGGGCAGAGACTGCATCTGGTACAGGGGCTGGTGGAATTGAATGGAGCTGAATTGGATTTTGTTGTTGCTGGGCTTTGTGTAATGCCTCCTCTGAAGGGGAAAGAAGGGCTTAGACTTTGGGGACTAGGAGATTTTCGTTTCTTCCTGATGCGAGGAAGCATCATGGTTTGGGGCTGGGAGCCGACTCAAGGAGACTGTGAGCAAAGAAGAGAGAACAGAGTGGGAGAAGAGAGGCAGTGACGGGCTTGCCTGGACGTGTGGAGCGGAGTGAGCATGGCAGCAGAGGGGGCGACCCTTCATATCCCTGCCCCCTCAAAACCATAACCCGGTTAGATGGGAGACGCAAAAGCTAAAGGAGAAAGCAGCGTGGCGGAAAGGGCACATCGTTTACCAACGGTGCTTGTTCAGGAGGCTGGAGCCCCATAACAACGAATCAGTCAAGAAACATTTCCTAAGTGCCTACTATGTGCCAACCACTCTGCTGAGGGCCAGGGACACAAACAGAGGTAGAAGGCAGTCCCTGCTGTCAAGGCAGAGACGATCTTAGTGGAGAAGCTGTGGTCCTCGTCCCCTTTCCTGAACATCACTCCAGTGAGGAACCAAGGGTGTCCCCTTCCAACCACATCCAACAGGGGGGTATTTGGGGCTTAGGAAAGCAAGGGATGAAGCATGAGACCAAAGTGGCCAGGTGGCGGGTGGTGCCCTCCACAGGGGCTTGGGAAGGTCACAAGAGGAGCAGGTTTGGGGGGAAGGTAATGAATTCTCCTTGGCTGACTGGAGTTTGAGATTCACGCAGGCCACTCATCCATCCAACTGGCAGCTGGTGGGATTGGAGTTAGGAGAGAGGTGAAGGCTAGGAATGGAGATCTGGGAGTCATCTGAACAGAAATAACTATGAGATCCAAAGGAGCTCACGATGGCAGACGTGACCACATGAGAGACCGTAGATGGAAGGGAAGAGGGCCCAGGGCAGAGCTGGGGGGGGAAGAGTGTGCCTGCCACCAGGGGACAGGAGCTCTAAGACCATCAAGCAAAAGAGACTGAGGGGTAGTTAGACAAACAGGAGGAGAACTGAGAGACTGTCCAGGAGGAGGAGCTGGTCCCCAGTGGCACAGGCTGTGGAGAGACCCTGAAGGGTGAGGAAGGAAACACACAGGCTATTTGGTGGGACAATGAAGAGATCACAGAGAACCTGAAAGGGAGCAGGTTGAGCTGAGTGAGGAGAAGCCAAGAAGCTGAAAGAGAGTGGTCCCCTTGAGGGAGAGAGGATGAGATAAAGATGAGCCGATGGGCTGGCATGGCCTGGAGTGGATAGGGAGCCACTGGGGATCACTGAGGAGGGAAATGCATGGTCAGAGCTGAGCTTTAAAATATCACTGTGGCAGCAACGTGGGCTAGATTGGGGATGGCGACAGCGGGTAGAAAGCCACTGCCATGGGCTGGGTGAAGGAGGGGTGCTGAGCCACGGAAGGGTGAGCTCGGGGGAGAGGTGATGTCATTGAAACCCAGCCGGCCTGCTCATTCTGTTTTTCACTCTTACCTTCTGAATAATGAAGAGGAGGGGGCAGGGGGAGCTTACTCACTCCCTGGCTCCTTCTCCAGAGCTGAGAGCCGGCTGCCATGGTGATGGAAGGATACAGGGTGGGGGAAGGGCAGGGAGTTTTATCCGCACAGTTACTGCAATCTGTGGGGCTGGTTCTGGCAGCATGTCCCTGAGAGTGCCCAGCTCAGAACAGCCAGCCCTGGGAGGGCAGAACGGGGGAACGGTCAGGGCTGGGCTATCTGGACTGACAACGGCCCTGTGCCTGACCATGTGTGGAGGAGGGGATGTGACCCATCACCCCACCTTGGTGCTGGCTTAGCACACACCTGTGGAAATCATTCCCTGGCTCTCTCTTGGGAGACCACTATAGTGACCAGGCCTATGTTTTACTTGGTATAAGGAACTCCCAGATGCAAAACCAAAAACCAAAAACCTCGCTTTAACGCAGCACAGAGCAGCACTCTCTCTGCATTTCGTAGTTTTAGAGAGTATGTTAGGGCAGCAGGAGGTTAAAGTACTTCCCCAGGGTCACACAGCCAAGACATGTCAGGGGTCAGACTTGTTCTAGACTCTTCCTGGAGGTAAGGCCAGTCTATCCACAATTCCTTGGCTTCCTCCATTCTAGCAGGCCAGAACCCCTACGGTGGGGCTCCTTTACCTCGTTCATGTCCTGGACCTTGTGGGTGCATCTGGTGACGCCTCCAGTCCCCTTCTTGGAATCATGATTTTAAATGCATCCTATAAAATGTAAAAGATTACAAGGGAAACTGACTACATTGAAACAGATCTATCAAAAGATTAAACAAATTCAGGCACCCCAGGTTGAGAACCTGGTTTTCCATAATGCTCACAGCGGAGCCTTTCCACCAATCCACAATGGGGAGCTGTAAGCATCAAGGTGCCATATAAAATGACTGGAGATGCTGAGACTCGCTAGAGTTAAACAGTCTGCCCGAGGGCCAAGACTCAACCCCCATCTTCGGATCTCCTCTCTCCTGTTCTTTCTCTTGTAGCATTCGATGCTTCAGCCCTCTAGCACTAGGACTCACCCACTCATTGATTCCCAGGTTACAGGTTCAAGGGTAGTGTTAGGGAATAGGGGTTCCTGGTACAATTTTCTCCTCCTTGTCCTTGACTTGCCTGGGGCAGGCTTTTCAGTCTCCCTAGTCTGAGGAAAAAGGAGCCTGGAGGTCATCCCATGACTCCATCTGCCAAGTTCCTGGAGTCCATCAGGTAGAAAGGTAGGGAAACACAAATTATTGTTAGCAGCTTCCCAAATTCCTGGGGAGACTGGACATCTTGTGTTCCCTCTGTTGGGGCTCCAGGAATGATTCTGTTTCATGAAAGCATCTTCACGAGTTGGGGATCCTAAGCCCAGGGTTTTCAGAGTTTGAAGAGACCCAGGGACCATCTAAACCAACTTAGACCTCAAGGAAAATCCTCTTTATCATGTCCCCCCTAAATTCCTACTCTGCCTTTGTTTAAGGTTCTCCAGTTATAGAAAGTCCTCTGGCTTCTGGACAGATTGAATTGTCAAGCACTGTGGGATGGTGGGTAAAGAGCTGCCCTTAGAGTCAGGAAAATCCCAGTCTGAGTGTTGTCTTTGACATATTTCAGTTGAATGACTCTTAGGGCCCCTTGCAACGAAGAGAAGTTCTAGACTTGTAGACAAGTTGCTAATCTACACCAGTGAAGGGGGCTTCCATACAGGGAATTCCCTGCACCAGAATAAATTACAGTTCCTGATTTCACTACTGGAATCCAGGTTTCCTGTTGCCAAATCTAGAACTCTACCCACAAAGCTAATCAGAATCCTTCCTGAAACGTGCCCCTGCTGTTAAATAATCCTTCCTTCCTTCAGACTCCCCCCAACTTTGCCCTTCTGCAGACCCTCCTGCCTTTCATGCGAGTCACTCTTGGACATGTCCTATCTTTTCTCTCTAGTTGTGACCTCCGTGAAGGCAGGGGCATCGGCTCAACTTTCAGGTGCCCCTCAGCACCTATTGCAGTACAAGGACTGTCCCTTCCACCTGAAATACTTTTCCTTCAAACCTCTGCCTTCAAAATCTCCCCTCATCATGTTTCTAATGTGTATGAAGGTTTGCATTCTCCTCAGAACAACCTGGTGACGGAATATTTTATGTACTTCCCCCATTTTACTGATGGAACAATGAGGCTGACGGCGAGGGATCCTTTGCCAGTACATTTCTCAGACAGGATTGAAATGAAGGCACCCAATTAACGGCCTGCACATTGCTCTAGGTTCTAACAAAGCTTGAGTGCCAGCCTCCCAGCAGATTGCACTTGGAGTTATAAATTAAGTTGCTGAAGTCTGTTTTAATTCATTCTGCTAGTGCATGCTGTGAGTCACTTATGTTTAGCATTTCTTTTGGGTGTAGAAATAAATTGTCTGTCCCATGCCTGATTCATATTCTTCATTAAGAATTCTCCTTCCTATTTTCCTGTTTTTGGGGAAACCTTGGATGTGAACCATAACCTAAACCAAAGGTATCAAGCTCAAACAGGGAGAGATCTCTGCTGTCTCTATGCTGAGTCAGAAAACCACAAATTAACTCTATCTACGTTGCACTGTATTTTTACAGGCTGCTCTGGGTGTTTGTCACTTCTGACTTGTTTAGGCTTCAGGGAATTTCTCCCCAAGTTGCATGTGAGGTAGTTAGATGAAAGGGAGTCTAGCCCTTCTCAGAGGCCAGGCCCTCCCTGCCTCCCAGGATGAAACCCAGTCCAAACTGTGTACCTAGATCCACAGCAAGGAAACAGAGCATTGCCCAGCTCCTGTGGGCCTACGCATGGTTCTTCAGTGCCAGTCTTAAAGGAACTGGTGATGTTTATGGCAGAGGAAAGATGTAATAGAGACATAGAATTTTAAAACCTCACAACTGGAACAGACCCAAGCGCTCACGTACCCTCTCTAAACCAAATCAGAGGAAAACCAAATATCTATGTCACCCCCCCCAAAGTGGTTGTTCGTCCTGGACTTGGAAACCTCCAATGACAGGGAGCCCAGACCATCCATCACCTTCTTGGCCAGCTGTAAGATTTCCCTTCTCTTGCCCACATCAGCTTGTGTGTGATTTCCACACAGACTCTGGTCCTTAGTTCTACTTGCTGGGGCCAAGCAGAGCAAGTACATTTCATGGGGCACTGGACTATGGGCTCCTCAAGGCTGTGTGGCCTCCTCTTGTGTCCCCAGCTCTCAGCATGATGCCTGGCACACTGTAGGTGCTTAATAAATGTTTACTGGTTGATTTTAGTGACTGATGGTCCATATTTAAAGAGATCACTCTTGATCCTTGTCTTACTTTCTCCAGTTTATTAATAAACATTTATTAGCAAATGTTTATAATTCATAAATGTTATAACAAATAATTTAACAAGATGTTTATTAATAATTATTGACTGATGTTCTACATTTAAAGAGATCACTCTTAATCCTTGTATTATTTTTTCCAATCAGTTGATGAATAAACATTTATTAAGTGCCTACTAAGTTCCGGCTACTGTGCTAAGCGTAGGCTAAACAGACTCAGTTCCTCCAAATATTCCTTCTGTATCCTGGCTCTGAGAACCCATACTGTTCCATTTTTCCGTCACATTTGACTCTTTGTGACCCCATTTGGGGCTTCCTTGGCAAAGAAACTGGAGTGGTTTGCCATTCCCTTCTCCAGATCACCTTACAGATGAGGAGACTGAGGCAGACAAGTTTAAGTGACTTTCTCAGGGTCACACAGCTAGCAGAGTGGCTGAGGCTGAACTTCTTTGCACACTATGGTGCCACCTAGCTGCTCACTGTTATGTTTGCCCTCCTCCATCTGTCCTGTGATTTGTCATCATCTTTCCTAAAGAAGTTAATGAAATCATCAATAATTAGAGCTGGGAGTGATGGAAGAGATTATGTAATCAAATTCTCATTTTAGAGGGGAAGGATCACAAGGATCGGAGGAGGCGCAGTGACTTTTCTAAGGTCCTTCTGGTAATGGAGTGGTTAAAACAATAAATCAATGAGTGAGAAAAGTATTTACTATGTACAGAACACTATGCTAAGTGCTGGGGATATAGACAGACAAGTAAGACTACATAGGATCACGTGCGTGGGGACCACAGGGGCCATTCTGTTCTCTCTTGCTTCTATCCCAAGAAGTTCAATGCCTTGTCCGAGGTTGCACTGGGTTAGCTGCCATCTCTTCTCTCTGGGTCTCTGTCTCTCTCTGTCTCCCCTCATCTGTATTACACAAACAGTTACTTGTCTGCTGTATCCACTATTGGACCGAGTCCCTCGAAGGCAGGGACTGTGTTTTCACCTCTCTTTGCATTCTCAGTGTTTCCTTAGCACAATGCCTGGTGAATAATAAGCACTTGATAAATGTTTGTTAACTAAGTGACAGGCAGTGCTCTTCCCATTACATTAGCTTAAGAATTGCAGACTAGCTCAAAGGTCCCTTCCCTCCCGAGAGCTCTGCCCTTTTCTTGAACGAGCCTCTCCATTCCCCATAACTGCTCAGTTCTTCTTAGACTTCAGACTTCACCTAGGACTTTCTCAGACTTCACTTAGAACTTTCTCAGACTTCACCTAGAACTTTGTTTCATATCACTGGTCAAACCGGTCTTAGAATCAGTGTTCGACCTGAAAGCTGTGTTCAAATCCCAGCTCAGCCTCTTCCTACCCATTTGGCCTTGGACAGATCCTTGGTCTGTGCTTCTTTTCCTCATCTGTAACATGTGGAGGGAGGTAGTGTTCCAGAACCTCTGAGGATACTTCCACATCTCAATTAGGAGCCTATGAACTAGAAATTTCACAAGAGTAGGGACTGTATCATCTCTAACTTTTGTATCTCTCCAAGCAGCTGACATAAGGCACTGCACACAGTAGGCACTTAACGTTTGCTGTTATTACTATAGTAAAAGAAAATAATTAGATAGGCAACCAATGAACCACTGGATAGGGCTTCAGATCCTAACTCTGCAACTCACTGGCTGCATGACCTTGGTCAAAACAGGATATTTCTCAGTAAGTGTTTCCTTAGTTTTAGAAAGGGAGAGGTTGGCTAAATTGTTTTTATTTTGCTAAGATTCCTTTTTCATCAAGAATGCTATGAGTCATTGATCCATCATCAATTAACAATGTTTTATAATTTACTTTTTTATCCTGGACCTAACAAACACCAAATAAAATGAGTACTACCATATATGCAGCAGGAGAGAAACAGCAGATCCTTATGTCCAGAGTGCTCACTGTTTTATAAAGCTGTAGTCTCTCATCTACACACTTCTAGGAGTCCTGATTACTCAAGTTCAGACCTAAGATTTAACCAAAGGAACCCAGAATCCCAGATTCCCTGGTCTCAGCTGGTGCCCATCTCTGTCTCTCTCTCTGTCTCTCTTTCTCTCTGTCTCTCTTCTCTCTCTGTCTGTCTCTCTCTGTCTCTGTCTCTTCTCTCTGTCTCTCTTCTCTGTCTCTCTCTGTCTCTTCTCTCTCTCTGTCTCTCTCATCTCTGTCTGTCTCTGTCTCTGTCTCTTCTCTCTCTGTCTCTTCTCTCTGTCTCTTTGTCTCTGTCTCTGTCTCTCCCTCTCTCTTCCTCCCTGTCTCTCTCTCTTTCTCATTTTCAACTTAAAAACAAAACAAGAAAAAAGAGAACATTTCCCTGTACAGAGAAGAACATAAGAGAAGATTCAATATAAAACAATAAGTTTCCATCTTAAGAAAATCTAGCTCAATACTAGCTCAATATGTAGATCAATAGCAAACACACAGCTTTTCTTTGCTTCCATGCAGGCTTTCTTTTGTTCTCTGCCACACACTTTTCCCTGTATCACTTTTTTCCCCTCCCTTCCCTCATACTCCTCTCCTCCACTCTAGAGAAGGCTACAATTAAATGTGGATATACACATACATACATATACACACAAACACATATACATACATGTCTATAAACATATACATATACACATATGCTGATACCTAATGCTATGCTTATTTCCTCCTATCATGTGTTTCTCTGAAGGTGGATGGCATCTTCCATCATAGGTCCAAGTCCTTCCATGTTTTTCTAAGTCAACCAGCTCATCATTTCTTCTATCACAGCGAATATTCCAACCAATCACATCCTATCTGAGAGACCGTCTATGAAAATTTTCTCCCAATTTTCCACCTTCCTTCTATTCTTGGTTATGTTGCTTTTATTTATACAAAAATTTTTATTTAAAACAATCAAAATTCTCCATTTCACACTTTAGCACTGCTCTTGCCTCCTAAGGTAATTTAAGGTGTGGTGCTGCTGAATCTGCTGCCTTACATTCCCCCCCTTAGTTTCTTTGGCGCTCTTTCTCTGTGGCTAATATTCAGACACAATCCTTTCTGTCCTCTCTTTGCGCACTTCTACTCAAAGCTCTTCCCTCTATCCAGAGTCAAATAACACCATAGAACTAAGCTGTTTTCTAATACGTTTTATTTATTAGAATTTTATAAAACCAATGGTTTTTTTTTCTAGTCCTGACACTATATTTTTTTGATTCCTGAGATTAACCCTCTCAAATATGGGAGTTAAGCCAATATCTCATTTTTGGTTAAGGACTCTATGGCTCAGAAGTTATGGCAGGAACATTACGCTGAGGTCCTACCCAGGGTAGGCTGGGCTAATTTCTCTTTAAGAGGTGTTGAAATAATTCTTGAGACTTAATTGATTCAGAGGATAAAAGGTTTGACTACTGATGTAGCCTCCTGGTGGTCTATGTACAAAAAAGCCAGGGCATAAAAATCAGCAGTAACTCCCTCAGGCTTCTGACCGGCAGACCATCATGGGCAACCCAGAAGAGGGGAAGCAACACCCGGCTGAATCACTGCTGTATCCTGGCTAAATATTCTCTCTCTTATGACTATCAACCTTCTTTGGTTAACTGTCAGATGTTCTGGATGTGTGTCATCTGATGCTAATCCCAAACCTGAGATATCAGACCATTTCCAGTTAAAACTTGCCTAAAGGAATGTACAACAACCTAGAAATTTATTCAGGTTATAACTGTTTAAGTCTTTATTTGGGAATAAAAATAAACTGCTGGAAAGAGCCTGGGGTGGGAGTCAAAGGGGTCTACAATGCAGCCTCAGCTTTGTCTCTGATTAGCTGTGTGACTTTGGGCCAGGGGCAATCTTTCTGTCTCTCAGTTTCTCTGTCTATAAAATTGGAATAATCACACATTTAAAGGCTTTTATGGATGGAGACATCAAGACATAAAGCAAGGGGATAGCTTAGGAAGGACACTGAGGAGGTGGAGAGCATGCAGAGAAGGGAAGGGTGGTGAAAGGCTTTGAGCTCATGTCTTATGAGGATCAGTGGGAAGAAACAGGAGTATTGAGCTGGGAAAAAAGAAGACTTGGGGGATATTTCAGGTAGCTGATTTCAGGCATCTGAAGGGCTGTCATGTGGGTACAGGGATTAAAATGACTTTGTTTGGTCTCAGAGGGTGATGGGGAGAAGCTGAAAAGGGAAAGCTCCTTAACAATTAGGGCTATCTGAAAGTGGAATGGGCTGCCTCAAGAGGTAGTGGGGCTCTCATTACTGAAGCCAAAGGACCACTTGTTGGATATTTTCAGGCTGGACAAGATGACCAGGGAGATCCTTTCCAGCTCTTCTGGGTTCTGTGACATGACTGAGGTCTCAGGGGTAAACTGTAGAGCTGGGATTCAAATCCTGGCCTTCTGACTTCGAGCCCAAGGATGCATCCATGTCTTTGAGTTGCCTTACTGCACACAGTTATTAGGAGGACAAAGCACCCTTACTTTGAAAAATTAAATCTATCCTGCAAATCACTGGTTAGATTTAGAGTTTCCAAGAAATCGCATAAGAGTTGAGAATGAACTTGAATGAATGAAATGTGAATGAAAAAAGTATCCATATTAAATATTCACTCTATGCCTTGCGTCCAGAACTTGTTTCAGGATCCCAGCTCAGGTGCTTCCTGGCTCTGGGACTCTGCACAAGCCTCTCAGCTTCTCTTGGGCTCCATTTTCTCACTGGCCCAATGGAATCAAGGTCTCTCCGAGCTCTAGGGTGACCAAGCGATGAGAGTATCCCGTAATCCTGTCCGGATCATTCTTATCTCACTGGCTTGTGGGATCATCAAATAAGATCACAAATGTAAAGTTCTTTGCAAAGCATAAAGTATCGGCTGCTACTATTATCACCAATAAGCATTATTAAGTGTTTATTGTATGCCAGGCACTTTATTATTACTATGAACAGTCAGTGACAATACACAAGTTTGATTTATCTCTCTGAATCTAATCAACTTGTTTAGTTACACAATATTTATCACTCAATACAGATGAGTCCCAAAACTCAAATATGCAATGGGATGGAAAAGTTGGTAAGCTTAAGAGAGGCTGGAATTCTATAGGGAGGCATGGTGGGATCATGGAAATGGCACTGGGTTTCTATTCAGAAGACCTGGCCCTATTCCTGCTCTGTTGCTAATGGCTGTGTCCCCCTGAGTGAGTCATTTCTTTTGCCTAGGCTTTGGTTTCCTTATCTGTGACATGATGGGTTGGACTAGATGGCCTTCAGGGTCAATGATCCGCCATCATGAGTCACTTCCCACTTCTGGGCCTCCAGTTCTCCATCCATGCAAAAAGGAGTTGGATTGGCTGAGCTCTGAGCTCCATTTCAGCATTAAATCCATCTAAATGGCACCATCCTGAGCCTTCCCCCCACTCTTGGCTTCTGCTTCCTCATCTATCCAGTGAAGAAATGGGGCTCCATGACGTCCAAGGCCCCTCCCAGCTCAGCCCTAGCTCGCGGAGCCAATATCATAGACATGGGCCTTGCCCATCGCCATCAGGGGCTGGGTTCTTCAGGATTTATCAACGTTTGTTGAACTAAGGCCTGCGGTCGTTTTCCACCAGATGGCGTTGTTTCCTTAGAGGACCTCAGGCTTGGGACCATTTATTAGACAACAGTGTCAAAAACACGGAAGTGGCCTGGCTGCCTTGGAAGGTGGGGCCAGGAAGAGTCTAGTCTCTTAGCAGCTCCAGGAAGGATGGCTGCCAAGTGGCCTTCCCAGGCAAAGCAGAAACCGACCCTCAGTGCTTCTGGGGCTGGGGGTGTAGGGGTGGGTGACTTCAGAGCACAGATCGGTGGGGGGGGGAGGGGGGGCAGGGACTCAAGGGCAAGGGGACAAACTCTGGTGAAGACTTTGCTCATGAAGTAGTAGAGGGTGAAGGTGGACCACAGTAGAGGGGTGCTTGTTGCCTGGACGCTGGCAGTCTGGGGATGGTCAGGCTACAAGGTGGGTAAGGCAAGATGAACGTCGGGTAGTCCCCTTCCCGTGTGAGTAGCCTAGGGCAGAGCCTGCATCTGTTCACAGGTGAGAGAGAACTGTCTTCTTATAAAGGATCCTCTGTCTTCTCTTCTCTCAGCAGTATCTCCTCTCTCTCTCTCTCTCTCTTTTTCTCTCTCCCCCCACTCTCCCACTCCAAACCCCTAACGTTTCCTGACATAGGTCATTTTCTATATATTATCTCAAGCTGTCACACACATGCGTCATTCTAGGAGATTAGAGCCTGTCTTCAGCCCCAAGAAAACTGATACCAATAATTCACATGTATCCTGCACTTTCAGGTTTGCAGAAAATTCTCAGGTTGTTGATTTAGAGCTGAAAGGACTTCAGAGATCCTGTCATTTGAAAAATGCAGTGACTGAGGCCAGAGAAGGTAGAGAAACATAGATGGTCTATTGCAGAGCGAGGCTTTTAACCTAGGTCTTCCTACTCTACTCTGGCTGCCCAGACATGGATTCCTTCCCATGGAGAACATTCAGTATGCCACTGTGGATAGAGCATGGAGACAGGAAGCCCTGAGTTCAAATCTGGCCTTGGATGATGCAATCAATCAGCAAGCACTGTGTCAGACACTGGGCTGAGGATACCAAAGGAGGCCAAAGACAGTTATGGGGTTCACAGTCTAAGAGAAGTCAGTTATTTTCTGTCTGCTTCATTTTCTTCATCTTTAAATGAGGATAAAACACCAGCAGCTTCCCAGGCTTGTAGTATGGATTAAGTGAGGTGGTTTCTATAAAGGGAGAAAGGCTGGACTATGATTTTATTGACAGGGAGCCCCCAGGTTAAGACCAGATCCTTTACCAAAGCAGCTTGGCTCCTGCTCTGGAACTTAGGGTCTCTGAGATTTGCCTTGAGCACTGAGAGGCGAGAAGTTCAGTGATTTGCCCAAGGCCATAACCTGTCTGTATCAGAGGTATGATTCCAACCTGGCTCTTCCTGCCTGGCTGGCTTTCTATACCTTACTACCTCTTAGGACTGTCGTAAGGATTCGCTGAGTTAACGTTCCTAAGGGGCTTTGCAAACCTTAAAATGCTACATAACTGTTAGTGATCACATCATCACCATTATTATGATACTTTGCAAATCTCCAAGTCCTATATGCATGTGAGTTCTCATCGTTTGCATTATTGCTCCTAAACTTACAGATTGGGAGCTGGACGCTAGCTTTAGAAGTCCAATGCTCTTTTTACAACCAGAAAATGAGACCCAGAGATGTCATGACCTGCCCCCACATCCTCCTGTCTCCACCTCCAGCTCTCCATTCACTCTCATGGCCAACGGAACAAGGTCCCTGGACGTGGGTGTCCCCCAAATCTAAGCTATTAAAGCTGAACACCGCACCAAGACTTCTGGGACACAAGCTGGTTGGCCAGCATGCCAAAACCTGATGGGGTTTAAGCCGAGAAAGAAGAGAAAAATTCTGTGGCACCTGACAGATCCTCCTGAATTCTGTTGTGTCTGGCTCAGTTGTCTTTGTCCTTCCACCCAGAAATCAATTTAGAAATGTGCTTCCAGTGTCTTTATTCAGTCCCACACCCCGTCTCCATCCAGCTTCAGAGGCAGGATTTCTCAGCAGGCCCCTTGTGTTGGACAGCGCCAAGCGGGCCTCCAGGAGGGTGGGCGGGCAGAGCCAAGCTGCTTGGAGCAGCCATGCATTCATCCCGCAGGGATTGCGGACACAGCCTGAGCTGCGTGCCCCCCTCCCCCCCCCCTGCCCCCAACTGCTGCTGCTTATCTTCCCAGGGTGTCTCCTGCTCGGGCCCCCCTCTGTCTCACCCTTCATTTCTTTTTTTCAATCACTTGGCCTTTTCAGGACTTAAACCCCCCTCAACAACAACAATGCTTTTTCACCGGTGGGGGTGGCTATTTTTATCCCTCTGAAACTCATATTCCTGGAAAGGGGTTTGTTTCCTGTTTTTTGCTAGAGGTTTTGGTTTTTTCTTAAAGAGGAAAGAAGAAACCAGGAAGTGTTATCTGTGACCAGGAAAAGGGAAAGTTTTTACTTATCTATTCTGAGTTTCGGTTGGATCAATAATCATACTGCCAACTCCTGTTTCTGTAGGTTTGCAAAGACTTTCCTCACAGCCACCCCATGAGGGGTGGGATTAACAGGCATTAAGTACCTCTGTTTTGCAGATAAGGAAGCTGAGGTCCAAGGAGGATACATTTCTTGTCCTCATGAGCACATAGCTGGCAAGAGCTTGAGACAAAATGTGAACCCAGCAGACAGAGTGGTACAGAGGAAATTCACATTCTAGCACTTTCATGCCCTTGGATGTCACTGAGAGTCGTTTAACCTCACCTCCCTCATCTGTGCCCAGTGTAGAGGCGATCCCTGGGTAGGGGAGCAGCTGAAGGAGAGACGCCCTCCACAACTGGCCACTAGCCACTGCTGCTGCCTGTGGAGGCTTTCCAAGCCAGCCCCAAGCTTGGCAGCAGGAGCAAGAAAAGGAAAGAGAAAGATGGATCATGTGAAGCCACCATTCCCCACCCCCCTTCATTCCAGCACCTTCCCTCTGTTAATTACTTCCTCATTACCCAGTATCTAGCGTGCCCTCTATATCTGCTTACACGTGGTCTCCTCCATTAGACTGGGAGCTCCCTGAGGGCAGGGACTGGCTTTTACCCGTCTTTGTATCCATCCCCAGAGTTTAGCACAAGAGTCTGGCACACAGTGGGTGCTTAACCAATGCGTCATGATGGATTAATGAGCCAGAAAACTGGGTAGGAAGAGGTGGAGAAGAGGACCCTGCAAGGCAGACTCTTGGGCTCCTCTAGGTTTTTCCCCTCATTTTATACCATGGGTGAGAGGTCATTTGTACCACTTGTGAAATGAAGGGTTGGGTCACATAACCTCCAACTCTCCAGCTCTAAGGCTATGATTTTATGACCTGAGTTCAAATTCTGACTCTCCTACTTACACCTAGGTGACCTTGGGTAAGTATGTATGTACCCTCTGAAGACATCAGTTTCAAAGGTCTCATTTCTGATTTCAGTGCATAAGCACCCCCTTCCACCAGGCCACATTGCCTGCAGGCTGGGAGGTGGACTGGGGAGAACCTCTGTCCTGGGCATAAGAAGCCCTGGACTATTGCCTCCCCTTTGCTATGGTGTGACCTAGAATTACAAAAGCTCGGTGTCTGGTAACAGTTCCCAAAGCGCTTTACACACACGATCCCACCCCATCCTCAAAAGACCTAGAAGGGAGGGAGAGAAAAGATGCTGCTCACTTCACAAGTGAGGCAAAGGAGATCAAAGAGAGAAAATGGTGGCAGGGTGTGTGAGAGAGTGTGTGTGTGTGTGTGTGCGTGTGTGTGTGTGTGTGCGCGTATGTGTGCGTGTGCGCGTGTGCGTGTGTGCGTGTGCGTGTGCGTGTGTGCGTGTGCGTGTGTGTGTGTGTGTGTGTGTGTGTGTGTGTGTAAGAGAAACAGAGAGAGAGAGGGAGACTGAGAGAGTAGGTGGGATTTGAACTCTTCCAGCTCTGGGTTCGGTACTCTCTCCACTACAAGGGACTTTGGCTTTCTTAACTGGAAAGTGAGGGGAAATGTCAAATGCACAGGTATAACTAGGGTAGGGTGATTGGAGCTTTGTCCCAGGGTAATTTAACAACACCGTCCTGAAAGCACTTCTTCCTCAGGTTCCTCTGCCCCTGTGGTAGCACTGGCAGCTTTACTTCAGGAAATCTTCCTCCTCACTCCTGTCTCACAGAAATTTCAATCATTTTCATATCTGAGGTGACTTAGCAATAACAATTAGGGAGTAGCAGACAGAGTGCTGGACCTGAAGTCAAGTCCACCTAAGTCTGAATCAGCCTCAGGTCATGCCAGCTATGTGACCCTGGGCTAGTCAGTTAACCTTTGTCTGCCTCAGTTTCCTCATCTTTAAAATAGGGATAATAATAGCCCCCACCTCACAGAGTTGTAAGGATAAAATGAAGTGATGTAGATAAAATGCTTTTCAAACCTTACATAAATGCAATCTCTGTTCTCATCAATCATTATTATTTCTTTTCTACATCTCCTCCCTTTTGCAGCCAAACTGTAAGAGAGAGACCCCTGGACGTTTTCGCCTCTCTTCCTGAGCAGAGTCTATTCCGAGGCTGTCACCTGACAGCTTTCCCAAAGGTCATCAATGCTCAGCTTCTACATGCTGGAGTTTTTCTCAGTCCTCATCCTCGGTGGCTCCTTGGCAGCATCTAACGTAGACACCGACTTCTTCTTCTGGACACTCTCGCCTCCGCGGGTTTTTTGACGTGCCTCCTGGTTTCTCCTGCTAGCCACCCAACTGCTCATTTTCAGCTTCCTTTCCTGGATCAGTATTGGTGTCTCTTGCTGCCTATGCTGTCCTGGTCTTGGTCTCTCTCTCTCTCTCTCATATCTCATCCATTCTCTTGCCTTCAGCTATCACTTCTATACAGATAACTCCCCAGTCTACATTAACCAAGGTCTTGTCTCTCTCCTGAGCTTGAGTCCCATATCACCAAACACCACCTGAATGTCCCATAGGCATTGCACATCGATTGTGCCCAAAACAAACTCATTATCTTTCCCTCCACAGTCATCCCTCCCTCCCAGCTTCCCCATAGTGTCACCGTATCCTTCTAGTTACCTTGGCTTGCTGCTCTTCTCCTTCCTCCATTCCCTGTTCCCAAACCATTGCCAAGTGTTGTCAAAGCTACCCTGACACCATCTCTCGCCTCTATTCCTTTCTCTTTACCCACTATAGCCACTATCTGAACTCATGGTCCCCATCACCTCTAGCCTGGACTATCCCAGCAGCCTCCTTGGCTTCCTGTCCCCAGTCTCTCCAGCCCATCTTCTTCACAACTGACAGGTTAATATTCCTAAAACACAGGTCTGACTGTTTCACTGTCACTCAAGAAGCTTCAGTAGCTCCCTATTGTCCGTAAGATACAAAACAATCTCCTCAACCTGGAATTTTGAGCCTTCTGTAGACTAGCTGTCACATTCATTTCTAGATATCATAAGATTAGGCCTGTTGGCCTTGAGGCCATCATGAGAGCTTCCCCTAAAGGGAGGCTGTAAGGTAGGCTGGCATAGTCAACAGAGCACTGGGCCTGGAGTCAGGAAGATTCCTTTTCCTGAGTTCAAATCTCGCCTCAGACACTTCCTACCTATGTGACCCTGAGTAAGTCACTTAACACTGCCTCAGTTTCCTCATCTGAAAAATGAGCTGGAGAAGGAAATAACCAACCGCTCCAGTATCTCTGCCAAGAAAACCCTCAATGAGGTCACGGAGGGTCGCACAAAACTGTACATTAACAACGACAAAACTTCCAGAACATATTCGTGGAAAAGTGACTGATGATGTTTTTCAAAGGTTAGTCACGCTGTATCCCCCAAATGATGGTTTTTCTCCCGCCAGCTTGTTTTTCTCCCTGATAACCACCCTCCAAGTATTTGTCTGCCACCAGCTGAATTTTCTTCCTGCTAACATCTCCCTCAATCGCTATTTTGCCCTGCCGCCTGATGTGCACTTCAGCCAGCTGCAGGGGGGGGTCCCCAAAGTCAGAGTCTGAGAAGCCCACCCTCCAGAGGGCACTGTGGAGCGCCCCCTTCCTGCCACATGGCCCTGCGCCTCTGTGCTCCCAATACAGTGCCCCCCCAGTCAGGAGCCTCAGCTGCATGTTGGGCCACTTCTCTCCCCCCCTTCCCCATCTTCTTCATTGCTAACAATAAAGCATGGCATTGAACTGACTCCCACTGGGCATGTTATTCTCAGCACCCGGGCTCATTAATGGATTGTTTTCCCTGACACCTCTCCTTAGACACAGACAGTCCTTGCCCTCGAGGGGCTCACAATCTAATGAGAGAAATAAATACAAACAATTATGTGTGAACAAGCTACATACAGGATAAATAGGAAATGACCAACAGACCGGAGGCACTAGAATTAAGAGGGGCTAGGAAAGGTTTCTGGCAGAAGGCTGCTTTCTCTGGAGATTAGATTGTGAGAGCATAATGTATAATTAGCCTACAAAGGCAGACTGGAGCTACTTTGCAAAGGCCTTGAAACACCAAACTGAGGAGGGCCTTTTTTTTAAAATCCCCCAAAGCCATGACGGGTTCTGGAGCATCTTGGGCAGAGGAGTGGTGAGACAGACCCATGTTTGGGGACTATGTGGACCCAGGTCAGGAATCCCAGCTTCACCCCAGGCCGGCTCTCCTGGTCCACCTCCAGGCCAATTAGGAATTCACCCGTCTGGGCTTTCTGGATCAAACTCATTGGTCTGTTCCATAATCCCAGGCTCACATTCAGCCAATCAAGAAAATTCCTGCCTGCCAGGGAGCTGCTGATGAGCCAGCCACTTCTGCAGGACAAATCCCCATTAGCTGCACTGTCTCTGCTCAAAGCAGAGAGGATAAAACCGTTGAATGAAACTCAACTTTTCCTTCTTTATGAACACTTTAAAGTAAACATGGCATGGTCCCAAAAGTGCCTGGGAGGCTGGGGCCCATGCAGAGGCTGGGGGCCCATGGGGAGGCTGCTGGTGTAGCCCCAGCTAGAAATGATGGGGGCGAGGGGCTGTAGGAGGGAAGGGAAGACAAGAGTTGGGAGATGGTGCTGCCATTGTGTTGGCAAGAATCCATAGTGGATTAGGGCCAGGAAATGAGGGAGGGGCAGGAGGCGGAGATGATTCCAACCCTTCCCGGCCTCATCAATGGGGGCACTGGCTTGGCTAGATTGTGACCCTTCTAATTCCTTTTCATCCTGGAGAATGCCTGTCCACTCAGCTTCTAGAAATCCTGCATGGAAATGTCTAGGAGCTCTCTTTTCTCCCTCAAAAGCCTCCTACACAAATCCTTTCCAAATGCCTCCGAAGTGACTCAAAACCATGGGACGATAATAGTAACTAGCTTTTGTACAGGTGTCCAAAGCACTTTCCAGGTATTTTCTCATTTGATCTTCAACAACCTGGGAGATAAAATGCTATTATTATCCTGATTTCACAGATGAGGAAACCGAGGCACACAGGTTGTTTGGGGTTTTTTTTGTTGTTTTTTTTTTTTTTTGGTGACGTGCACTGCCTAGGGTACTGCATTTGAACTCAGGTCTTCTTGATTCTAGATTCGGCAATCTGTCCATGGGCACCACTCAGCTGCCTCATAACTCTGGAGCTGTAGGGGACCTTGGAAGGCCTTCATCGTCTAGATGGGCAAACTAATGCCCATGAAAAGGGAGTGTTTTGCCTGTGATCACACACGTAGCATGGGCCAGAGGCGGACTGAGAAGTCAGCTTTCCGGGATCTGAAATCACTGGCCTGACCTTCCCCTATCCCAGGCTGTCTCCCTCAATATCAGAAGGAATATCAGCTCTTACAAAGGCAGGGGAAGCAAACCAAATTAATACTCTGTTTAAAGAGACTGGGACATGTGTAATTCATTTGAGAAAGAAGTTTGTCAAAGGTAGCACCTGCCATTTTAAATGGCAAGCTTCATTTATCTGGAAAACTCACTTATGGGAATGCCACCGACCATTCTGCAGGAAATTGATGAGGCACTTGGGAGACACATCACAAACCCAGCACAGAGGGAGGAAGGAAGGAGTGGTGATGGAGGGCTTCAGTTATCCAGACAGTTGCCAGAGCTTTCTCTCTGCCAAAAGCAGACTAGCTTACTAAATTCATGGCTTCCCTTAATGATAATTTCATCCTTCAGAATGGAATGGCAGAAAAGATGGGAAGTGCTCTTCTGGATTGGATTCCAGTTCAGAAGGTCAGAAATTTAGAGCTGAAAGGCATGTCAGATGTTTTCAGTCCAAGCTTCTCTTTTGTACAGATGAGGAAACTTTTGACTTGCCCAAGGTCACATGGTATTATGGGAAGGAGGAATTGGTGGCTGAAGTCCAAATGATGGGTACCTGGGTGGGGAGTGGTCACTCCATTCTGGGAATGGTCTGATGTATACCCTAGATTTTAGGGAGAACTCAATGGGTTCAGAGAGAACACAGCTAAGGCTCATGGCTTAAAAACCCACAGAAGTCCATGAAAGAGTTATGATGCACGTGATGACAAGGAGGAGGTTTCAGAGGCAAAGGAAAACGGTTCTGATGAGGCAGAAAAGAGGCAGTTGTGGGAGAAGACTGATGTGGACGTCTGGGGAGCTCACTCACAGAACAACTTCTACGTTTCCGACATGCACCGAAGAGGGAAGCAAGGGCAGGTAATGGAGGGTGAAGGAAAACACCTGCTATGGTCGGGTGAGAACAGCATCAGGAGCACTAAAGCTTAGAGACAGCTGATGCAGACAACAAATGAGGAGGAAAAGGAACAATGTTTGGGGCTTTAACAAATAGCCATCTTAGGGAAAAGAGGAGGATCAAACTGGGATAAACCGACTGATCAGGAGGGAGGGGGAAAGGAGCAAGGATGGTAGATAGGAGAGAAGGCAGTGCAGTGGGAAGGAGTCTGAGTTGGGAGCCAGAGGCCCTGGGTTCAAATCCCAGCCCTGCCACCACCTATTTGGGTGACCTTAGGTCTGTTGTTCTAATTTTTCTGGATCTCAATTTTCCTTATTTGTAAAAATGAAGGGGTAGATTAAATGACTTTTGTGGTCCCTTTCAGCTTTAAATCTGTAAGCCCATGAGTCTCTCTAGGCAGTGGAACCATACTGAACTTCGAAGTAAGGGTCATGGGTTCAAATCCTGACTCTCATTTACTGTTTGTATATCTTTGAGTAAGTCACTTCCTGTCTCTGGGGCTTGGTTCCTTATCTATCAAATGAGGGGCTTATACTGAATGGTCCCTAAATCTATGATCTGATAACCCTTATTTTGTGCGGTATGCCCTTGGAATTTTTAAGGAAAAAATGACAGATGGCAATACTAGTTTGCATTTCCACAGCACTTTGGGAATGTTATCTCATTTTAACCACACAACAATCCTAGGAGGTAGGTACTGTTTATCAGCCTCGTTTTCAGATGAAGGAACTGAGGGTAAGAAAGGTTGGGTGACCTTCTCAGAATCACACAATTAGTGAGTGATTGAGGCTGAATTTGAACTCCGGCTTTCCTGTCCATGCCAGTGCTCTAGCCGCTGCCCCACCCAGCTCTCCAGGGAGTTGAAGCCTGCTCCTGCTGAGGGGTCAGTTTCATGTGAAAATGTGGCTACTTCTCTGATTTGGTACCAGGACCAAAATGGTGGCCACGGTGAGGCCATGATGGCACAATTGAAGCTGGGATCATGATCTGGACCTTCTGATTCAATTGTCTTCATTGATGGCTCTCTGCCCATCTGCTGATACCCTTCTTGGACTCATTTCCCAACGGTCAGCAAACCTGATCCTGTCTCAGTCTCCCATTGCTCATGATACTGAGTTCCTGCCTATCCAAGAGCAAAGCCCACTCCTTTGGTTCTTTCTGCTCTCCATCTCAACCCTATAGCTCCAGTGTTCTCCCTCCAATCTACCCACACCTCCTACCGCTCCCTTTGGAACTCTCATTCCATCATCAACAAACTTCGTTCATTTTAAACTTCTTTTTCAGCTTCTGCTGCCATCCCCTCTCATCTCGTCTTCAATCTCTCTGAATGTAGACATTCCTTCTCCAATGCCCAAGTGGCCCTCATTGTAAAAAAAACCCAAACTAAAACAGCACTCAGTAGAGCCTCTTGTCCCCACCAGCTATCATTCTATGGCTCCCTTTCTTTCCTCAGCCAAATTCCTTGAGAATGATGACTTCTGAGCTGCCTCCACTTTCTCTTTCTGTCTTCTAAATCCTCCACAATCTGGCTTCTGACCTCATCACTCAACTGAAATTGCCCTCTCCAGAGTTACTAATGATCACTCCATTGCCAAACCGAATGGCTCCCCCTCAAGCCTCATCCTCCTTTATCTCTCTTCTTCATTGGACAATTAACTACCTCCTCCTCCTAGAGAGTCTACATTTGGCATTTTCATGACACTGCTCTCCTGGTTTTCTACCTACCTGACCACTTCTTCTGTGTCTCCTTTCCTGAATCTTCATTCATATCATGTCATGCAACTGGATGTGCCTTAAAGCTTTGTCTCTCCTCTCCTCTCCTTTCTCTCTCTTTCTTCTCTTATTTCTTCTCCCCTCTCTTTCTTCTTTCTTCCTCTTTCTTCTCCTCCCCTCTCCTCTCTCTTTTTCTTCTTTTCTCCTTTCCTATTATCTCCTCTCCCTTTTTCTTCTCCTCTCCTCTCTCTTGCTTCTTTTCTCCTCTCTTTCTTCTCCTTTCCTCCCCTTCCTTCTCTCACTTGGTGACCTTACCAGCCCTGGCAGGTTTCATCCTCATGATGACAATATCTTGTGCTCCATTCCAATATCCAACCTATTAGAGATTTCAAACAGAAAACCCCAAAGGCACCTCAAAGATGCCCAAAGCAGGACTTGTTTTCTTCTGCTCCTCTCCTGGACTTCCCTAGTGCTGTCGAGGTCACTGCCCTCCTACTAGTCACTGGGTTCAAAACTCCTGCAATCATCCTTACCTTATCACTGTCATTTCCCCTTCACCTTCAATCACTTCATTATTCTTCCCTGTGACAGGATCCTGGATCCAGAGCTCAACAAGATCTCAGAGCCATACGGTCCAACTCCCTCATTTTACAGATGAGTAAACTGAGTCCAGAGAGGTCTCAGGCCACTACATGATACAACGAATACCATGAACACATGAGGACTTTAGTAGCTTCCCCATGCCATGAAGTACTAAGTGAGGAAGCTTCCTGAAAGGCTCAAATTCCAAGTCATCCCGTCAAAGAGAAGACCTGTAGTCACAGCTACAAATTCCCCAGAAACGTCTTCTGTCCTGAATCAGCAAGGTTCCCTGAGCCTTGACCTTCTCTCTTTCTAATGCCAGGTGCTGCTTGGCCTAGAGAAGGACCCTACAACAACCTCCCAAGCATTGCTGGTCCCACCAGGGACCCCGGCAGCACTCCCCCGTTCCTGTCTCCATGACTGCCCCTTCTTATTGGATTTCCCTCCAGTGAAGCTTGTTTGGTTACTTTCTACTGCCCGCCTGTCTTTGTGCTGGGCTCTGTCAATGTGCCTGGCAATGCTCCTTGGCACCCCAAACCTCACTCAAACCACATGGGCAGGATTCAGTACTCTAACAGATGAGCATGGGGAGGAAGGTGTGTGTTCTTGGTTCTTATGTCCTTTTTTTTCTCCCAAGGAGAATGATCCCTAGATTGGAAAGGACGGAACCAATTGATCAATCAATAAGCATTTATTAATTGCCTACTCTGTTCCAGGCATCTTGAAGCTAAAGCACTGAGCTAAAACCAAAGATAAGAAAGGAGATTAGAAAAGCACTCCAGAATGGTCACTGGGATTGCTGAGCCACTGACTGTGGTCTTCGAAACTTCCTGGAGAAATGGAGAGACTGTAAGATCATAGATCACAGATCTGGAAGCACCTTCCAAGTTATCTGGCCCAACCACTTATTTTACAGCTGAGGAAACTGAGGCCCAGGGAAGTTAGGTGACTTGCCCGAGGTCACACAGGGAGTAAATACCAGAATTAGGATTTGAACTTTGCTTTTCTGAGTCCAGAGCCAGAATTCTTTCTATTGTACCCCATGATGCCTTAGTGGGATTTAGTCTAAAGATGGCTAAATTTGGAATAGGGGACCAATCAGCTCTACCACTTGTTACCGTTGCAATCTTGGGACAATCACTTAATATTCCTGGGCCTCAGTATCTTCATCTGTAAAATGGGGTGGGGAGGTTCTTTCCAACATGGGATTTAAGCTTCTTGTAGAGATCAGAATTAGGACAAAGAAATCTGAATGTAAAACAAAAAGCGGTGTAGTCTGTAGGCTATGGGTCTATCGCATTTGGTCTCAATTCTTGGCCAGATTTTAAAATGCACAATTAAAAAGAATGATTTGTGAGGATCTCATTTTCTAGAGAAGGGGTGATCCCAAAGAACCAGCATGGCTCAATCCAGAACAGATCTTGTCGGATTAACTCATCTTCTGTTTGGGCAGTTTACTCAGCTGGCAAACTAGAGGAATGCTCAGGTAGGATATGCTTAGATTTCAGGAACACGTTTGATAGACTGCTTAATGAAAAGACACCTGTAAAGAGTCAGGCTTGGGTTTGAATGCTGGCTTACTGGCCACTAGGTGGCGCCATAGTGCACAGAGTGCTGGCCTGGAGTCAGGAACATTCATCTTCATGAATTCAAATCCAGCTTCAGATATCTACTAGCTGGGTGACCCTGGCCAAGTCACTTCACCCTGTTTGCCTCAGTTTTCTCATTTGTAAAATGAACTGGAGAAGAAAATGGCAAACCGCTCCCGTATCTTTGCCAAGAAAATCCCACAATGGGTCATGAAGTATCAGAAAACGACAACAAAAAACTACCATTTACTACCCATACAAACTCGGGCAAGTTGCTTCGCCTTTCCGGGCCTCAGCTGCCTCATTTGTATATGGAAGCAGCTGGACCAGACTGATTTCAAGGTCCCTTCCAGCCCCAAATCAAAGACACCGGGATCCTACTTGTGTCATTATAGCCCATAGACTCAGACTGAAGAAAGCAGCCACTGATGATAATGGACTATGCAAACAGGAGCTATCATTATTTCAGAGCTGTGCTGCTCTGAACCTGGGGTTTCATTTTGGAAAATTTCAAGTACTACAGAAAGTCTATTCTACTGACTGCAGCCAGTTCTAATAGCACATTGAGAGAGAGACAGAGAGACAGAGAGAGACAGAGACAGAGACAGAGAGGCAGAGAGAGAGAAGAAGAAGAAGAAGAGAGAGAGAGAGAGAGAGAGAGAGAGAGAGAGAGAGAGAGAGAGAGAGAGAGAGGACAGAGTCTCTTCCTTTCCCCTCCCAGTGAGATTCAATCCAAATGAAGACTAATACACCAAAGACAGACCATGGATTAATAGCTTTCTACAATTCCTTTAGTTGTCAAGGAGACACCTCTTGAAGCCTCTTCTCATATACTTAAATACCATCAGGCTACTTTTATATCTATATTAGATGATTATAAAGTTCACAGTGTGATTTTCTTGCTTGTTAACAGGTCCATCACCAAATACTCCAATCACTGCTGAAGATCCGCTCATTCTTCCCATGGCTATTTTTATGAGGTCATCTCTCTAGAGCTAGAAGGGGCTTTGGAAGGCATTGAGTCTGACCCTCTAATTTTGCAGAGGAGGAAACTGAGTCTCAGAGAGAGGAAATAATGGCTAAGGTCACACTGATGGTAAATCCAGGCATAAACAAAAATTTATGAAATGCTTTGGACTTGCCAGACACAGGGCTTAGCTTGGAGAAGACTAAGAAAAGCAAAAGCCAGTCCCTGCCCTCAGGGAGCTCACAGTATAAAGGGAGAGATAATATGCAAACGGTCAGGGCAAATAAGACACAGACTTGGAAAAATTGAAGACAAGCCATGGAAGGAAACCTGGCATTAAAGAGCATCACAAAAGGTTTCTTGCTGAAGATGGGGCTTTAACTGGGACTTGAAGGAAACCCAGAGGTGGAGATGAGGAGGGAGGGAGTTCTGGAGCTGGGGGACAGCCAGTGAAAATGCCTGGAGCCTGGAGATGGGGTGCAGTGTGTAAGGAGAAGCCAGGAGGCCAGAGTTACTGGTAGAATACAAATGGATGTTCTTGGGCTCTCTGGTCCATGCTTTTTCCGCTGTAGCGATCTGGGGGTAGCATGTGGTGGGGGCAGTTGGTGCTGGTGAGGCCCCAGGCACTACAGCCTTGCCAGACACGGGTCTCAGGGCCCAGACAGCACATTTGACAGAGCGTGAATTCCACTGGGATTGAAACACCAGACAACCTTCTGAAAGTTTCTAGGAGACGACACACAGAGATGGGATGCAAGGCAAGAATGCATTTCGATCATTAGGACAGCTGCGGGGAAGCCAGATAGACTTAATACTCTCCAGCAGAAAGTGGTGAAAGGTAATTAGGGGGCTTGTTGGGGGAGGGAACTAGCTGGGCCCTCAGCGCTGTTTGGCAATGCTTCTGCAATTATTGACCAACACTCAATCTCTTGGTCTTTGTTTAAACTTCCACCCACTCTAGAGCTCCCCTTAGAGGAGATCTGGGATCCCAGGAGGCACAGAATGGTAGGGCTGGGGGTGGGGCGGAGGCCCACAACTTGCTTGGGTAGGAGTCCATGAGAAGAACCAACACTGTATAATCGTCATGTAGTCCTTCACACAAGCTTCCAGGGAGATATTTCCTTAGTTCCTGAAAGCGTCTGGGAGAGCCTACATTAGTATAATTGCAGGTGACCCAGAGGACAACAGAGAAACGTAAAGTGGGCGTAAGAAGGTCGCAAACGTATTACAACAATGAATTTAAGCAGAATCAGGAAAACAATCTCCGCAATGACTGTAATAATGTAACCTGGGAGAACATTTTAATGAGCTGAATTCTGTGTAACGGTAATATCAGATCCAGGCCCTGAAGAAGAAGGAGAAACAGACCTCCCTTCTTTCCTTGGGCAAAAGAGGGGGGCCCATGGGCACAGAACGCCGCACATCTTCTCTGATGGGATAACCCTATTGGCTGGCTTTGCTGTACTGTTCTTCTCTGCTATGGGAGAAGGCTGGCTGTGGACGTAGGTGGATGTAACAACTGTGATTTAGGAAACAAGAGACGTCAATAAAGCTTTTGTGTGGAGAGCTGTGATCTCTCTCTTCCAGAGCCAGGCTGATTACAGCTACCCTCTGAGAGATGGGGCGGCTTTCTCAGTCCCCATTCTGTGGAGCTCTTCCCCCACACCGTTAGCCACCAGGCCCATTTAACCAATTAACATCAATTAGCTTTTACAAAGGGATATTTACTTCAAAGACGTAGTAGGACGAAAGTACAATTATTTACTTCCAACACCTGGAGGGCTCCGATTCCCCTACACCTCTAGGGTCTCTAAGGGACGTGGAGGCAGACTTAATACAGTATCTACAAAGCATTGCTCCCACCACGTAGCCAGTCACCCTTTGTACTCTGATCATAAAAAAGGTAACAAGGACTTTTACTTGAGAAATGGAATAAAAGGCATGAAGAAAGGCAGGTGAGGCTGTAAACAGAGGTGGACTCAATAAGGAATGATGGATAGATAACAGATGAACTGCCTGAGGGTAGCACTGGTCCCCATGAACCATTAAAAGAATCAGAGGGAGGCCTTGACCACGTTGGACAGCTCCTCTGTGGAGGATTTATGGGACAACATGAACAAGAATCACACAGGCTGAGAATATATGGCTGCCTCACAACTGAGACCATAAAGAGACTACCCACGTGGGTAAAAAGCCTGGGTATTCTGAAGCTTTGGATGAGACTTGTGATTTCACATACACAGAACTCCAGAGAAGGAAACTCTTCACCAATGAAGATGGGGGACTGCTCTACAGCTTAGAGGGCCGGGACAGGGTCTAGGTGAGCTGCCCAGGGTCACACAGCTATTACTTGTCAGAGGCTGGATTTGAACTCAGGTCTTTCTGCCTCCAGGTTCAGCATTCTATCCACTTCACCCTTAAACATGCCTAATTATAACACAGTACTTTAAGGTTTGCAAAGCACTGTACAACTGATATCTCATTTGATCCTGGTGCAGTAGGTGACGTCATGACCCCTGTTTCACTGATTAGAGAACTGAGGTTCATTTTAGAGGATAAGTGACTTGTCTGGGGTCACACAGTTAGTAAGCATTTGAGGCAGGATTCAAATTCATGTCTTCAGTCCAAGTCTAGCATTCTATACATTATGTCACCTTGTTTCCCTCTCCTTGCTGAAGGAGAAAGGTACCCTGAGGGAGAGTTAGGAGATGGCATTGCCAGGCAAGTCAAGTCATGATCACCACATGGACCACCACCTTCCCTCAGATCTCCATGGAGACAGCCCCTGCCCCTGAATCCAAGAGCTCAGAAGAGAGCATCCCCTGGAGAAGTCTACAAGAGCCCTCTGGTGGCAGTACTCTTGACCATCAGCCCTGCTTTCACCCAGTCCTGCCATCATATCCTGGGAAGCCATCCCTATGGAGATTTGACTTAAAAACTACCGCTGTAGTTTCAAAACCAAAGCAAACCCTGGTGCTGCCAAACAGTTCAAAATAAAAAGTGGGTGTACTTTTATCAATGAAACAACATTAAATGTGATATGTTACCATCTGCTTTGTGTTTTCCCTAAGGATCCCATTACCTTTCCATCTGATTTTCAGTTGATGCTTCCTATACGTATCATCCCCCCACCAGCAAGAGCTGCTGGAAAGGATGGACTGTTCTTTTTCCACTAATATCCCCAGCACTTAGTATAGCATTAGGCACATGGAGAGCACTTAGATTTTTTGTTGTTGTTGTTCATTCATTCCTCCATCTGTCCATTCAATGACATGAACACCTAGGCCAAGAGCAGTCAATTATGTGCCTTTTCTCCCTCTTTCTAGAAGATCTTTCCCATAGCAGACCCAGTATGATATGAGTGATCTGGTCCTGTTTCCTTGGGAGAAGAAAGGCACAGAAAGACAAAAAGAGACAGTAGGAGTTATCTTCCCAAATCCTAAGATTCAGAGAGAAGTAAGGCCATGAGCAGGAGCCATATGGACTAGACACAGGGAGAGAAAGGAGGTAGATAGCAGTGCCTAACATTGAATCTAGAAGGAGAGAGAAGAGAGAAGCCCACTCGGTGGAACATGTGGCTCCTGTATTTTCACCCTCACCCCGAAAAACTCCACTCTAGGAATCACAGGGCTGGTGGGGAAAGTCTGAAGACTGACAAAAGTGGGGGAATTTGGGAGTGGGGGGTTTGAGCTGTGAAAATCACCTCCAGATTCATTGGATAAAAGCCCGATTCTCTAAGAAATGGGACTGAGCAGCTTCTGCTGGAGATTTAAACTTCTGAGAGTTGGGATGCAGGACTGAAAAGTCAGAAGCAGAGACTACAGAAAATCAAAATGAAGGAGAAATCTTCCCCCTGCTGGGAAGGTGGAGGGTTCCAATGGAGAATAGTATTCCATGGAATGTTGGGACAGTATAAGGTAAGGTAGAGGAGGTAAGTGCTTTGGGGCAGAAAGAGGAACCATGACAGTCAGGTCTGAAGAGGGGGCAATGATCCACTCCCTGGCTAGGAGTCACAGAAGCTGCAAGGGATGCTGGGAGGGAACAGAAAGTAGAAGGGCTGGCATAGTTTCTACAGGCTCCACTGCAAGTCCTGTTGCTATGAAGCTGTAAACAAAACTCTTCTTTTTTTCCTACCTTGTAAGTCTGTGAGCTTACTTGGTGAGTCCAAGATGACTCCTCCCCCTACCAAAGTACACTCTGATTTTCTGTCAGCAAGGAGCCTCTGATGCAAAGGTCATTGGGAGGCATCAGCATCAGCATCCAGTATTTGAAAGACCATTGTGTTGTAGAAAATGCCAGACTTGAATCTGCATTGTTTCAGAAGTGGGGAAGCAGATTTTGTTTTGCTGTAAGTCAGAATTTTTATAATATCTACTTTGTCATGACTTCACAGTAAAGGCTGGTCATCCCGGAAGGCAAGGGGTCTTAAGGCATGTGCACATCCATTCTTAAGATGGTTCAGGTTGACAAATGCCGGTCATGGGTGAGTCCCTATGGAAGTAAACTGAGGCAACAGCTGATCTGCTGATCCCAACAGAGATCTGCCCTCTTCCTTTGCAGCCCTGAGCAGATCCCTTAACCTCTCTTGGCTTCAGTTTCCCCATTTATGAAATGGGAAGAAGAGTGGCATTTACCTCCCGGAGTTTTTGTGAGGGTCAGATGAGTTAGTGTTTGTTATGGTGCTCGGCAAACCTTACAGCACCCTGCATCAGTGCTGGCCATGGCTACTGCTATTCTTGGAGCTCCTGCGTGAGACCTGTCAGAGCCTCCCCAGGGTCATCAACAGGGCTTCACTGCCCACTCTGGGGGCTCCAGAGCCAGAAGGAGCATAGTAATATCACCAACAATTGTATAGTTTGGGGTGAAATGCTGAGGCCTGCGGGGGCACAGGGACTGTTTTCATCACTTTTGCCCTTTTAAGTTAAAAAAAGGGAAAGGACACAAGATTTATGAAGTGGCTACTCTGTGCCAGGCACTCTACAAAAATTATCTCAGTCACTCCTCACAGGACCAATGCTTGTATGCCTATTTTACATTTGAAGAAACTGAGGCAGATAGAGGTTAAAT
>CM053586.1:355405593-355454990 GCA_028646515.1 Pseudochirops corinnae
TTCTCCCTCTCTCCCCTCTCTCCCTTTCTCCCTTTCTTTCCCCTCTTCCTTTCTCCCTCTCTTCCCCCTCTTCTTGTCTCCCTCTCCTTCTCTCCCCTTCTCTCTCTCTCTTCTCCCTTTCTCCCTCTCTCCCCTCTCTCCCTTTCTCCCTTTCTTTCCCCTCTTCCTTTCTCCCTCACTTCCCCCTCTCCCTTTCTCCCTCTCTCCCCCCTCTTCTTGTCTCCCTCTCCTTCTCTCCCCTTCTCTCTCTCTCTCTTCTCCCTTTCTGTCTCTCTCCCCCCTCTTCCTTTCTCCCTCTCTCTCCCATACACATTTAGATTAAAACATAGTCCTTGATGTATCTTGTACTTGTTCATATCCCTAGTACTTGCCTTAGGACTGCTCACTACATGTGCTCAAAAATGTTGGTTCATGATACTATATTTCAAGGATATAAGTTCATCAGTCAAGGCTATGAACTCCTTCAACGTAAATGCTCCCTTCACCAGCTGAGGTCATAACCCTGTCAACTTCATGTTAGCAGATGAGAAAATAATAACTTTTAAACTGAAAGGGACTTTAGAGTCTAGCAAGTTCAACCCTCTCTTTTACAGATGAGGAAACTGAGGCACAGAGCATGACTTCTCAGGATCACAGAGCTACGAAGCCTCTGAATTCAGGCCTTCCTGACTCCAAACCCAATGTTCTCTCCACTGCATCATGATGCCTCTCAAGATGGTTCCATGAGTGACTGTAGTTATTATCACACTGTGGCAAAGTCTGCTTGGTTGATAAGGCCCTCTTAAGGTGGCTAGTCTGGTCCTTAAATGATGGACATCCATTCTGTCACCAAGCCTGTATCTAAAACCTTCCCAATCTGATGGAGCCTCATAGAACTTGTTCTCCAAAGGATGTGAATATCATTGGGCTAAAAGCAATGATGAATGTGAGAAATTCAGAGAAATGTGGGAAGATTTGTATGAACTGATGCGTTATGAAGTAAACAGGACCAAGAGGACAATATACCTGGTGATTTCAACAGTTTAATGAATAGCTCAATAAAGGGAAGTTGAACTTTGAGGAATGGGTAAAAAAACCAATGATGCTACCAGAGAAGAGATAATGAAATGAACCTTATTCATGACAGAGAGGTAGGGGACTTCCAGAACAGGAACAGTATTGTATAATTATCAATCATGGACTCTCTATCAGCCGCTTTGGCTTGTCTTATTAATGTTCCTTGTCCAGGGGACATTTCATTCTAGAGGTGGATGAGTGGGAAATGACTATGATGTAAAGACAAAAGGTACCAATAAAACTTTTTTTAAAAGAGAGAGAAGGCAGGTCACCCCTACATGGCCATGAGGTATCAGCGGGGCACTGTAGTGGAAAGGAGCACTTAATACATTATAATTTTATACACTAAATCACATTTTATAGTGTTTTAAGGTGTTCAAAGCCCTCTTACCACAACAACTTTGGGAACTAGGGAAAGCAGGCATTATCTTCACCTGAGGAAAAATCAGCTCAGGGGGTTCAAGTACTATAAAGGCATTAGTCGGTAGGGATGGACTAACTCTGGGGTCTTCTCACCCAATACTTAGTGTTCTTTCCATGACACCACAATGTCTCCACATCTAGTTACTATCAAAGTCTAAAGGACAGGGATCATGATGGGAAGAAGCGCACTGATTTCCTGAAGTTATTCACTTCCCAAAGGAGTCCCTCAGTTGCTTTTCTGGAAAATGGGTCATTGGTAGTCTAGAGGGCATCTGAGGTCCTTTCCAACTCCTGATCCTATAAGTCCTCATCATATTGCAAATATAGCTCAGCTCCAGGCCCTGAAAACTACAGTTGCCATATTCCCTTACCTTATTTCCTCCTCTCCCCTTCAACCCCCCAGGATACAAGTCCAGATTTTCATATCATCAGTACTTGCATAAATATGCATGCCTATTTACATAACTCTGCATGCCCTAAACCCAGGCATATCTAATGAATGAATCAGTACTCGTGAAGGCAGGGTCCTGGGGAAGATGGGCTTACAAAGTGGGGAAAACAGTCTTAGGATGGTCCTTCCCTTCCCCATAAGAAGTCAGCTCCAACTGAGGAGGCAGTGGGTCTCACAGGGTTACCCTCCTTGGGAAAGCCAGAACATTTGGGAGCTGGAAATTGGTGACTTTGCATCAGTTTTTTCATTAAAGTCCTCTGGGTCCCTGGGTGAATCACACCTATATTGTATTTCCTTGCTGGCTCATAAACATCTCATGTTTTCTGGGAGCCAGGGGAAAAAAACAAGCTGAGCTAGAGTGTATCTGGGGAAACCAGCCTAATACCTTCCCTGTGCAGCAGAGTAGTGAGGCATTGAATAGGTGAAAGAAATCCTTCTACGAAGCAAGCAGACATAGAAGCCACTGGGAAAAGACCCCTCCCAGACTCTTTCCCTCATCCCCACTAACCTGCCCTAAATCAGGAAAGAACATGGATGGGCCTGGGAATCAGAAACTGGAGTTCTGGTTCCAGCTCAGGCAACTGCCTAAGTGGTATGACTCCCCTACTCTGGACTTCACTTTCCTTACTTGTAAATAAATTTTTTAAAAAAAGATCTTTTCCATCTCTAAAACCTCTGCTTCATTCATAGACCTAGAGCTGGAAGTGACATTAGAGATCATCTAGTTCATCCATCCATCCATTTATCCATCCATCCATCCATCCATCCATCCACCCATCCATCCATCCATCCATCCATCCATCCATCCATCCATCTACTCACTCAGTCCATAAACATTTATTAAGTGCCTAGAGGTGCCAGGCACTGTGCTAAGTGCAGGGGATACAAAAATATCCTCAAAGAGCTCACAGTCTAATGGGGGAGACAACGTGCAAACAAATATGTAGGAACAAGCCATTGATGGTATAAGGAGGATCTATGTAGCAGAGGAAAGTCACTAGAATTAGAGTGGTTGGGAAAAGGCTTCCTCATGATGGGACTGACATAAGGAAACTGAGGCTTAGGAAGGTAAAGTGACTTTAGAGTTTATCAGGCTAAAGCAAAATGGCTTCTTTAGACACAAGTGAAGGCTCTAGGCCATCCCCAGCTAGCCAAGGATCTGGTTGTCCTCACATGCTACATTCTTCTGTCTTTCATTTCTTATTTTCCTGACTTTGAACAGGTTGTACTCCATGTCTGGAATGTAATCACTCCTCCCTTCTGCCCATTAGATTCCTTGTTTCCTTCCAAGCCAAGCATCTCCTTCGTGTGGACTTTCCTGATGTCTCCCCTGACAAATTATATTGTATTTATTTTGTATGGGCACACACACGTATGCATATACATATGTGCACATACACGCACAAACACACACACACACATTGTGACCAGTCCCAATAGAACGTAAACACTTTGAGCACTGGACATGGAGTCAAGATGACTTCCAATCCAGCCTTGGACACTCACTAGCTGAGTGACCCTGGGAAAACCACTTAGCCTCTGTTTGCCTCAGTTTCCTTATCTGTAAAATGAGAATAATAATGACCTCTACCTCCCAAGGTTGTTTTAAGAATCAAATGAGATACTACTCAGAAAGAGCTTTGCAAACCTTAAGTCACTATATAAGGCGAATGCTAGTGACTATTGTTGTCATCAGACTTGTAGCTAATGAAAGTCTGGGCTATGTCCAAAGGAGCTGTCCAGCAGTTCCCCTTTGTGATTATGGAACCACAGCTGGAGGAGGTAGTATAAAGGACATAGCAGAAGGTGGAAGCCATAGAAGCAGTATTGGGTGGGCAGGTGGGAGGATGGGCAACATCCCACTGATGATATAGAGGAATAACCTTCCTAGATTTAGGTCTGTCTTCAGGCCTTGTTATTTTTTCAAATGTATTTTATCTTAAGGACTGCAGGAGGAAAAAGAATGGGACTCATTTGCTCAGATTTGACTCAGACAAATTCTATAGAACTCAGCAGGAGGGTATCTTACCTTAGAAGGCTAGCAGGTACCAGGTCAAGGTAACCAGAGGGGAAACTGAGTCATTCTAGTCAGGCATCACAGGACTGTTAGCCTCATGACAGGTGAGTTCTCTTCCTGGAACATATACTTAGCTCATTCAGGACTATACTAATGGATGCCAACCATACTATGAAAGTAAACAACCTTGATGGGGGGGGGGGGGGGGCTGGGAGGAAGGCAGTTTTGTTGGGAGAACAGGCTCTAGGACAGAAGGTAACCTAGCCCTTGGAGATAAATACAGGAGCATAGGAGAGGCCCACCCTAAACTAATTAGAGGTCTCTGTTGGGAAGACCCAATTCTATTAACAGAAAGTTCAGCTTGAAGGAAAGATGAAGCCTGAGGGTAGTGGCTCACAATAAAGGCCCTCTGCTCGCTTAAAACGAATGAGGATGCCCAAGGAGATGCTGTTTATGTGGGCTCTCTACTGATATTTGCCATATCAGAAACCAAAATGTCTTAGGATTACTATACAAATGGTTTTGATCTCAGGGACTCCCTGAAAGACACTCTGGGACCACAGTTTGAGCACCACTGGCTTACAGTGTTCCAAGAGCTTGGTTCCTGAAGCAAAAAAAAAATCCTGTTTTGAGGTGAAAAACTGTGTAGGGTCATACATGTAGAGGAGTGGTTCTCAACCTGTGGGTCACGACCCCTTTGGGGGTCGAATGACCCTTTCACAGGAAACACATATTTCCAATGGTCTTAGGAACCAAGACACCGCTCCTCTATCCATCTCCAGGCGGGTCAGCCCACATGCAGATATGCCCGTGTATGAGTATTAAAGGTGGCGGCATTAGAAGGTTGAGAACCACTGATGTAGAGGTTGAAGGACTTCAGAGGCCATCTGTAAGATCCACTCATTTTACATATCAGGACATTGAGGCCTATGGAGTTTAAGAGAATTGCCTGAGGTCACAAGGTAGTGAGCATCAGAGACAGGATTCCCGCCTAGGTCCTTACATGCCAAGGTCAGTGCTCTTTCCATTGTACTATGTTGTCTCTCACTCTAAACAAGGTGCTAAGATGCTACGGTATAATGGATAAAGCCTTGGACTTGGAGTTAGAATGACCTGGGTTTGAATCCCATGTCAGACACTAGCTGTCACCCGAGTAAGACTCATAATCTCTCTCAGTTTCTGTAAAACATTGGATTAAATGGTTTCTAAGGTCTTTTCAGTTCTAAATCCAGGTTCTATGACCCCAAGACTCTGAAAAGAAAAAGATGGACCACTCCTTGAGGAAAAAAAGCTGGAAAGATTCTCTCCTTTACTCTCCACACCAGGAAAGCTTTTGCTCACCCAAGACTGTGTTCAAAAGCTG
Organism: Pseudochirops corinnae; assembly: GCA_028646515.1. NCBI lineage: Eukaryota > Metazoa > Chordata > Mammalia > Diprotodontia > Pseudocheiridae > Pseudochirops > Pseudochirops corinnae. The sequence goes on from CM053586.1 coordinate 355,410,904, forward strand.
GTGCTCTAAAAAAATTAGTGAATAGCACCAGGCTTCCAAACTAAAAAAGGGCATGGCAGAGCCCACTCTTCTGATGAGGAAGAGATGACATTCTAGCCAAGGACTACAGTTAAAGCTGGGAGCTGGAAACAGAGTGAAGCTCTCCAACCAGATGCCCAGCAGAGCTATGCCTGATAGCATCTGGCTGAGAGTACATGCAGAGTTTATGCATCAGGAAGCCACAACAGAGGTCAATGAGAAGACCCATCATGGACAAGACAGTGACATCAACAGAACACATCTGCAACCCTGCACCATTGGTGGCATGAGATGTCTTATGTGTGTGTGATTTGGCCACACATGTTCCCTCTGCATCTGCTCCTCTTCACATCATCTACATCTACGTGCTCTTCCCCCTGACAGTATGTTTTTGTGAGATATTGAGGGAGAACCTAGACTTATACAGGGGGGGAAATATCTTATTGTTTATTTTCTCACTTTGCAACCATCTTCATGCCAGGCTGTCTCCACTTGGGCCATCATCTCATCTTTTATCTTACCAGAACCTTGGACTCCACCCAAGGGTTTGCAGGAGCCAGCTCAAACTGGGTGAGAGCTGATTGTTAAATTTTCAGTGTGAGCATTTCTACTTTGGAAATTGACCAAACCTGCAAAGCAGGGCTTGATTTATTGTTTTATCAATTGTCTAGGTTCATGAAAGTGATGGAGGAAATTGTAATAATGCAGATTAAACTTAAAAGTGTATTGTACATGCTTTTTTTTTGAGAACCAGTTGCTAAATATTTATCAGCCTGCACCCCCAGAACCCACTGGACTCTGACCAAACTTTCACCTTGTCTTGACTGGACCCAGGCTTTGACACCACTTTGAGAACATCTGTACTCTGTTCTGCCATGCACCTTACCCCCACTACAATCAAGTTCTTCAAGGGCAGAGATGCTTTCGCTTCCTTGTGTTTATATAATAGTGAGTACTTTATAATTTTTTTGTTTATCTATATTATGTCATTAAATGCCCTTTGCTGTGAATGAATTGTGTCTTCTGGATGCTAATGAACATATTGGTAGGGGCTCATGTGCTATGGTTTTCAGTGGATGTGGATCCACAGAATTCCAGAGGCAGCTAGATGGTGCAGTGGATAGAGTACTGGGTTTGGACTCTGGAAGACCTGATTCAAATCTGGTCACAGACACTTATCAGCTGTGTGACCCAGGGCAAGTCACTTTACCTCTGTCTACCTCATCTTCCTCATCTGTAAAATGGAGATAATAATAGCACCTTACTCCTACGGTTGTAAAAATTCCATGAGATAAGATGTGTACAGCTCTTTGGCAGCCTTAAAGTATTATCTAAATGTTAGCCGTTACTCTAAACTCAAGTAGTTTTGTCTAAGGAACACCATGGGTATCCCTCTAGCACTACCTGTAAAATGAAGAGGTCACACTAAGTAACCTCTCAGTTATTAGTCCTTTTGGTTCTAAACTTTTGATCCTAAAATATTATGAATGTCTATATTATACTGCAAACTCCTTGAGGGCAGGGGTGATATTTTTATCTAAACCTTGTATCTCCCACAATACTTAGCATGGACCTCTATGTCATCACCTGGTACTGTTGGTCACTGGGACTTCCCTTCCAAAACAGAAACCAGGAAGAAGTCAGAAGTCCATCATTTGAGGAACAATACTGAAAATGGCATCTTAGAACTTTTCATCACTCGGTAGCTTGTGGGTAATAGTTCTATTCCTGTTAGGTCTTTCTTCTTCCTCAGTTAACCCTCCCAGGCTACTCCCACAGGGTGCTTCAGTTGCTCAAGCCCACAGCTCCTCTCATGCCACTCCCTCTGCCCTGGGCCAAATTCTAAATATATTTTTACAACTCCCAAGTTTCCATACTCACTAACTCTTCTTGACACTCTCAATCTCTAATTTCCTGCAAACACACAGAGAAAAAACTCACTTGTTACAATTGCTAACTCTCCTTTGAGGCTGCTCTCCTTCCATCTCCTAACCCATGAAACCATATTCCCTAGCCTGGAGATTATTTCCTGATTCTTCTCAATATATCCCATGGAACTTCTGCCATTTACTTCCCCTCGGAGTGGCCTTCCCCTGGCAGCAGGAGATTCAGAGAAAATCTGCGGTCATGACCTTGTCTTTCCCCCTCTCAGTCTCTCAGCCCCTCTCCCATACTCATGGCATGCTGAAGACAGTATGTATTTAATAAATGCTTATTGAACGAATGAAAATACTGCTCTTTTGAGCTCCAGAATGGGGTGAATGCCTCAGCTGGCTGCTCAGAGACTGTCCTTGGAAATATAGTTTATAAGACTCTTCCCCTTTACCAATGGCACAGAGCATCTGGGTGAAGTCATTGGTGGGCTCTGTGGTATAAAAGAGGCTTTGCAGCAGAAAAGTCTCTCTAATAAACACTCCTACTGAGCTATTCAGTCAAGAGTCACAAATCAATAATGGGAGCAGACCAGAGCAGAGTGACTGAGTGCTTCAGCACCTGGATAGTTCCAGGAAAAGAGGCTGGGCAGAGTACACAGGGATATGGTTGGTTATTCAGAGCTGGTTGATGACAGTGATGATAGATAGGAAAAAGAGAAGCTTCGGAATATAGTGGGCTGAGCACAGTAACCTTCTCGCAGATAGTGCTACTTCTCTTCATGGACATCTCAGTATCTATTTCTTCTTTTTCTTCTTCTTTTTTTTTTCTTTGCCCAGTGATACATTTCTGGCCCATAGAATCTCAGGGTTAGAAGGGACCTCAGTGGCCATCCCACCCAGACATGAACCAAAATCTCCCCTCTTACATACCCAACAAGTTGTCCCCCAGACTCTGCTCCAAGATCTTTAATGAAGGGAAACGCACTACCTCCCAAGGAAGCCCATCCCATCTCTGGACAGCTCTATTAAACCATTTTTCCTGACTTCAAGCCAAAATCTGCTTCTTTGTACCTTCTAGCCATTGCTCTTAGAGTGATCTTAGGGCTGGAAAGGACAAGGAATACATGAATAATAAAGAGCTGATACCCAAGGCAAGTAAGGAAAACAGTGCACTTGATGAATTTAAATCACTAGGAACAGATGAATTGCATTCTTGAGCGCTGAAAATGCTGAGCCACTGTGAGGGATTGCTGAAAGCCTGTGGGGGATGGGAGCACTTGTACCAGACCGAATAGGGCAAGTGAATGGCCCCTGCGACCTTCAGGCCAGGGTTTCTGACTTGGGTCCCTGTGCATTGGAGAACATCTTATTAAAGGCCTGGTGAGCATTTATAAAAGGAAAATGGTGTCTTTCTGGCATCGTTATTAACCACATTTCTCAGTTTTACTACCTTCCCTCTGAAAATATCTCCAGTTTAGCTTGTATGTACATGGTTGTTCACATATTGTCTCTCCTATTAAACTGAGAGTTCCTTGAGAGTGAAGGCTTTTTTGGGCCTTTAGCACACATGTGGCACACCGTTGGAGCTTTAAATGCTTGCTGACTTGCTGAACTGACTTATTCTTCTGGAAAGGACACAACAATATGGGATAACTGACAGTAGAATTGACTGGATTTGAAATTGGTTGAATAGCACACCCAAAGAGAAGACATGAATGGTTTGTTTTCAACATGAAGAGGGTCTCCAAGTGGAGTGCCCATGCCTGTCCCTGTGCTGTTTGGGACATGCATTGACAACCTGCATAAAAGCCTAGATGACTTACTTATAAGTTTCAAATGACTCAAAGCTGGAAGGGATAGCTAATACACTAGACCAGAAAGTCAGGATTCCAAATAAATCTGAAAGGTGGAACAGACATTGGGCCAAATCTTCTAAAATGAAGCTGAACTGGGATAAATGTCATACTTGGGTTCAAAAATCAATTCCCCAAAGCCGGAAAAGGCAGATCTCATGGTTTGAGTTGACCATCAGCTAAATTCGGAGTTGATATCATACGGCTACCAAGAAAGCGAATGCACTCTTAGGTTGAATTAAGAAAGACATAGCGGCCAAGAGTGGAGAGAGGACAGTCCTGCTGAACTGTGGCCTGGTCAAATCCCATCTGCTGTGTTTTTTAGTCATCTCAAGGCATCACATTTTTGAAAAGTCACATTTCTACCTGTTTATTGAATATCTCCCTGCAGATGTCCCATTGACAGCTCAGACACAAGTCCACAACTACTTATTCTTATCCTAAACAAAACCTGATTCCCTAAATTCAATCCAGAAAACATTTCTTAGGTGCCTTGGATGTCCAAAATTCTTGGCTAGGCATTGGAAATACTGACGGAACAAAGAATAGTCCCTGACCTCAAGAAGCTGACATTTTTTAAAATTAATTTTTTTAAGTGATCAAGCACTTTTAAAATACACAACATTTACACAGTACCTGCTGTGTGCCAGGCACTGACACAAAGCTAGAACTTTACAATTATTATCTCATTTGATCTTCACAACAACTCTGGGAGGGAGGTGCTAATATTCCCATTTACAGTTGAGGAAACTGAGGCAAACAGGATATCAAGTGACTTGTTCAAGGTCTCACACCTTGTAAGTATGTGAAGCTGGATTTACACTCTGGTCTTCCTGATTCTAAGGACAGCTAGGTAGTACAGTAGATGGAATGCTGGCCTGGAGTCAGGAAGATTCATCTTTGTACATTTAAGTCTGGCCTCGGACACTTACTAACTGTGTGACTCTGGGCAAGTCACTTCACCCTGTATGCCTCAGTTCCTCATCTGTAAAAAAAAAAAAAAAATTGAGCTGGAGGAGAAAATGGAAAACCACTCCAGTATCTTTGCCAAGAAAACCCCAAATGGGGTCACAGAGAGTCAGATATGACTGAGAAACTAAGCAACAACAAACTTCCTGACCTCAGGCACTATGAGACCACTCTATCAACTGTGACACCCAGTCGCTTCCAAACCATGCCTCCCCCCCAACTCCTGGAAGAGAAAAAGAAAACTTTTTTTAAGCATATAAACACAGTCAAACAAAAACCAAATCCTCACATTGGCTGCGTCTGAAAACGCCCATCTCATTTTTCGTACTAGTCTATTACCTTTTGGTTAGGAGGTCAATAGCTTCCTTCCTCAGTCCTGTGGAATCATAGTTAATCACTTCATTGATCAGAGTTCTTAAGTCTTTCAAAACTGGCCACTTTTACAATATTGCTGTTTTAGTATAAAGCATCTTCCTGGTTCTGCATACTTCAGTTCATATAGGTCTTCCCAGGTTTCTCTGAAATGGTTTTCTTTTTTTTCTTACAGCATGATAACAATATTCTACTACATTCATATCCCATAATTTGTTCAGCCATAATGGGCAACATCTTAATTTCTAGTTCTTTGACGCAAATCAGATGCTACAAATATTTTTACACACACAGGATAGTTTCTTCTTTCTTTGATTATTTTGGGGTGCAGGTCCAAGGATATGCACAGCTTAGGGACTTTGGAGGCAAAATTCCAAAGTGCTTTTCAGAAAGAATGGACCAATTCACAGCTCCACCAACAGTGCCTTAATGAACCTGTTTTCCCACAGCTCCACCCCTCTTACAATTGACCATTTTCTTTTTTATCAACCCTACCAATCTGATGGGTGGCAGACAGAAACTCAGAGTTGCTTTAATTTGCATTACTAATGAGTCAGAGCATTTTTATATGACTATAGATAGCTTGGATTTCTTCCCTTGAGGACTGCATGCTCATATCCTTTGACCACTTATCAATTGGTGAATGGCTCTTATTATTATTTTGGATTAGTTCCTCATAAAACTTGGAAATGAGACCTTTATCAGAGAATCTTGCTGCAAAGATTTCCTCCCTAGTTAACTGTTTCCCTGCTAATCAGAACTGGCATTCATCAATGCGACTTTGCCCAATTTTAGAAAGAATATGAATAAGCTCAAGTGTCCAGGGAAGGACAATCAGGAGGGTGAAGTTCCTTGATTGAGATCATGCCAGGCTGCTTGGAGGACTTGGGGAGAAGGGTGAACCTGAAGACAAGATTTTGGAGGGACAAATGAGCTTTCTTTAAGTATCTGGAAGGACTGTCATGTGGAAAAGACACAGCGCTAAATGTTAGAACTAGAAGTAATGTGTGCAAGAGGCAAAGAAACACATTGTACACAATGTAAGGGACATTTTTTAACAACTGCCACATGTTGCTGAGGGACATGGCTTGGGTTAGATGGCCACCAATGTCTCTTCCCATCTGTAGTTCTACTATTCTAGGATTCTCTAGTTTATTACCAGGGTGGGACCCACAGTGATGAAGATAATAGGGTCTTAATGACCATTTGCTAAGTGTTGGTGGTGTTACAATCTGCCCTAGTGAAGGGAGCATTAGTTCTTAAGGCCTGGATGCATTCACAAGCCTAGGCGCTGGGCTTATAAAAACCAAGTTTGAGCTTGCAGGCTTCTTACCAATCTTAAATCTTGCATTGTATCACCCAGGGCTGCCTCTAAAAATATTATAATATTTCATAATATAGCAAATATATCTTGTGTCTAGGTCTCCACAGACAGGGGTAAAAGGGTCCCCAGTTTCAAAATAAGCTAATATTTTTATGACCTTGCTCTAAGAATGCCTTGTAACTGAGAAGCTCACGAACAAAATAGTGTTTAGTATTCTTGGATAGCAAATAGATAGAGAAACTGAGGCTCATAAAGGTCTTTAACTCATCCCTAGATCCTTAGAGGGCAGAGAAGCAGAACTAGAGGTAGAATCTTGCCCTGCTGATTCTTATTGTTATAGGTATTAATAAAAAAATGGGGGCGGTTAGGTGGCACAGTGAGTAGAGCACCAGAACTGGAGTCGGAAGGACCTGAGTTCAAATCCAGCCTCAGACAATTGACAGACTTACTAGCCATGTGACCTTGGGCAAGTCACTTAGCCCCAATTGCCCTGCCTTCCCCCCTTCAAAAAAAAAAAAAGCAAAAAAAATGATAGAGAGATTACAGAAAAGTTGATTTAGAGCTTTGGGAAAGTTCAAAGACTTTCCAGTACAAGCCTGGAAGCAAAGAATCGCAGAATTTGAGTTGCATGTGACCTCACTGGTTATCTAGTTTTATTCACACATAAAAAAGTTCCCACCATAACATATCTGATTGGTTCTCTTCCAGCCTCTGGAGGAGGAACCCAGAACCCCTCAAGGCAGCACATTCAGCTTTTGGACAGCTTTAATTCTGACAATTTTTTTCTCCTGATAATCGAGCCTTTACTTGTCTCTTTTCAACACCTTGTTCCTGGACCTGCTCTCTGTAGCCAAAAAGAATAGATCCAATCCCCTCTCACCCGCCATTCGAATACTTGAACATATCTGTCATGTCCCTGTCCCCATCTCTCCATCTTCAAATCCTCTTTTCTTTGGTCTACACATCTCCAGGTAACTGATTCTCACAGGATATGAGCTCAAAGTCCTTCATTACCCTGGTTTCTCTCCTCTGGACACTCTCCATTTCATCAGTGTTCTTCTCAAATGATTTTGTCCATAACTAACCACATTTATCCACATCTGGCAAGGGCAGAATGCAATGGCACTGCTATCTCCCTGTTTGTGGAAACTCTGCCCTGCCTGATACAATCCTGTCTCACAGTAGGGTTGTTTTGGTGTCCGTATTGTACTGCTGACTCATACTGGAACTTCAGTCCACTAGAATCCTTGTCAGACCATTTCCTGTCTCTCCATTCCTTGCCCATCTTACATTTCTAAGGCTGATTTTTTGCATTTACATTTACCCCTACTGAATTAGGTACTTATTAAACTCAGCCCAATGTGCTAACCTGCCAAGACACTTCTAAATTCCTGAGTCTGTCATCCAGCTGGGTAGCATGCCCTCTGAGTTCTATTAGCCCTGAAGATTTGATAGGAATACCATCTCTGCCTATATCCAAGTCAGGGGTCAAAATGCTGAATAGGACAAGACCAAGCACATCTTTCTGAGGTATTCCTCTAGTGTCATCCTACCATACTGGCACTGAACCACTGACACCTGCTCTTTGGGACAGGCCATTCAGTCTCTTCTGAATCTATCTAGTGGTATGAATATCTCCAAGAGAATCATGTGAGATGTTTTATTAAAAGCTTTGATAAAATCTATAGATGAGGAAATTGAGACCTAAGGAAGTTGGGTGACCTGCTGAAGATGACACATTTCATAAGATCATAAGTTTAAAGCTAGAAAGGCCCACAGAGACTATCAAGTCCATGTTATTCAATCCCAGTTTTACAGATGAGGAAATAAAGGCACACAGAGTTGCAGTGACTTGTACAAGGCCACACAAATAGGATGTGGCAGAGATAGGGTTGGAAGCCATGCACTTTGACTACACACTGGGGACTCTTGCCATGCAAATCCTGCCTGATGAGGGGTTGACTTGATCTTTCTTGGATAGTCTGCTTACTGCAAAACCCCAGTTTGGACAAGCAAGCCATTTTTCACTCCCACTCGATGACATTTTGGGGGAGGTTTTTATTTTCCTAATGATTCATCTGAGCCAGGATGAGGTATTCCATCTGACTTGGACTGCTCGGCTCCTGATGATCTTAATGGACTCTGGGGGGATGGTGTGTCATTGCCTGTCCTTTGCCCTCCTTATTTTCTGGAGTTCGTGTTCATACTAAAGGCTCTGAAGGGATTTTTGTGGGGTTTGCTCTTTGGCTTTGAATGTGATGATAGCTTCTCTCAAGAGGGTAGCTTAGAGAGGGGAGGAGGGAGACCCATGCCCCAGGGGCTGTCACCTGCTGAGACATCTGATAAACATGTCTCATGGACCCACAAGGGCGGACAGCTTCCAGGGTTTGGCTTTGTTCACATTTACTTGGTGGGAGTTCTAGGACACAGGGAGAGACAAGGTTCTAAGGCATCTCTTTCCCTGAAATTTGCCACATTTTGTTCTTGACTTAATAACTTATCCACACCTGCCCATGGCTCTTCTGTTGAAATAGCAGCCTACTAGCCTTGTTCAGAAAATCTCTATCCTGGTCCTGGCAGAGAATAGAAGCACCATCCTGCCCTTGAAGGAATTTGTGTCAGGACCAGTCACACAATCCAACAAGTGGGTGCTGAATGCCTCTGATGGACATTTGTACTGGGCACCACAGACATCTTCCAATTAAATGGAAACCCCTTAAAGCATTCTGTGGCCCAGTGAAGAGTGCTGGATTTGGCATGAGGAGCTGAGTTCAAATTCTGGTTCCAATGCCGACTACTTCTGTAAGCTTGAGCAAAACCTTTTTTTCCCTCTAATTCAGTCAGTCGACAAGCATTTATTAAGCACCTACTGTGTGCTAACTATATATAAAGAAAGGCAAAAGACTGTTCCTGAATTCAAGGAGCTCAGTCTAGTTGGGGAGATCACCTGAAACAACTATATGTGAACAGGATACACACGGGATAAATAATCTGCACAGAAGGGTGTGTGTGTGTGTGTGTGTGTGTGTGTGTGTGTGTGTGTGCGCACATGTGTGTGTGATTGTATGTGTGTGATTGTGGTTGTGTGTGTGATTGTGTGTGAAATTGTGTGATTGTGTGTGTGATTGTATGTGATTGTGTATGCAAGTGTGTGATTGTGATTGTATGTGTGTGAGTGTGAAATTGTGTGTGTGTGAATGTGTGTGACTGTGTATGCGAATGTGTGATTGTGGTTGTGTGTGTGTGATTGTGTGTGATTGTGTATGCAAGTGTGTGATTGTGTGTGATTGTGTATGTGTGATTGTGTGTGTGTATGTGTGTGATTATGTATGCAAGTGTGTGATTGTGTATGCAAGTGTGTGATTGTGTGTGATTGTGTGTGAGTGTGATTGTATGTGTGTGATTATGTATGCAAGTGTGTGATTGTGATTGTGTGTGTGAGTGTGTGTGTGATGGTGAAGAAGCAGATGGAGGGAAGGTGGAGGACAGAGCTTTGGGCAATACTCCCATTTAAGGGATAGGAAGAGGAAGAGGAGTCTTTTTCAAATGATTTCCAAGAATAAGGAAAGTCTTCCTCGTCTTCTTGTTATTGTTCTTTTTTCTTTCTTCCCTCCTCCTCCTCCTTCTCGTCTTCCTCCTCCTCTTCTCCCTCTTTCTCCTCCTTTTTACTAAACTATGGACTGTGTTATATTCAGCCTCTCTCCCTACCTCCCTACAGAAATGGCTTTTTTGCTAGGGTAACCAATCACTTTCTCATTGTCAGATCCATTTGGCCCCTTCCTTACATTATCATTTTCATGGCTACAAATATTCCTATCTGAATTTGCAAAAGCTGCCTCTGTCGCCTTTGCCTTCATTTTCAAATGCTTTAATGCTAAGATTCTGGCCCCAGTTCTCACTCTCTTCTGGGAGAGAGTGATCGGATAAACACTAATGTAACTGTGCAGCTGCTTAAATCACAGATAGGTTAAGTGCCAGGAGGTCTTCTTTCTAAAAAATAAATTAGTATCTGCGTGGTAGCCACATTGCCTGGGTCTGAGTCATGCTTGGTCATTTGGAGCACAAGATCTCTACCCACTAAGTGCCTATAGAAATTCTCTCCCCAAGTTCTCGGCTCCCACATCAATGAGCTTCTTTATTTTCCTATTTTCCTGCTTCCTTATCTCCAGGTTTCCAGGACTTTGTTAACTCAAAAGATGGCCTCAAGAATCTACCTTTCTGGGCATTTTAATGGGATTTTCCCACATGTTTACGTAAAAAAAAAGGAAATATAGAATTAAGGCACAGTAAGAAGAATACTATCACTCTAAGCAAGGCCACAGCATTAGAGACTCTTTACTTACAGCATCTGAAGATTATAGATTTAGAACTAAAAAGGACCTTGGAGGTCACATGGAGCCCCTCACTTCAGAGACAGAGGGACCAGGGCCTACAAAGGTGATTAGCAGGTGGGAGGAGGCAGAGCCAGCTGGGAAGGTACCTTGCACCACGGGGTAATGGTGGGATAGGGAGGCTATACCTTGCTACAAAGGTGAGAATGCAATGGTATGATGACTGACCTGGGCTCAATGGTTTCTATGGCATTTTAAGATTTGTAAAGCACTTAACATATATTATTTCACTTGATCTGCATCAGTGGAACAGATTTTTTTTTTTTAAATCAAATCCAGCCCCCTCCCCTTCTAGGGCTGGAAGGGACCTCAGTTCCCTTCTATGCCAGGTACATACTCATTCTACAGGTGAGAAAACTAAGACCTAGAAAAGTTCATTGACTTGCCCAAGAACATACCACTAGTAAGTATCAAAATCAGGATTCAAACTCTTGTTCGATGATTTCAGAGCTGGTGTTCTTTCCGTTGCTTGCATTTCCCATTCGTAAGACACTCTTTATGGTCTATGTATTTGTCTGCTCCTTTGGGGACTGATGACTATTATACCAAGGTTAAATGATCATGGCTCAGTAATATATGGCAAACACAGAGAGGAGGTGACTCAAGACTGATGAGAGAGGGCCCAGAGATAGCACGATGGAGTAAACCACATTATCTAGACAGATTACACAAGGTGTCCACAGAGAGAAAGGGGAGCTGGGAGGACGGAAGGTTGTCCTCAAGTGGGTCACACAAAGGTGTCCAAAAGGATGGGTTGACATGTCAATAAATGAAGATTAACCCCAAATAAAAGAGACACCAGGTTGTGACAGTCAGGAACATAGTTTTAGCTGTTTTACAGACCTCTGTCCCGTGATTCTGACAGCTGAAAACCATTCTGTTACACCTGGAAGACCATCCATTTACAGTGTTTATATTTGTTTATATTAGAAAGAATTTATATATTCTATATATGTACATAGTTGTTTGTACATTATGTCCTGCATTAGACTGGGAGCCCTTTGAGGGCAGGGGCCATTTTTACCTTTCTTTGTTTCCCCAGTCTTTAGCACAATGTCTGGTTCACAGTAGATGCTTTAAAAGCACTTGTTGGCTTAATTTGACTTTACCAATTTGAGTCTTGGTTTCCTTTCCTGTGAGATGACAAGGTGGGGTCCAATGACCTTTCAGTTCCCTTACAAGGCAAAAGGTTGGACAGTTCCCTTGTCTGAGAACCTAGCCTTCTGACCATCACTGGGAAGGATGAGGCATCTGAGTTCACTGGGCAAAGTTTGCAAAGGGGTAAACATTCCCTAGCCTCAGTCTAAACATATGCAAATGCACACTCACAGACACAAATCTGAAAGTTTTCTCATCTATGTTATTGTCTAGCTGAGATATTGAGCTTTCAATGAAACACTTGAGTATTGACATCCCCAAATAATCACCTACCCACCAAAGGACTTTGGAACTTTCTGACAGTGAGAATATATGCTTTTGTAAGAAAAAAAATAACCAAATGTGCCCCTCCCTTTATTCCCTACCCCCATCATCCATCTTGTGCCTTTGGAAGCTGACTTGTCTTTGCTCTCTCTCCTTCTGGCTTGACCCTAATCTAGTGCTTTGCTCAGTATATCACTGGTGCCTCTAAGTCTGAACTGGGCCTTTAAAATCCTTGGGAAAGAAGCTAGGACTTCTGAAGAAACTGTCATTTATCTTTGCAGGGCACCCTACAAGTGCAGAACTCTTCAGTGATGTTACAGGACCCAAAGAGGGTGTGATTTCCATATTTCGATGCTTAGTGTAATGCTCAGATAGTTCTCCGATGTCATTGGGGTGGACGTTCCCATCTCAAGGTCACCTTAGAGTGGAGGAAGCTGAAACCCAAAGACGTTAAGCTAATTGGTTAAGGTCCCATAGGTGGTAGGTGAGAGAGGCAGAATTTGAACCTAGACCCTCTACTTGCAAAGTCCGTCATTCATTGTGCCACATAACAGGGTGGTAGGCGGTAACCGAGTACACAGATCATGTGCAGAAACATGACAGGTGCTCCTCAAGCACTGGAGAAGATTCTAGATGAAGGGCAGAGGGGAGTTTGGGGCTAATCCCCTCATTTTATAGTGAAGCACCAGAGGCCTAGAGTAAAGTGACCTGCCCAAGGTTCCATAATCAGTACATGGCAGAGCCATTATTTGAACTCAGACACTTTGGTTATACTGTGTCTCCAAGTGTCTGAGTCAGGATTGGAACTCAGACCTTTCTGTCTCTAAGCACAGCTCTCTACATGCCACCCATGTTGTTGTTCAGACATTTCAGCCATGTCTGACTCTCCCTGACCCCATTTGGGGTTTTCTTGGTAGGGATACTGGAGCTGTTGACCATTTCCTTCTGCAGCTCATTTTACCGATGAGGAAACTGAGGCAAACAGGGTGAAGTGACTTACCCAAGGTCACACAGCTACTAAGTGTCTGGGGGCAGATTTCAACTGGGCCTTCCTGAGTTAGGGCCCTACACCAACCAGTGCAATCTATAGTGCTTCTGTTCTCTAGAATCCCCCACCCACAGCACCCCGGGTTTCCTCGGTACCCCTAGGTATTATGTTCCATGCATTTACACACATCATTCTGAGAAGGGGCCCAAGCCATCAAAAAGGTGAAGAAGAAGAACCCCTAGGCCAGAGAGTTTTACAGTTTCTTCCGGCTCAGCCAATCAACATGCATTTGTTAAAGCCCTACTGTGTGCAGGTGCTATATGAGGGACTGGGGGTACAAAGACAACAAAGGAAGCAGCCCTGCCCTTGTGGAGTTTCCCCTCTGTCTGAGGAGAGAACGCTCACGTAGCAAGGTATATACATGGCGCCTTGGGGGGAAGCAGCATGTAGGTGGTGAATAGCTAGTTTTAAAGAAATAAGGCAATGCAAGAGGAGGTGAGGGTTAGGAAGGAGTGTGTCCCAGGCATGTGGCACGGCCTTTGCAAAAGTGCAGAGGTGGGAGATGGAGCATACAGGGAGTAATAAAGAGACCAGGGAGAAGAGACCCTGAGGCCAGATCTAAAAGGGCTGCAGATGCCAAGCAGATGCGTCCAAGATCAAATGCCTTCCAATCCAAGGAAATCAATCTTGCTCTGCCCACCACAGGATAGTTATTAGGAAGGACCTTTGCAGATATTCAGGAAGGAGATTTTTAAAAAGTGATATTTCTAAAAAGATGAAATGGGGCCAGTAGAGTGAAATACTGAAGTGAGAGTTTCTTTTTCTGGTTGTCGGCAGGCCCCATCAATATTGCTTGGCCACTATTTACATAGGTGGAAGGAAGGCCCCCTTGGCTTTCTGCTGCTTCTCTGCCTGACCATCCTCATTGCTGGCTGGCCATGGGAAGCTGGTGGCCTGTGACTGCTGAGGGAGAGCCAAGGCCCTTTTTGGTAAATAGGGATAGGGGACATAACCAACCAGCTTTCGGTTTCCTCTCCAAAACGGATTAAAACGTTCCCTTGATGTCTTTTTTTTTAATAACCAAAAGCTCAGTGGGCTTAGAATAATTCACTTTCTCCTGCTTAACAGATGTGTTCTTCATCTGGCCTCCATGGACAGATGTGTTAGGGATGATGGACAGATGTGCCAAAAGTCAACATGACTTCAGAAAGAAGGGACCCAATCACAAGCACCCATTCCGGCGATTCACAGAATCTCAAAGTTGGAAGAGATTTCACTGGCCTTGTGGTCCAGTGGTGTCCACAGTAGGCTCTGTTTGTGCTCTGGGAGGCAAGGCAATGGTCAGTGAATGGTCAGTCAATCAGAGGCTACAAAGAACGGTTGCATCCTATCCTCCTCCATCTGCAGATCATATAGCTTGTCTCCATGCCTATTCTTCACTGCCCAACCCTCCCATACAACTCATGTTCCCAATGCCATGAAAGTTCCTAATCTACCCCTTTGAGATCCAAGTTTTAGCACCTTTAAGCAATTATAACCCAACCCTGACCAGGGCACCATAGTAGCTGCCATTCAGAAAATTCATTTTCCCCTAACCTGCAGCATGTCCACAAAGCAAAAATACCAGCAGGGCATATGAGAAGATTGACCTAACCCTCCTATTGCTGGAAATAGAATTCCCTCTCTGACGTAGCCAAGTGTCTGGGAAGCCTTTATAGCCATCAATCCTAAATTTATGTCTGCATCTTGCCCCCAGCATTTCTGGCTAATAATAGTATTTCTTATTTTGTGTTAAAGTCTGCAAAGTACCATACATGCTATCTCACTGGATCCTCCTAACAACCACAGGTACCACTATTAATCTCTTTCTTAGGGGTGAAGAAACTGGGGCCAAGTGAGGTGCCCAGAATTCCAATATTAGTAAGTGTCTGAGCCAGTTCCTGCCTGACTCGGCATCCAACACCCTACTCACTCACTACCCCACTCAGCCGCCTCTGCCCTCTGCAGCCATCCTAAGAAAGTGCCAATGAGGCAGTACAGAAGTCCTGGGTTTGATGTGATAACAGAGTTAGGGGAAGAGAGAGAAGGAAGGGAGCCATGTTCCATGAAGAGAAGCATCCCTAGGCAACAGCATTTGGCAGTGCCCCAGCAATCCAATCCAACAAATGTTTATTAAGTATACACTATGTAAAAGGCATTCACTAAGGGCTAGAGATATGAAAACAATTCCTGCCCTCAAGGTCCTTATATTCTAGTGAGGAGGAATGTAACATGGAGATAGGCAAATATATCCATAATTTTTGAGCAGAGAGAGTGTATGAACAATTAGGGGTGTCAGGAAAGGTTTTGTAGCATGTGAGAAGAGCTTTGAAGGAAGTGACATGGGGCACAGCTTATGCAAAGACATGGATGTAGGAGATACAGGGCTGAGTCCAAGCAACAGAAGACAGGTCAGTCTGCTATGAACAGAGGCAGGGTGAAGGTGAATAGTGTGAAATGTTTGGAAAGGTAGGTTGGAGCCAGATTCTAAGAGGCATTCACTAGCAAACTGGCTTTCTCCTAGACACAATAGGGAGCTATAGAAAGTTTCTGAATAGAGGGAGTGATAGGGTCAGACTTGATTTTAGAAAGTTTATTTTTGGCAGTAATGTCAAAGAAGGATTGGAGAGCAGAGAGACTAGAAGCCAGGAGTCCAATCCAGGGGCCATTGTGATGGTCTGAGTGAGAGGTGATGAGGGTCTGAATGAGGGTGAAGGATATTGAGTGCAGAGAAGGGAATGGATGAGAGAGTATGCAGGAGGAATCAACAAGACTTGATCACTGACTGGATAGCAGTAAGAGTGGTAACCTAAGGGGGGTAAGGGACAAAGAAGAGCAGAAGATGTCTCCTCCTTTTTTAGCGTGAGAGACTAGAAGGATGATGGTGTCTTGAACAGAAAAGCTTGGGAAAGGGGTTTAGGGAAGGAGGTACTGAATTCTGTTTTAGAGATAGTAAACTTGAGATGGGTGGAGACATCCAACAGGCAGCTGGTGATGTGGGGCTGAGGCTTGGGAGAGAGCAGAGGCTTGAACATATAGATTTGGGAGTCATCTGTATTGGGATGCTATCTGAACCCATTGTAGCTGATGAAATCATTAATAGAGAGGGTAAATGAGAGAGAAGAGGGCCCAGGGCACTGTTAGGGGGACATCGAGGGTTAGGGGGATAGGACACAAGTGATAATCCACCAAAAGAGAGGGACCAGTTAGACCAGCTGAAGGAAGTCCAAGAAAGAGCATGTATGAAAACTTAGAGATGGGAGATTTGATATTCAAGAGGATGGTGAAAATAATAGTTAAAAAAGTTGCAAAGCTGAAAGGAATGCAGTTGTGGACCCTTAACTTTTGTGACCTTGGGTAAGTCACTTAACTGCACTTGGCCTTAGTTTTTCCCATCAATAAAATGGGAGAGAGTTGAAAGGATAAAAACGTATGTACGTAAACATTTAGTTATTAATAAGTGCCAATAAAGGCAAAGACAAGTCACACATTGATCAGATTTGCAGACTCCAAGAAACTGATGGAAGAGTATTTGGGCAGGAGCTCTAGCAACACCCCCCACGTCACTGGGGGAGAGACCTGTGCCCAGCGCCCTCAGAGAGGGTGAGCAGGACAGCCCAGAGGCTGTGGATGGGTCATGCAGTCTGGTGAAATCTCTCTGAGCGGGGGAGGCTTTGAAAGGAGAGTTGGGTTAGAGAAACCAGAAGGAGAAGATTATTGGTGCCTTGCCTAATTTCTGCTAGAGCTAGTACAGGTGGCAAAAGCTGCCTTGATGTCAGGGTGGCCAGCTTCCAGGATGCTTTTCCATTAGTCTTGGTGTTGACAAGGCCAGTGCAATTTCTCCTTGGTAAAAGTGGCACCAGGAAATGTCTCTTCAGCTGGGTTCCCATCATGAAAAGCCATAAGACCAGCTTACAGATCCCTCCTTTCTAGTTCAAAGGTTTCTTTTGTACCCCAAGACATAGAGAAGATACAGAAGCTTTTTTACTACCTGCCATGAGTGACTGAGTTATCCTACTTCTTTGCTGTGTTGGGGAGGCAGAGGAATGTTTGGGAACTGGTTCAGCTGATTGGGTCCTTCCTCAGTGATGTGAAGGGCCAGCAGGGGCATAGAAGGACTGGACTTGCCACAGTGAAGTTGGGATATGATTTGCTGTTGAAATCTGGAGGAAAGTAGGACCATCCATAGATGGGACGGAAGACCCTTGTCACTTATGTGCCCATGCTATTTAAGTATACAGCTTTTACTCTGAACTTGTCATCTTCCGATTGGTTGGTAAAAAGGACTTAAGTGGGGGCTCGTGAACTATGGCTTAATACCTATGCTACAAACCTGGAAGAGCTTTCAGGGGACCTGTGAATCCAGTTGCCTAGGGCTACCCCGAGAGAGATAGCTAAAACTGGCTGGCATAATTAGGATCCATCAATGGGTACAAGTTACAGGGAGGTGGATTTCTGTTCAACCATTTAAGCCATTCCCCAACGGACCACACCACTTTGAGGGATTGTAAATTCCCACTCCCTGGAGGTATTTAAATAGAATCTGGAAGCCACTTGTTAGGCCTAGAGATGGAATTCCTGATTTGTACATGGGCCAGCCTAGGTTACCTCAGAGCTCTCTTATTCTGTTGAAATTTCATGGTTTAAGCCAAAGATGGTCCATAGGATCTGGAGAATCAGGGTTTCCTTTGTTATGAGATCTCGTGAGCATCTGCTTTTGTCTTTTACGCTGCCAAGGCTAGGCCCAGGCCTCTCTCTGCTCTGACACCCCTTCGGTTCCTTTCCTTTTCTACCTGGAAATTCTCTAATTGCCAGTATTGTCCACTCCCCATCAAGGTGCAGAACTGAAGTGAGGAGAGGTATTAGCTTCCTGCACACTCCTCTCCCTTGCCTATCCTGCCTGTTTCCTACCCCAGACACACTGTGGATAGCATGGGGAGGGGAAGATGAAGGAAGAAAGGGGGAGGGAGGGGCCCTGCCTGGTCCTCTGCCCAGGATGGCAGCAGTAATCATGAGTTGTGGGTACAGGGGGCTGTGGGGGGTGCAGGGACCTTCAGCCCCTTGTCCTGATTACCACCTTTTCTACCACCTTGTTCGATAATGAAATTCGCAAATTCTATTCTGACTAAGGACAGTTCATAGCAGGGCATTTCCTCCTCTGGAATTCAGGTCTTTGCTCCAAAATTTATTCCTCTCCTCTGTGGTGTGTAGCAATTACTCACAGCTCTGGAACACTGCATTTCACACAGAACAGGGTTTAGGGTTCAGCCAAAGGACACAGAGTAAATCATCCAGACTCTGAAAAGCAAATGGTCTCATCTCAGCTAAGTTATGCATTTGCAAGAACATCAGGCAGATTTTAAATGTAAATGGAGCTGAGCTAGAGAAAATCCAGTTGGAGGGACACCCGCACTACACCCTCTCCCTCAGGGGGAGACCTGCATTTGGAGGGTGTCTATCTCAGGCAGCCTATTGCAGAGGGCAGGACCTCTGCCCATTCACGTAGCTGGAGAATTTAGAGCTGGAAGAGACCACTGAGTCCAAATGAAGCATTCCCACAACCAGTCCTCACATGGACTAGTCTACATTCTTCTTGGTATTCTGGTTATCCTTTTCTGAAAAGCTCCTGCTTTTCTACACTTTGGGGAAATTGTCAGCTAACAAGCACATTATTATTTATTACTACTATGTGCCAGGCATTCTTGTAAGAAAACGAAGAAAGGCAGAAAATGAGTACACCCTGCCCTCAGGGAGCTCCCAGTCTAATGGGTGAGACAACTAGATAGAGATGGAAGCAACTGGAGATAAACAGAGAGAGAGAGAGAGAGAGAGAGGCACATGAATGTATGGGCAATCCAGGAAGGCTTCTTACAGAAGGTAGGACTTTAGCTTGTGACAAAGGAAGACAGGAAGCAGCGATGAGAAGAGGGAAAGTTCCAGCCATGAAGGATAGCCAGTGAAAATGGACATGGTGCATCTCGTAGGAGGCCAGCATTACGCAAGTGCAGATTATATGGTAGTGAGTAAGATATAAGGAGACTGAAAGATAGAAGGGGCTTTACATGACAAACTAAGGATTTCCTATCTGAACTTGGAGATGAAAGGGGGACACTGAAGCTTTTTTGAATAGGAGGGTGACATAGTCAGACCTTCGTTTTGAGAGGATCAATTAGACAGCTAAGTGGAAGACGGATTGGAGCTGGGAGAGACAAGGCAGACAGACTAATCAGAAAACTCTTAGACTAGTCCAGGTGTCTATGCCTATTGCCTTCCTCATGCTCAAAACATTGTCAGCCTTCAATGCAAAATTTCCAGACTGACCAAATTACCACTGCAAAAATCTCAGAGCAGTGGTCTGTCTATTCTGACCAATCCCAGGGTGACACCATCACCATCGTCATCATCACCACCACTGACATGATCATCACAATAGCTAACTTTTATATAACACTTTCAAGTTGGCAAAGTTCTTGGTATATGTCATTTTATTTGATCCACACAACAATCCTGCCAGTAGAGTCAATTATCCTTACCATAGAAGGTACTTAATAAATTCTTATGGGTTGATTGATTTTTAGGGAAGTTAAAAGGCTTGTCCAAGACCACAAAGATCTAAGGGTTTAATGTGGGATTTGAACTCAGGTTTTCCTGGATTCAAATTCAGTTCTGTATCACTAAGCCATTATACTTACCAGAATCACAGTGTCGTGAATTAAAGACCTCCTAAGTCATAAGACATGACTCATACTTGAGCAAAAACCTCTTTTAGAACATCTCCAGGGGTGGTTAGGTAGCACAATGAATAGATTACTGGCCCTGGAGTCAGGAGGACCTGAGTTCAAATCCAGCCTCAAACACATAACACTTACTAGCCGTGTGACCTTGGGCAAGTCACTTAATCCCAATTGCCCCTCCAAAAAACAAAACAACACAAAACATCTTTAATTACTGGTCATCCTGACTTTATTTCAAAACTTCCAGTGAGGAAGAACCCATTCTCTGGCCAATTTCCCTATTAGGTAGCCCTAATTATTGTCAGGTTTTCAATAACATAAAATTTAAACTTGACTTTTAAACTTTCCACCACTGCTATTAATTGAGCCCTCTGGGGCCCAGCAGAATAAGCCTAATCTCTCTTCCTCATGACAGCTCTTCAAATATTTGAACACAACTGACGTGTCCCCCCTGGGTCCCCTTTTGTTTATAAGAAACATTTCCTCTTCTTCCACCAATCCTCACATGGCATGTTCTCCACTGTCCTTATTATTCTGGTCACCCCCTTCTGCACATGCTTTGGCATATCTAGGAGTTTGATGAATGTGGTGCCCAGAAGTAAATACAGTCTTCCTCTTGTAGCCTGATCGGAACAATGTGTATTGCAGAATCAGTCAACCTGGGAGAGAATTAGCCTTTTCTATTGTCATGTTATGATACTGATATATTGAGCTTGTGGTCCACTAAAACCTCCAAGTTTTTTTTTCAGATGAAACTTCTTATCTAGCCATGCCTTCCTTCTACTGAATTTATGGAATTGATTTTTTTTGAGGGGAGAGCTATGTATACAACTCTATATTTATTCCTGTTCAAATTTCTCTGATGCCATTTAGCCCAATATTAGAGCTTGTCAACATATTTTTGGATCTAATTATCCAGTGATTGAATGTGTTAACTAACCTTCAAAGCTTAGTAGTATCTGTCAATGTGTCAAGCATGCCACACCTATCCTTACCTATGACACTGATAAAAATACTGAAAAATACTAAGCCAAGGACAGATACCTGGGACACTCCCTATGGTACATCTAAGCTGATGTTGCTCCAGGAAAACAAAAGCTTCTTGGGGATATCTTCAAGTCAGTCAAGTCAAGACAAGTCAAATCAAACTAAACCAATAAGCATTTATTAAGCGTGTACTATATGAAGCAGGCACTTGGCTAAGGGCCATGGCCGTGGAACCCTGGGTGGAGTTTTCACCACAATGGTGGCATGCGCTGATGAAGGAGCATAAGGTGAGGGGCAGGGATGGTGGTCACCATGGGAAAGAAGCATTCCCTTCTGTCTTTTAGCCACCTAGGACAAAGTCTCGTTTACCCCATGTTAGTTACAGCTCTGGACATTTCACACTACCAATAAAGAGAAAGAATTTCCTTTTATTGAAATCTTTTAAGCCATATTCAAGTCACGAGTCAAGTCAAATGTTGTAATCACCCACCACGTGGCAGCTTCCTAGGATGGAGCTCATCTCTCCATGATTGACTTTCCAATGCTTCCTGACCTTCTTCTTGCTTGTGCCTCCAGGTCTCCACTCTGATTATGAGAGCCCTGATGAAGAAGCTTCTTCTACCAATGCAAGCACAACTTCCCTGTGACTTAGAGTCTTAAAAGTTTCCTGGTGAGTCTCTCAGCCAGTGTGTCACATATGAGTCATCCTGACTACCCCATGATGCCTTTCATATTAATAAATTATTGCACCAATAATGATATTTCTTCTTTTGATCCTTCCTCCCTTTCTCCTCCCTTTCAATCCTCCTTTCTTTCCTCCTCCTTGTTCCCCTCCCCTTTTCCTTTCCCCTTCTCCTTCCTTCCCCTTTCACCCTCCCCTTCCTCTTTTCACTTGCCCTTCTTTCTCCCTTCTCCATTTCTTTTCTCCCTTCTCTTCCCTTTCCAGTTGGGTGTGCCACTAGAGCATGGAGCCAGGCAATTTTTTGTTAGCCCCTGTCTATATAAACAATTTGATTTTAAAAAAATAATACAAAATTCATGAACTCATATCAGATATAATTGTTTATTAATGAAGATTTAGAATAATTGGTGGAGATGAGGTACTACGTGTTTATTTACTGTCCAATCAATGCATTCTTCATAGTCTGAGTAAGGCTTTCAGCTGCTCTAGGGTGAGGGCAAGTCAGTTTGGCAGTTGGTACTAATGGCTATACTACAGCAGGTTAGTGGAGCTCCCAGCTATAGGGTCCAATGGTGGCAGCCAAAGACTGGGTCTCCAATGAACTCAGCCAGGATCCAGAGTCTATGTCCAAGTGCAAAGCCCTTAGGGTGGCTGGGGTATCTTGAACTATCCCTTTCAGCCATTTAATGGGTCCAGGGAAGAAGGGGCACTGGATCCAGGCCAAGGTCAAGGGAACAGCCATTTCTGAAATCAGGAGGTTGATGGTGATGCCCTGGTCTTAGGTTGGGTAGGTCTCCAAGTGACTGCAGGCCAGTCTTTAAGGTTTTGAGAAGCTATTGCTGTTGTACTCTTGGAGGAGTCTCTGAGGTCTGGGCCAGGGCCCTCATTTCACCAGTTCTAAGGCCTGTATGTGAATACTGAGGAAAATGATCTGATATCATATTCTTCTTCTTCAAGCAGCAGGATATCAGGTTTGGCTGTTGTGCAAAGAAGCCAGAAGGGACCTGGTGCTTGAGATGGTAGAGGAAGAGCAGAGTCTCCCTTCATGTGAGAGAGGGAGTACCAGCTTTACTTACCAAATCCTGATGCTCATTTTAAAAAATCCTATCCACCAACTATGCAAAGGTTTTTGTCTCAATCCCTCTAATAAATTTCCATCTTCCTTGATGTTAATCAATTGTTTTTGTAATTGGAATGGGTTGCATCTTTATATGTGTAACAAATGAATTCAAAGCCCACTAAAACTCTTTGGAAGATTTTTAAGTCATTTAGAAGGCTATTTTCAAGTTTTTAAAGTCTGAAGCTAAGAGAGTTTTTATAAGGTGTAGGGCACATCATTTTCAGTAATGAAAACTTAGTTTTTAAATGTCTTGCTAATTGCGATGGCTTTGTACTATCATTAACTAATATCTCAAGACACAAATATACACTGAAGGGGAAGTCTAGCATTAACAATAACGAGTGTAAATTCATACACCAAATCATTTTCTTGATGATTTTGAATTTTGGGGGGGGAGGTAAATGTCTTGTCAGGTATGATTAAATTGCCATCGTTTTTGCCTCAATAATGTGTGTGACAAAGACTAGGAGTGGGAGGGGTGTCAGCTCTACATTTTTTCTCACTTCACTGTGTTTGCATTATTAGGATTCTCTTCTGTTTCTTTGTAGGAAACTTTTAAAGCCGTTTGTCCATTCTCTGAGTTAAAACCTTTGGAGGAATCTCAAGGTGGGCAAAGCTGCTGCTGAGGAGGAAGAGTTGAGATGAGAAGGAGCTGAGCTGGAAGCAAGGTAAGAGAAAGTTGGAAATGGCAGATGGGAGTTAACCTTTATAAAAGGGCTCTCTCTCAGAAAGCCCATACCTCAATTCCTAGCCCCCACTCCTCCTATATCAGCTTCTTGGGTGGTAGCTCTGCCTAAGGGGGTGAGGCTTCCCAGATGGTGAAAATTTTCTGTTTAAAATCAAAGACTGGGGCATTGTTGGGAAGTGAGGTTTGCCATCTATGTTCTCCCTGGGGAACATTGCTTAGTATATATTGAGCCAAATAATATTTTCATTCAGAGTTAATGACCCATGAATACCTGAGTGAACAAGTTCTACTTTAGCTGTGAATGATTTGTGAAATACCTCATTAAACCCAGTTAATAAGCAGATTGAATGACACGAGGCCCTCAGCTCTCCAAACAAGCAATAAGGACATAGCCCTGTGATAATTGATGTTCTCAGGAGAGTCTATTATATTGGGGGCCTCAGAGAATGAGATCAGGTTCTCTATACAACAAAGAGGTAACTGACTTTGAAATGAGAAAGGGTATGGTAGCTGGTTAGTTGATTCCAAATGAGAAATTAACAAAATGTTCTTGTTTAATGTTATGGTGTCTTTGGGTTGGAAGGGCCCTCTGAGGCCATTGGTCTAACCACTATTCAATACATGAATATCCTTTTACAATATTACTGACAGCATCTGATTGAATCCTTACAGTGACAGGAAACTACCTACCTACTAGGCATTCCATTGCTGGACAGTTCTAATTGCCAAAAGTTCTTCCCATATTGAGTAAAAATCAGCCTCAATGTCACAAATGTTTTTCATTCTCCACCTTTATCTCCTACACAGTGCCCAGCACATCACAAATGTTTATTAAAGAGAAGTCAAATGAACACACGCATCACAGAACATCACAGTTGGAAGGTATCTTAGAGGATGTCTCTAACAAGTGGTCATCCACTGGTGCTTGAAGCCTTCTGGTGATAGGGAGACCACAACCTAGTGAGCATGTCACTTATCTGCTTCCAGTATCACTCTGTGAAATGGGTATGAGACTGGACAGCTTTAAAATTTTATTTTTAATTCTAAATTTCATAGATAATAAATGAAATGAGCATTTCCACTTACATAATGGAACAGAAAAGAGACAATCCCACATAAAACTACAGATCTCTATTGTGTACAACGTGCTTTTCTAAGCCTGGAGTCAAGAAATAGGCTGGAAGAATGAAGGAACAAGAATCTCAATGTAAAAATCTAAGGATTAATGCAAGTTTGAGTCACGAAAAATTCAATTTTGTGTAAATTACATAATCATGCCATGTTGCCTTCAATTCGAGTCAAAACTGGATTACTATGACACAGACACATGTAAGTTAGTCAAGGGCTTTAACCTGCCCGTGCATAGTGACTCTGCCTTTGTCTATTCCTACATGTGGATGTGATGTACGGCTGTGTAACTTTACCAACAGTTGTGCTAATTCTTTTATTTCTTTATTTTTATTGTTGTTTTGAAGGCAATTGGGGTTAAATGACTTGCCCAGGGTCACATAGCTAGTAAGTGTCTGAGGTCAGATTTGAATTCAGGTCCTTCTGACTCCAAGGTCAGTGCTTTGTCCACTGTGCCACCCCGCTGGCCCTGCTAATTCCTTTAAAGGGAACCCTTAACAAAATGGATATGAGGAAGAACACATCAGGGGGAGATACTGCCCACACAGAAAGGAAGATGCCTGTTCTTCCATCAGGACAAAAATCTGACGTCACTGGATGCAGTCAGAGTAACTCGAAAGTATCATGAAATGTTGCAAGGCTTGACTCTACAATATGGAACATTGAAAGAAACGGTAAAGTTGCCCCAACTTTTTGTAGTTTGCAAATGACTAAGAGGAATATAAATGTTGCAGTGACAGGAAGGAAGCATCTTTTAGCTATGTGGATCAAAGACTGCAGCAAAAAGACAGAGATTCTTTTTAACACAGCAGCCATCCAGACAAAGCTTCAAGTTTATTTAAGGCGACTAAAGAAAATGGAAATGAAGTAGATCATGAAGAAACTTTTACTGCAAATGTGGGTTGATTTGATCACATTGAGAACTGAGTTCAATTGCATGATGCTCCCATTCCCAGAGAGGTGGCGAGTGCAGATGAAAGCGTGGCTGGTCACTGTTGAAGAAGAAGGATACATCGATCAACAGATGCTGAAAGTGGATGAAACAGGCTTCTTCTGGAGAAGGCTCCCTTCCCCACCTCACATTTCTAAGAGAGAAAAAGCTCCTGCTGGATTTAAAGCAACTACCACTATTATTGAGAGGCCATACAGAAGAGGATTTCAAATGAAAACCAATGCTTGCTTATCGGTTCTGAAATCTCTGTGCTCCGAGGAGTGCAACCATGAACTGTTTCCAGTTCTTTGGCGGTAAAATAAGAAAGCATAATTGACTAAAGCTGTTTTTGAAGACTAATTTTAAAGTTCCAGCTCAGCTGCTGAAAAATATTGTAAGGACAACAAGATCTTGTTTAAAGTATTACTGATTTCAGATAATGCCCCAGCCAATCCCTTGGTTCATCGTGTGAGAACATAAGCCTGGAAATTCGCCAAGATCTGCTAAGGCTCTCTGGACCTACCAGCGTATATGTGAAGATTTCAAGAAAGGCCAGAGAAGATGGTTCAGTCCGTGTTGCTCCAATATTCTAAATGACAGTAACAGCATTTTCATTATAACATCAGTGTAGACTCATCTTTTGGCATGATATTCAGTGATTTTAAATTTTTCTCTTTTTGCTTTCTAGAGCCACTCTGTTCCCTTGTAGTAAGCTTCAGTTGGAATGCATTTTGCTTTTCTTTGGCTGTTAGGTTCTGTGGTTCTGCCTTCTGGGGCCAATTAGTACAAGGCTAATCTCCTTTCCAATCCTGGAAGGCAGCAACCCAACCCTGTCCAGGATACTCTTCTCCCAACGAATCACTGCTGTTTGCTTCAAGAACAAGGGCGCCTCAAGTTAAAACTGCCCTTTAAGCTCTGGGCATCCCTTTCCTATGACAACCCTTCACAGACTTTATTGTGCCAGCCTTGGGAGCTGAGCATTAGTATTATTAGCCCCATTTTACAGATGAGGAAGTGGAGATTCAGAGATTCAATGACTTGACAGTCATTTGTTGTCAAAACTGGGGCTTGATCCAGGTTTTCCTGAGTCCACATGCACAGCTCTGTCCATTGAGTCATGCTGCCTTCTGTCCTTTAGCCATTTTGGTCACCTTCCTCTAGAGGTTCTCTAGATTAGCAAGGACCTTTCCAAAACTGGGTCTTATTGCTACTGCTGTGGTCTGGCTAGGGCTATCCCCTTTCTAACATCATTTCATCCTGCGTGTGTTCCAGGCAGAAACATCACCACAATAGCATCCACTGGCATAAATGATGACTGAACTCATCCAGGTAAGAAGGTCTTAGAGGGGCATCTGACGTACAGATTGGCCCCAAGAGCAGATGCAAGAGAAGTAGGCGCAGTAACATTGCTATCATCCTTGACTCCATACTCTGCCTCTGCTTCCAGATCCGCTCCCTAGCTAGACCTGGCTATTTCTATCTCTACAACATCTCCCAAGTCTGTCTTTATTTCTCCTCACTGCCATGACTTTCCTGGTTTCAGCCTTTTATTCTTTCTTACCTGGGCTATTGCAATAGTCTCCTCCTTTGTCTCTCTATCTCATGTCTCTCCCCTCTAACCTGCCCTCTACAATTGGCAAAGTGACTTGGCTAAAATGTGTCTGAAGGAGACAGAGTCCATATAGTGATTCAGCTGGAAAGACTGGCTCTCCTACCCCATGGCCTCCAATGATCTAGAAAATGCACCAGACCAAATCCTAAATTAGGAAATCCAAGAAACCCAGTCACAGTGAGTGATTTGTCTAGCTCAGATCTCCAAGAGGAGACAGAGAGAGAGGTCTGTGGACCCTGAGGAAGGACTTCTGGCCAAGAGGACACTGCATGGGGCATTCCTTAGTCCAGGGACTGAAAGAAGACTAAAGCTGTACATCAGGGCAAGAACAAGTGCCAGGGTCTCCCCCAACTAGTTCAGGGTGTGGAAATTGGTGCCAACTGGCAGCTTCAATACCCACTATCCAGGTTACAATGCTCAACACCCCAAGAAAGCGACAGAGGTACATAATGGGACAGACATTTAGCCCAAATTCTCCCCTCAGAAGTGCAAAGAGCCTAACCATAACACAGAGTCTAAAGTCAAGAAATAGGCTGGAAGAATGAACAAACAACAACAAGAATCTCAAAATAAAAAGGCCTTATGATGACATGGAAGCTCTAGACACAAACCCAGAAAAAGAGAATGACTCAAAAAAAATCTAGAAGGAAAACCTGAAAGCAAAATGTAGGGTGAGCACAAGCCCAACCAGTATTTCTGCAAGGGATGAAGTAAGAGTTAAAAAAAAAAAAAGGAGCTAAAATGATTTTTTAAATCAAAGGAGAACAGTAGAGCAAAAAAAAAAATGGGAAAAGAAATGAGAGCTATGGAAAAAATATAGTGAGGGAGAACTGACAGCTTGGAACAAGAAGCATAAAACCTTATTCAAGAAAATTACTCCTTCAAAATTAGAATTGATCAAATAGAAGTGCATGGCTCCATGAAGCATTAACAAATATGAAAACAGAGTCAAAAGACTGAAAAATAGAAAAAAAGCAAGGAATCACATAATGACTGACTTGAACAACAGAGGGAGGAGAGTTAATTTTGGAATCATTGGACTGCCTGAAAGCCATGATCAAAAAAAGACCCCCGATATACTATTTCAAGAAATTGTAAAATAAAACTGCTCAGTCTTTTAGAAGCATAGGTCAAAGCAGAAATAGCAAGGATCTGCCTGTGAGGGGGAACTAGGAATGTGATACAACTAAAATGAAAAGATTTAGGCTTATAAACAAGAATAACTTACCCAGCAAAACTGCATCTAACTTCGTAGGGAAGAAATGGGTCGTTAATGAAATAGAGGACTTTCAAGCATTCCTGATTAAGATACCAGAGGTTAGTGGAAAATTTGACATACAAATACCAGAGTCAAGAGAAACATAAAAAGGTAAACATAAGCAAGCATTTACAAGGGACCAAATAAGGCAGTTCTGAGGGGTCGCACTCCTCATCTCTTCAGAACTGCCATCCTCAGGGTCATTGAGGGGGCTTAATTACACAGAACACTTGAGTGTGATTCCATTATGTCTGAATGCTCATAAAGGAAGCAAGTAAAAGGAAGAAGAAGAATATAATTAAAAGAAGGAAAAGGAGAGGAAGAAAGGGGAAAATTGTTTCTTGAAATGGATTACACAAGTATAAGTCTATACAACAAGGAAGATGGAGTTGAGGAGAGTATGTGCCACTGGAACTTAACTCTCAGCTAAACTGATCAAAGGAGGAAAGACACACACACACACACACACACAGTTGAGTACAAAAATACATTTAACTCAATAAGAGAAAGGAAAGAATAAAAGGATGGGCAGATTAAGGAAGGGATTAATCAGAAATTAAACAACATAAGGAGAAATAGACAATAAAACTTTGAAGGAGGGGACCTCAATTTACCCCTCTAAGATCTGGATAAATGTAACAAAAAAAATAAAAATCTGTATAGAATTTTAGAAAAGTTATATATATTAGGTTTGTGGAGGATATTGAATGGGAAGAAAAAGGAATATATCCAACTCTCAGCTATGTGTGACACCTTCACAAAACTGACCATTTATTAGGGCATAAAAACCTAATAAACAAATGAAGAAATAAAAAAAATATTAAATCCATTTTTTACTCACCATAATACAATAAAAGTTATATCCAAAAAGGGGTTTTGAAGCAAAAATTAAAAATTAATTGGAAAGTAAATAAGTTAATCTGAAGGAATGGTGAATTGAAAAACAAATAATAGAAATAATCAATAATTTCATTAACAATAAGGACAAGAATAACAGAATGGACCAAAATTTTGGGGGTGAAACCAAAGAACTTTTTTGGGGGACAAAATTTCTATCTCTAAAGGCTTACATCAATCAAAGAAAGAGCAGATCAACAAACTGGACCAAAAAACCCTATGAAGCAAAAACTCCCAATTAAAGAGTAAAATGAGAGCTCTGAAAATCAAAAGAAAAGTTAGGAAAATTGAAAGTAAAAGAAATTAATAACAACAACGAATTAGCAAATACTAGTAGGAGAGTTTTTTTTAATGGGTAGACTTGAAAATAGACAAGCCATTTGCTACTTTGATTTTAAAAAAGAAAAAAGAAACCAATTTCCACGTATCAGAAATGAATAAGGTCAATTCACATTCAATGAAGAAGAAGTAAAAGAAATTACTTGGAACTATTTGCCTAATTATATGCCAATGAAACGGACAATCTCAACTAAATGGATGGATGTTTATAAAAATACAAATTTCCCAGATAATCAGAACAGAAAATAAAAGACAGCTATTCCTGACTTGAAATTAAATGAACCTTAAATTAATTCACAAACAAACAAAAAAAAAAATCAGGACAAGTGAATATTTTTTAAACATTAAAGAACAATTAATTCCAATCAACTATTTGAAAAAAATAGGAAAAGAGTCCAACCAAATTCCTTTTATGACATAAATATGATGTTGATATCTAAACTAAGAAGAGTTGAAACAGAGAAAGAAAATCATATAGACCAGTGGTTTTCAACCTTCCTAATGCCACGACCCTTTAATACTCGTATGTGGGCAAATCTGCATGTGGGCAGACCCACCTGGAGATGGATGGAGGAGCAGATAGTCTCCCAGGACTATCGGAAACATGTGTTTTCTGATGGTCTTAGGTGACCTCTGTGACCCCTGTGAAAGGGTCGTTCGACCCCCAAAGGCATTGTGACCCACAGGTTGAGAACCACTGATATAGACCAATAAATCTAATGGATATTGATGCAAAATTTTTCAATAAAATGTTATCAAGGAGTCTATAGCAAGCCATCACAAAGATTTTACACTGTGACCAGGCTGGATTTATACTTTGGAATGCAATACTGGTTCAATATTATGAAAATTATAAATGTAATTGACCACATTAATAACAAAACAGCAAAAATTATATGATTATAGCAATAGACAAGATACAACAAGCTTCCCTTAATGAACCTCAAAAGCACTGCAATAAATGGAATTTTCCTTAATACGATATGTAGTGTCTATCTAAAACCAAATGCTAGCATTATCTGAAGTGGAGATAAGTAGGAGTTTACAGCTGGGATAAGCCAAGGATGTCTATTCTCATCCTTACTATCAACACGGTACTAGAAAGGCTAGCCAAAGCAATAAGACAAGAAAGAAAAACTGTGGAAATAAAAACAGGCAAAAAGGACACAAAACAATCACTTTTTGCAGATGACTTGATAGTTTACTTAGAGAAATCTTGGAGTCAATGAAAAAATTAATTGAAACAATAACTTCAGCAAATAAACCACACAAATTATCAGCACTTCTGACTGATATCTGACTACGCATGCTTCACTGGAGGAATGCACGTGGGTTTTGTCACATCTGTGCAAAATGACACACCAAGCCTTTTTGACTTCATCACCATCGTCAAAGCTAAACAATCCTATGACCCTTTACGGTTTGTGAAGCAGCTTATATATGCCATTTGTTTACAATGGTATAATTTTGCCTTAAAATAGGGAATTTAACCGAAGTCTGCAGACATTTGCAGAATGGATTGCCTCATGGGGTAATAATTTCCCTATCACTGGAGATCTTTGAGCAAACTTTGTATAACCACCTGCTGAGGCTTTTCAGACTAACATTTATGATTTAAATAGGGCTGGGCATGGATGACCTTTGAGGTCCCCCTTTCCAGCTCTACTGGTCTCTGAGATTTTCCCTAGTAATCTAACCCACAGCCAGACATACACAATCCCAGTAGTTGGGTTCTTTTCTTTTCTCTTTTTTTCAAAAATAACAGTGGCATTAAACATAAGCACACAGACACAGACACACAGACACACAGACACACACACACTCATTTGACTTTAGATTTGCTTTTAACGTGGACAACACGTGGCAATGGGAGCAGAGATGCTGGCCAATCCTATGTTTTCCAATAATGAGCCAAAGTGTGGCGGGTGGGGGGGGGGGGAGCATAGAAGCAGTGCCAAGGGGATAACAATTCAAACGTGGAAAAAAGCATCTATAAATGGGTCTTATCCTCAGCAGTGTAGCTAATTTTATCCTGATTACAGTTTTTAGCATTCAGAGAAAATTGGGCTGAAAAATACTGTGTTCTCCGTCCTCACTGATAAACACCATTTCTTTATTATGGGTTAGAAATAGGCCGTGGTCCAACTGGTAGTGGGGGGAGGCATGGGGAGACTGGCATGGGTCTCTCTGCCACTTGGGTTATTGTTCCCACTGTTCTAATGTCATTGATGTTGAGCCTAAGAAGATTGGACTTTCTGTCAATACCTTCGGTGGTGATTCTACTACTTAGGTTGTTGGGAGTTTGGAGATTTCTACAATCTCTTTGAGGTTCTACACAGCACCCCAGGAGCAGAAGGAATCATCTGGTAGCTAGGAAGAACAGTCAGGAGAGGTATGGGGCTTGAAGCTAGGAAGAGCTGACTTCGAATCCTGCCTCAGACACTTACCAGCTGTGGGACTCTAGACAAGCCACTTCATTACTGTCTGTGTTGGATAAACGCAGAGAATTTTAGCACCAACTCTACAAGATGAAATAGATAGATAGATAGACAGATAGATAGATAGATAGATAGATAGATAGATAGATAGATAAACACACATGTACACATGTGTATATACACACATATACACACACCTACACATCTATGTATTTATATACATTATATATGTATATTATGGTCTGCCAAGCTTAAAGCACAACATAAATGCTATTATTATAGGAATTATTATTATTTTAGAAGCACTCTGCCAGCAGCTTTACTGTGTAAGCCTAGAAAGTTGAATTCTTCCATTCCGAAATTCCCACAAGCATCTCGCTCGCCCCATCCGCCATGTTTTGTCATGGTGATCACAGATCCATAGCATCTCAGATCTAAAGCCAAAGGTGGTCAGAAGCATCTGATCCAAACCCTTCATTTCACAGAGGAGGAAACTGAGGCCCACATAAATGACGGGATATGCCTTGGAGCCAGGAAGACATGGGATGAAGTCCTGATTCTGATGTAGAAGAGATGTGTGACCCTGGGCAAGTCGTGGGACCTCACCAAGTTTCAGGTTCCTCATCTCTAAAATGGGGAAGACAGAGCATCTACTTCACAGGACTGTGAAGATCAAGTAGAGAACATCCATGCCAAGTGTTCAAAGGCCACAGAGGACCATGGGAGCACGAGTCAGACAGACACAGAAGCCTCTCCAGATTCTGGACAGAATTCAAATCCAGCCTCAGACACTTACTAGCTGGCTGACCTTGGGTTGCTTAACTTCTGTACAATTTCCTCATCTGTAAGACACCTACTTCCTGGGGTTGTTGTGAGGGTCAAATGACATTGTAAAGTGCTTAGCACAGTGTGTACAGAGCAGGCACTTAATAAATCAATTCTTGCTTCCTTCCTTCATTGCTTCCTTCCTTCCTTGCTTCCTTCCTTCCTTTCTTCTTTTCTTCCTTCCCTCTTTTCTTCCTTTTTTCTATCCATCCATCCTTCCTTCCTTCTTACGAGTTTTCTCACTTGGGAGACCACTGTACCAAAGAAATCACAGCTTTGAATTAAGAAAGAAAAAGGAAAGCAAGCTAGCCTCCTGTGGTCTTCACTAAAACCCTAACAGTGAATTTTCCATCTTAGCTTGCATTGCCCTTCCCTCTGTCCCTGGGAGCTGGAGGGTTTGGGCTGTCCAGCGAGGTTGGAGATATGAAATGTCCAACAGAAAAGGGCAGCACAGGGCAGTCCTGAGCTCAAGGTCTCCCACTAAGAGCCCAAGGGATATGAGGCTGGAATGATGACAGGGAAGCCACAGGCTCCACTTTCTCTGCCTGGGGATTGGCTAAGCAGAGTGAAAAGCATTCCTCTGGTGCCAGTACCCGAAATGGAAGAACACCAGGGCACATGATTCCTCTTCTCAATAGATACTGAGGAGCTCCTGAGTCTTCCTCTAAGCACTGCTCCTACCAGATGTGGGAGGCAAACATGAGTTCTGTACAATGTCATCTTGCCTGTGATCTCAGGAGGAGTAGATGTGGGAGCTGTGCATTCCTTGGAGCTCCTGGGCTAAGGGCTACAAGCAACCTCCCTGGGTCTGGGAGAGGCTGTGGCTGTAGTGAGTTCGTGTTGTTTTAAGCCTTATATTGATTCAATGGCAAGAGTAAACACCATATGGCAGTTAAGTATGCCTATCTGTTCCAGTGGGGAGCAATTCCATTAAGCCAAGGTCAGGGGATGAGAGTTAAGTGAAATATGGCCTGATCATCACGGAATGAGATGGTTTCTTGTAGAATGGAGGTTCAAGAGCTGATTACAATTGGAGAAATCCATATAATCTCCCCTGGCCCCCAACAACAAAAATGGCCACCTAGAGATGAAAGGCAGGATAAAAGCCCCGGCAGGTCATCATTTATCCTCTGAGGACCACAGAGCCCGGCATTTCCCATGTGTTCCCTCCTCCCTCCTCCAGAGAGTAAAGGGTATATAAACACCTGGACAGGCGGAGGGCTAGCTGAAATAGCCCAACTAATCTCCTTGGCTCACTTATTGGATTTTTCTTTCTCTCTTTGTCCTTTCGGAGGGTATATGCCCACTAGTGGGACCACTGGGTCCACAGGATGCAGCCTTTAGTCACTTTCCTCACCTAATTCTGGAATGATAGCCCAAACAGTTGAACCAATTCATGGCTCCATTAGTGATCTGTTAGTCCCCTTGTCTTTTTTCCAGCCTTCCCCCAGAACAACTATTTCCATTTCCATTTGGGTCACCTTTGCTCACTTTGGGGGTCTGAGGTTTTTTTCAACTTACATTTCTTTTATTTTTAAAGCTTGTCGTTTGCCCACTTCTTGGGGAAGGGTCTGACTCAAATGGGTATTTTAGTTCCACGTGCCTTGGCCATCAGATTCCTAGCAGTGATATCTGATGCAAAGCTTATTTCCCTCTTTAAAGTTTCTCTCATTTTATTTGCATTGATTTTGCTTCAGCAAAAGGTGGGGTTTTTTGTTTTATATAATCAAAATAATCTATTTTGTTTATTGTGTCTTTCATGACTGTTTGCCTCTAATGGCTCTATTACATTTTGGGTTAAGAACACAGAGACGAGAGAGGCCCAATTTCTGTTTTCAAGGAGCTTCTAATAAAGCAGGGGAGGTTAGATAGGGACAAAGATATCTATAACACAAATGAGAATATGATAAATGCGGAGAAGAGGCGAAACCAGGTGCTTGCAAAGATGGGAAGCCAGGAGGATGAGTAAGGCTTCAGGGAAAGCTTTAAAGGACAGAGTTGGGGAGAGCTGATGACTTGAGCCAATCCAGAAAAGCCAAAAAGGGCCACAGGAGAGTCAGTCTCAAGAGTTGGAAAGGTGGGGGTAGGTGACAGAGATCTTTGAGGAAACAGATTTTGCAGGATTGTAGATTTAGAATGAAAAGCCTGAGTCTAATACCTGCATTTTACAGATTAGGAACCTGAGATACAGAACGGGTTAGAGATTTGCCCAGGGTCACACAAATGGGAAGTGTTTGGTATAAGGTTTGAATGCAGGTCTTCTTGACTGTATGCCCAGGACCCTACCCACTACCCCACACTGCTACGTGTTTTGCCTGGCTTCAGTGGGCAGAACCAAGAGTAGGTGGAAATTGCAGAGATAGAGGTACATCACAGACTCCAATTCCAGAACTGAACAAAAGCTAAGAATTCCCCTCCATTAAAGATTACCCAGATTGGAACGGGCAGCCTCTCCCCTTGTGTGTCCCTCAAGTAGCAGGTGGACCAGGTCAGTTGGGGCCCTTCCCATAGCTTCTCCACTCCATTTAAAGAGTGACTCAGTCTTCTCGTCCCTCCCTACCAGTGACCCTGCTTCCAACTTTTCCCTCCTTGCCCAGATTTCTATCCCTAGCTCCTATTTTTGTTTGCTTTTGTGTGGTGTCTTCCCTCGTGGGATTGGAAGCATACTGAGGGCAGGGAATGTCTTTCTTTCTCATATTCATAGCCCCAGAGTTCAGCACAGTGCCTGGCATATGGTCTGTGCTGAGTAAATGTTTACTGACGGACTGGTTGGCTGACCAGCTTCTAGGGATGTTGTCATGGGGAGTCCTATTCAAATACACTTTGACCTCTGAAGTTCCTTCTGACTCTGAGATCTGGGGAGGCTACGATGCTAGGACCCTGGGGATACAGAGAGGCCAAAAAGGAACAGCTTTCTAAGTGTCAACCTTAACTCTCCATTTTCAAGGATAAAGGTAGGAGACTCTTTGGGTCTGCCATGATTGGTCTAGGACAAGCACTCCATCTGAACCTGGTCTCAACATGGAAACAAGGAAAGGAAAATGAAGGTAGCTAAGTGGTACATTTGATAGAGTGTTGAGTCTGGAGTCGAGAAGACCTGAGTTCAAGTCTGGGTTCAGATACTCACTAGCTGTGTGACTCTCGGCTAGTCACTTAACCCTGTTTGCCTCAGTTTCCTCATGTGTAAAAATGAGAATAATAATAATAATAACAGTCACCTCCTGGGGCTGTTGTGAGGAACAAATGTGATCATATTTATAAAATTCTTTGCAACCTAATAAAATGTTAAAATATGTATTAATTTGTTAAAATAACAATAAGAAACCCATTATGTTACCTTAAAGATATTTAATGAGAAATAACTATATTAAAAAAAAAGAAATTATTGAGAAGAGTAGCATTGTTTTACACTTTTTCCAAACCACTTGAATGTCTGGTTTAATCAATGACAGCTGGATTCTCCTATCTGCTTCTGCCTTCAATCTGTTGTAATATATTGTTTTCGTTGAAGTCTATGAAGTAAATCTGGCCTCACACAGATTGGTAGTTGCAGAAAGGAGCAGTATTTTCATCCATAAATAATGTCTTAGTACTACTGTGAAAATAATTTTGACTTCACAGAGCCCCTAGAAGTTCTCAGGACCCCCTAGGTATCTTCAGATCACATTTGGAGAACTAGATTGTCCCTTAGGTCCATTTTAGCTCCAAATCTCTGATCCTCTGAGTACTCCTGGAAATAAGAGATATATCCCCTAGTAAAAGTGGAGAAATGCAGAGTTACACATAATGACTTTCTCAGCAATGCTGAACATAAGAAATAAACTGTCATTATAATTAGAAGTCTGGATTTTGATAATGACTCTGTGAAAATGAGCATATTTAATTTCAATGCTTCTGTGAGCTAAGGAAAGAAAGAACATTTTTTGTTTCTGGGATAGATTTAGGGCTAGAAGGAAACTTGGGAGCAGGGATGTGTTAGCTAATGTCCACCAACTGGATTTCTGGAAAAACAAAAAGGACTCTCAGAATGCTGGCAAATTTAATCAGAATGAACACTTTTTCCCATCCCTTTCTCCAAACTAGAAAGTCACCAGAACAATAAATCCAGTCCTGACTTATAATGTTTGTTGATTTCTGAGATCTATATGCTCACCTAGAAAATTTAACACTTGGCTAACTGGCATTAGAGGGCACCAGCCTGTCCCTTCCTGGAGGTCTCTCAGTTTAACCCCCTCATCTTACCAATGAAGATGAGGCCCAGGATCACACAACTAGTAAGTGACAAAGCTGAGATTTGAACTCAGGTCCTCCTTATTCCAAAACCTTCCTTCTGTCTGCTGTCTCATTCTTATTCAAATCATAGCGTTCTACTTCATTAAATTACCTGAAAATTATTTGGGGAAATAACATAGACAAGACCACAAGTCATGTCAAACCAAGTCAAGTCAAGCCAATCCAGTCCCACCCAATACCTACACAACACCACCCAGTAAAATGCATGTTCCTGGTGTTATTTTATTTTTGTGTTTGTGTTTCCAGTGGCAAACACAGCACTTGGTAAATAGGAGCATGTACTAAGTCAGTACGGTTTAACTGAATTGACTCAAAACATTGATTCAATGTTTCCAAAATTTGAGACACTCAGCTCATATAGTGGCAGCCACCCTGGCATAGCCAGGATAGCTGCTAGCACAGGTTCTTAGGTCTGCTTTACTAGGAAAGATAGCTGTGCAAGGGGTCAATAATCTTTTTAATTACATTCATTAGTTCAGAGGAAAAGTCAGCACCTGAACTTCTGAGAATATCCGAACAATGAAAATAGAGAAAATACAAGCAGAGAAATAAAGACCAACAGACAGGGCTTCTAACTGTCTGAGAAATTAGCACAGACCAACAGACAGATCCAACTCCCTGACCAAGGCCAAACATACATAGTTACCAGAGAGAGAAGCACCAACATCTGGGTTTTTCAAAGCTGGAGGGCTCCTTAAAGGCTACCCAGAGTCTCATCTGGTCAAATCACAAGAACACTCTTCCAATGAATGAGCCCCAAAGCAAAATGCTAACCTCAGAGTATATATACCCTTTTTAGAGCTAGAGGGCATCACTAGCTTCCTGACTTAGTGCCTGATTAGAAATTAACAAAAGGTGTGAAAGCCTTCCTACAACCAAGCCTCCCTTAAGCAGGTTCCCTTACTGGGCTCCACCTGAGGCCTATTCTTGGGTGGGGAAGATATTATATACATTAACATTATAGCTAGTCAAGTGGAACACAGGCCCCTGCCTACAATGAACTTGCAACCCATTACATTTCAAAGAGCTGATCTTTCCGGTCTCTAAGGGAAACCTTTAAAAAAAACCAAACAGTAAAAGTAAGCTCTTATCACTTAACAACACAACTAGCTTCTCTGAGTTTGAAACAGGTCTGCTGTTTCTTCTAGAGTCTGAATAAATCACATCTTCCACATCCATATTCCTGTTTTTTACTCCCAAATCATGGAGATGCTAATGTAAGTAGTGAAATACAAATTCACTTAAAAGTGCTAATGACTTCATAGTTTTTTTCTACCATCATATATGTTCTCAATCAATAGATGCTAATAGAACAACTCTCATGTCGGAGTCCAAGGAAATTTCAGAGGTTAAAAAAGACTACTTGTAGCTGAAAAGATCAGGAGGTGCTGGGCTAGATGGCTCCTAGGGTCCTGGTAGACTTCAAACCTCACAAATGGTGGCTGAATGAACTTAAACTAAGACACAGATCACCCCAGGAACATAAAATTTTTTAGCTTCCTACTAAGTAGAGAGTCTTGGATTGAAAAAAAGAAATTCATTCCAGTAAGTTTCATTAATTGCCTCCTCTGTTTATCCCCTCTCCCTGGATAGGGACAGATTCAGTATCTCATGATCACTAAGATGGGAGCCAAGCCAGGGTCAGAAAATGATGGGCTCATCTGGTCCACGGGGATGGGCCTTCCAGATTCCTGCCCGTCCTCAGGCTGGGGCAGATTGCTATTGTCACTGCTGCGCTCCTCAGTATCATTAACATTTATTGACCTGGACAATTAATCGAACATTCGCCTGTCTGACCTATCGCCATCTGTTCCTGTTTCTCATTCCTACAGGAACTCCTTCATAGGGATGCTGCCCCACTCTTTCTCTTATTTAAACCACTCACAGAGTCACTGAATCACAGAACATTAGAATTGGAAGAGACCTCACAAGTCACGCAGTGCAACATTCTTAACAGGGTCCAGTCTATGACAGCCTCCACAAGTGGCCATCCATCTTTGGTTTGGCCTCTAGTGAGGGAGAATCCACTCATTAACTGTCAATCAATCAATCCTCAATATTTATTACATGTCTGTTACATAGGTCACCAACTTCTTGGCTAGCTCTTTCCACTCTGGCCATGATTTCTATCATTTCCCTTCAACAACCTTGGACTCTGCCCCAGAGTCCACTGGTTCTGAAAGCAGAGAGAAAGGCCATCTCAAAGTTAGGAAAATTGCATGCATATATAGATCTCTTATGTATCTGTTTATCTATCCTCCATCTGTCTGCAACTGTCGATCTATGAAACTCTTTGTCTATGCAGGTCAAAACCTTCTCTATAACTCTTAATCTTAGAGAATTGTTTCTTGCTAATAAATACAAAATATATGCAAAGTCTCTCCCCCACCAGTCTTGGAGGATACTAGGATTACTGGAAGGCACTGGCAGCTGGGGAAATCAGGAAAGGCTTCATATAAAAATTGGGGCTTGAGGTGAGCTTTGAAGGAAATTGGCAATGCTGAGAGGAGTGAGTGCTTTGCACATATGGCAGTTTACTCCAACAGAGGCAGGGCTGGAGAATGGAGGAGTCTGGAGAGGTAGGATCGGAGCCAGGAGAAGGCATGAAGAGAAATAATGTATAACAAAGTGGAAATGCTCTGCAGCAGGGGAGGAGCAGCTGACGTAGTCCTGGCACCTCTTCGTCCTTGCTCCTCTCCAAAAGGATGGCTCACTTACTCCAAACATCCCTCACACTGGCAGATGTGACACTGTTCCCAGAGTGGGGGCTTTGCCATAGATACGACCACTCTGGAGGTCCTATGGGTCAGATGTAGAGGAGATGTTCTCCTATTCTCTGCTACCATCAACAGTCAATAAACCTTTATTAAATCCTTACTATGTGCCCAGCATTGTGCTAATCACTGCAGATACATATGAAAAAGGAAAGTCCTTGGCCTTGAGAAGCTTATAAACAACACACAAAAGGAACCTGAAGAAAGGAGAGGTGCCCAGCGACAGGGCCTGGTGGAGAAGTCAGTCCCAAAGTAATTCAGCCAGGTGGGAAATGAGGAAACACCTATGCCAGGGCTCTCTCTGGTAGCCCTTGAACCCCCATCTATGTGCTTCCCTTTCACACAATGACATCATGAACTCCTTCACATGCAACATTTGCTAAACAAGAAGTCAAAATCAATAATGACAAAAATATAATAGTCCACCCCAAAACCTGGTCACGCTCCTTCACCAATGCACAGTATCTGGTGTGGGGAGGAAGAGTGGGAATACACTTAATAATGACCTAGTAGTGACAAGTGTATGAGTAGAGGAACACAAACGTATGTGGGGCAACTCCATACCTCTGTGCTACAGGCGTGGATGTTAGTCATTTCTTTTTGGTAGTCTGTACCACATATCACCTGGCTGTCTTCTAAGCCCCTCTGCTCAACCCC
Source organism: Pseudochirops corinnae (assembly GCA_028646515.1). NCBI lineage: Eukaryota > Metazoa > Chordata > Mammalia > Diprotodontia > Pseudocheiridae > Pseudochirops > Pseudochirops corinnae. Next base: position 355,451,517 of record CM053586.1, read on the forward strand.
AGAGACAAAGCCACTTCTCTGCTATTCTTGGGCTGTTGAAGTAGTATTAAGGTCTTTTAGGAAAGCAGCACCATTATACTCTTACAGTGAATCAGCAGTTTCCAAAAGTCTAGAATTTATCACGGTAACCAGGTCTATTCTCTATGGGCTATGAAGGGTTTTCCCTTCTCAAGCCACAAAGGGCAGTAATGGATAGTGCAAGCAAGGTCCTGAGAGGTTTCTTTTCTCTCAAGCTGTCAATAGTGATAGGACAATGAACTCTTTCCCCCAATCAGCTCTTCAAATAGCACAGGATTCTGTTTTCTCCAATCAGCTCTCGGCAAAACAACACCTTTTCTCCCAACAACTCTCAGCAAAGCCTTTCTTTACCCCTATGAATCTCCTCAAGGCATAGCTGGACATAAAGGTCAACATGGGTATGCCTCTAAGGGATTTCCCAGTAGGGGGCTCTCAAGAGCAATAAGCCCAGCCTCCTTGGCAGAAGAGTTTGCTTTCCTAAAATGAACTCAGAGCAGCTACAAAGTTTCCTGCCAGAGAACAGGAGCTGTAGAGCCTGTCTGGTGTCTGTCAGCTTTTCAGTTGACCCAGTCCAAACAACTGCCATACTCTTCACACTCAGTTTGTCTACCTTTCCCGCTCTGAAGCTGGACTTCTGTGTTTAGTGACTCATCTCTATCTTATGATGAGAAACCAAAAAACAGATGATTCCCGACTGCCTTAATATCCATCTCTTCTAGCTCCCCCAAAGTTGAGATTTAGCATTTCCCAGACACAGTCTTCAACACACTGGAAGCACCTACAATGCACCGTGGCCAGCTTGACCTCAGCTGGGCTTTGCTTCCAGGTAAGCTCCCTAGTTAGAGTTCTCTAAGGGGGAGTTTCTCCTCAGGTCCCCAGAGCTCCTAATGTTCTTTTCTAATTCCAATGTCCTTTCTAATGCCTCTTTTGACAGTGTTTTACAGGCAGGTTGTAAAAGGCATTAGATGCCAAACAGAAGAGTTTGCACTTGATCCCAGAGGTAACAGGAGGGCAATGAAATTCATCGAGAAGAGTGACAGGTCAGATCTTTGCTTTAGGAAAATCACTTTTTAGTTTTTATTTTAGTTTTTATTCGTTTCATTAGGTTATTTTTTTAGTTTTATATTCACAAAATCCTAGGATTTGAGAGATAGAAAGGATCTGGTGGCCACCTGTATCTGCACAAGCATCCTCTCTATACAAAGTAGAGACATTGGCTTGGCAATAACCTGTTGACACTAAGGATGCCAAGGGCAGGCACGGGCACTGAGGACTTGATTATACTTAGAGGATTTGACCCATTTTGAAACTGTCTTGCCTCCTAAGGGCCCATCCCTCCACTCCCTAAACATCTTGTGTTATTTTGGGTATTTTTATATGTTTACATGTTGTCACACACAACCCCTACCTCCCAGAATGTAAGCTACCTGAAGGCAGGGACTGATTCAATTTTTCTAAGAACCCTATGATCAGACAACTTGACTTCAAATCCTGCCTCTCCAACATTTATTAGTGAGGAAGATACATTATTTTTCTGACCATCTGTTGCTTCTTCTTGTAAATGAGACGACAATATTTATGTAAGAGTAGGGGGAGATTGAATCAGTCACCCCATTGCACTTAAAACAACTACCTCAACCAAGTGAGAACATTTCTATTTAACCAACCCAATAATCATTAATCAATCAATCAACCAATGGTATTAGAATAGGAGTGATAAGGTCTTGAAGACCATAGGATAAAATGGAAGGAGGTTCCACAGGAGGTGTGTTGGGATTGGCTGAGGAAACAGTCACATCCTGTGGGTTTTGTATAATTTGGGGAGCCAGCTCAGAACATAGCATTTGAACATCTAAGTAGCACAGAGGAGACAGTCAGCCAGCCAAGAACCTGGGAAGAAATTTCTGGGGTCTAGGGGTGGGGAGAGAAGGGCAAGTCTTGTCTCCTCACCCACTTGCCCAGAGCAGGACCTGGTGAACTTCAGAAGGTCAGAGGACTTGGACTTCTCCTCAGCATTCTAGCAGTCTGAGGAGCTGAGGACAAACTGGAGACATGGAGGAAAGGCAGCCTCAGGACTCCATGAGGATCCCAGAAAAAAAGGTGTATCATGCTTAAGGGGAACTTTGGGAGGCCCCAGGAAGGGGAGAAAAGGACTTCTAGGAGCTGGAGTCACACCCTTGCCAAATGTGTTCTCTAAGCTTGAGCCAATGGCCCTGAAACTCCGTATGTGCTTATGGAAGTGTCCTCCCAGGGTTTCGGAGGTACAGAGGGTTGTATTTGTTCCAATTGTTATTAATATACCAACTTAGCAAGAAGACATTTCTAAAACCAAGTCTAGCTGACTAATTTATAGCAATGGACTATTAATGAGGAAAACCTATTGGTGGGGGGGGGGGGGGGGGCTTATCATTAGACTGCAAGCTCTTTGAGGGCAGGCACTGTTTCTCTTCTTATTCATTTTACCCCAGTGCTTAGCACAGCACCTGCCACACAGTAGGCACTTGATAAATATTTTTGACTTGCATTGGCCTTGTGATCTATGGTGCTAGAATCCCTCCAACTCTCAGGGTCTCCTAAAACCAAACCTGAGGGGAAATATGGCAGTCTGGTGACCTACCTGACCAGTGTAAGTGGGGGTTGGGAAAGTGAGCCCAGGACATGGACTATACTTGTAAATCCTGTTTGCTAGGGTTGTTGGAGGGGAGGGGGGAACATGCAAACCTTAAAGCGCTAGACAAACAACCAATTATTCTTATTCTAAGAACTTTAAGTGGGTCGGGCTCAGAACGATTTTTGGGACAGGTAGCTTTTCGTCACTTTCTCTGGTTGTCTCCTTCTCTTTCCTGACTTGCCTGTTTGTTCCCTGGGCCTTATTTACCAATTTTTTGTGCTGTCTTAGTATTTGGCTTTTTATTGTGACATAAATTATTGACGATTCATTACCGCTGTGCTATATAGCCTGAGTGCCTGGCTGAGTCATAAAATTAGAATTCCTACTTAGCAGGGGATGAATTGCTGGAGTATATTACTTGTTCCTGAACCAAATCATAATTGAACTGGGCTTTTAGCTCTCTAATATGGCGGCTAACTCTGACCCAAGTCTTTGGAAGTTACAGTCTTTTCAGTAGGAAAACTAGATGCTCAGCATTATTAATAACATGGTACCTTCAACAGCAAAAACCCCGCAAGGCAGAAGGCTACTGCCCAGCTATGTGAGAGACTTTGGGTAAGTCATGTTACTACACAGAGTCTTGGTCTACTCATCTGCAAAACCAACTATGTGACTCATCATGCATTGATGGCACCCATTAAGTGCCAGGAACTCTGTTACAGCCTGGGAGAATAGAGATCCAATGAAGCAGCCCTTGCCTTCAATGATTTTTACATTTTACTGGTTTATCTTCAATGATTTTCCATTTTACTGGATTCCCTCGAAGGTCCTTTTGCGGGGGGGGG
>CM053586.1:355455490-355474237 GCA_028646515.1 Pseudochirops corinnae
TAGTCAATAATAATAATAATAATTGCATATATAGATAGAAAGATAGATACATATCCATAACATTTGATTATGGAACTCCAGATTCCAGGTTCTTTCTCCTCCTCCCTCACCACCCATGTCCACTGGAAAGACAAGCAATCAAATACACAGCCAATGATCTTTTCACTACATCAGAGTAGGACGGCATAGAGTCAGGATTCAAACCCATGCCTTCTGCCTCCACTAATTCCAGACTGGAGAATGAATTAGAGGCTGAGGAGGGGGCTGGGTCAGGATGTTTCTATATTGGACCTAGAGCTTGTGGGCTCCACATGTGAGAAACCGTGGGGGATCCCAGCCTCCAACCCACGAGTCGGAAAACACCAGCTGAGCACTGCCTGCTGCTGAGGCTGTCGTCAATGTGGGGGCTTTGCTGGGAAGGGGCGTGGAGGGGAAGGAAGGCAAGGCGTCAGGGAGACAGAAGTAATGAGTCTCTGGGATGCCTGCTCCTTCTCTCTGCTCTCCCCTGGGGAGCGGCCCCCTCCTTGGCAAGTGTGGTATGCTCCAGATTGCTCCTGACCCAGCCCTCCCGCAGGCTGACTGGAGCTGTCCAATACCAGCCTGGAGATCACTTCCCAGGGCAGCTCAGCTACACTTTCCAAGGGTTGTGAACATCTGGATATGAAACTCTGACCACTTGCCAAAGTGTGTGCGTGTGTGTATATGTGTGTGTGTGTGTGTGTGTGTGTGTGTGTGTGTGTGTGTATTCATGTCAGGAACCAAACAGGTGTGAACTCAGACCTAGAGAAAACCACATAAATTTACCAAGCTCCAAAATGAAGTCAAATTCAATTCAGTTCAATTCTCTAAACACTTATTTAGCACCTTCTGTGTGCCCAATAATCCACTAGATTCTGGATCTAAAAAGACAAAAGGAAACTAGAGTGCCTGCGCACCAGGACATTCCGTATTCCTGGTGGGAAATAAAACGTGCACAGATTGACAAGACTAGAATAGATTCAAAATCAAGCACTTACAGAGAGTCAAGGATGCTAAAAAGGCTGGGGGGAGGGCGGAGATAATCAGAGAAGGCCCTGTAGGAGGAGACACTTTTATTAACCGAGCTGTGATCATCCTGTTTTCTGTTCATCATCACCACCACCACCATCATCATCATCACCATCATCATCATCAATTTAATAAACATTTATTAAGTGCCTACTGTGTGCCAGACCCTGAGCTCAGAGCCACCACCATCATCATCATTTACCATGCGTGGAAGCCTGACTAACTGGGAAACATCCCTGATCAGGAAGAAGGGGAGAAATTTCCCCAGCCAGGGGTGGAGGGGCAGTGCCAGAAGCAAGGAGCCCCCCCTTCTAATTGGATAATCGCCACCAACCCCTTTGCTAAGGAGTGACATGACTCACAGAGAGACTGCGTGGTTGTTAGCCCCAGAGTGCCCTTTGATGTTGAGGGCTGTGCTGGAGGGATGGCCTGACTGTTGGTCCTGGCTTCTGAGATGAGCCGGGCACGTTCTCTGTGTCTCCTGACACTACAGAATTCTCTGTGCCTTGCCCCCTGCTAGAGCAGAAGCTCCCTGCAGGCAGGGGTGCTATCTTAGCTAAATTTCAGCTCTTGGGCCAGCACGCTGTACATATTAGTCACTTGATAAGTGTATGTGTGTGTGTTGGGGTGGGGGAGTTCCTGAACTTTGTGTTAAGTCTGTTTTAGAAATCTGACACTCGGAATGAGACTTGAACATACATAGTTTCTGTAACACAGTATGAGTGCAGTGGGGAGAAAATAACATTGGATTAGAGTCTCACTGGGGAATGTTCGGTATACAAGGGGAGGCAGGGATGATAGAGCACTGGACCTGGAGTTAGGAAGACCCAAGTTCAAATCCTGCTTCAGGCATGTACTAACTGAGTGGCCTTGGGCAAGTCACTTAGCGTCTGCTTGCCTCAGTTTCCTCTTCTGTAAAAGACGAGTAATAAAAGCGCCCACCTCAAAAGATTGCTGTGAGGATCAAATAAGATCATGTTGGGTCAGGACTGGTGCCTGGCACATAGTAGGAGCTTTATAAATGCAACCTAGCATTATTACTTCTCTGAGTGTGTGTTTTCTCCACTATAAAAATGGGAATAATAACCGTGGACTGCCTACCTCACATGGGTGTTATCAGGATAATGGATGGAAAAATCATTGAGTTGTGAGCTCTTGGTGAGTGTAGCAATTGACCCAGCACCAGACAGGGTTGGTTGGGGCAGCCTCCCAATAGGCACCTCATTCTGTCACACTTGCCTTGTGAAGGGAGAAGTGAAAGTAACAATATCATTCCCATTTCATAGATGAGAAAATTGAGGCTTTCTTGCCCCTCTAGTGACACTGCAAGTGATGGTGGGAGGAAGGATTTACAGTCACTGGATTTTAGAGTGGGAAGGAATCCTGTCTGATTCAACTGCTCCCCTGAAAGTAAATTCTTGCCACAAAACAGTCATCCAACCCTAGGAAGTTTTATGTTCTGACTTAAAGCCTAAATTTGCCTCCTGACAACGTCCTCACCCTCAGGGGCCAAGCAGAAAGATGCTAAGCCCCCTTCCGTGTAATGGCCAATCAGATACTTGAAAAATTCTATTTTGTAGCCCCCGTTCCCTCTCCCCCAAGCCCTCTCTTCTTCAGCCCAAACATTCCTGGCTTCTTCAGTAATTAGATGAAAGTCACCATCTGAAGACCCTCCTCAGTCCTTGTTTCCCTCTGTCTTTCTTAAAACATCAGTCAGTTAACATTTAAGCACCTATTCCATGGCAAGCACTGGGAATACAAAGAAAAAGGGGGATCCCACTCCCTGCTATCAGGGAGCTCACAGTGTAACAGGGGACACAATATGTAGGCAACTGTGTACAAACGAGTCTTCTACAAGATAGATTGGAAGGAATCAATGGAGAGAAAGCTCTCGCCCAAAAAGGGATGAGGCTGTGGTCCCCAGAACTGAACCCAATCCCCAAGCTGAGCTCTGGCCAGGTACAAGGGCAGATGGCTCACTGTAATTCTGTGTAGAACTTGCCTCTGTACATTGGGGCCAAGCACATCTATTTGTGGAAAATTGAATTGTTGTTAGGGATTAATGATATAGGGCTGCGTTGATGACTCAGCAGCCCTGCCTCCCCTACCTTATAGATAACAAGGGGAAACTGTGAGGTGGGCTGCTTTACTGAGTGCCCAGGGCAGATGATTCTAAGGTTTGAACTGGTCCCAGGCAGAATACTTGCTTGAATCTGATAGGGAATGTCATTCAGTTCTGGGCAACAGAATTGAAGAAGCCTGGAACATATCCAGAGGAAGGTGACCAGGACAGGGGGGGAATTGGTAGTATTTAGCCCTGAGACCAGAAGGGTGTGGGAGATGACTGTCTTCTGGCATGTGGAGGAGGGGTTAGCCAAGTGAGGAATGATGATGGGAACCTGACATGGGTATAATTTCCCAGCCATGAGATCGATCCCAAAGAAGAATGGACTGCTTTGGAAGGTATTTGGGGTCTCCCTGGAGGTCTTCAAGAAGTTGGATGTAAACCACTTCTCACTTGTTACTGGGGGAAGGGCAGATTTTTGTCTAGGTATGGGCTATGTTGGGCGGTCTCATCTATAGACTCATCTTCCAGGGTTCAAAGACAACCTCAGGCACTTCCTACCTGTGTGACCCTGGGCAAGTCACTTAACTTTTCCTCAGTTTCCTTATCTCTCAAATGAGTTGGAAAAGGAAATGGCAGACCACTCCAGGAAATGTGCCAAGAAAACCCCATACGGGGTCACAGAGAGTCATACAGGACTGAAAAATGACTGAGTACATGAAGGCTATATTAAGAACTTCAGAATTTGAGAATTCTGGAAGGTCTGAAGAGAGAAGGTCATGGCCTCTGGAGAGTGAGGAAGGGACAGAGACTGAGGAGACAGTGTCCTCCTGACACCTCTAGAATGTAAATGTTGTCCCTCCTGGTTTGCCAGGCCACGTCTACACTGCAGGTATCAGTAGGTCCCAGAGTGATGAGATTATTTCTGAGGACTCCTTTATACCCCCATATACCCAGCCCAGCTGACTCGGCCTGCCACTGGTCACTTGTGTGACCTCTGTTACGCCCCTTTAGTTCTCTGAATTTCAGAGGAGAGCCTCCTCAACTTGGAATGAGGAAGGCCCACTTCAAGCACTGACTGGACAGCACTGAACGAGTCACTTAACAGCTGCCTTCATCTGTTTCTTCATCTGTAAAATGGGAACAAAGCAGCCCCTCCCTCCCAGGGCTCTTGTGGAGCTCCAGTGCAGTGATCCATGAACTAAAAGCAGCCTAGAAATGTGAGTTACTATTACCCATTATATCATGATCATACTGGCTCTACCCACCCATGCGCACGCTGCCAGCAAGGATTACATGCTTTGAAAAGTACGGCACAAATAGAAAACTTATCATCAGAATCTCTGCTCAGTGAAATCTTATTGAATTAAGTGGAATTTCAGATTGGGTTCTGGGAGAGCAGTGAGTGTCAGGAGGGGAGAAGGGCTTTTCATCCATGGACATTCATAAGCACTAATGTGTATATAGTATTTCTATACATTATCTCCTTTGTGCCTTGCTACAACCTGATGAGAGGGGTATTTTTTTTTAAACTGGTCCTAGAATTTTTTTTTTCTATAATTTCTATAGTGTAAGGTACCCCATGTGAGGAAAAATCCTTTGACCAACATGAGTCTTATCCCCAGATATGCCTGAAATGCAGGTAACTGGCATGATCATAGGGCTAGACTGTGCCAGAGACAGGATTTGAACCTGGATCTTTACTGTGGATATCGTGGTTCAGTTGTTTCAGTCCTCACTGACTCTCTGTGACCCCACTTAGGGTTTTCTTGGCAAAGATACTGGAATGGTTTGCCATTTCCTTCTCCAGCCCATTTTACAGATGAGAAAATTGAGAGTAAGTGACTTGCCCAGAGTCATACATTTAATTATTGTCTGAGGTCAGACTTGAACTCAGGTCTTCCTGACTCCAGGCCCAGAACTCGATCCATTGTACCCCCTATTTGCCCTCATTGCTATGGACAGTATCATTGTAATTTTACAGATGAGGAAAATAAAGGTAAATATGTGGAATGGGATTTGAATCAGGGCACCTTCCTGTTAACCCAGCATTAGCCACAGGCCTAGACCCCAGAGGACACTGACCTGCGGGAGCTGCGGGGGCGTAGGCTCCCATGCCCCCAGGGCCCAGTAGAGGTTTGCTCTTCCACATCCCTGTGCCCAGTGGGGGTGCCCGCAGCCAGCCCTCTGCCTGTCTGCAAACCTCAGTTTCTCCCTGCCAATTTCCTGAGCGCCACTCTCTCATTATGGGGACCCTCCTGCTTTCCAAACAAAACTCCATTTCCTCCCTGGTCAGATGTCCTCAACTGGGAGGGAAACAGGCTCATGAGAGTGATTCCCACTGAGGTCGAAAGCCTCCTGTGGGTTAACTCTCCCACCAGGATGCTACTTGCATTTTAAAAGCGCATCTTCCTCTCAGAAGACTCTGTCACTGGTGCTCTGTGGCAGCAGGGGAACCTTCAGTGGATGTGTGCTTCTCTGATCCCAGCTCGGCAACTCAGCATCTCGGCATCTCATTTTAAATAGATTACCTCTCCCTGATTGAAGACCTACAGAAAGACAGACTTTCTAATAGCAGATTTCTTCCTCAAAGAATCCTGGAGGTCACTGGGGATGCAACTAGGGTGGGGCAGACAGCACTTCGCCCCAGAATGGGAAATTTAATGACAGCCAGAAGGCCTTTCTTGGAACAGTTCTGTCCCTGCCCACCCTTCCCATGACACCATTCCTTCTGAACCCATGACAGTCCCAAGGGTAGTTCCCCCCCCCCCACCAGCTGATGGATTTTGAGCTCCACGGAAACCTTGGGGCGCAGCAGGGCTTGCTTAGACCTCCCAGGCCACTCCCCAGGAGAATGATCTTTCACCATTCTGATTGCCCCTGGTGAAAATATTGCTAGTTGCCACTCATTAAAAGGAGAGAATCAGAGGCAAACATGATTACGTCGTAGAATTTCCGCAGGGTACACAACTGTACATGTAGCACATTCTCTGTGCTTACTCTTCCAACCCCACTGTGTAATGGCAGGTCATGTCCTAAGGAGAAGATGGTTGGGGAGTAGAGGAGGATGGTCGGGGAATGGGGTACCGCTGCGTCTCATGTCAGTGTTCTGGGAGTGACCTTGAGGGCTTGGACTGTGTTTCTAAAGCTCCACTAACAAGCCTCTACCTGTATGTTTCACCCCATTAACTAATCAGTGGTATCACTTAGCCAGCCAGACTTCATTAGCTTTTAGAAAAGAGAATTTGTGCTGGTGGTAGAGTTAGAATAAAACATTCTACCACCACCCTGGAAAAAAAAGTCTTTGAGATACTGTCCCCCAGGAAGGGGAAAGTGGGCTTTTCTTAGCTCATGCAGCAAAATGCTATCTGAGCTCTGGAAAGGCCTTTTGCTAGAGTGTGGAGATAGCCAGTCCCCTTGGGTGTGATGTATCTTTTGGGCTGGACCCCTCTGAAGAGTCTTGAAGAAGAAAGTCAGATCCTATGGTTCTCTGAAGCTTACCCATGGTCCTCCTCAATCAGTGGGAACATGGAATGAAGCTGATTCGCAGGCCTCTGGCTCAGATTCACCCACCTACCTTTCAGATCCTTGGAATCTCTCATCCTGATTAGTTCACTGGTTTTATACAGGCCCCGGAGGGCATGACCAAGCCCCTTAGCCAATCTGAACAGAGTTCCTTCAGCACTGGAGAAGCACTGGTCACACCTAGTGAAGGATGGAGATGGTTTTCACTTGCTTGAAGTGGGATGGAATAATATAATTGATTTACTCAGGCACACCCCCTTACACAAAGCATGGCAGCTTCAGGGAAGTTATGTTCCAACCAAAGGGGACGTTAGCTTTCCCCCCAACTGCATGCCGCCTCAGCCTGTATGTGGAATGGGTTCCCTTTTTATCTCTAACCTCCCAGGAGGCCAGTGTTCTTTCCCACCTCAAGGCAGATGTCCCTTCCTCCATGAAGCTTCTCCAATCCACCCCGCCCCTTTTCAGCACTCTACTCCATGTTTCTGTATTATTTATTTGAATGTTGGATGTCATACTCCTTATGTGTGAGCTTTCTGAGAGAAGGGACCCTCTTTTTATTTTGGGGGGCAAGGAGGAAGGGGAATTTTGTTTCCCCAATGCCCAGCAACACAGCTTTGCCAATAGTAGCTTCATAATAAGTATTGCTCAGCTGAATTGAATTTTCCCACTGGCAGGGCCCTGAAGGACCATCTAGGCCCAAGGTTCTTAACCTTTGTGGTATCCTGGCAGATTGGTGAAACCTGGCACACCTTCTCACTAATAACGGTTTTTGAATGCATAAGCAAAATACATATTGAGATGCAGTAAAGAAAAATTTTTAAATACAAATTAATGAACTCCAGGTGAAGAAGTCAACCCTCACACCTTTCCGACTGAGAAAACAGAAGTCCAGAGAGCTGAAGTCCTTTGTCCCAGGTCAAGACACTGATCAGTAGGGTTCTGAAGTTGTGTCATAGACTTCTGGCTGGGAGGCCCTTGTGGCCCCACTCCAGTTTCACACTTACATTCCTTGCCCCACTCACTAGTGTGAGAGGTGACATTTCAAACCCTCCTCACCCCAAATGCAGCAGTGTAGCCATCCCCCCTCCTCTCCAGTCCGAGGGCTAGAACCCAGATTTCTTCCCTCCACGACCATTGCTTTGCACATTTCATATCAGTGCCTCCTGGAGGGTTAAAATCCAGGAGGCTAAAACAGTTAGGAGAGCCTGGGTTATAAGCCAGGGGTTCTGCTCTTGACTCTAGACAAAATTGAAGCTAATTATGAGAGAGCAGCCTGAGTAGGGAGCCACGGGGCGTGGAATACATTAACACTCTCATGCAGGGAAATTCAACCCTCTCATCCCAGAGGAGACAGAAGAGGGAGGGAGGCCGAGTTTCAAGGCAGAAAAGCCAAGTTGTGTGGGGAATAAAAGAAAAGAATAAGTCATCCAAGCAGAAATGACAGAGTGAAAGAGTCCTTCATGGTACATGCTTCTGGGGCTTGCAGATGGGGCTGGTTAGCAAAAGCTTGCTTAGACTGGTTAGCTCCCAAGAGCTGGGGGGCGGGGGGTACTGTAGCCTGGTGCTGACGTACAACTCATGGCCCCTTGGAACTTTGGGGGATCTATATTACTTACATACATGGCCGCTTGAAACTTTGGGGGGGAAGTATCTGTAGCAGGGTGCTTACATACAGCTCATGGCCCCTTGGAACTTTGGGGGGGAAGTATCTGTAACCTGGTGCTTACATACAGCTCATGGTCCTTTCTGGGGCAAAAAACCCCCCAAAACCCAGAACCAATGGCTGGTGTTTCTAGAGCCCTTCATTATAGAGACTATTTCATTTGCGCTCTACAACAACTCAATAAAATAGATTTGATTGAATTAAAGCATTTATGAGGCGATTACTGTGTGCCAAGCACTGGGCTGTTAGACTTGGCCCCGGAGGGTAGAGCCTGGGTGGGAGCCAGAGAGAGGAGACTCAAGCTGATGTCAGTCAGTAAACACCTAAGATGTGCCCAGCACTGTGCTAAGGACAAAGGAAGGCAAAATTTTTTAAATATCTGTTTTAATTTTGCTTCTTTTCTCCCATTATCCTTCCCTTCCCCTCTTCCAGAGAACCATCCCATAGAACAAAAAATGTTTTAGAGACCAGAAAAAAGGAAGACAAGAAAAAAAATTAGGAAAATTAATTAATGTCAAAAAGTCTGAAGATTTGGGCAATATTTCATACCTGTGGACCTTTCACCTCTGCAGAGTTTTGGGAGGAAGTATCTTCTCATATTTCTTCTTTGGGGTTATGCTTTTTTCTTTGTAATTATGAAATATTCACTTTTGAATGTTTTACACTTACGGTTTCCAATTACATTGTTACAGTCAATGTGTATATTGTTTTCTTGCCTCTGATTTCTGTCTGTATCAGTTAAGAACTCGTTCCATGCTTTTCTGTCTTCGTCACTCTCGTCATTCTTGCATCACAGTCGTATTTCATTAACGTTCATGTACATCAGGTCTTTGACCATTCCCCAATCAGTGGGAAGTAACTTTATTCCATGCACTGACTCCCACAAAAGGGCTGTTCCATGTATTTCGGTGGATATGGGGATTTCCTTCTTATGATGACCCCCTTGGAGTAGAGGACTAGGAATGGAATTTCTGGGTCAGAGAGTAAAGACATTCTAGATACACTGTTTGCATAATTCCATACTGCTTTCCAAAATGATTGTCATCCTTCACAGCTCCACTAGCAAGATACTAGTATGCCTGTCTTCAGACAGCTTCTCCAACACTGACTTATTCTCATCTTGTCTCCTCTGTGCCCATTTGTTAGACATGGGGTTAAACCTCAGGAATGTTTTGATGTAAATTTCTCTCATTATTAGTGATCTGGAAAATTCTTCGCTGTGTTTGTTGATGTCTTATAATTCTTTTGAGAAATGTTTGGAAGCCAAGATATAGGAACAACTGAGAGATTTTATGTGCATAGACATATATAATGTGTAATACATACATATTTACCTTCTATCCATCCCTCCATCCCTCTATATGTCTCTCTCTCTCCATCTATCTGTCTGTCTCTGTCTCCAAAAACCATTCTATAATACATTAGTCAAAGGAAATAAATAAACATTTCTCAAAAGAATTATAAGCTATCAGCATCTGAGAAAGATGTTTTTTTCCCATCCAGTATTTTCTAACCATTTGATATGTCCAGAACTATTCCAGGTGCCCCCAGCAGGTGGTCAGTAGCCCGGAAGGAAAAGGTGAATGATTCCTTGTCAGTGATGCTTTCGAGAAGCTCCCTGATTAGGTATGGCCTGAACCAGACTTTTGAGGCCTTTTCTTTAAAATTCTCACTCTATGAGTCTATGAGAATGGTGCTTTATGGAAACCAGAATTTAATTATCAGTGCGGTAATCCCAGAACAATAACATTTTGTGTTGTTGTTATGTTTTGTTGTTATGTGCCATATTATTCTATTTTATCATTATGTCATTATATCTAATTACTCTGCTATTATCTATTAGGAGACAGGATCAATGCCCTTATTCTATCAATGGAGAAACCAAGGCCTAGAGATACTAAGTGACTTCTAAGTTCACTCTGCTGTTGGTGGTTCTATGATTTGCGTAATAAGGGCCCCTTGGATTAAATAACGGAGCTCAGTCCCACCCACCCCCCCCCCCCCCCGGCCCCCTCCGGCGCCTCATCCTTTCAGCAGCTCACTGGTTTGTGGTATGATTTCTTTGGGTTGTTGCCTATTCAGATTCACAGCTCTGAGTCCCCCCCCCCCATCCAACTGACTTTGGGCCAGACCAAACCAGTTTATGAAATCAGAGTGATGGGCCACTAACCAAACAGGAGAGCAGAGTTAAGTAAGGAATTGGATTGGATATTCTACATTCTTGGTCCCTGCTCCCAGGTGGGCTGCCCGCCCCTCCAGTGTCTCTCAGGAACACCAGCTGATTAACTCCCTCAGTCCCACAACACAGTGAGAGGATCATGGGAACCAGACTGAGAAGCAGGCTCTGCTGGGTTCCTTCTTTGCAGTCTTATGGGGGCTTTCTTCTCAGCGTGTGGCAACCAGAAGAACATGGAAACCTGGGCCACGGTTCCTGCTTCCATAATCATGGTCTGGAGGCAATGCCAGTGATGAGGACCCAGTTACCCTTTGCTTCCACACCCCTTCTCCCTGAATATCACAAGCCAATACTTCTCTTCCAAAGAAGCATCCTACAAAACCTAAATGTCCTTGGGTCGTGTGGCGGAGCCCACACCCAGCCTTCTGGGAGATATAGTTCAGGGTTCAGGGTTCTCATTCTCAGTCCCAAGCATTATGAAGACACAGATTCCATCTACTAGCTACCCACCTCTATCATCTACCCCCAGTAAATTCAGCACCATCTCTCCAAAGAGTTGGAAGATGACATTCTCAGGATGCAATGAAAAAGGCACTGGTTGCATAGTCAAGAGACTGAGGCTCAAAGCCCAGCTCTGTCACGCTCTCTATGTGAGCCTTTGGGGAAACCATTTAACCTCTCAGAACCTGTTTCCCCATCTGAAGAAGAGGATAAAGAATTGGGGTCCTGCCCTGTTCACAGTGAGATCACAGACACGAGGGCTCTCCAGGAGGTGCACAAGCACTTTATCTGCTCAAGGTGGCTTTCCTGTGAATCAGAGGACATTTGTAATTGAGGCAAAGTAATTGGACAGAAGAACCAAGTCAGTCTGCCGGCTCACCCATGGGGAAGGAAAGGGGCCTGGTGGAAATGGTTCTGCAATTAATTTCTGTCTTCCAGGCAGTTCAGTTTAACAGGTATTTATTGCATTAGGGGCCCAACAGCAGAGAAGCTGACTGATCACTGTGTCTTACTGGCAGGCAGCTGGCCTCGTTCCTCCTAGAGGTGATTCCTGGTCAGGCAGCCCCCGGAGGGGAAGAACACTGGATCTCCACCGGGAACCAGGGTTCAAATCGCTCTCCACATGAGCTCAAGCAGGTCGCTGCATATCGATACAATGAGGGGTTTGGGAGACATGACCCCTGAGGCCACTTCTGGCTCTGAAGCCCCGGATCCTCTCCCAGTGTAATATCCACTAAGGCTCTAAGAATTCCAGGACTGCAAAGAAAGCCTCCTCAACCACAGCTGATCCGAGGAAGCCAACCTACAGGGCAGGGTGCCAGGTTAAGTGCTTTACAGAGATCACCACCAGATTTTCAGCTCCCTGAGGGTAGGATTATCTCACCTCTTTTTTTGTATCTGTGGTTCTCAATTAATCAAAAAACATACATTAGCTTGACAAATAGTGGTTGTTGTTCAGTGGTATCTGGCTCTTCATGATTCCATTTGAGTGTTCTTGGCAGAGATACTGGAGCACTTTGCCATTTCCTTCCCCAGCTCATTTTTACAGACGAGTAACAGAGGCAGACAGTGAAGTGGCATGTCCAGGGTCACATGGCTAGGAAGCGTCTGAGGCCAGATTTGAACTCTCGAAGATGAGTCTCCCAGACTGCAGGCCCAGCGCTCTATCCTCTGTGCCACCTAGCTACCCTGGCATATAGTAAATGTTTATTAATTAATTATCTTGTTTGAGATAAGGCCTTAGTAAATGTTTATTAATTGGTTATCTCATTTGAGATAAGGGATTCTTGGTAGCTTGAAGCGTTCGGTCACACAAGGCCACAAGATGACGCATGTATGGGACTCACTGGCATCCCAGGGCCCAGCTTTGGGAGAGCGAGGTTGACTCAGGCAGTCAGGTCTATTCAGACAGAAGCTGTTGCTCTCTGGGGCTTTGAGGGTTTACGCTAGAAAGCAGAGTTTAAAGCTTTTACAAATGCAGCGTCTGCGGTAAACACACTCCAGCGAGGTGGCCCAGAGTGGGGAGAGTACTGAGCCTGCAATCGAGGAGCCCTGAATTCCAATCTGGCCTCGGACACTAGCTGTGTGACCCTGGGCAAGTCTCTAAACCTCTGTGGGCCTCAGTTTCTCCCATTGTAACGGGAGGTGTACTATAGCCCCTTCCTCCCAGGGTTGTTGTGACTGTGGCACACATAGGTCCTTAATAAGTGATTCTCTCCTTCCTTCCAGATGCCTGTGAATGCCTCGTTAGTATGAGGTCAGCTGAGGAACGTAGGATCGTAGATTAGGGTAAAAGGAACCTTGGAGGTCATGGCTTGCATTTTACAGATGAGGAGGCTGATGGGCAGAGATGAGGTGACTTGTCCCTGGTCCCATAGCTAGTGAGCATCGGGGGCAGGATCTGAACCTCAGTCTTCCTGGGCTCCGTTCCCTGCACCAGGTAAAGCCAGGACTGCATGAGGCTTCACCCAGAGACTCCCCAGACTCTCCAGCTGCCTCCCTCTCCTCCCTGAGTGAAGAGGCCCCAGGATAACCAGCCTGTGGTACTCAAATTTAATAGTGATTTGTATTCATAGAATCCTGCTTCTATGTCTGGTCTCCATGCCACTGTGTCCCTGGGTTTCTAAAGAATCTGACAGGAGAACGCACAGTATCAGAGGCGACATTTCAAATGGACAGAGAGCTGGCTTCAGACAACAGGACGCCTGGGTTTAAGTTTGCCCCTCACAGGATCTTGCCCCTTCTGGAACCCCTGGCAAAGCAGCTGGCCCCCTGCTCCTGTGGAGGGACTTCCCTCACTGGGAGCTCTTTAGGTCACTAAAATCACAGGCATGGTGCCCTGCTGCTCCTCACACCTGCCCCTCTGTCTCCTGACTCCTTCCTGGCATTTTCTCTGGCTGTCCCCCACATTCTGGAATGTTCTCCCTTCCTCCTCATGTCCATCTCCTCATTTCCCTGGCCTTTGTCAAGCCTCTGATAAAACCTCTAATTCCCCTCCCTGCCAGTGCCTTCCCTCGGAGGTTACCTCTCATTTGTCCTGCCTCCCGAGCACCCAAAAAAGTCCTAGTGCTGTGATAAGCTTAGAACATGACGGATTCAAGCTAATGCACCGCACTGAGACTTTTGGGACACCCCACAGACCTCCTAGGGAGGTAGTTGTTTGTCTCCCTTCTCTACCAGTAGAATATGAGCTCCTTGAGGGCAGGAACCGAGCATTTTACCTTTGTTTGTTTCCTCAGTGCTTGACACATAGGGGGTGCTGATGAATGCTGGCTTCCCTCCTTCCCCTAGCTACCTTCCAAGCACAGCTCAGCTGCTGCCTCCCCCAGAAAGCCTTTCCCAATTCCATCCTCCTTTTGTGGGTGTCCTCAGCTGTACTCCAGTATTTTATATTGGCTCGGTATTTACGTTGGGCATATGTATCTGTGTCTGTCCTTATCCCCCAAGAAAATAAGTTCCTTGGGAAACTTGATCCTGACCCCCTTCACCCCCCCCCCCCACTCACACACACATTCACACACACATACATATACACTCATATACATTCATACACACATAGACATGCTCTCACACACTCATATACACACATTCACATACATACACACATATACACATTCACACACACTCATACATATATGCATACACACACTCACACACACATTCACATAAATACACATATACTCACACACATTCATACATACACAGACATGCTCTCACACACTCATATACACACATTCACATACACATACACACATTCACTCACAGATTCACATACATACATATGTGCATATACACACTCATACATACACACACATTCACACACTCATACATACACATATTCACACATACACACACTCATACACACACATATTCACACACATACACTCATGCACATTCACATACACATACACACACTCTCACACACTCATACACATTCACACTCACACACATATATACACATTCTCACACACATATACACACATTCACACACAGATTCACACACACTCATAATCACATGCATACACATACATACACACACATTCACACACATACACACATTCACACACATACATACACATACTTATGCACATACACACATTCACACACTCATATACACACTCATACACACATGCATACGCATACATACATACACACATATTCACACACACATACACGCTCATACACATACTCATACACACACACACACACACACACACATACACACACACACACACACACACAGACACTGCTAGCCTGAGGTTTTCTACCCTGCTTTTCAGCAGCTCACAGTGAGAGCTCAATCCAGGAGGGCTTCTTGGCTCGTTGAAATCCTGCTCTCTGGCTCTGTGTGAAAGCCAAGGGCTCGTGGCTGCAGCTGGGATTTCGTGTGGGCTCTTTTCCATTCCTGTCTCTTTGACAGCTGTCAATAGCCTGGGTTCGGGACCTGAGCTGTTCTGCAGGGCATGAATACCAAATATCCCCGGCTCCCCTCGCCCAGGCTTCCCCTTTCTGTAAGCCTTCATTTACTCCCAATTACCATAGGGACTGTCTGGCAGGAGGGGCTTGGTTTGACAGCCCCTTACTGGTTCTCATACAGATGTGGCAGGTCCATTTCAACCACCTCTGAAATCTATTCAGCAGCTTATAACCTATGAGTAAAGCCTAATACATCAGTTACTAACATTTATACTGGGATTGCAGGGGATTGAGAGCTTCTGGGAATGGCCCCAGGGAGCCAGGAGAGAGCGAGAGAGGAGAGAGATAGATATATTGGAAAGAAGATTGCTTCTGAAACGCCTCAGTCCCCCACATTGAAGTGTGTGCCTTTGGCCATGATGGGGCGAGTCCGAATGGAAATGGGAGGCTGGAGATCCCTGGACTGTCTGGCAACGTCCAGCACTGTCTGACCTTTGAAATGAGCCAATCCCCAGGGCAGAGCCAGGCCCTGCTGCCAAGCGTCACCCATCTAGGGTCTGCTGCCCCCACCGACTATTCTGGCCATTTCTGAGAGCAGCTTTACAAAGACATACATCTCCCTGTAAACATGGTAACCCCTTAATTAGGGATGAGGCTATCTCTGACGCAGGCCTGTACCCGGCTCTCCATTCATCCGGCTGCTGAAGCTGGCCCCTCTTCCAAGAACAACTGGTCCCCAGAAGCATCTTTCTCTGTATCCCTTGAATGGAAGGCCAGGGCGGCAATGGATCTGGCGTAATGAAAGGAGACAAAGACGCCTGGCTGACGCAGGAGAGCTCATCTCTCAGAATATTCTGTTCCCGGGCCAGAGACAATGGACTCGGCATTCTAAAAATAATAACATGCCCGCCCGCCCGCCCACATGGAGGGCTTAGCAAGGTATGACACCCATGCCCATTAGCTCACTGGAGCCTCCCAACCCAGAGAGGGAAGGAGGGCAGTTTTTAATTATCCCCATTTTGTGGTTGGAAGAAACAGGGGCCCAGCAAGGTTAACTGATGTTCCTCCACCCTGACAGCTGGTGTTTTTGTAGCACCTTTGATTTTACAAAGGACTTTCTACTCATCATTTGAGCCTCACAGCAATCTTTTGAGAGTTGGTGGTACAGGCAATATTATACCCATTTTCATGAAGAAATGGAATTTCAGGAAGGTTGATTTAACCAGAGCCACATAGCTTACATCTAAGGTTGGATTCAAACCCAGATCCTCCTGACTCCAGGTCTATCCACTATAACACAGTGGCATCTCAAACTTAACATACTCCAAAAAGAACATTACTGTCTTTCCCCACAAACTCAACTCTCTTCCAGATGGCCTTGTTTCCATCAATGGCACCACCCCTAGACATCCTCTCAGCCTCACCCCCAGTCACTTCATATGTCCTATCAGCTTCCAGGACCGACCAGTTATTTCTACCTGCACAATATTTCTCGCCTTCATCCCCTTGTCTGTACTCTGGCTCCAGCCCTCATCACCTTTCCTCTCACCTGGGCTTCTAATTGGCTTCCCAGCTCACATCACTCCCCACTGCTAGCCAGCCTCCCCAAAACTGTCAAAGGGGTTTTTCCTGAAGTGTCTATATGACCACATCCCTGCCCAATCAATCTAGTGGTTTCTGATAACTCATCTCATCAAATGCTAAACTCTCTGCCTTTACAGTTTTCTTATACATTACTCTCCTTCATGTACTTGACAATTCAGTCACCACAACTTTCTTACTGCTCTCTACACCACTCTTTACTCCATCATCCATCTCCATGCCTTTTAAAAGGGCTGTCTCCTGTGTTCGGAATGTTCTCCTTCCTCAGCTTACCTTCCAAAATTTCTCTCTCTCTCTCTCTCTCTCTCTCTCTCTCTCTCTCACTCTATCTCTCTATCTCTCTGTCTCTCCCTCTCTCTCCCCTTCCCCCCCCCCACAAGAAAGTCTTTCCTCTTAAAGACAGCATGAAGAAAATTGAAAATTTCTCCTCTCCAAAGCTCTCATATCAACCCCACACCTCCCACAAACACATCATGTTGTGTCAGTTTTCTCCTGAACAATTAGGAGAGTCTCATAAAAATGTCCTATGCTAGTTAGAAATAGGGGATTCACCTGTATAGGTGCATGATAGAATATAAGCTCCTTGAAGGCAGGACCTATTTCCCCTTAGTCTTTGTGTTCCCAATCCATGTCACAGTGTCTGGCATGTGAAAGACGCTTAATAAATGATCACTGAGAAACTGAAACATACCACTCACTTCCTGCCAGAGTTGATGAACTAAAAATGCAGAAGGAAAGATATTCTTGGGCAGGGCCAAGATGGGCATTTGTTTACTCTGCACATTTACAAGGAGAATTTCCTTGGGTGGGGGAATCGTTTTTGTTCAGTGGTGAACGGAGAGTGGGAGGTGAGAATTCTAAATTCATTTTAAATAGATAAATTTATTTTTAAATATTTAAAAATTAAAAACCAAATGCCCATTGATTAATCGATGTTCAGGACGTCATGCTAGAAAGCAGAAGAGGTCATGACAAAGAGAGCAACTGTGTTAGAGTAAATGTGGACAGAGCACACATTTCCTCCACATCTCACTTAAGCAGAACTTTAGGACAGCAAGACAGCAATATTATTTTTCACTGCATTTCTACAAATCCTTTCCCTTTCGAGCACCTCATTTTAAGAAACTAGCCTGTATTTAAGGAAACAGGGTAAAGCATTCAAGGAGTTTAAGCTCCACTAGGAAGTGACAGGACATATGTTCTAGATGAATATAATATTAACTAGGAGCTGAGGAGTTTGGAAGGGCCAGAACGCCTGCCGCAAGATCAGACCAGGATGATGTCATCTCCATTCGGAAGGATTGGTGAAGGGTTTCTTGAACTAAAATTTAAGAATTTACATTTATTCCTACTAAGTGGTACCTTATTTGATTCAGCCTGATGTTCTGGATTCTGACTGTGGTCCAGTGTGCAAGCTAGCTTAGTGCAAATTTGAACATTTTAGCCATTCACCTGATCTATTGATCAGGAAATGCCTGCTCTGGGTATGTTCATCCTAGAGATTTGGGTGCTTTTCAACCTACTGAGAAGAGCCATTAGAGGGCCTTCCTATCAGTACCTTCTCTATCAGTATCTTCCCTATCAGTACCACCAACAAAAGATGGCCAGCAGGTATTAACAGGCAGAGAGGCTCAGGAGTCCTGGGAATCTTGGTTCCAGCTCAGCCCTCACAGACACGGAATAGGAAAGCATATGCAGGAGATAAAGGACCATCCTCACAAATAGCTAACCACCTGCCCCCCCCCCCACCCCCCGTGGGGCAGGCAGACCAGCGTGGATGAAGCTGAGGGCACCCTGGGGGAGAGACAGGAGGCAGCATGTGCTTAGACAAGTTAAACCATCACACCTGCCATCACCACCACCTCCCCTCATATCGAAACCTTTGGGAATAGCCATATTTCCAGCCCAATGCTCAGTCATGTCCTGGGGAGCACCCCTGTGGAGATGAAGCCTGGCTCTTCAGCTACCCCAACCTCAGCCACTGAAAACCTGGAAAAGAAAATGCTTATAGCCAAAGTCCTTGGCCCTGTCCAATGGTTCGGTGTCAGAAACTGATAGGATTTTATCAGTGGAAATGACTTTAAGGAAGAGGCATTAACATCTGGACCCTGAATACCACAGGACTTTTCCGGCTGCCTCAATCTTCTCCATCTTCTTCTTTTTTTTTTTTTTTTTTTAATTTACTCATTTACTTTTAATTTATAAGATTCAGTTCCACACTTGAGTTTCAGATTTTCTCCCCTCCCTTCCCCC